>JAUIMM010000094.1:36755000-37955000 GCA_031769625.1 Taudactylus pleione
TTTCCAGACACTGCTTACAGTCTATGGACATGGTCAAATTACAGAAGAATAATGGAGACTGCAGGTCTGATTCAGAGTTGAACGCTATGCTGATACTTACGCAGTTGGCAGATGTTTTTATTACAGCGCACGGAACATGCATCCCGGTGCCTCAGTGTTGATGCTTGCAGAGAGAATTGACAATTATGGGCCATTTGTGGGTGGTAATGGAGGGTTTGTTAGAATAACGTGGGCACGTCGCAACCGCCTTATAGGATTGTCAGATCCAGAGACTGTATACTTGTATGCAGCTTCACTGGTGCCATTTTAGGGGCTTATTTATCAACCAGTTTTATCATAAGCAATGAGTGATAAAACTTGTTGCATATGATAAATAGGTATGTGCAGGCTTGGATTAGTTCAGATTTTCCCACCAAATTCAGATTTGTCCCGGCAAAAATGGGGTCTCAGAAAGAAGCAAAACATCATCTTTCATGGACTTAGTGCTGCCCGACTCCAGTCAAGATCAATTGTTGCTCTGGAGCCAAGTTCTTCTGGAGCTGACAAAAATAAAAATCATCATTTGTCTTTTTTTTCTAATATTTTTGTGTGTGCGCAAGACTGCACTTGTGTGAATTTTGTAACCGCACCTTGGCTACACTATTGGTGATTGTTACACTGCTTCAAGACTGCAGAAAATATGGAGGGCTGTCACATGATAGGAGAGCAAGGCCAAGAACCACATGTTGTAGCTGCCGCCAGCAGTGCAAGGCCATCAGCTTCCTCATCTGCTATGAAGGCCCATGCCCCAGGGCTTAAGTCATACCATCGATATGGTAAAGCAAGTTTTACTGAAGTTAAAAAAAAATGAAAGCATATTTGCCTATAGATAAACAAAAAATTGGCAATATCCCATTCACTACACGAAGTGGCCAGGAAAGGATAAGGCCTTGGCCTTTCTTTATGAAGACTGCTGATTCTGATAGCCCTTCTGCTTGTAGTACTAGTGGTGGTGGTCCAATTAAAAATGTGAAAGTTGTTAAGACAGCTCCAGAAAAACCAACTGTGTGCCCTGAGAAATCAAAATCACAAATCCCCGAGGAGAGTGCAAGTGTGTCTGCGGTTGCCATGTGTGAGCCTGACCTAAATACTAATGTACTGGAGGATCCTCCAAGTTCCAACATTTGTGTACCCTCTGTAAATGTGGGGAAGGGCAGTTAACATCTTGCACACATAGTCATTGAGGATGCCTCTGTGGAAATGCACATGGAGGAGGAAGATATTTTGGTAGTTGAAGGCACTAAGGATGATGAGGATGTTGATGATGAAGATGTTGGTGATGAGGATGTTGATGCCGAGGATGTCCTTTGTGTAAGTAAGGCAACAGCTGTTGCCCACGGTTTGAAAAAGCCAAAGCCCATTGCTGTCATGCCGGGACAAAAGACAAAAAAATCTACTTCTCACATGTGGAATTATTTCCATCCCAATCTGGACAACAGTCGCCAAGCCATATGTGCCCATTGCCATGCTAGAGTGAGCAGTGGGAGGGACCTAAACCACCTAGGAATATCCTTCTTGTTACGTCACTTGGAACACATTCATCAAATATCAAAGTGTACGTTGCCAAGTTCCAAAACTCAAAATGTAACAAGTCCAGTGTCACCAACCTGCTCCCTCTCTGTGAGATCCAAGCACCATCGATCTCCAACACCAACACCTGCATCATCAGCATCCTCATTCATCATCGGAAGTAGTCCTGCTACATCCAATGTTGGTATTCGAAGCATGATTGACTCCTCTCCTATCCATGATTGACTCCTCTCCTATCCTTAGAAGGATCCTTGGTGACTATGCCTGTTGCTGATGCTGTTGCTGTCAGTGGATCTTCATCCCAGTAGGGGACCAGGAAGAAGACTACTTGTAGCGTATCCTCCAAAAAGCAATTAACTGTCAAACAATCATTTGTAAGGTCAAACAAGTATGAGAGCAATCACCCATTTGCACAGCAGATTACTGACGCCATAACAGCTATGCTTGTATTAGATGTGCATCCAGTACCCGCCATTACTGCAATGGGTTTTCAACAGTTAATTAAGGTCCTGTGTCCTCACTACCAGATCCCTTCTAGATTCCACTCTGCGAGAACAGCAATTCCAAGTCTGTACAAGGACATTAAAAAAACCTTATTAATGTCCTCAGAAATGCCGTTGTATCCACTGTCCACTTGACCACTGATATGTGGACAAGTGGGACAGGGCAAACTAAGGATTACATGACTGTGACAGCCCACTGGGTAGGTGTATTGCCTACAACAGCAACAGCAGCAGCAACATCTCCCAAAAGACAGCTGATACAGAGGCAGGCTGCTCTTTGTATAACTGGTTTCACTAAGAGGCATACCGCTGAGAACCTCTTAGAAAAACTCAGGGAAATCATTGCTAAATGGCTTACCCTACTTGGACTCTCCTCGGGATTTGTGATTTCGGACAATACCAGCAATATTGTGAGAGCATTACATGCGGGCAAATTCCATCATGTCCCATGTTTTGCTCACCCAATAAATTTGGTGGTGCAACATTTTTAAAAAACTGAGATGGTCGTGTAGGAGATGCTCTTGGTGGCCCGCAAAATATCCAGACATTTTAGACATTAGGTGACCACTTGTCAAAGATTTCATGACCAGCAGGTACTGCTAAATTTGCCCTTCCATCAGCTGAAGCAAGATGTAGTAACTTGTTGGAATTCTACCCTTTATATGCTTCAGAGGATGGAGGAATAGCAAAAGGCCATCTAGGCCTATACAACGGACTATGACATAGGCCATGGAGGGGGAATGCACCTTACTCAAGCACAGTGGAGAATAATTTCCGTGTTGTGGAAAGTTCTCAAACCCTTTGAACTTGCCACACGTGAAGTTAGTTCAGACACTGCCAGCTTGAGTCAGGTCATTCCCCTCATCAGACTTTTGCAAAAACAGCTGGAGAAACTGAAGGAGGAGCAAAGTATGTCGGACTGGTGGATCAAGCCCTTGATTCACTTAACCAGGATCCAAGAGTTGTCAATCTATTGAAATCTGAAAAATATATTTTGGCCACCAATCTGGATCCTAGGTTTAAGTCCTACCTTGTGAGTTTTTTTTCCAATAGACCACAATTTAAAATTATGCAAAGCGCTGTTAGTCAAAAAATTGACAGCTGCAGCCGCATGTGAAACGCTATCATCTCCTCCTTCAGTTTCAACATGTGCCAAGAAAAAACTACATTTTCCTTACAGAATGCCTGCTGGTCATGCAGATTGTTAACCAAAAAATGACATCTGGTCAGGCCTGAGAGAACTGCCTACTAATGATATGTCTTCTACCGTGTCTATGGGTGATACGGTTTCCATTCACAGAATGGTGGAGGACTATTTCAGAAATAACATCCTAATAGACATGTCAGACAGTCCCTTTCAGTACTGACAGGAAAAAGAGGCAATTTGGAGTCCCATACACAAACTGGCTTTGCATTACTTAAGTTGCCCACCCTCCAGTGTGTACTCTGAAATAGTTTTCAGTGCAGCTGGCAACCTTGTCAGTGATCAGCGTAGGAGGTTACTTCCTCAAAACATGAAAAAGATGATGTTTATTAAAATGAATTACAAATTCCACGAGGAAGACCTCTACCAACAATTACATTAAAAAATTACAGAGGCGCCTATGGTGGATTCCAGTGGGGATGAATTAATATTATGTGAAAGAGAGGATGTAGACACTGATGGAGATGATGAGGACAAGGATGAGGACAACTTGTAATGTAAAGCCAGTTTGTGTATGGGATCATTTTCATTTCCATGTCAAATGCACATTGGCAGCTTGTGTTATGGGGTCCAAACAAACCAATCATTTCAGCCACAATTTGCAGTCCTTGTCACTGAAATGATTGGTTTGTTAAACTGTCCTGTTTCATATACAACATAAGGGTGGGTGGGAAGGCCCAAGGACTATTCCATCTTGCACCTTTTTCCTTTCCATTATATGCTGGTTGGGGCATTGCTGCCTGACATTTTAACTTAAAGTTATGGTTGGCTTAGGAACCATAGATTTATTTTTAAATTAATTTATGATCAATTTAGCAGCCAGGGGCTGCACCCAATGAATTGTTTTTAAAATTATTTATGATCAATTTAACAGCCAGGGGCTGCACCCAATAAATTGTTTTTTAATGAATTTATTATCAGTTTAACACCTGGCTATCACTGTCATTGGCAAAGCTGCGCAGGGGTGCTGTGCTCCTGTCTGTTGAGGGGCTGCTGCCCAAAATAATAAATAAACAATTTTTTTTGTGCATGTCAGCCACACCTGTCATCAGCATAGCTGCGCAGGGGTGCTGTGCTGCTGTCTGTCAAGGGGCTGCATGAATATTGCAATGAAAACTTTTTTTTAAGTTATTGGGTTACAAAAAGGTTTTTTTTTTAATCTTAAACATAGCAGAAATTTTATCCTACCAGCTTATAAAGTTATATGCTCTAAAAAACTAAAGCCTATATTTGTAAAAAACTAAAGCCTAATTCTGCCAAAAGAGAGCCTGACACCATGGCTAAACATAAGAGTCACCTTCTGGATGTGAATTGTCTCATTTGCATGGGGAAAACCCAACCCTTAGATGAGATGGATCTCAGCCAGTGGAAAACATTGAAATCACCATTAAAAAGTCACAATGGTAGACTACAGTGTGGAGAATCTTTCTTCACAGTAAGGAGAGGCCTCAGAGAACATGAAAAAAGATGCTCTAGGTGCTGAACTTCAAGGGATTTCTCCATCATGTTCTGCAGTGTGGAAAGGTTTCATGCACATGTTTTCTATAAAGCATTTCAAAGTTACAGCCTTCAAAGTTTCTGGCTGTAACACCCACCTTTGCCAGGAATTACCAAAGATTATTACAAGCAAAGTATTTATCTATCCGGAATCTGTCTGAGAATTCATGGATCGTATTTGGCCTGATTCTGTCACTGTGTTCTGTAGCCAACTTTATTCCTACCTGAATCGCAAACTGAAATACGGAATAGTAAGCACAGACAACATGGAGGCCATTGTTATTCCGCTGCCTGCATGCCAACCAATACCTCCCAGACTACACCCACTGGGGGACCAGGCCTTGATAATGACCATACCCATCTGTTGCTAGGCCTTAGTTTGACTTTATACTGACTTTATACTGTATATATACTGACGGAGGTTTGCCAATTACAACTTCAGCAAATGTTTGTTTCCTTTCAGATTCGAATAAGTTATAATACCTGTTGCTGTGTTTTTACTAGTGGAAAGGTATACATATATTCTCTACAAGCAATTTTTTCCAATGGTCCACAGGGCTTCTCTTAACTAGCAGTTCCTAAAGACATACAAGTGACAGGGAACACATTATTCTTGTTGTTTGGATACCCTAATTAACAATCCTCTGGAGAGACTATTTGCTGATATAAATAACAAGTTACAGAGTTTGGTCAAACTAGCTATATACTTTCTCATATATTCTTTATCAGCAATAGGTGACTGGCAACGAGGGTGTGCTACTAACAATGGTTATACTATTGCAACAAGTATATTTTTAATAGTTACTTTGTTTTAATACGTATTACTGTGTCATATTACTGGTTGTGCTAATTGTATGTTCAGATATTTCCACTGACTACAAGATTATGCTTTATATTTATTGATACATAGCAATGCATTTATAATTTTGTATGTTGTTTTACATTTATATTTATATATTTTTTAGTTTGTCTGGTAATCTATTAAATTTTCAATGAATTTACACTTGTGACTTTTGTAGTGTTACTGCGCTCCTTCTGTGTTATTGAAAATTTCTTTGTTTGTTTGAGAGTCAGCGCCTCATTGGTAGCAGCAGTCCTACTAGTCAATATTTATATTTACATATTTTATATATTTTTATTTATTTATATTTCCAAACCAATTTATATCACATGACCTTTTTGTGTAGCGTCTCATCTTGTGTGTTTTTAGGTATTCCCACTTTTGTTAAGCCCACAGGGCATCCCCTCACAACCTCACGCAGTTTGTCACTCTGATTTTGTTGGCTAACAGCATAGGATTTGATGCTGGTGACACATTGGAAGTGGCACACTTAAGGGGCCTATCCATTTAATGACATGAAAGTCTGAACATCCAGCGTTCAGACTTTCATGTTGCTGAGGTGTGGGCACCACACTGAAAGACATTCACTGAACTTCTTCAGTGCAGGAGCCCAACCTCCCTATCTATTAACATGTGGAACCTGACGATTGTCATCAGGTTGACCAGCATGTTCGATACATAGTCAGGGTCGGCAAGGACCCAGCATGCACACGCATCGCTGGTTCTTGCCGGCTATCCACTAGCAGACTTTCTGCACATTCCAACCAAAACATCCTGGTTTTGGTCGCATCGTGCATAAAGTCGGCAAATGGATAGGCCCCTTTATTTATTTAAATATGGCAACAAATAATAATAATAATAAAATTGGTGTGAAAATAAGAATTTTAAAATGACCAGTTCTGACAGAAAGTTTTATTTGAAAAGAACTATGGCATTAAAAAAAAGATCTCATTTGTAGACGCTTCAAATGTTGCGCCTAATTTAAGGTATTAGGTTGTGGCAAAGTACAGCTTGGGGAAGTTTTTGCTTTATTCAATATCATGCAGATTGAAAACATTACTGTTTAAAAGGAAGAAACTGCCACAGGATGAATTGCTGGCAAATCAAATATTTAGCCAGGCAATCTTACTGTTCCACTGTGAGTTGTGCCATTAAAATAACACCATTTATTGGATTAGACCCTATTATTCAGGGTTATAATCCAGGGTTATTATGGTGTGGGTGTGGAACAGGAGGCATTTTTCAAACATGAAGCTTTGTCTCCTAGGTGTAAAGTTGTCAATAGTACTGTTTCCTCAATGCCATCTTGAAGTTGAAGGTGCCACAGACATTAAAGAAGCTGACTTTGTTCTCCCAGGACCTGTGGTCGCTGGCCTGGAAATGCAGCTCTAACCACCCTGGCCCATTTCATATACAAGACTGGCATATGCTGAGATGAAACCTACAGTTTGGACTTTTGAGGCTTCAGAAAGGGCATGACCTGGCATTGGGAAACCAGTTTATCTGTGCCCCATAGCAGCTCCACACACTGTACTTCCACCACTGAAGTCTCCCTTACTATAGCTCTGTCTCTCTAGTGTTATCCACAATTCCTTATGATTGAACATGCAGCATGACAAAAGGTGAAATTATGCTGGCAAAACCTCCTTCACTTGGGAGTTATTTTTACTATCCCATGATAAGATGATGCATGTCTCTGACATACTGAAATGCCAACGTTTAAAAGCAAATAAACTACTGAGTTGTGATAAAATGTCCATCTCTGATATCTCTGGTTCTTTATAATGTCATCTTGGACTGAGTAGCATACATAACATATCTCCTCTTGGATCTTAGGGGAAGGTGAGTGCCTCACCTTCTAAATGTCCAACTAGGCATAGACACTGGTCTCCATATTGTTAACAAAACATAGCCATTTATCTAGAGGAATCATATATTTTCTACTATTATCAAATCCAGCACAGAACAGAGAGCCAAAGAAGTAAAGGGATTGACGATAGAAGTCAGTGGCAGATACTTTGGCATGCACAAGATGAGAAAGATCCAGATACTACTCAGGCTTCTAATAGCATTTGTTCATTTACCACACTGCCACACTCCTCCAGTTGAAGTCAGTTACTTCCAACACTGGACTCTGCTTCAGTTTAAATACTTATACCCCTTTTCCACCAAAAACCCAGCTCCAACCCGGGACACTGAGCCCAGACTGAACATGGGTCAGAGCTCCTTTCACAATGGTGGATGGACCCCGGCTATTCCCAGGTCAAGCCATTCACACCAGACCCAGGTCTTCCAGCTTTACAATGGACACTTGGAAATAATATCAAATCCAAGCGGTACTGTGGCCAGCCAATTCGCTGGTTTACACTACACCATTACCCGTCTAATTTCCAAGTTCAACCCTGGTAGCAACCAGGGTTAGATTCCTGGGTCACTCGACCTGGGTTGTTTTTCAAGGACGCTTTTACAATGAGTTGCCAACTGGGTAGACCCTGGGTTTCTGTGGCTGTGGAAAAGGGGTATAACTTTCTTTTCTCTTCTAACCTTGTTGTCACTAGTGGGCTGTTAGGAGTTCATAATAAATCTAATGATATCAGTTTGCTCCTGTCTACCCAAGAGAACACTTGTACTTTACTTTGATTGGATTACCTGTTTTGGACTCATCATGTGCTTCCAGAGATACACTGACTAACTGCTCAACTGTACAGTGCAATCCAGCAAACCTCCTCAGCTTTACAGGGATATCCTGAATACCTGCTCAGAGCTTCAGGGAAATCCAGAACACCTACTCAGTTCTACAGTGATATTGTCAGAGCATGTCAGGTTCCCAATGCCTCTTAAAAGGTCCTGCGGCACTGGCAGGGTGAAGTCCATCATCACTTTTCATGGGATATCATGCTGGCCGGAGGTGGGGCAGCAGGCAGGAGGCCTGAGGGCTGCTGCTGCACCTGTTGCACTGTGGCCTGTGGCTCCCAAAGGGAGGTGTGTGCCACCCTGTATTGAATTTTGAGGGCCAGGAGTACTTGGTGTGATTTCACAAGGGTGCCAAGTTGAAACTACTCCTATATAAGATTGGCTCTGAGTGTTCCTAATTACTAATGATTTCTATTGCTTGATCATGACATTGGCTTTGCACCTGACCTAATTCCATCTTCTCCCTGGTATTCACTTGGTAATTCTGGATTGATCTTGGCTATTCTCAGCTACCTGTTTCTGTCTGATCCCTGGAACTTTAACGACTGTATGTTCTGACCCAGCTTGTCGACTACACTTTATATGCCTTCAACATACTTCCAATCACACTACAGTGTACACCAGCACCTGTACTAGGGGACCTAGTCAGAGAGCCATGACTTGTGTATTGGGCACAGCTAAGTCCAAACCTCCTTGTGGGGTTCCTGCTGAATACCACCAACATGTTAGACTTCACACCTCTGTACTGGGTCTAAAGCTGCATACACACTAAATTATATCCTCACTGAGCAATATCATTTAGTGTTTTCCCAGCAGTGGTGTGCTCAATGTCATTAATGACATTGAGCACACACACTGAATGATAATAACAATATCATTCAGTGCCACCACCCTCACTCATCCCCATACCTGCACAACCTGATGATGTCATCAGGTTGGACTGCAGGCTCGGGCGATGAACAATGTCATCAATGACCAGTGGGAGCATGCATCGCTGGTCATTGACAGCATACTCAATGGCCGATATTGTGACTGATTGAACAATAACTCATAATATTGGCTAGTGTGTACATGGCTTTAGCCAATCCTAAAGTACAGCCAAAGCATCTGCTATCTATTCGTGAGCTTGTGACAGATATTCTGAATACCTGCTCAGCTCTACAGTGCTATCCAGCATATCTGTTCAGCTCAACACATTCAGCTTCCAGTGTCATCCATTTTTTCCTGCTTACCAGGACATGTGCAGAGGATCATTATCCATTCCTATTTTCTGTGAAATGGAGCCAGATCTTTGACCCACATGCACACCTTAACAAAGACTTTGTGTTGAAACACGTTGATGGCTGGTGGATGGAGCAGGATATACCTCCTACTTGACAATATTTCTGACCAACTAAAAGAACAGAAGGCATTATTTCTTGGGACAATCCTGAACCCTAAGGACTATCATGTGGTTATGCATATTTGCTTGTGCAGGGTAGGTGGTGGTTTTCTCTTCTGTTGGACTTTTAATGTTCAAGTTGAATGAATCTACTTTTTATAAAATAATATACACTGGATGAAATTCATGTCTACTGTATATACAGTTACCGGTTGGAGTATAAGATTGGGGACCTACAAAGGAAAGTGTATATTATTATTATTTCACCCTATATAGGGTGAGTGAAATATTATAATTTTAATTTTATTAATTTGCCCTACAATTTTACACCATACGGTGTCAATTTTCTTACATGTATGAATTTAAGAATATACTGTATATATTGGTGTTTTTTTTTTTTTTATTGGGGTGGCACCAATAATTTTCACCATGGTTTTGAATGTTTTTTTGTGTTTGTGTTTTTTGCATGGGGCAACACTGTTTTTTTTATCACACAGAGATATCTGTTTTTTTATACATTGAGTTGTACTAATTTATAGTTTTATGTTCTTTTTTTTCCATCACATACTGTATAATAAAATTTTTACAATATTCATGACTCTACATAGAGTAGAGCATATCTACGTAGAGTACCATATTTTCTGTTTATGCACTGACTAGAGGGACCAGCTGGGACTTTCCAGAAGCTTCATCAAACCAGGGTTTCCTTCTTCTTTAATGAACAGCTTTCACTAGATAATGGCATCACCTGTACCACAATAGCAATATAATCATTTAATATGCAATGTTGACTATAGTTTAGAGAAAAATTTGCTAACATATTCAATTTTGCACCTGTACAACTACAAACCATGATGAGATGCAATAGGTGCTAATGCATTTTATTTTGCATTCGGGGAAAATACTACCCAAATGTATACTCCTATCCTTTCCTCCCATCCCCCTGCAATTCAACATTGTTTTGCCAAAGTACAAAATTGTACCTTGTAGCTGGATTTACAGTACTCCTAACTCTAAATGATTCCCCACAGTGAGGGAATGTCAGATTCCACTATGACACTGCTGGAAGGAAAGACAGCCAATACAGCCTCCTCACCGCCTAGGTACCTCAGAAAGAAAAATCCCTAATATTTTGCCTCGCCAGCTTTATATGTCCATTGATCACTCTTCACTCTCCTATTCCAGGCTTGCACCTGAACTCTTATACCCCTTTTACACAAAGAGCTAACACACGGGTTATTACAGGGTTAACCTGAGTAGCTCCTTGGTGTAAAAAGGGGAAAGGAACCCAGGTAACTTGCAGGGTTTAACACAGGAATAACACATAAAACCCTGCACTGTATACGGCATGATCCGGGTCACGGTGACCTGGATCGTGCCTCATGCCTGCCAATTGGCCAGCTTCAGTGGCACTTGGAGATGGTGTCATCTCCAAGTGTCCACTTCAATGCCAGAAAAGTCGGGTCTCTGCAGACCCGGTTCCAGTGTGAACGGCACCAACTCAGGAATATCCTGGGTTGGCGCCAGGGAAATTATGGGTCTGATCTAGATTGAACCCTGTTTCAACCTCCGGGTCAGACCCAGAATTTGAGTATAAAAGCACTATTCCTCTCATTCCAGTATCTTCTGGCACTTTCTCCTGTCATGCCACAACTTGCTGCTCTCCAGGTGCTCCAGCTCTAACACAAGCCACCCACATATATAATACAAAAATAACACAAACCTCTCCCAATATACAATACTAGCAAATATATATTCCTTCTTGCAACTATTCATTAAACCCTAAAACAAGTCACAAAAGCATACTTAAATGTTAATTTCAAGTTTGAAACTTGAAACTCTAATTTTGGATTTGTTTCTTTTGTAATCTTGTTATTATTATTTTGTTATAACTAGGATATATGATGATAATCAGGAGCACCCATTCTATGGTATGAATTAATATTAATACTTCAGGTACTGGACTACCTTTTTGACTGGGTTCTAAATCTACCCACTAGCATAAAGAATAGGCCCAAAACAAGATATAAATTATTATTAATAACCTGACTTTGAGAGTATTTTAGCCTTTGGGGTAGTCCTGTCAATACCAATTTAATAGTAGATTCAGTCTACTCATGTTACTTTTGTGTATGTCCAAATTGAATCCTAAATTAGTCATCACAAAGCAATAAGTAGAAACACAGAAGGTTGGACAGATTAGGAGGATGGGAAGGGGTATTGGCATAACTGTTACAGTGGAATAGGGAGGAGGTGGGTTTGGAATGCAGAGATCTTACATCTCTGATAGATAAGGTGGGTTTGAGGAGGTCTGGTGAATCTCAGAATGATGGTGTGTTATAATAGATAGGTCGGTGTGTTTGGGTGGTGTCAAAACCAAATTGTAGTTATTTTACCTTTTATACTTTGTATTAGTAATAATATTTGGGTTTAAAAACACTTTAACCAAATTTGGTTTATTTTTGCAAGTAAAATTAACTAAATTAATAAATGAGACAATACATTCAATACCTTCAAATCAAATCCAGAATAGCAAATTTGAATAAATAATAATATGAAAGAATATTTTAATTATATTTGATGATGAAATTGTTTTATATTACCAAGATAGTTCTCCAGTAGGAGAAACAAAATAATGTGGAAAGTTGGCTCTTTTTTCAATTTAAATCCTTAATGATTAACAGTTGACTCTGCTTTATCTTCCATTTTGCGGTAAAGGGTTTCCTCAAAATTATAGCCCTCTTCTTTGAGTCCAAAATATATAAGACACATCTTAAGACCATCTCAACATGGGAAGGAGTATATTTTTTGGCATTGTACCTCTCTATTTATTTAACTGAAGACCTTCATAATAAATTGTTCTTGCAGGATAAGGGTTCATTATATTTGCTGTTAAACAGAAAGCATCATTGCCACAATCATGGGGAAATGGTTCTCCTTTATATATAGACTATTAAACTGTCTTTCCAGTATTTTGCAACCCAAAGGTGAGATTTTAAATATTCCACAACTGAATTCATAGGGGCAAATTTACTAAAGTGAGAGTTTTTAGAAGTGGAGATGTTGCCCATAACAACCAATCAGATTCTAGCTATTGTCTTGTAGAAGGTGCTAGTTAAATGTTAAGTAGAATCTGATTGGTTGCTATGGGCAACATCTCCACTTCTAAAAACTCTCACTTTAGTAAATTTACCCCATGGTGTAGTGCTTTGAATGCTCTGTGAAACAGTGGACAAATGGAAAGATTGTGTTTATTTTAAATGCATTTATTACAATAATTTAAATTTAACAATACGTTCTATGGAGAGAATTTTAATTTCTGCTAGACAAATATATTAGAAATATTAGTTTTTAAATGACTCAAATGTAGTTCTCTTGGCTCAATATCCACCTTTATGCATTAATTGTGTATTTTAAAGCAAATAATCAAGTATGAACACTTGTGAGCTTTTTTAAAGAACTTCAGGACAATTATGTTACATGTCGCAAATGAGTTGATGGATATGAAAAAATAAATAAAACAAAGGCTTAGAGTATTAAGAGGGAAAAATGTGATGTAAGGTGCATTACATAGATTGCCTGATAAGATTGGGTCATCACACATATCTGTCTTCTAAGGTAATGGTTATAATTTTCTGCTATTTGCTACCCATTGTTAAACTGTTGTTTACTTATCTCAATGACAGAAAAAGCATCCCACTGGTAGGGACTCATACATCAGTAGGAGGAGGCATGATATCATGTGGCCCATGACTATTACTATGAGAACATTGTAAAGAAACTTTTCAAAAGAGGACTACATTCCAACCCACTGGCTATATACGTTATCCAATGGAGGCCATACATTTTTTTATTTTATTGATTAGACAAAGATATATAATTAACTCATCTCCCATGGCTGGTGGCCCAGGATCAAAAATTGTCAGGTGATTTAAATTGTTATTGGTGACCTAGATGTCAAGCCCCCAAATCTTAATAAGAATCTCAAGGGAAATGTAGATATGTTTTAGTGAACAAGTTGTAACTTTTGCGTAAATGTTATAAACATTGTGTGGAATTATAAGAACATTCATAATAAGATGAACAGTTTTGTAAATATAAATGGCTATATATAATGATTGTGAAATTATAACACACAATGTATTCAGTTGGATATTTGTGCAAGTCAGTAAACAAAGTAAAAAATATTAAGAAAGGTTAATGGAAGAGGAGTTACTGGCACAAGCACACAGTGGTCAAATCCAGAATGTTTCAAATTCATTTGTTTTATGGTTTCATTTATTAAACAAACTTGTGTTTAAGGTTGGTTTGTTATACTTGGTATGTGTCATGTATCAGGGGAATTAGGAAAATAATAGAAATGGTTTGAAAAAATATTTGAAGTTTGCACACTTGAAAGCACATTAATAAAGATGAAACCTACAACTGCAACCTGACAAATATTTGTTATTGAGTGTTTACAATATCTTGAGTCTATACTGTACCTCATTGTTTAAATCACAAGCACTAGGCTGGCTGTCAGGAGTGTCACTGTCATATACTGTACTGTAAGGTTCCAGATCGATTTAACAATACTCTACTATAAAGGTTTTCAGGGGAAGCTCATGCCCTTGCTGGTCCAGGCTTTTAATAAACTGTCTGACTTCCATCAATTTCACCTGCAAGCTCTAGAGACCTATATCACTGTTTTGCCTAAGGAGGGTAAAGATGCAACACAGTGTTCCAGCTACTTCCAATCTTTCTTTTAAATGTTGAATTGTTTGCAAAGCTGATAGCAAACCACCTTACAGCAAGTCTCCCTGACCTAATGCATTAGATAAGGTTCGGTTGGTGCGGGATCGAGAGGTCAAAGTTAGCACTCTCAAAGTAAACTCTATTTTAGCTTTAAAAACTTATTTACTTGTGGTGTCAACTGAGTCTGAAAAAGCATTCTATAGCCTGGGTTCTAGCTTTCTCTCTAGGGTGCTGAAGCATTTAGTTATATAGTCTGATTGGTTGGCCATTCTAAAATTGTGGATAAACACAGGACATTTGTTGATTTAATACATCTATAACAACACAACACTTATCAGACATCATGTGACTCACCTCATTCCACATCTAGGATATGCCTGTGCGGCCTTTAGGGCACTCCCATCACTATGCAGCTCCTTGGGAAATTGTTTGGAATAGTGAGTGCCACTTTTTAAGGGTGTGTTAGTCGCTTGTGCATTGCGTAGTGCACTGCGGGGGAGTGGCGCACAGTAGCAGGCGCATACACAGATTGCTATAAATAGCAATGCCAGATTTTTAAACATTTGCAGTCATGGATTCTGATGAGGCCAGTGAGGACTGCATGCTTGATATACATGAATTTCTGGCTGAATTTGGTTTTGGAGTTGCTTCAGAAATTGAAGTAGTGGATACACTTCCAGATGAGGCTGAAAAAAGTGTGCCTGATCCCACACCAGATGATCCTCCTATAGCACCTACAAACACATAACCTCCAAATGTGGCTGGCCCATCACATGGAATGATACAAGGTCAAGTTAAACCTGGTCGGGCTTCAGATACACTAATCCAGTTGGCACTAACTGTCAGGACTGCGACTATTTCAGTACATAAAGATAGATTACTTTTTCCAAAGTTCCTTTGTGGTCGTTGGAAGAGCTATTCTGCTTGCTGGCATTCTTCACATACAGGGAATAGAGAGTTAAAGTGATCATCTGTTTCCGAGGTGTTGTCAGGTTGTGGGATTCCTAGATTGCTCATTGTTTCAAACCTGATTCCATGTGGGTCACATGTACTGAAACTTCCTATGGATCACAGACCTAGTATAAAGTCTGTTACTAACTGTGTCTCAGTGTCTGTGCAACGTTACTTTCAGGTCTTTCTTGGACTCCTGCCAGATCCCTGCTGTTCCTGTGGGTTGCTGTGGACTTTGCTATATCTTCACTTATGTTCCAGCTAAACTTCTGAAGCCAGTTACCAGCCGCACTACAGAGCGCAGCATAGCCATTGCCTAAGTATTGCTTTCTGCTCCACTGCTATGGTTTCACCTTTTGCTGCACGATTTATTTTGCCTATTGCCTCTCAGTGCTGTGGACATCAAACCCATCTTCGTTAAAGTTGTCAACTGCACTGTTACAGTTATCATCACTACATCACGGAGCTCAACCCCGTTCCAGATACTAGTCACACCGCAGGGCTCAACCCTGTTCTGGAACCACACCACTTTACAGGGCTCAACCCTGCTTCAACCTTCATTGCATCACAGGGCTCAACCCCATTCCGGATACTAATCACACCGCAGGGCTCAACCCTGTTCCAGAACTACACCGCTTCACAGGGCTCAACCCTGCTCGGATCTCACTTCATCACAGGGCTCAACCATGCTCTGACCTCATTGCATCACAGGGCTCAACCCTGCTCCAACCTCACTGCTTCACAGATCTCAAACCTGCTTCAACCTCACAGCATCACAGGGCTCAACCCTTCTCTGTCTTTCACTGCATCAACAGGGCTCCCTCTGCTCTGGATCTCCATCACTACAGGGTTCCACCCAGGTGAAGCTCCTCTATACCATCCTGAGGTGTTAGCCTTATACTGGAGTCGGGGTTCCCTACCATATTAAGTTTTCTGTGTTAAAGACTATATGGAGGGTTTTCTCCTATACTCATTATTGCTTATGTGAACCTCAGTGTTGTTGAGACTTTATGTGAGATGTTGCTATTATATTTCTCCTGTGAATAAATTCTATTTACTTTTTTTCGGTGCTATCGAGATTTCATGAAAAGGTCATTCCTAAAGCCACCCCAGTTTATTGTGCCTAGTAGGCCTTCATCCTCCCAGGAGTCACAAGTGTGGCAGCCGTGACAGTTTGCACAGACTTAAAAATTAATCTGGATCTGCAACAGGCTACTGGGGTACAGGTGCTTCAGGGTTTGACCACTCATTTGGAAGTACAGGAAAGCACTCAAGTTCAAGTTTTGCAATGTCTACAGGATCTTTCTACATGTCTTGATAAACTTAATATTCCTGTTGCAAGCACATCAGGGGTTTCTGCTTCTCATTTACATTTGCCGATTCCTACCTCTTATGATGGTAATCCAAAAACATGTAGAGGATTTCTCAACCAGTGTGAGATTCATTTTGAATTGTTACCTCAAAGTTTTACCACCTCTCGTGTTAAAGTGGCTTATATTATTTGACTTTGAAATTCTATGTCAAAATACAGTAGTCTTTGCTCAATCACCTAAATAACGCTGCTAAGATGGTGATCCCAGTGCACTGGAAGTTATCTTCCGCCCCATACATCCAGGAATGTTTTCTGCTGTATTGACCTCTACATGGACATGGAGACTATAACTCCCTCTGCTCTGGACATGAAATCTGAATTCACTTTCACATGATTTTACTAGTTGGAATTCAAGGACTCCCAAGAATATAATGCATTGATGACCAACACCTAGTACGCCCCCCACCCCATTTCCTCTTTTCTTTGCCTCTGCTACACCAAGGTGTTCCCTGTTAACTGGTTGTTTTTTCTTCTTTCAGATCATTATGTTATCATGTTGGGTTTTGTACTAATTGAAAATGTACTTATTCTGCCAGCTGTTTTTTTATATGCCTTTCTGTTATTTTCCTTGTATTCCTGGTTACTTAATAAAAGTTGATTGCAGATATGGTACTTTTAAGCTATTTTTCTTCCAATAATGTTATTGAAACAGGTATTATTTCACATTTCCTCTTCAGTTCACTTTGCACACAGCTCTTGGTTTTAGATTATTTTCCACTTTGGATTTTGAGTGGTTCATACTTTTTAGATGATTACCATTCAATAGTTGAACAAAACTTGTGGCACATTCTGGAGATTTTCAGCCAAGACATGCAATTATTAATTATTAATTATAAGAAATTATTTTTATTTTGCAAAAATAATTTTTAACCATTTGGATTTGTTTACTCATGTATTTACATTTTAACTTAATTTACTTGCCTGTGAAAATTTATATTTTAATACTGTACATTTTATATTTGAAGTTCTATTGCGTGCATTGAATATAGAACCACCATGCCACTAGTACACAATAGTATACATAGCTGTGCAGCAGAATACCCACAGATTGTGCCCCCAGGTTCATCTTACTATGCTGTTACAGAAATTAAATTTAGTCGGGAACAGAAAAGGGATTCAGGCCCGTATTCAATTTGAGCTGAGCTGCGATACTTTTTCACCTCCAGGACTTTTCGCCTACATCGCGTGTTTTGCAGGCGGAAAAGTATTGCATGCATGCCCGCGTATCGCCGTATTCAATTTGAAAGTAGGCAAAAACGGGACCCGGCAAAACTTAAAAAAAGCAGAAAGTACTGACAGATTTGGGGAAATCAGCCTGACACCCCCCAAAAGATGCTCGGACATGGGGGTTCCTTATGATATCCCCCGATTTGGCTTGCTGAAGGTATTTGGTGTTTTAAAATGGGTTCAATAGCTGATAAATAGCGTTTTTGTTTAAGTGGTGAAGAATAGTATTGAGGAGGTTTTTTTGCAGAAAATAATCCCAGCAAATTTGGGGTACTTGAAAATGGGGCCCAGCATATTTTAAAGTTACAAAAGTTAAGTTTACAAAAACGTGAAAAATCCACCTGCCGCAAGTCCCTGCAATGGAAAAAACACCTGGGGCATACTTGGGGACCCCCCAAGAGTTAAGTTTGCTACTTTTTAACTTTGTCCCCCAACATTTTTTTTTTGCCCCCAAATTCAGTGATTTTTTTGTGGTGTCTTTAAGTGTTTTTTTTTTAAATTACACAGTTTACCTTTGGGGGACTATCTGAAGGCTGCAGGAGGGTTCCTGCAACGTTGCACCCCAAAACCCCAATTCTGCACTTTTTTCTGCCTGCTATTCATAGGCGAAACTTTTCCGCATATTACATTGCATTGACTTTCCGCCTAGGCGAAAAGTCTTCCAAATTGAATACGGAGTATAATCAAAACAGGTGAAAATTTTGTCATCGGAGAAAAGTTTCCGCCAAAAACACATGAAAATGGCTTTTCGCCTCAAATTGAATACGTGCCTCAGTCTAGCTGTAAAGTGTCCAACTGTGAAACTGTGTAAGGTCAGGGTCACTAGCGAACAAGCAAGTGAAAGTCAGAAATGAATAATAACACCACAAATGTAAGTAAAAGAAAGAGTATAAAACATTTCTTGCTCAAGCACAGTAGTTTGGTATTGAACAGCTTAAATCTTGCAATAATGACATGCACATTGGAGCCAGTAGAAGTGAAGGAAACAGTGACGTAACTAGGACAGGGCTGCCGGGGCTCGTGCACTGGGCGCTGTGGGACTGGTGGCACGAGGGGACTCCGTCGGTCATGGTACAGGCCCAACTTAGTCACTCATTGTAGTGCAGAGCGCAGTGTGTGCGGTCTGCACTACACAGTTACAAATACATCGCCACCGCTGCTGGCAGAGATGTGTGTGTTTCAGCAGCCATTGAAAGTCAGACAGACTCTCATTGGCTGCTGTACCCACTGCCAAAGCTGGGCTGGAGCTCCCTCATGAGCTTCACCTTCCGGCTCCTGCAGTGGGTATTGGGAGAGACGTCATGATGTCTCTCCCATAGTACCGAGCAGGAGGACAGAGGAGCAGACAGTGGTGGGTGCGGCAGGAGCTGGGATTCAGGTAATTCAGTGTCAGTGTTTTCTGTCTGTCTACCTATGTCTGTCACTACTGGCTGGGTGCACTACATGGGGGGACTGCTATTTGCTAGGGACACTGTATAGGGGGCACCACTACAGGCCGGGGGCACTGTATAAGGGGAATCACTACTGGCCGGGGGCACAGTATAAGGGGCACTCCATAGGGGGACCACTACTGGCCGGGAGCACTGTATAAGGGACACTGCATAGGGAGGACCACTACTGGCTGGGGGCATAGTATAAGGGTGCACTACAGGGGCACTGTATAAAGGACACTATTACATGGGGCACTGCTACTGGGGACACTACTACTCGGGGCATTATGGTGCATATGTAATGGCAATGAATGCTCCCAGAGGGATGAGAAAAGGGTGTGACCATGCCCATTTTCTGATGCATGCGCCTTCGGTGCTCGCACATAGGGAGGGGCCTCCATTTTTTATTTTGTCCTGGGCTCCAAATACCCTTGTTACACCACTGGAAGGAACATATGCTGAAAAGGAAGAATAGGAAAAACAAAATACTAAGAAAAAAAAAGCTGAGGGCAAAAATTAACAGAGCCCTTCACTAGTGATTTCTTTAAGTTTTAGTGGATAAGGTAGTAGCAACTTCTTGCCTTAAGAGAAGCATTCACATGGGTACCTTAAGGTAGGATCTCATTCTTTGGTGAAATTCTTTCCAATGGGACTTTTCAGGAAGAATTGTTCATAAGGAAAGTGCCCATCATAATTAGCTTGAGACATATATTTTGAAGACAGGAGCATCTTGAACTAAAAAGAAGACTAGCTCATTTGTTTTAAGCAAAGAAGTTTGAGGCCAGGTTTTCTATACTAGGCAGTAGTTATCATGTATAGTATCAAAGTCACATTGCAGGCCAAGGTTAGATTCACTAGCAAGCAAGCAAGCAAAATCAAGAGAAGGGCTGAAATCAGCTTTACAAGCAAGCAAGTAAGTACAGTTAGTTCCAACAGCCAAAGTCAGTAACAGACAGTCAGAACAAGAACTAGAATACAGGGCCAATTACTGAAATAACACACAATGCAGGTTGGTCAGGCACATGAGTTTGAAATTTAGTATATTTTAATGATCTCTTAAAGCTTGTTAATATGTACAGCAACTTCAGTTCATCCTGAGTACACTTGAGAATTCTCCCATGTAGATTCTTTTATTGGTTTATATTCATCAGTTTCTGGTTGGATTCCACTACAGCAGCTGCTAGTGTCAGATTTTATAAATGGTATATTATATGTGTTTCCATATCAATGATCATATGTAAAACCAGCAGCTGCCTCCTCACAATTATAAAGATACATTTATTGTGTATATTGAGCATAAGAGTTTATCGAAAAGTAGCAAACTATATACACACACAAAATCAAATGCTATAAAAATGTTAATTTTTTTTTGTTATAGAGCTTTTCTTCAACTATTGTACCTTTTGCTTGGAGAACAAGTGGGCTTGTGCTCCCAAAATATATTTTGACTGTGGAGGGTGATTGTAATTCAGGGGGCAGGGTCATGATGAAGTGATTCACCACAAATCATGACATTGCCCGCATGCTGCGGGGTCTGTGTATGGGGAGGCGGGGGGGAACGGGGTGATGCATGGAGATGCAAGGGGGTGGCAGCCAGCTGGGAGATTTGCCTACTTTTTCTAGGCATCTGAAAGCGTCACCCGATTTTCGGGAGCCTCCCGCCCGACTCAGTGGAGTAGGCATGTATGATACGCCTCAATAGCTATTGATACACTTCAGAAAACTTTCACTTTTTCCAAAGATGGGGAACAACATATTGTGCCCTACTACATTAATACTGACTCAAACACATTTGGGGCACTCTTGTTTAAAAGAGGGGATTCCCTTCTTTTAAACAATATTTCCCCATAGTAGTTAATTTCCGGTGATTGCCAGACATTGACTAAAACACTACATGAAAAATTAATTTTCCAAAGAAGGGATACCCCTCATTTAATGCGGTAGGTTTTCTCATTTAGAAATGTTAAGACTTGTTGAGCTACCACAATCTTCCTACACAGGAAGGAGTGGTTCTTTTGAGATGGCAAAAATGTGCAAAACAAAAATTTAAAAAGTATTATGATTTCAAGTACTATGGATTGTTTGTACTACAGTGTGGCATATTACGACATGGGGCTTTACTGCTTGTCAAACAGTGTAAATTTTATTTGTAAATAATTCTAAATATTCATATTCATAGATTGCATTTCTTTAACTTTAATTTTATTTGAAGTGGTCATTGCTCTCACTTGCAACAAGAATGCATTACATGACCAGCGTTAAGCATGCCCCATCTGGTGGAGCACTGTGGAGAGAGGTGTTTCACTAGATGCATTGGAAACCTCTTCAAAATTTTGCTTTGAGGCCCGCAAAGTTCTTGTTAAGTCCCTGGTCAGAAGTTAGCTATTATTATAATTAGCTAATACTATAATTATTATAATTGTATAAGCTTCTGTTGTTGTATGTTCCAATTACCTATTTGAGTAAAAAAAATGTGCATTAGCATAAGCCACAGTAACAGGCACACGGCCTAATTCTGAGGTGGATGCTAATGCTGCTGCTGCGACTGCAACTTTTTGAAGACTTGCAGCAGCTATAATATGCAAAAGCTATTTTCAGCCTTTCCCTTGTGCACTAGTGTATGGCAGAATGTGCAAGCTCAGAGTCGCCCACTTTCAATGCCCATGGACAGTGTCATTCTATTGAAGTTCCAAATACTCCACCATCACTTTTACCATGGATACTTGCACTAGTCTATGGCAGGTATAGTTTATCTTTCTGAAATTCCACTGAACATGGCCTTTGTGGCTGCAGCTCTGTGTCTGGGATTGCAACCATGTTCACTCACACACCTAGGTTACTCCCATAACACACCTCTAAAAAAAATTTTTCTTGCATTTATGTCAGGCGACCCCCCCAGTCAACACCAGTTATGTGTGGTGAGGTGAGGCAGAGCCTTTACTGTCACATTTAGGTATACTCCAAGGTTTTGACTCTAAAAATTATAAGAATAATGTAAAGAAAATATTGCAAATATCTTCTTTGTATTATTCTAGTCATTTTTATAGTCAAGACTCTGGAGTAAAAGTGTATGGCAGGTGAGGCACTGCCTCTCCTGTCTATCTTTTCCGCACATCCATGATCAAAAAGCACCAAATGTTCAGCACTATATACTGCTGCACCTTTGTATAATGCCCACATGAATCCTTGAGTTCATATATGTATCTGATAATCTGGTTCTGATACTAGCCAGTGCCTCCCTAGCCATTTACCTTATCACATGTCAATGGTCAACACCCATGCTGTTTCTTCTGCATGTGACTCTGTACACAACAGCATATGGAACCGAATTCT
The DNA here is from genome assembly GCA_031769625.1 of Taudactylus pleione. Taxonomy (NCBI): domain Eukaryota; kingdom Metazoa; phylum Chordata; class Amphibia; order Anura; family Myobatrachidae; genus Taudactylus; species Taudactylus pleione. The sequence goes on from JAUIMM010000094.1 coordinate 36,777,737, forward strand.
CAGGATGATACATGTGCTTTAAGGGTTTTCAGGACTTTTGAGTGCATGCGCAGTAGCAAATAATCCCTCAGCTGTACAAACATTAGCACTGTGTCCACCTATTAATCAGGCCCACAATCTCCCGTGCCTCTTCCATTAAGCCTTTCATTAGCAGAGGAGATATTGCATGTGATCATGAAAGGCTCTCTACAGTAGCAATAGAACTCTCCAGTTCCCTCTGTGACAGAAATGCAGACAAAGCTTCAACTGAAAACTAGTATGGGCAAAGTAAGGAAACAACATATTATTCACTATTTTGTCACATGTGCAGTGCTGATTGTTTAATATATTGAAAGGCTGAGGATGAAATAAGTAGTTTTTTGCTGCTACTGTATATCTAGAATGAATGACAGATGAAAGATGACTTTACATGTGGCCATGAAAATAGGCCACCTGTACTTGAGGATATCACAGAAACTCCATGGGCAAAAATAATAAAAGTGATGTCATTGATTCCCAGTTTTATATCCAAGAAAAATAAGGATTTTCTGCAAAAGAGTGATTTACTGGCTTGCAGAAGTAACTCTTGTAACATACCTTTCTATTCTGTTCCTCTTTGGAATCCAAGATAATTGCTGAGATTATGTTTTAGCTTTATGCATTTCCGATCATTCTCTTTCTGATATCATCACATGGATGTGGCATTGTCACACGGTTGCCAACATTAATGCCTCACAGCACTGGCACCATGACTTTCATTGAGTGGAGTTGGTATATTCTCCCCATGTTGGTATGGGTTTCCCTGTGTGTTGATTGTACTTGTAGAGGTGTACTATATTTTGCAAAAACTTCAATGATCAAGTATAAAGATATTACAGAGAAACTGACTTTACATTTCAATCTTTGGCAAAAGTAGCCAATTTTATCAAAGTAACCTGATGAGAACATTCACATGGCAAAACATCATTGATAGGTTGCAGTCTGCCAATACACATTTGTAAGTCCAATGGGTCAAAGAGCATAGGCAATGTACATGGAAAATGGTGTATGTGTTGTACCAGCCTAAACGACTCTAAAGTCTTGTGGTTTTTGTGGTTCATAAATGTTGTGGAGTGCATGACTTTGGTGTTCCTTAATGGATCACAGTGATCATCTTCAACTCAAGTTGCAGTGTTTCTAACAGGACAGATGTCTTACAATATTACAATGATCCCATCAACAGACCATATGTGTTTGGATGAGCAATCGTACTTATGTTATCTATATGTCATGGCCTTCTCAGATACCAGATCAAGCATGAATATTCTGGAACAACATCTAAAGCTGGCCATCCACTATACAATTCTCTGTCAGATATCTGTCCAATCTGGCTGGTTGGAATGAAAACCTGGTAATGTATGGGAGCAAATGACAGTCGATCATATGGTTTTTCACACTGAAAAAAAGGACAAAAAAATAGTTCAAATTAGTTAAATTTGTGTGTGTTAACCAATTTGTCTGACAACAATTTTTGGCTATTTTCCTGTGTTTGTGAGCAAATGGACGACTGTCATTTGCTTCCATACATTACAAGGTTTTCATTCCAACAAGCCAGATTGGACAGACATCTGACAGAAAATGGTATAGTGGATGCCCAGCATAAGGCATAATTTTCCAAGAACATCACCAGGCATGAGTTGTCACGGCCAGGGTATTTCAGCATGGCGCTAGGCGGGTGTTACCTGTGAGGTCATTGTGGCGTGGGCTGTCTGGTGGCGGAGCTGGTGTCTGGCGGGGGCTTTGGCTGCCCTGTTGTCACTCTGCGCTGGTGAGGCCTGGCGGCGTCTCCGTTCCATGTCTCCGTTCCATTTGGCATGGGCGCCGCCATCTTGCCTTCTGGCCATGTGATGCGGCTGGCCAATCCTGGTGAGTCACATGTTCCCTCCAGCCAGTAACAGCACGGCATGGGGTATTTAGGAAGGGTCAGTGCCTTCCTTCTTTGCCAGTGCAACGTGTATCTCAGCCTAGCTGAGAGGGAGTTCTCTGTGCTTTCCTGTTCCTGTGAATTCGCTGTCTGCCAGTCTGCCTGTCAGCTCCTAGCTCCCACTGGACTACCCCGCTTCCTCCATCACCCTTGCCCATACCTGAGTGCCTTAGCCTGCTGACATCCTGCGCTTCAGTTCACTACCTGTATACCTGGCTTGTTTATTTTCAGTTCACTACCTGCAAACCTGGCTTGATTATTTTCAGTTTCACTACTTGCACACCTGGACAGCTTTAATTGTTTCTACTTGGACATTAACCCTTTTACTCCCACCACAGAACTCTTGTGCACATTATATATTCCTGGACTTTTATTTACTGCCATTATCTGTCTACTCAAGCACTTATTAAAAATTCTAGTTTTATTTTTAAATCTGCTTCTGTGATCGCTCCTGCTACCACCCTGGGTCCACAAACAACCCAGAACATCACATGAGTTGAGTGACACTCCTGTGAAAGAATGTTGAATGTTGCCTTTTTCCAGCCATTGGTTGACTCAATACCATGACACATAATGGCCATACATGATGATCCAACACCAAGTGACTTTATTTTGATGTTTCCATTATTTGTTGTTTGCTACCTCTACACCATAACCAATATTTTTATATTATTTTACGAAAAGTATATAATAAAAAATTGTGCTTTGTTTTTTGTTTCAATGTTGTGTATATACAGTAAACTCTCTTTCTAAATGAATTGCAAGCAATATATTTTATTAGATTTTTAAGCTTTTTAAAATTACATTTACTGGTATTATTTCTACTGAATTTCTCAATTAGATTTTTTTTTTCAGTAATTGAGATGTGTTGACATGAGAACTTGAGCCTGCGTAATCACAAATCGGACATAGTGACATGCAGAAGAATGTAATATTTATGCTGTCTTTTTGTCTGCAGAGCGTTATGCTTTTTTTTCCTCTGTGAGGAGGATGCAAAATATAAACTGCCAAAAAAATCCTTACACTTCCAAGCCATATAATTATAGCGTGTAAAACTCTACAGTGCTGACAGTGCTGAGCTATTGACTCTTGACAGAGCCTAATTATCTTTTCACTTACGACCCCTTTCATCCCTGTCAAATGCTCTGTATTGTTTACTGGAAAAAGTTAGAACAATAAAAGTTTTGAAGAAGGTACAAAAAAGTATTTTCAGAAGTACAGTCATTGTAATTTTCAGATTTTACATGTACATGGTCACATACACACATGCACCCTGCATGTAGATCAGTGGTTCTTAAACTTGGGGCCTGATTCAGACCCGCATAGCGCTCACATGCCGGTCAGTGGCCGGGCAGTGCACGCACCCTGCAGCAAGCGAGAAATCACTCGTTCCGGCGCTCGCAACAAAACGGGTTGGCTGTCGATGTTGATCGATAGCTTGCGCCATTTTTTAGGAGGGGAGGGGGGATGGCTAACCAAACGGAGGCATTCCTGAAGGTATGCCTGCAATTTGTGGGTGGCCCTACTGACATCACCAGTGATGTCAGTAGTGAACTTCCTGCTCTATTAGAGCAGGAAGTTCACTGGGGCTTGCGCCAGACAAGACCCTACCACAAGGGTCTCGTCGAAAACCTGATGGTAGTGATAATCGTGACCATCATCAGGCCGCTCACACAAGCTGTGGGTGGTCACCCACAGCTGTGCGAGTGGCCTGGAGGCCGGACCCCCCCCCAAAAAAAACGCCCATCAGATCTGCGAGCTGCCTCCGGCAGCAAGCGGGTCTGAATCAGGGACTTGGTCCACAGGACCCCACACAGTTCACGTATTCCAGGTCACCTAGCAGGTGTATTCATTGCTCACTGATACATTTTAAAAGATCAACAGGTGGAGCTAATTATTTCACTTGTGTTTCTGTGAGGAAACATGGAAAACAAGAACTATTTGGGCTCCTGAGGACAGAGTCCCTGATTCAGAGCGAGACGCTCTGAAAGAGCACTCGCTCTGAATCAGGGCTTTTTTTTTTTTGGAGTGGCCTCCTGGCCGCTTGCATAGCTGTGGGTGACCAAGACCATTGCAACCATCGTGACCACCCACAGCTATACCGAGTGGCCAGGATGATGGTCGCAATGGTCAAGACCATCGCGACCATCGGGCTTGCGACGAAACCCTTGAGGTAGGGTCTCATGGCCACAAACCCCAGACAGCTTCTGGCTCTAATGGAGCCAGAATCTCTCCCACTGACATCACTGGTGATGTGAGTGGGGCCGCCCACAAACGGCAGGCATTTGCTTGGTAATGCCTCTGTTTGTGAAGCCACCCCCCGGCCACACCTACCAAAGGGAGTGAGCTGTCAATCACCATCGACAGCTCCCTCCCTTTGGTGCGAGACCTGGAGCGACAGAGCACCGGGCTGCATCATGCGCATGCCCAGTGGGCAAACATTGACCCAGTTGAGAGCACTCAGTGCTTGCGACCGGGTCTGAATCTGGCCCAGAGTGCCTAAATCACTACGGATTGCTATTCTGCTTATACACACGCAACGCAGTTGCTAATATCAGTGGGTATATGTAAATGTTTGCATTCGCATTGCTATCATATCCTAACACAAAGACACCCACTTCCCCTTACTCATATCCATATACTTTGTTAACATAGTGAAACAGTCGGTAACATTGAGTAACATCGGACCCATGCACACAGTTAAGGCAGGTCAGACCTCACTCAGGAATTGCTTACTTCAGTGCACACTATGAGGCCTCAGGCTGCATATGGTATCGCAGTGGATAATTTATGCACACCCCTGCAACGCCGTTGAAACGCACTGGCACACCTGCATTCGCCTCGAACACTCCCCCACCATCACCCACAAATAGCACTTCCTGTCAATTACTCAGCCATGGGTCTGTTTGTCCACTGTGATCGCTTTCCTGATCACAGTGGCTAGTTCGCACATGCACTCTGCGATGCACAGGCATGCACAGTACCCAACAATCTGCCCATTGTATGCATATACGCAACTGCATTCCTTGCTGAATCAGGCCCAGAGTTTGAGAGGTCATCTCCACCAGTTATAACTAACTTTGTAGTTAGCACAAAATAAATGCAATCGGTTAGTAATACTGGTAAAGTTGAAACTAATTTAACACACATCACTAAAAGGTGAGGGGAAATAAATAATAATTCTATTAATGAGTATAACTTTAAAGACGACATTGTGTTGTCAGCATAGTTCTTCTAAAATGACACATAGATATGCTATCATTTTCCCTACTGGATAATCCAGAGGTCGGGCTGAGTGCTGTGATTTGATCGGGGTAGGGGTCTCTCTCCAGGGGCAGGTGGACACCACCTTATACACAGCAGCCAGGAAACAGCACTTCAGTTGTGGGTTTTCGTGCAAGCTGGTCGGTACCAGTTTTGATTGTGCAACACCAATAAACAAATAAACCAAACATAAAATAACTCCTAGCCTGGCTGGGCACTGACTAGACAGGTAAGTTTCTCTCTTCAAGTGGCAAGGCCTACTACCTCACCACAAACACAGCACTTTCAAAAGGTCACAGTGTCTCTGAACAAACCTCTGTGTCTGTTCTCCATAGGGTGTGTGACACTCCATCTAAACTCTTACACAGCTATATTGAGCCACTTCCAGGTGTAATCCATAATTAGCCTGCTCTCAGGCTGAAAGGCCTAACACCTGAAACAGCCCTGTGGATGGAGCCCTCCCTTCTCTCTCACATCCACAACCCCAGGACCAAAAGCCAACACTCAGATCTGGTTGTAAAACAGACATTTCCTGGGGGTTAAAATATATATTATAGGAATCTGGGACACATATACATGCCATCCCTAACTTCTCCAGTGCTCCTATTACATATCTCTCCCTTTGTTTTGACCTGTGGGTGGAACAACTGCAGTCCAAAAAATAAAGTACACATGACAAAGCATCTGTATTGGCCAGCTGGCTTCCTGGCCTGTGTTCTACTGTGAACTTGAAATTTTGTAATGCCAAGAACCACCTTGTTATTAAGCTGTGGCTTTATTAAACCTCTGCCAATGATGTAACCAAGATACTTTACTTCTTCCATCCCAAGGCAACATTTCTTTGGGTGGGTTGGCTGTCCATCCTGCCCTATAGATGGAGTCCAATACTGCTTGTACTCTGGGCAAAAGAGACTGCCAGGACTATGAATGACTGCATCACCTAGACAAGCAGCAGCATACAGATTATGGGGTCTTAGAATTCTGTCCATCATCCTTTGGAAGGTAGCCGGTGCCCCACGTAACCCAAAGGGCAACATCTTGTATTGGAACAAACCTTCTGGTATAAAAAAAGCTGTCTTTTCTTTGGCATTCTCTGTTAATGGCACTTGCCAATAATCTTTGGTTGTCTAGAGTGGTTAAATACCTGGCTGTTCCTAGCCTTTCAATGAGTTCATCCACCCTTGGCATTGGGTAGGCATCGAACTTTGATACACTGTTCAATTTTTGGAAATAGTTGCCAAAATGTACACTCCCATCAGGCTTTGGAATAAGCACAATGGGACTTGACCACTCATTATGTGATTATTCAATTACACCCAGTTCCAAATTTCTTTAGACAATGATTTTCTTTGGGCTTGTGGTAACCTATAGGGCTTTAGGTTAATCTTAACCCCTGGGTCAGTGATTATGTCATGTTTAAGGGCTGTTGTTTTGCCCGGTACACCTGAAAACAAAACCCTATTTCTGATAAGAAGTTCCTTAACTTCCTGCTGTTGAACAGTTGACAGGGTTTTAGCTATTGGCACTTCAGGAACCAAAGGCCCTAAGTTTACTGGAGGGGCCGGGATGGCTGACAGAGCTGCTCTAGCCTTCCAAGGTTTGATAAGATTTACATGGTATAACTGTTCTGGCTTTCTTTTCCTAGGCTCAATGACAGTTTTATAGGGACTGGACTGCACCTCCCATGTCTCTTTGGCAATGTCAGGTAATCCCCTTGGATGTCTCTCATACAAAAAATCCTGGTGAACTGCCATGTGAGGATATGACAATGGACTATCAGGGTCTATGAATTTACCATCAATCACTTTTACATTTTGGCCAGCTTTTACCAGAGTAGGGTCATTTAACTGCTCCACTGCCAAGATCTCTTTTCTGTCCTCAAGATTAGATAGATGACCAACTGGCTTAACAATACTTCCCATCTCAGTATTCTCTGGTTCACCAACCACGCTAGAAAAAGGGAACTTCTCAGACTCTGAAGAAACTTCCCCTGCTACTGCATCAGCAACCTTCTCAAATGGGTCGGGATTATTTACTTGGTAACAAATCAGCTTTCCCACAACTTCCAGAAGTGAGCAAAGTCTCTCCCCAACATTATATCATACCTCAAGCCATGCACCAAACCCACAGAGACTATAGCAGAACCACACTGTGTTTCTATGTTCACTTCTGCAGTAACATAATACCGAGTATCCCCATGTATGCAGATCACACCAACAGCTCTTCCCTTGCGCTTTATGGGGTTCACCAGTTCAGCTTTCATAAGTGTAGCCAGGCTGCCAGACTCTAACAGAGCCGCTACTTGTTTGCCTTCTACAGTAACCTTACACATTTGCTTATCTGTTTCAGCCTGTCGGTCAGCAGTACAGACAGGAGGTGCAAATAAAGACATTCTGCGACGGACATAAGCAGTATCACATTGCATAGGTTCAGAGGTCAGTGGACAATTAGCAGCAATATGGCCCAATTCACTACATCAAAAACATTGTATCATATTATTATCAAGTCTCTTATGGGGTAAGAACCTTCCTGGCCTGGCTGGCCTATCCCCAGGTTCCAAACCCACAGTCTTAAGTTCATTCCACCGCCCAGCACCCTTCACCCCTGGAACAGTCTTACCAGTAGTCATGGAAGATCGCCGTTGCAGAATCAGGGCCCGGTGGGACACACTCAACCGTTCCTCAGCCGCCACATACCTCTCCCTTTCTGCGGTTCTCTCAAAGGCCATAAGATACACTTCCAAATCATCACTCTCGGTCATCTTTTGCAGAAAGTGACTGGCCCGTATGGAGTGAATGGTAAAAGCTGGGTAAGGCGCGCTCTCTATATGGTGGGGCAGTGTGTAAAGTGCTTGGGTAAGAGTGATCTGTATGACAGAGAGACGTAGACGGTGGTGTTGGGTCAAGGTAATTTTATTGGTTTAAGGTAGGTAGGCACAATGCTACTAGAGGGTAATTGACCCAGGAGCAGTGGGGGGAAGAGCAGGATGGGTGCACGGGGGGGAAGGTGGGTAGACCCTTTTAGGGGGCTCCTTTTCCGTGCAGTTCTGGACCAGCACGTTGTCCCTGCTGGACCTTTGGTCGACAGTCTTAACGCCCGGCACAGTGTAGGTGGAAGTCTGGTAAGGATAGATGATGTGGCGGCATCCCGCAATTTGTGTAACTTACCTACCGGTAGGTGCCTGTGTAGGCATTGCGATTTGGGGGTGGTGGTCGGCAGTCTCTGATGGTATACAGCGGCAGGTTAGATGGCCGTTCTTGTTGTGCTGCAGCTACTGGTGCGGCTGTGCCCCGTGATGGTGGCACAGTTGGTCTTGTTTGCGCTGGCAGGGTGGGTCAGCATGGTGGATGGAGCCTGGCTGGATGCGCAGGCTGCGGCAGGTTGGCGTCTCCGTGTTTGGGATGCGGGCCGGTACCTGCGTGTGTGCCACGTCGTGCAGCGGGACGGCCGGGTGAGGCTATTCGGATGAGGGATGCCGTGTGTGTGCAGTGAACGCCGGCTCCTCGTGGTTCCTGTGGCTGTTGGCGCCCAATGTGGGGCGGGGGCGGGGAGGCTGAGAGCCGGGCATGTCATGGTCACAAGGCGGGGGTGCCGCTCGCCGGAGGTGCTGGCAGCTCCTTGTGATCAGCGGTCGCTGGGACAGCAGGGGGGTTCTTCAGCAGGAAAGAAGGTTTCCAGGACGTGATGGTAGGTGTGTGTCTCCAACGCGTTTCCTCTGTGCCTTAATCATGGAGGTTACTGTTACATGGTGCAGCAGTGTTTTAAAGGTTGGTGTGGAGGTGGGTGTGTACGGAATTGGCCAATGGGGGGGAGGTGTGTGTGCACTGGGCGTGGTCAGGAGTTGATGGCAATCTGGAGGTGTTCTGTTGTTGGAGGCCAATGGGATATTGCTGGATGGAAAAGGGTAATGACAGGTGTGTGGGCGGGCTTAATGACGAGTGTGCAGGTCTGTGGGAGGTGACGCTCTGGGGAGCGGAGTGTAGCATGGTGGCAATGGTTAATAACAGAGGGTGATCGGACATGATAGGGAAAGTTGGTGTGGCGATATGGGCGAAAGTTTACCGAGGTTTTGCTATAGTCTGTGGTGAATCGGAGATTTTTGTCATTATTGTTAATGTAGTTGATGAATTCTAGCAGTGTGGATTCTGGTCCTTTCCATATGCAAATGATGTCGTCTATGTATTCATCACACAATATAACACCCACGCCCACGACATCAAGAAAATAATAAACAAACATTGGCACCTTCTACAAAAAGACGAAACACTAACACATATACTACCACCCAGAGCCAGAGTAATCTACAAGAAAGCACCGAACATACACAAAAAGCTAGTCATGAACCACATTCCCCCATCAAAACACACACAGACCACAATAGACAAAGGTACACTGAAGGGAGGCTTTTACCACTGCGGGACATGCTCCAATTGCACCAATCTAAACTATAGGAGTACAAAACCCACCACATCCTTTACCTCCACACAGACGGGCACCACCTACAAGATACAGGAACACATCACATGTCACACTAAAAATGTGATCTACCTCATACAGTGCCCATGCAACAAGCAGTATGTAGGGAGAACCATCAGACCATTACATACCAGAATCAAGGAACACCTCAGAAATATCATTAACAAAGCAGACAGTCATAACATACCGGTACACTTCCCCGAACATCACCAGAGCAACATCACTGGTCTACAATTCATAGGGATCAGACACATACAAAGGAACTGGAGAGGAGGGGACCACACAAGAATACTCAACAAGGAAGAACTCAAATGGATAATCACACTTCGTACCCTGGCACCCAGTGGTCTGAACATCGACAACGAGATCAAGTCTGTCATTAGTAAATAATACCCCCGAACCCCCCCCCCTCCTCTTGCTATATCACACACCTCCTCTCGTTTCTGACCCACTTCCAGCACCCCTCCCCCTTCACACGCCGTTTACACCCCAAAAACCACACTTAGCCCCCTTTCGACACCCATATCACACACACACATGTCCCCACAACCATACCACCCAGTGACCAGCCCCCTTTCACTACCGCACTGACCCACTACATCCCCAACACCCCCCCCAGCCCATCCACTCGACAGTGACACCTGCACCATCCAGAACCACCTCCGCACTATAGCAACTTACCCACATGTCAATATACCACCCCGTATCTGCATGACTGTCCACAACCTCATTTCCCAATGAATTCCCCCAGTCCAGTTATCCTCCTCCAACACCACACAACCACACCAAGTGCAACACACACACATATACAGTACCCGTTGAGCCCATACACTAACACACAATCACACCGGAACGCAGCACACCACACACACCCATCACCACCTACCTCGACCCACCCGCACTCCCCTCCACCAGCCACCCCCCGTGCAACCGGCTGAACCCCCGGCGCCATCATCCCACACATCCACCACACTTCACTACCCCTACATCCCCACGTTACCCCTTAACCCTTGCACACCCAGATAACACCCATTTGATACACGACTTCGCCCTTATCGTCACAGCAACTCCCCAGACCATGTCCGATCACCCCCTGCTATTAACCTTTACCACCACGTCATTTAACCCCATCACCCTTACACACCCAGGCTACACCCAGTGGTCACATGACATCGCCCATATCGCCACACCAACTTTCCCTATCATGTCCGATCACCCTCTGTTATTAACCATTGCCACCATGCTACACTCCGCTCCCCAGATCGTCACCTCCCACAGACCTGCACACTCGTCATTAAGCCCACCCACACACCTGTCATTACCCTTTTCCATCCGGCAATATCCCATTGGCCTCCAACAACAGAACACCTCCAGATTGCCATCAACTCCTGACCACGCCCAGTGCACACACACCTCCCCCCCCATTGGCCAATTCCGTACACACCCACCTCCACACCAACCTTTAAAACACTGCTGCACCATGTAACAGTAACCTCCATGATTAAGGCACAGCCGAAACGCGTTGGAGACACACACCTACCATCATGTCCTGGAAACCTTCTTTCCTGCTGAAGAACCCCCCTGCTGTCCCAGCGACAGCTGATCACAAGGAGCTGCCAGCACCTCCGGCGAGCGGCACCCCGCCTTGTGACCGTGACACGCCCGGCTCTCAGCCTCCCCGCCCCCACCCCACATTGGGCGCCAACAGCCGCAGGAACCACGAGGAGCCGGCGTTCACTGCACACACACGGCATCCCTCATCCGTACAGCCTCACCCAGCCGTCCCGCTGCACGACGTGGCACACACGCAGGTACCGACCCACATCCCAAACACGGAGACGCCGACCTGCCACAGCCTGCGCATCCAGCCAGGCTCCATCCACCACGCTGACCCACCCTGCCAGCGCAAACAAGACCAACTGTGCCACCATCACGGGGCACAGCCGCACCAGTAGCTGCAGCACAACAAGAACGGCCATCTAACCTGCCGCTGTATACCATCAGAGACTGCTGACCACCACCCCCAAATCGCAATGCCTACACAGGCACCTACCGGTAGGTAAGTTGTACAAATTGTGGGACGCCGCCACATCATCTATCCTTACCAGACTTCCACCTACACTGTGCCGGGCGTTAAGACTGTCGACCAAAGGTCCAGCAGGGACGACGTGCTGGTCCAGAACTGCACGGAAAAGGATCCCCCTAAAAGGGTCTACCCACCTTCCCCCCCGTGCACCCATCCTGCTCTTCCCCCCACTGCTCCTGGGTCAATTACCCTCTAGTAGCATTGTGCCTACCTACCTTAAACCAATAAAATTACCTTGACCCAACACCACCGTCTACGTCTCTCTGTCATACAGATCACTCTTACCCAAGCACTTTACACACTGCCCCACCATATAGAGAGCGCGCCTTACCCAGCTTTTACCAGTCTCTAAACTAGGTAGGAACAGGTACTCCTACCACAGGCGCAGCACTCTTACACCCCCTACCCCCATACCTCCAGATACACGCACATCCCCTCCCCCCACCTCTCTTCCCCCCCATTACTCTTTCCCTCTCCCTCCTGCCTCAATCCACCCCCACAGTCATATCAGTGAGCGCGGTTCACCACCCTTTATTCACGTATGGAGTGAATGTTGTTTGGAAGTCCAGTGGAAGCATCTCCAGACTGGACTACTAGCTGTTGTACCACATCTTTTAAGGCCTGGCGGGTTTCCTCTATGGCGACTTGCTGAGTTTTGTTAGTTTCCTGCTGAGTTCTGTTAGTTTCCTGCTGAGCTCTGGTAGCTTCTTGCAGAACTTTGTTAGCCTGGAGCAAGGCCTTAACAATGTCCTCCATGTTGTCTTTAGGTGTAGGTTTGTAGCAAAACCTGGCATCTCTAAGCATCTGTCGACGCCACCTTCATGGACTTCACAGAACACGAGTTGATATCCAAATGACTGTCACTTTAAATTTTAAATGTAGAACTTTTCCTCTTGCTGCAATTTCCAGTGTGCATTGCCCGCATTCTCCACCAATTCTCCACCCGATATGATCGAGGTAGGGGTCCCTCTCCTGGGGCAGGTGGACACCTCCTTACACACAGCAGCCAGGAAACAGCACTCCAGTCGTGGGTTTTCGTGCAAGCTGTTCGGCACCAGTTTTTATTGTGCAACACCAATAGACAAATAAACCAAACATAAAATAACTCCTAGCCTGGCTGAGCACTGACTAGACAGGTGACAAGAAAAAGTAGAAAAAGAACTCATTGTGTGGGGGCACTTTTAATACATATAAAACATAGCTTTTATTTGATCTATTAGATCAGACACAACTACTCACAACATTAAACAAAGGTATAAAAGGATACGAATATATATATATATATATATATATATATCTGTAGATATGTTTCTAAATCCTGTTAACCCCACAAACATGAAACAACAATAATTAAAAAATAAATAAATCACTTGGACAACCTGAGATTTCAATAAACATGAATATGTTGTTAGGATGCCCTTGTTATCAAATTACAGTATATATCTCTGCCCTCAAAAGACAATTCTACAGATCAACAGTAGCAAAAGAAAGCCTGTGCATATGATCACAGCCGTATTCTGCTTAGATCTAATTAGCGTCTTACACAAGCATTAGTTGTGATCACATGACCACATTATTTTGGAGATAATTACTCATCAATAGATCTATTGAGTACATTTGTGTCACTGAACATAAATATCTCCATATGATGAAAGAATAGTCCTGAAAAGTGCCTGCATGTATATGAAATAATGATCTGCTTTTAATCACATACCCGAGGTGATCAATGAGAATCACCCACTTCAATGCAGGTGATCTACAGAGTTTCCTGCATCTACTGTCAGCTCCCAGAGGTTGAAGCTGATGAGATTACAGAAAGATAGTGCACAGAGGGGAGAAAAATGTATTCTGGGTATCCCAATTAGCAGGTTTTTAGTGTACAGGTGAAAATATTCAGCAAAATATAGTATAAATGTACAGTAAATATGTATATGTGTGTATATTTAGTAACCTCATAATTTCTGTTGCATATAATTATTACCCTATACACATATATACAATAACAGTAGCTTCCGTGGTATGACCGTTCTCTCCATATCCATTTTGAACAATAAACTGATTAATACAGAAAAAGCAGAAAATATTTAAACAAATATTCTGATTGAATCACTGTAACTGCCATCCAGAGTGTGTGTTCTCTGCTATAGTGCTTACAGTAAATAACTAGCACATAGTGACTATAAGAAGAAATAAGAAAGCTTCGGTTCTATGCAAATCCAGCAGAGTTCCTCTGGCATGTGTAACCCATAAGGATTACAGTGAATGCACAGTGCACAGGGCTAGATGCCCTTCAGGGAGGCAAAAGACCAGTAACACTCTTTTTGCAGATATGGGGGAATGATTCCCTTGGTGAGGATAATCCTCACTATCTGCTGAGTGCTACAAGAAAAATAGATAATAGAGTGTGTTTTACCAATCAGTAGAATGTATTGTTTCTGGCTGGAGTTCGGTAAGCAGCTACTGCTGTGCAGGGATCCGGTGTGCGCACTACGGTAAATCCCTCCTTCAGCCTGGGGCTTCCTCCTTGGTCCATGTGTGTCCTTGTTAACATGCCCCTTATAGCCGGTCCTTAATAATTATTTAATTGAATCAGTATACCTTGAAAGGGATGCAATGCGGAGGTCACGTGAGAATCACGTGATTCCTCCGAACATATAGCACTCCTAGCTCATCTCTGTTCAGGATATCCCTGAATCTGACATCATTGTGGGCGGGGCCTGAAGCCGTGACTATCCATATAGCGCTGCTCGGCTCTCAGGAATCCCCTCAGCTTGTCACAGGGATGGGTGGAGCTAAGCTCCGTTCTTATTCAAATTGGCTGTCTGCACTGCTCGGCTCTCCAGATCCCCTCAGCTTGTCACAGGGATAGGTAGGGCTAAACTCCATTGCTTAAGTGGGCTATCCTGCAGGGGCTATTCTATGTGGGATAAGGCTTTGGAAACCAATATCAAGGAATGGATTATGCTGATGTAATAAAAGTTATGTCCCTAATAGCGATGCTAACTTCTTCCTAATTACCACGCAGTTATAGCGTGTCAGATACATGTGCCCAGACCACCTCCCAACAAAATATTACACTGACTAGACAGGTAATTTCCTCTCTACAAGTAGCAAGGCCTACTACCTCACCACAAACACAGCACTTTCAAAAGGTCACAGTGTCTCTGAACAAACCTCTGTGTCTGTTCTCCCCAGGGTGTGTGACACTCCATCTAAACTCTTACACAGCTATATTGAGCCACTTCCAGATGTAATCCCTAATTAGCCTGCTCTCAGGCTGAAAGGCTTAACACCTGAAATGGCCCTGTGGATGGAGCCCTCCCCTCTCTCTCACATCCACACCCCAGGACCCATTCTCCGGCTTTTACCAAAAGCCGACACTCAGATCTGTTTGTAAAAAAGACTTTTCCTGGGGGTTAAAATACATATTACAGGAATCTGGGACACATATACACACCATCCATAACTTCTACAGTGCTCCTATCACAGTGCCTTCTGCAAATATTATTTTTTGAAGAACAAAAGAGGAATAAATAGCTTTAAGATACTAATGGACTCATGCAGACTTCAAGATATGACTATTTGCAGAGCATGTTTTACATGATTTTGCACAGCACATGCTCTGGAAACACTAGTATGAGCGATACAGAATGCACATTTCAGTTGCATGTGCACTTGGGACTCAAGAGGCGTCATATCGGGGCATTTCCATGTACGCAATGTTCAGAAAGGGCACATAGATGAAATTATGCACAATGCAGTGTTGGGCAGGTGAATAAATATATCTGTATGTAAATGTATCTTTTACACCAAGGAAAGGGTTGGTGCAAGTACTGTGTCTTCTAATGCAGATTCACTGGCCTCAGCAGCTTAAGTGGATTCACAGTTTTTTTAGACAAAAGTTATTACCTGTGATGAAACATGAATATTCCAGTACGATCCTGAGACAAAATGCCAGTCCATGCACTGGATATCACCATCATCACCAAGAATGAAGAAAGCACTTCAAAGCAAATCCAAATGTAAAGCCATGTTAAATGTTTTCTTTGATACAAAGGATGTTATTTAGGAAGACTGGGTACCAGAAGGTTCAACAGTGACTCAATATTACTACAAAAATGTTCTAACAACTTTGTGAGAAAGATTCAGATGAAAGAGACCAGAGTTGTGGAAAAATGGTTTCCTCCTCCATCAGGACAACGCACCAGCTCACACAGCTCTCTCTGTGAAGTGATTTTTTGGCCAAGAAACAGATTGCAGTGCTAGAACACTCTCTGTACTTGCCAGACCTAGCACAGTTTGACTTTCTTTTCCCCAAAGTCCCAAATTTGCACTCAAAGGAACTCATTTTGCATCAGTTACTGAGGTAAAGAAGAAAATAATTGTGGATGTTCAGGTCCACCCTCTGATCTGGTCTGACCATGCCCCTGTCACAGCCAACCAATCTGGTATCACTTAATGTCCTCAGTCCAATTACATTGTGTTTAAATGATACACTTCTCCAAAGCCATGATACGGTCACCTGGCTTAATACCTTTCTTATGGAATACTATCAATTAAATGCTCTCCAAGACACCTCCATTTCCAGTCTCAGGATGGCTCATAAGGCTGACCTGAGGGGGCTTTTGATTAGTATGGTTTCTAAGAACATAAAATAATTTAATTTCCTTTTGGCTCCAACAGCTTGAATCCCCTAGTCCTTCCCTTTTACAGGAGCTTACCACTGTCTGGCACTCTCTTGCTCTCCTTATTTCCCAACACATTGCTAAATGCCTTAAATGGCTTTGTGTCGAAGCTGGATTAGTGGCTGAGACGGAATCAGCATAGAAATTAGTGTGTGCGATGCCATCTTGCGAATGGCAGCTAGACTCCATCTTAAAAATAAGAATCTGCAAGACGCCATTTTGCGACCAGCGCCATTTTAAGTTACAACTCACGAGCTAAGTACAGATGGCAATGTTTTTGATAATCTTTTTAGAAGCCATGACAGGCCCATTCTGGGGACAACCTTGCATAGAGAAATACCAAAACAATTAGAAAAGCAGCCTCCTGAGAAAAGTAAATAGAATACACAATACACCAGAATACTGTGAGTATTTTACATACAAATTGGGAATCCCTGTATATAGACAAGTATAGTTGTGGAAATTGTAAAATAACCCAGACATTGATCTACACAATTGAATTTGTCTGAATCCTAAACAGGTTTTAGTCTCACTCCCAGACAGAATGGCCCCACTGCCCATAACACATTTGCATTGCAGTTTGAAACTGTTAGTAAGGAATGAGATATGTGTGTGTATATGTATATATGTTAAGTAAGTATATATATATATATATATATATAAGTCCATCATAGATAGAATCTCATGCATAAACAACACACATTACGCACAGTTGCATCTACTAACATGATGCTCAGTAACGAAAGCACAATAACCTGATTGCGAATGCTGTTTATTAGCTGCATGCGTGCACATCTGCCCCAAATCAGATAAACCTAACTAGCATATTTTCCCATATCCCTAATACTTATATAATGCACACTTACACAAAAGGTTCCATAGCTATAAAGGAAAAGATCCAAGTTTTATTCATTTATTACAAATGCTGTGAAATAAAGACTATTTTGGTATCTAAGGTTTAATACGTGATAAGTAAGCCATGTTTGATATTATACTGATCCGCACTTTATCCACAGCTTTCCGGTATCATCGGTGTGAAGATCGGAACATGCGTTCGCAACTTATGGATCGTAAAAACATAAAGAACCAAAATGTACTTTGTAAAACCAACAGTCTAGATTTGCATGAGGTGGGAAAATGAAAGCAACCAGCTGTTGGAGGCTGGACTGTGGCCATTTGAATCAACCTGTTAAATGCCCTGTAACAAATGCACCCGCACTGGGAACCAATGGGATCAGCAACAAACTCCTCTATTGTGTTGTCTATTTCTGGGGCTGTATAAATATGTGTGCTCTGACCCTGGGTTGCTAGTCTTCTTGCTGATTGACGGAGGTTTCTTGCTGATGCCGGTATCTGGTCCAGAGTGCGTGCGTATGTATGACTTTATCTTTGGTCTGTATAATTCTTTGCACTAAATTGTACTTAGATCATAGTGTGTAACTGACTGTACTTTATTTGAATAATACTTTGTGCTTTGGAACACATGTTCAAGGTCTAAAGTCTTTACTTTACTGTATGACTGCGTACGCAAATAGCGACAATTTTAGAGGTTTATAGGCAGGGTTTAGAAGGTATTCGTAGGTGCGTATAGAGGTTGAAATCCAGTATCCTTATATGTCAAACCTTTTATGAAAAGGGAGACAAGTTTGACAAGATTCTGACATCTAGGATCCAATCAGTGCAAACCCATAAAATTGTATAATATAGCTGTAGTACCCTTTGGCGCCTAGACACCCGAGGAGCAGCAAACAAGCAGACAAAATGGTTCTACTCTAGGAACCTCAATATAGCAAATGGCAAAATAAAACTTGAAGGCTAAAATGCGCTCATGTCTAATCAAAACTATAGGTACTTCCCTTCAAAGTATACGGCTCCTCTTCTTGAAGTTTAATCCTTTCTCAATTGGTAATCATAACATGTAAAACAAAAAAATTATACCTCAACTATTATCTCATAAGCAAAACATTTATTAATATAATGTAAAGTTAAAATTGTGTATTCTGGTATGACACAATATACACCAATATAATACACATATCCAAGGTTAAAATAGATGGGGAATTGTACTGTATTTTTGGGATGTGAAAAAGGAAGATCTCATGATTTTTTGTGATGATTTGAATAAAAACTATTTTAATATTCATTTTAGCCAAACAGAAGTGAACTTTTTAGATCTTACGCTATATGTTGAAAGTGATCAAGTAGACACAAAATGCTACATTAAACCCACTGATGCGAATAACTATATCTCCAATCAAAGTGAGCATCACAAAAACTGGCTCAAAAGTATTCCAAAAAGCCAGTTTTTAAGACTAAGGGCCGTATTCAATTAGCGGCAAAAACGGATGTTTTTTCGCCAAACGGTGATATTTTCAGAAAAAAACAGGTGAAAACACAATTGGTGAAAAAAACTGGAGAAAAGTCTTCTCCATTCCAGACCAGGCGAAAAAAAAATGGAAAATCCCTATTTTTGGCTAAATATGTGGGGATTTCTTTCAGAACCCTTTGGTCACTCCCCCTAATGAGAAATTACCACAAAGTTGCGCACTTTGGTGAAAAATTACCGTGCAAATTTTGGGTGAAAAAAAAAAAACTTTGAAAATGGTTTTCAGTTAAAGGGTTTGATTTTTCAGGGGACGGTATGGATGTATGAAGTATTTTAAACATTGCACACAGTCACAGCAGGCAGTTTTTTATGGTTTTTAAAATTGCGGTCGTACAACACAAAAATATACTTGCACCCATTTTAACATACCCCCAATTTACGTGGAACAGTAATTTCCTGGAAAAAAATTGCTTCCTATCATTTTCAACAGTTTTTATTTTTCTTCACCCAAAATTGCACTTTCCAAAGTGCGCAACTTATGATTTTTTGGGGGGGTAATTTATCAAATGGGGGGGTGTCCAAAAGGTTCTGAAAGAAATCCCCACATTTTTAGTAAAAAATAGGGATTTTGCATTTTTTTTCGCCTGATCTGGGATGGAGAAACTTATCTCCAGTTTTTTTTGGCAATTGCGTGTTCGCCTGTTTTTTGGCAAAAATATTGCAGTTTTTGGCGAAAAACGTCCGTTTTTGCCGCTAATTGAATATGACATAATTGTAGTAAGAAGGAAGTGTGTGATGATCAAATAATGCAAATGAAGAAAAGATTTCAAAATAAAGAATGTGACTGTGAAATATTAGATAAATACAATCAGGATGTTCTAGAAAAAGACCGTGACTCACTGATAAACATTAATGTGAATGAAAAAGCACAGAATGATGATTTTAAATATGCTATTATCACTGAATATACAGGAAACCATAGAAATATTGAGTCGATTTTTAAAAAGCACTGGCACCTTCTTCAAAAGGACCCCATTTAAAAAAAAAATTCCGGAGAAACCGAAATTTGTGTATAGAAAAGCACCTAATCTCAAGAATAAATTAACGAAAAGTGCTTTGACAACTGAAACATTTAATCCAATTAGGAGCAAAGGTTTCTTTCGTTGTGGCAGCTGCATGGCGTGCAACAAAGTACAAACAGCAAAAACTAAATATGCAGATTTCACTATTCAGGATCAAACATATAAATTGAATCACTTCATGACGTGCCACACTACAAATATTATATATTTTATTGAATGTAGCTGCCATTTGTTTAATATGGGGAGAACCAGTAGAGCTCTAAAAACAAGATTATGCGAACACCATCGCATAATTGCTCTACTAGTGAGATCATACAGTACATGGCCATTGATAATATAAAAAGTACATGGAGAGACAGGAGAAACAGGAATGAAGAAGTGATGTTGGCAAAAAAATAAATTTATTGGATTTTTAAATTAAAGACTCTGCCTCCTAATGGTCTTAATTTAGATTTTGAATTAAATGTTTTTATTAGTTTTAAGAGACCTGTTAAAGCATGTTTTATATTGTCATATTATCATTCTAATTCTCATTTTAACATCAAAATTAAATGAATGTATTATTTTTAGAATTCAGTAGAGTCACACCTGTTTATCTTATATTTAGTATCTTAATATATCTTAATGATTTTAAGATGCAGCATTTTAGATATTCTTATTGTAAGTTTTTGTCTGATTTTTATTACATTTGAATTATTTTAAGATGATCATCAAATGTATTAAAACCAATGATGTTAAGAAGTTTAAAATCTATAGCATAGGGCTATGGAAAAGAAAAGACTAATGGAAAACTTCATGAATATGGCCACTGAGTATGGAAAGAAGGGCATACTCACCATCAAATAGGGCTGCCAACAAGTAAAAAAAAAAATTTCTAAGTACTGGAACCAGAAGTGATGCATGTGCTGAAAGCAAAAAAGCTTGCGTTCCAAACACCGGAAGTGCCAGGAGCCACGTTGCAGAAAATGGTGTGGATAATCCACATGGACTGACTGTATTTGCAGAGTGGCTGTGATGTAGCCCCCATGAGGGGAACAAGCCCGAGGACACCATTCTGATCGGGGAAACCCAGGGAATGCGTGTCGAATACCAGAAGTCCCTATGACGCACTTCCGGTCCGGCATTTATTTGTATCATGGCCTAAAAAATATTTTTTGTGTTAGATTAAAGGAAGATACATAGAGGGAACATTATGTAAAAACTAAATAGAAAGTTTTTAAAGAGTGAGACCTATGACCCGGAAATGATTATGATAGAGGGTATATAAGAAGTATTGTCTTCACTTCCTGTCACACTGCCTTGAGGATGGGAAGAAGCACTCCCGAAATGTATTGCACTTGTGACAGGACCTGTGGCTAGCAAGGGAACTCCAGAGGTACCTGAATAGAGACTCGTTTTGAGGTTGTCCAGAATACCTTAAGCTTAAGATCTACGTAGTCTATGATAATGGGACTTCTGGTACTTCCCCATTTATTTTAACCTTGGATATGTGTATTATATTGGTGTATATTGTGTCATACCAGAATATACAATTTTAGCTTTACATTATATTAATAAATGTTTTGCTTAAGAGATAATATTACACCATGGTTGTGGTATAATTTTTTGGTTTTGCATGTTATGAATACCAATTGAGAAAGGATTAAACTTCAAGAAAAGGGGCCATATACTTTGAAGGGAAGTACCTATAGATTTGATTAGACATGAGCGCATTTTAGCCTTCAAGTTTTATTTTTCCATAAAATTATCCTTATGATTAAAATCCCAGGAATTACCTTCTCCATGAACCAGCAGCTATTTGTTCTGAATTCCAAAGCTTCTATAGTCACTTGTACAAGACTGTCTCACCCCCCTCCTCTGTCCCACCCACTGAGGCAGCAATTTAAGATTTTCTTTCCAGTGCTCATCTCCCTCAGTTGTCCCTCAAATCAATAGAAGCTTTGAGGAAAGAGATCTTGGAAAAGGAAATTGATACAGGGGGGTTCATTCCCTGCTGAAATGCTCAAAGCCAAAAAAAGAGGGTAAGGACCCATAGAATTATGCTAGTTGTAGGCCTATCTCCCTCCTGAACCTAGATGTTAACAACATTTTGGCCAACTGATTTAACCAGGTTTTTCCCTCCTTGGGTTACTATGATCAAGTTGGTTTTGTACCAGGGAGCCAAGCACAGGCTAATACCTGATGGACCATAGACTAAATCCATGTTATAAACTCCAGAAGATCCCCAGCTATTATCCTTTCTCTTGATGCTGAAAAGGCATTCAATAGGATCTCCTGGAGCTTTATGTCACATTCTCTGTGACCATTTGGGATATTGGGAGACTTCCTGACTGGTGTCATGGCCCTTTATTCTAGTGCCTCCACTACAGTCTTCATCAATGGAGTGTTATCTGACTTTCTCTATCTCAAATTGCACCAGGCAGGGCAACCCTGCGTCCCCTTTGATCCATACTCTGGGGATAAAACCTCCAGCCTCACTTACCTAGCTGAACCCTAACATTCTCGGAGTGCGGGTTGGGAATACCTCTTCTAAAATTGCCCTTTTTGCCAATGACATTTTGCTTATGCTCATTCAACCTCGTATATCTTTGCTCAACAATTGTAATCTATTGGACTGCTATGGTGTATTCTCTGGATATAAAATTAAATACAAATTGGAGGCCATTCTCCCTAAATGGCTTTACCTCTTCCAGATTATCCCTGCAGCAGTTCCCATCACCCTCCTCCAGAAGCTTCAGAAATTTATCACTGCTTTATTTGGAATGGCAAACCCCCTGGCTATCCTCAACCAACCTTAAAAAGCCTATCTCCAGAGGTGGCAGGAGACTCCCTGATTTTAAGCTTTATTATCTAGCCTCACATTTTTTATCAAATTGTTCCTCCTATTCTCCCACTTGAAAAATGTCCTTGCTTGATATTAAATCCAACTATATTAACTCCCCAGATCTGTCTTCCCTATGGGGGCCTACAGAAGAAACACTTTCCTTGTCCCTCTAACTTCCCTCCAACTATGAAATTCCTCCTACACATATGGACTCTATACCCATATCCCCTCTTACCCTCATATGGCATAATCCCAATTACACCTCAGGTTTGCATGTGGCCCACATGAATTCCTGGATAGCAGCATCCTTTAATTTTACTGCTTTTAGCTCACAATGGGCTTTGGATTTCCCTCAAAGACCTACAACTGAAATCTGTAACCCAACCCCTCAACCCCTTTGAATATTTCCAAATTCAGCATTTTTAAAGCTCCTGCCACAGGCCCCACTTCTTTGTGACCTCATATTCCTTGAATGACTCTTTAAACACTATTGCACGTCCAAAGAGATGATCTCTCAGTTTATTCTTAATGATGCTGATCTCCTGATAGTAGTGGTACTGTACCCCAGTATGAATATCCTAAATATGTTCCTCTGCTTCACCCCTCTGTTGGAGAAACTGTGGCCTCAAGGTACCCTAGCTTATGTTTGGTGGACCTATCCAGTTTGTGGACCTTTCTGGTCCTCTGTTCATACTATTCTGAACAATCTAATCAAGGCACTGATCCTGGATGATCCATGAATCTTCCTGCTAAGTTATCCTCCTCCTGATCTCTGTAAGCATTATGTTAAATTGTTGTCCCACATCTTAGTTGCTGCTAGAAGCCTGACTGTTTGCAACTGCAAAAAACCCACTTCCACTTCCCCTCTCTGACCTAAAGTCACAAATACAGCACATAGCAGAAATGGAAAATATTACCTTTTCTCCATGATAGAGGCCAAATGTTTGTTCAGGTGTGTCCTCCATGGTTTTCATATAAGGTCACTTTATAATCTTTGATTTCTACAGTATATCACGGATAGAGTCTAAAGGTTACCTAATTGAAATATAAACAGTGATTTATTGACCAGTATCCAGAAGGAGCTACTGTATCTAGCAAATCCTTTAAAAAGTGTTATCAGGTCAAAATAACACAGTTGATCTATTGTGACAATGAGTTTGAATGGCCAGGCTAAGGATACTAGCAACTTGAAACCAGATATTAACTTATCCTATCACAACTTATTATACTATCACATACAATCTAAACTGTCTATTAACTAACATTATTCTTAGGTGCAATTTTCAATAGTGCCAAACAACCAATTAACAATTAACTTGTATCTGTCTAGTACTAGCTAGATATTTATAAAAAAAAAGATTTGTCTTTTATTTTAATATGGTTATAGTGCAAATTAGCACTTTTGAGAAATGTTATTAAATAACCTTTTATGGGGCATATGTATTAATTATTGAGTCTTAGGGGGTAAATTTACTAAGATGAGAGTTTTTAGAAATGGAGATCTTGCTCATAGCAGCCAATCAGATTCCAGCTATTATCTTCTAGAAAGTTCTAGTGAAATGTAAAGTAGAATCTGATTGGTTGCTATGGGCCGCTATTCGCGGCAATAACAAATTAATATCTTATATCTGTTGTGATGTATAAAAAACTACATGCAGGGAATTAATATATGCAGGTATCCATGGAAAATTGGAGTTGTCAGGGGATATGCCACAAATATTGAATCATAGGCCCCTTAGTATTTTAGTTTCATAGAGGTGATTTAGGGGACTAAAATTGTAGAGAGTCAGTATAATATGGTTTGGGTGATGGTTATGCATCTTCTTGTGTGACTTTGTGTCTATTCTTTTTAAAAAAATGTCAATATGGCAGTGACAGCATAGGATGTTCATACTGAAGTATTGAGTCTAATTATGTATCAAAGGCAAATTCATTATGGTTAACTATTGTAATTAATTTAAAATTCATTGAGGATAAGGGCCTATTGGATGTGATAACCATGTTTTTGCACCTATGAGTACTTTTTTTTATGGAGGAAATAGGAAAAGTTGTAATTAAATAATGTAACAGTGAACAGAACTATAAAGTAACATATCTACTTGTATTGGCATGCACATTCCTATGATGCACTACAATCACACACAGGGGTATATTTACTAAAGGTTGGTTTTGGGTATTTGGTTGTTTTGCCATCAGTTTTGCAAACCGATCATTTACTAAAGTCAAACCCAATGACAAACAACCCAAAAATCCCAACTTTAGAACACTTTAGAACATTGGACCAACAATCAATACTTTTACATAGAACCCCCCTGCATGTGCCACTGATAACAAAAATGTCCATATGATATTATTATAGTTAAGAGTGATTTTGGTGGCAGCGGGATATTGCCCTTTTTCTCTACATGTTCCTATAAACAAGATAACATATATTGGCATTTCTAGGCAATGCAAGGATGGGAAATAAAATTCTGAATAATTATTCCTACTCTTTAATTTAGTTTGTGGCAATTTTAGTTAAAAAAATTAGTCAAATTCCAACTGATTTTAAAAAAAAAAAAAGATTTATGAAACGTTATGCAAATTTAATAGGACATCTTTTTACTGTCAATATGTGGATTATTGACAGAGTTAGACAGAAGAGCTGTATGAGAGAAGCCAGTATGTTTTTTAAACATAGATTTATGATTGTGTCAGGGTGAGTTTTGTCCTATTGCTATCTTTTCAGCATGTGTGTGTATAGTGAAAGTTTGAAAATCCATAAACCCCATGCCAATCACATACAAAAATGTATTAGCAGAGTGTAGGGTAACAGCAGATAGTAATAGCAGGGTGTACTGTCACAAATATGTGTAGCCAGTTGTGCTTGGTGTAGTCCTCCAGATATGGAGTTAAAACCAGGTACACTAAAAACTAAGTACACTTATATGGGCCAATATTCTAATGGTATAGTTTGTATAACACAGGTGTTGGTGCTGGTGGCAGTTAGTCCACAGATGGTATGCTTAACCAGTTCTTAGATTTAATGTGTAACAGTGGTAGGCAATCTGTGTGGAATACAGCACCCTGGAATTTAGGGTAATACTAGTTGTTATAGTGCACTGGGAGTGAGCTACTGTATGTGAATGCACTGGCAGAAGTTAGCTTAAAGTCCCTCTGTATATTTGTGGGGGTATAGAGTATTTGTTGTTATTGTTACTGGCTGTACTAGCATGTATTCTGATAAGAGCCTCTGGAGTCCAGCCTGTCCTTATGGACGCTGGGGAGTAAAGATGCACAAATATGCTGCTCATGTTCAGTAGTACTTGTCAGAGGTCAGACTTTTTCTGACTGAGCTGTGCCAGGTCCTAATGACATCTGACTCAGCTCCACCTACAGGATGCTGAAGGAAGGCTGAGCAGGGGCACACTTCTTTCAACAATATTGACACCAATAACCTTATAAAACTTACACTAAAATAAACACACAGATACAGAAATCTGGATTCAAATTAGGTCAGCTATGTATTTAAATAGAATAAATATTAAAGCATGTATTAAACTATTAAAGAGTATATGGTGGCAGGAAAGGACAGCCAGAGCAAAGCACAAACAAAAGAATGCAATACCAACCTAAACCAACATGTATTGTAAGACTGTCAAGTTACTCAAATGGAAATTTGAGCCTTCTTAATACTCACCTAGTAACTGTTCTTTAGTATTTATCCTGGCACTAGCCTAATTTTATGATGTTATGGTTATCATATGTGGATCATAAAGTTAAAGTTATACAGAGTTGTATTGCACATGCACAGATCAAATCATAATTAATGTCCAGTCCATACTGTGCATGCACAAGATAAATCCAATAGATAGAGTCAATCACTGTGCATACACAGTTATGATGTACCAAGCTATGTGCATTTCTAGCTTTAAGTGCCATTTCTTATGGGAGAAAGGTTGCATGCGTTCCAAGGGTGAAACGCGTACCTCATTTTCTGTATACAGTCTATGCTGCACTTTATTTTTTCAAATACACATTGCAGTGTGCTACTTCCTGCAGAAGCGGAAGGGCTATGCATTCCAAAAGTGAAACAGGATTTTTTAATAATATATATAAGGTGTTTGACAGTTTTATGGCCCAGATAGGATTTATTATGTATTTAAAGCAGGGATTATGTTAAAGTGTATGAATAGAAACATATAGAAGTGTGTGGTTTGTATATTTTAATGACTGAAATATAGAACCTTGATAAAGACAGAAAGGTAAAAATGCATTGGTGGAAGGAGGAAAAAGTACTACCGCTCCCAGTATCTGTTTAAGCAGTGCATTGCTTCAAGGAAGAGGTGAAACACCCAGGCTTTTATGATCTTACCCACTTGCTTGATTATGTGCCTTCTCTAAAGGCCAAATGCAGATTCAGAGTAACTTTTTACCTATGGAGGTTCATTTATGATTTTTAAAGTGTTAATAAATTGAATCATTTTTACACCTTGAGAAGTTTATTTCAATTACTTTGTGTTATCCTCTTATAGTGCAAATAGTGGAGAAGTTTGAAGAATTGTGAAAATAGAACACCCCGAATGAAGGGTTTTGGAAAGTAACCTTTAACAAGATGATTGGAACTATCTGACTTAACCTATTAATAACTTTATAATACAGTACTTTATTCGTAATTCTAATTGGAGGAGCGCTGGGTTTGATTTATATATTTTACAATAATAATAATATTGTTTTCCCGCTCCCCCTTCTAAAACATGACTACCCTTGACATTAGGGAGGTGTTTGCTGCCCCCATAAGGTGGTGTATCTTGCAACATAGTCACAAAGGTGAGTGCACCCCAAAATAATTAACTTTAATAACTTTAACTTTAATAACTTTAAACCTGTAACTTTAAACTTGCACCAGCCTGCTGCTCTACTATACTTTCCCACACACAATAATAGCTAACAAATATTAACACCATCAAGCAAGAAAAAAGAGGGAAAGCAGGTGGGGAAGAGCCAACTGACAAAAAGGCTTTTGCCTAGTAAAGCAAATGAAGTAAAAGCCTTTTGAAACACACTGCTAAATTCAATAGGCAAACCAATATATGAGTAACATGAAGGCTAGCCCTCAGACTTGTAGTTTAAGCCATTTTCTACATATTCTGCCCTCAATTTCACATCATGATAAGGAAAAGCTCTATTTTTTGTGTCACCACTATCTTGAAAAGCTACTTCTCTTCCTTTTATTTTTTATTTCAGCTATTTTTTTACATTGAGTCCGTATTCTCTTTATTTTTGCAAATTGCTGTTTTCTAGAGTTTCTTGTTCTATACTGCACAGTGCAGAAATTGATTATTTCTGAGTTACCTTTTGTATAGTCTTCAGTGCTTCAGTACAGAAACATTTAACACTGGAGGGGGCCCATGTAAAGACATCTATGGGCCCATTCCCACCTGAAAAAAAAGATGGTGTCCTTGCATGCGCTGACTCCCAGATGAACTCTGGCAATGTGCCAGAAACTTTTGAGTAGGTGCCTATTTACAGCATGGGCATCTGGAAGGACAGACAGGAGGTAAATAAAGCAATGGGTGCAGGATGTGCAGTGATGGCACCCTTGGACCCTGGGGCCTATGTGCAGTACTTACCATGCATCCATTATAGATATTCCACTGCATCAGTAACTTTGAGTATTATCCCATCAAGCCACCTACATTGCAACTTTGAGGTAGTGAGTTATGTTCAAGAGATAAGCTAGACTATATCCAAGAGGCAGACTCCAGGATTCAGAGAGCACTGAGTGGATGTACTGATGTGCATGCTGGAATCAAGTCATCCAATGTTGCTTATTGACTGCTCAGAGAGCTTAAAGACAGTATATCCAAGTGGAGATAGCCAGCATACTTGTATAGTATGTTTCCCACCTAGACAGACCAGAAAAGACCTTGTGTCACAGGAATACAGACAGTGCACTCACAATACACAAGGCTTTTTGTGCTTCAGCTGTGGTCTATAACTGTGTTCACTGCTGATATGAGTCATCCTATGTTACTAAGTCAAGTGCTTAATGATGAGGACTGACATGCAGGCCATCTTTATGCACTACTATAATATGCACTTCTGTCATGCATGTATTCATTGTCTTTCATTGAATTCTTCTGTTTACTATTTTAATTGGTCAAAATTGAATATATTCATTTTTCTGTTTATCTGTCATTTTCTTGTACATCATTAACAGAACTTGTCGGTATGACCCGTGATTGGGTTATTAATTGCATCCAGGCACTCTTTATTCTGCTTCAACTTTTTCTCTCTATGTCATAACTGTGTTACTCATTAAAGCTCTGCAAAATCTATGGTACTGTACATTATAATAAAACTTTGGTGATGAGATGATCATGAAGTGCTGGAGAAGTAAATAAAATGGATTTATTTAATTGAGAGAATGTGTAGCACCTATTCTTCTAACATTTGTTTTTGTGATGGCAGAGGCGTAGCAAGTGTTCGTGGTGCCCAAGGAAAATAAAAAATGGGTACCCCTTGAAAACTATTCTTTAACATCTGGCTGAATTTAAAGATTTATACTGTACTAAAATAAACAAACAATGAAGACACAAATTAGGGAAAGGCAAGGCAATAAATCAATACAAAAATTAAAGCTACCAAGCGCACACACACACAAACACTGCTGTGGAATGGAAATTTGAAGTAAACAGTGGAGATCTGTGGGTCAACTAGCTTTAAGGTTTTTGATAGTGTAAAATACATTTTTAATAAACTTCTGCCAACAACTTAGAGATGTGCAGTTTGAATTTTCAGAAAACCGTACACATCCGAACTTAGGGCTTCTGAGTAAATCCGAGTCCTGCTTGGGTCTTCTTCCCACCAAGCTTGGATCTTAGAATGAGGCAAAATTAATTTTTCCAGGAAAAGGATCTCGTGTTTTTGCATCAGCAATCCTTGTTGAATCAGGCCCAGACAGTGTAATATTTTAAAACCTCAATAAAAACCATAAATCTGCCTTATAAAAAGCTAATGTGGCCTTATGTGGTTGGATGATATAGACTTGCTATCCTCACTCTTAGCGGTATGAGCTCATGGACACTAAGGGCCTGATTCAGACCCGCTCGCAAGCGCATAGCGCTTGCAAGTGGGTCAATGGCTGGGCAGTGTGCATGAGCGGCATGCTGGAGCCCTGAAGTGACTGAGAAATTCACTCGCTCCGGGGATCGCTATAAATAGGGCGCCTGTCATTGTTGATCGACAGCTCACACTATTTTGTAGGTGGGTCAGGGGGGTGCCTTGCCAAACTTAAGCATTCCCGAAGGAACGCCTGCCATTTGGGGGTGGCCCTACTGACATCACGAGTAATGTCAGTAGTGAGCTTCTGGCTCTATTAGAGCCAGAAACTCACTGAGGCTTGTGGCAGATTAGACTCTACCACAAGGGTCTCATCGCAAGCCCAATGGTCATGATGGTCGCGACCATCACCTGGCCGCTCGCAAAAGCTGTGGGTGGTCACCCACAGTTTAGCGAGTGGCCAGTGGGCTGGGCAAAAATAAAACACCCTTCAGACCTGCGAGTGGGTCTGAATCAGGGCCTAAGTCTTCAACCTTTGGGTCACAGTAGCCTTGTCCACCAAATGCGTTTCATTATTAACGACTTCCTCAGGGGTGTACTTTATAGTGGCTTATGGCGTAATGCTGATTGATGGATATTTTTGGTGTTTTAAAATATTAAATGTTTAAAGGAATGTTAGAGTGATTGTGAAATTGGGTGAACACTGGTATAAAGGCCTCTGTGTAAAATAATGAAGACTTAATCACAAGTATTCTCCATTGGGTATATTACTAAAATAAATATAAAAAAATAGGTATTATTGAAGTTATTAGACATATATAAAGGAGTAGTATCTGGCGCACCGAAGAACCCTCTAACATTTATTGTATTTTGGTCCATAGCTAACAAAGGACCATCTTTGGGGATGCAGCCAGTTGTGCAAGTTATTATTTGTATTAAATATGATTTCACACTAATTTAGTGTATAAGTATCGTAGCACATTGAGGTCATCTGCAATATATGTAGAGGCAGTTATTTGTCTATGAGGGCAGAGGCAATGTGATTTCAACTTCAAGTTTATTTGTCCAAAAATGACTGTGCTGTGTCACTGTAAGTTGCACCTCAAAGAAAGATGACCTCTTTATCTGTTATTAGACAATAATAATTGCAAAAAATAATGAAACTTTTTTTTTTGCTGATGTTTAAGGTGTTTAAGAAATTATTTCAAGTCTTTTATTATAATTCAATAAAAAATTTATTTTTTTAATAGTGTATTTTTCCTAAATGCAGCCCATATCATTATGCTTAGTTGGTGTGTAGAGTAGACTTGATCCTGACAACTACAACTCAAAAATAAATAAATGGAAAAATGGGGATATTTACTAAAGTGTGGGGTTTTAGAAATGGAGATGTTGCCCATAGCAACAAATAAGATTCTAGTTATTATCTTCTAGAAGGTGCTAGACAATTGTTAAGTAGAATCTGATTGATAGCTATGGGCAACATCTCCACTTCTAAAAACAAGCACTTTAGTAAATATATCTCAAGGTATTTTTTGCCAGGGTTAAAAAAAAAAACATTTCAAGGCTTTATTATAATTAATAAAAAAAATGTTTTCAAGAGAGTGTATTTCCTTTAGACAGTGTATATAACAGTGCACAGTGGGTGTGTAAAGTAGACGTGTCCTTGACAGCTGCACCCCAAAAATAGATAAGGGGAAACAAGGCATTTTTTGCCAGTATTAAAAAACTTTCAATGCTTTTATTCTAATTCACTGAAATTGTATTTTTTTCAACAGTGTGTGTTTCTTAAAGGCAAAATATATAACTGTGCTTAGTGAGTGTGTTTCCTAATGGCAGCATATACAGTACCTCTTTCCTTAGTGGGTGTGTGTAGAGTAGACATATCCCTCACAGCTGCACCCCAAAATAAATAAGTGGAAATAAGGCATTTAAGTTGAAAAATAATTTCAATACTTTAATTATAATTCAATTAAAATTGTATCTTTCAAAAGTGTGTGTTTACTAAAGGTAGCATATATTACTCTGCTTAGTGGCCCTGACAGTTGCTCCCCAAATATAAATAAGTGTGAAAAAGGCATTTTATATTTTTTGTTGTCAACAAAAATCTCCAGTTGTTTTAAATGAAACTGAATGGAAAAGATAACAGCCCCTCTTTTTCCTATCTCACATTCACTTGGTGTGGTGGCAGTTAAGTTCAGCTATAGTAGCTATTCTCCTGTTTTAGTGCTAAAAATAAAATCAAACATGGCTCAGTTGATATAAGAGCAGGAGCAACCCAATACTAGTGCTGGCAGTGATATTGCTTCTTTAACATCTACTAAATAAGGTCAAGGGGAAACAAGGTTTAAGAAAGGGCACCTGAAATTGAAACAGTAGAGATGTGCGTGAACCTCCATGTTTTGGTTTAGGTTCTCATTCATCATCGTGTTTTGGTTTTGTCATAACCACCCTCACGTGTTTTGGTTTTTGATCTAATTTATAAAAAAAAAATTGATTAAAACAGATAAATTCATGTAATTGTGGCCTGTTTTTGTTCCTACAATATTATTAAGCTCAATAACATTAATTTCCAGTCAATTTTGACCACCTCACAGCTCACAATATTGTTTTCTCTCATGTTGGCTAAAAGCTGCAGTGAGCTGACTGGCTAAACTAAGCATCAGATCAGTGGCACAAACACATGGCAGTTTAAAAGAAGAATATAGTGCATCTAGGAAACATAGTGGCACAGTAATTGCAGACAGGATGACAATTTAATATAAACTCTACAATGTCAAAGTGTTATTTTTTTTAATAACAAGGGGTCACACCTCATAATCATAATCAGCCCAGGGCTCTTTGAGCCAGCACTGGTTCAAAAAATATGAGAAAAAAGTGTTTAGGGATCCCTCGTATTTAATGAACCAGCATCGGTGTCCACTAGCAGGGGGGTGCCACCGCCAGGGGACACATTTTACTGGGTCCCCCAGCCAAAAGCATTCACCCCACCAACTACTCAATGCAGGCCAGGAATTCTTGGGGAAATGGGATGCCCCAATAAAGGGTCCCCCACTTCAGTGTACCCCATGCAGGGGCAGAAGCTCAGGGCTATCTCCTGCACCCATGGGCAGTGGGTGTGGGGCTGATAGGTGTAAAGAATAAATTGAAAGTAATATTGTCTTTTACATTAGAACTGCAGGCCCCTGGAAGCCACCCCCGCATGCCAGTACTTGAAAAACTACAAGTACCAGCATGCAGAGCATTAAGCCCCACTGGTGCCTGTAGTCCCAATGTAAAATAAATATTAAAATATTATACCTCCCGTGGAAACCATGGCATGGGCTGACTAGTTGGGGGGTAAATGCTTTGGCTGGGGGACCCCATCAAGTGTCTCTTCTGGCTGTGGCATTACCTACCCCCCTGCTAGTGGAGCCCAGTGATAGTGCTAAAATTATGGGGGACCCCTATGCATATTGTTTCCCATATTTTTTTAACCAGGGCATGCTCAAAGAGCCCAAGGCTTGTTATGCTTGTGAGGGGGACCCCATGCCATTTGTTTTGAAAAGAATTAGCACTTTAAAGGCTTTCAAAATCCCCTAAGAAGCATGCACAGATCATAGTCATTTGTGCATGCTTCTCCAAAATTCTTGCTACTCCCAAGCCATGGCACCCAGGGAGGGACTTAAATGCGAACAAAACCTGAGTTTGGTTTTAAGTCCAAGTTCTGAACTTACTGCAGAGTCAAAACTAAACTTGGTTTGACTCGGATCCCCAAAGTAAATCTGAACTTTGACTCTATTCGACTGGAATCCCTAAGTTTGAGTATGTTTGTATTTCAGGAAAACCAAACCGCACATCTACTAAACAGTATTTCAAAATCTTAAAGGAAAAAGTTACATGCCAAAAAATATAAAATTGCCAACAAGCAATACACCACACACAGTAACAAGAATAAACTCAGACCATAACCTTTTTAAGAGTGGTGGTCCTGTTACTGCTGTTTCATGCACTCGTATGCCTATTGTACATCTTCTGTATTTTTGCATGCAACATCTTCTTGCTCTGGCTCTAGATGTGCCACAGGCAAATCAGTGCACAAAAAGAACACTAAGGCTGAAGAATAAACACTGTCTTCACAAACTTCACAGTTCCCCAAGGAGAGTCTAATGGTGTATAAAAGTGTTGTGTGTGAGTCTGACATTTCTGACACTGTAATCCTAGAGTAGCCTCCTTGACCACTTATGACCATATCGGAACCATTTTCAAATGTGTGGATGAGTAATAATGGTAATGATGATTACATAGAAATTGAGGATGCTACTGTAGAAGTGTAACAGGATGAGTGGGATATTTGTGTTTCTGTCACTGAAAATATGGATGATGAATGTATTGGACAAGAACAAGTTGATAAAAATTCAGGAAGATTTAAGTTGTTTCTGTCATAAGAATTCAGCCATTCAGAGGCATAAGTTCTTGACAGTGATAAAAAGAAGGACATTTTCATGCCTGGGTATAAGACCAAAAACATCACCTCTTCCATGTGGACATATTTTTACCTAAATACTGACAACATTTGTCAAGGCATTTGTGAGGCCAAAGTAAATTAAGTTAGGGATGTTAATCATCTAGGCACCTCCTTCCTGCTATGTAATTTGATATAGAAAACAGTCACAGAGATTGAAAGATAACACCTTGACAAAGATGCCCATGTGCCGTTGAAACGTGTAGGTGATTCCCTACAGTTCTAAGATCTTAAGGACATGGCTCACCTCAGCTGCTAGACTCTGACTCCAAAAGCCCCGAGACGGCTCCTGCCTTATATCCTGCTGCACATATATCCAAGTGGCAAACGTCAAGTCTCTCGCTCACACAAAAGAATCCAGCAACATGTGAGCCGGAAGAAAGGACCTCACTTCACTGCTTAAACATCCGGCAGCATTTGGAGCACGGGACAGGAGCATCAGGTACGCCCTGGGGATATTCTCCTAGAATTTGCTTATCATTTGAACTGCTGGAGCAGAATTAATGGCATGGAGAAATTAACCTTTATACTGCAACCCCTGTATATCCAGGATTCACCAACAACATTCACCGTCAGTCGCTCCCTGCTGGTCAGGTTGAGTGCAGTACCAGCTGGGTTCTAGGGTGGAAAAACCTCTCTACATTCATGCTGCACAGGATTGGAGTCTGCAGGTAACAATGTCTACATAAGGACCAATTGTCCATTCAGCCAATTTTACATCCAGTGGACCTTATTACAAGACTATATACTAATATAAATATATATATATATATATATATATATATATATACACACACACACACAGGTTGAGTCTCCCATATCCAAATATTCCGAAATACGGAATAATTTTGGCATGACTGAAATAATGAAACCTTTGGTTTTTGATGGTTCAATGTACACAAACTTTGTCTAAGGCACAAATTTTAAAAAATATTGTATAAAATTACCTTCAGGTTGTGTGTATAAGGCGTATATGAGACATAAATGAATTTCATTTCTGTACACAAACTTAGTTTGAGCCACAAAATTATTGAAAATATTGTATAAAATTACCTGCAGGCTGTGAGTTTAAGGTGTATATAACACATAAATGCATTCTGTGTGTATATTGGAGTCCCATTCCCAATATATTTCATTATGATATGCAAATATTCCAAAATACGGAATGTTCTGTTATTCAAAATACCCCTGGCCCCAAGCATTTTGGATATGGGAGACTCAACCTGTATATATGTATATATATATATATATATATATATC
This sequence comes from Taudactylus pleione, assembly GCA_031769625.1. NCBI lineage: Eukaryota > Metazoa > Chordata > Amphibia > Anura > Myobatrachidae > Taudactylus > Taudactylus pleione. The sequence continues at coordinate 36,813,230 of JAUIMM010000094.1, forward strand.
TATATATATATTTTAACTTTTTTGAGGAAAGACTTAGGCCCTGATTCAGAGCCGGACGCTCTGACCAGAGCGCTCGCTCTGAATCAGGGCCCACCTCCATTTAATGGAGGTGGGCCCTGATTCAGAGCGAGCGCTCTGGTCAGAGCGTCCGGCTCTGAATCAGGGCCTAAGTCTTTCCTCAAAAAAGTTAAAATATATATATAGATATATATATATATATATATATATATATATACCACCCACAGCATCCACACCACCCACAGCATATACGAGCGTGCAAAAAGATGGTCGCGATGGTCTTGACCATCGTGACCATCGGAACTGCGAGTGAAAGCTTGCGGTTGGATTTCCCAACCGCAAGGCCAGGAGTGATTTTGGCTCTATCAGAGCCAAAATCACTCCCACTGACATCACTAGTGATGTCAGTGGGGCCGGCTTCAGATGGTAGGCGTTCCCTTGGGAACGCCTCCGTCTGGCAGGCACGCCCCCGGCACGCCCACCAAAGGGGGCGTGCTGTCAGTCACCATCGACAGCACGCCCCCTTTGATGAGACACTCCGAGTGAAGGAAAGTCCTTCGCTCGCCGGGTCTCGCGCATGCGCACGATGGAGCTCCCTCCATCGTGCACATGCGCAGTGGGGAACATCGACCCACTTGCGAATGTACTGCCACTCGCGAGTGGGTCTGAATGACCCCCTTAATCTTTTGAGCCTCATCCTGAGATCAGTACTGCAATTATATATGAACCAATACCTACATGTGTGTATAGTTTTATACAAGTTTAATAATACCAGTGTATATAATATATATTCTTATTGATTGTGAAAGATCACGTGTGACCCCTTTTTTATAAATAAATGATATGCATTATTTTTTATTTATTGGCTTGAGTGTAATAATTGTTATCTTTCAATCTCTGTGACTGTTTTCAATATCTACTTACTTTCTTCATGAGGCTGACTACCTCATTCAGTCGCACTAAGATTGAAAGGATTTTATAACTCTAATAAGCGCCTGTTTTTTTTTCCTGTTATGTCATTAGCAGTGAGTACATGCAAATTATTGGCAAAAACTAGAAAACCATGTATAATAATAACAAGCAGTCCAACAACAGCTACTAGCAACATGGATAGATCCCAGCACATGTAATATCCACCACCAACATCTTCATCATCAACCTTCTCATTAATGATCAGAGGCAGTCTGGCACCAAATTTGCATTAGCTAACTGACTCCTTCCTTATCCAGGATTCCCAAGAAGAATCTTTGAGCACTAGGGCTGCTGCTATTGTAGGTTAATCTTCATCACAGAAAAATAGCAAGATGACTAGTAGTTTCAAACAACAATTGACTAGTAGTTTCAGACAACAAAAAACAATCATTTGCAAGAGGAACCAAGCCATAACAGCTATGTTAGCATAGGATCTCTGTCCCATATCCATCATCAAAACATCTGGTTTTAGACAATTATTTGAAGTCTTGTGTCCCTGCTACCAAATTTCATCTAACTAAATTTTTAATAGACCAACAATTCTGCACATGTAGTGGGACATTAAACAAAAAGTTATTCTTGGCCTAAAATATACTATTGAAACCTACAAACAACTTAACTACAGATATGTGGATAAACCGTGATTTAAAACTAAACATGACATAACTGTGATAGCCAACTGGGTAGGTGTATCACCTTTAGAAGCAGCAGTATCTAACAAACAATGCCAGTTAATTCATAGGCAGGCTACTTTCTGTGACACTGGCTTCACTAAGAGAAAAAACTCAGGGAAATTATAGCAAAATGATTTATCCTGATAAGACTCTTTTCAGGATTTGTAATTTCTGATAATGGATTTGTATTTTCCGATAACTCAAGTAACATTGTATGAGCATTACAACTCTGTAATTTTGAACCCATATTGTGTTTTGTGCACACAATAAACTTTGTGATTCAGAATTTCTTAATAACTGACAGGTGCTGACTATGGCCCGAAATATTTCTGGGCATTTTCGGCATTCAGCAAATGCATGTAGAAAATAGCAGAAGCTGCAACAATGGTATAATTAACCATGCCATGAACTAAAGCAAGAGGCAGTAGCTAAGTGGAATTCCACCCTTTATTTGCTTCAGAAATTGGAAGAACAGCAGCAAAACCATACAAGCATATATATCAAGCCATGAGATAGGGAGAGGGGGTCATGTTACTCCAGCACAATAGTAAATACTCTCCATTTTATATAATCTACTAAACCATTCAAAATTTTAACTAATGAAGTGAGTTCCGACACTGCTAGCCAGAATCACATCATACTCTTAATTAAACTACTAGAAAAGCAGTTAGAGAAGCTAAAGGAAGATATGTATCTAAGTGAGTCCAATAAGTATGTTGGACATTTAGATCCAGTACATTTTTCACTTTGCCAGCTCTGATGGGTTTGCAACATCTTACAATTGGATTAGTAGATTGTGGTAACCATGCTTAATCCTAGGTTTAAGTTGTATGTATTGTCTTTCTTTCAAACTGGTATGGATCTTAATAGATGCAAAGAGCTCCTTGCGAACAACTGTCAGCTCAAGTGGTATATGACACAACAATGTCTTCTGCTTCAGTTTCTCCTGCAAATGTTGCTGCCAGGAAAAAACTAAACTTTTCCAAGAGACTCACTTGTGGTGAGGATGAGTCAACCCATCACACCAGAATGAAACATTAAGACATCTCATCAGGCTTAAAAGAATTGCCCACAATTACTGACATCTTTCTAACTCAATCTGATACAGTAGGTATCAATAGAATGGTGGAAGATTATTTTAATGATAGTGTAAAAATTAGCATGTCACATAGGTCCTTTGTAAACTGAGAGGAAAAAAAGGCCCCTTGTACAAATTAGCTTTGGTTTACTTAAGCTGCCCACCATCCAGTAGGTACTTGGAAAGAGTGTTTAGCACAGCCGGAACCCCGTGAGTGATTGGCTACTTCCAAAAAAATTACAACAAAGTATAGAGACTTCTGTAATGGTAGATTCCAGTAGGGATGAGCTAATATTGTGAGATGTTGGTGGTGGTGATGATGATGATGATAATATTATCACTGATGAGGGTGAGGATGAGTATAATAATGACATCTTACAACTCCATGTCCTTTTTAATATACAATATAAGGTTGGGTGGGAGAACCCAAGGATAATTCTATTGTGCACCATTTAGCATTATGGGCTTTGCCAAGATTGTTTATGTTTGAAAGGCAGTGAAAATTACTGTACTTTATTTGGGCATTCATGTTCTTTTGTATTTTGCAATGTCATCTGTCACCAGTTTCTCATTCAGGTGGATAAACCCTGTTTCCTGCAGCTTATTCATGGGTTTAAAGTAGTATCATCAAATCATCTAATTAATTATTAACTTTGACTAGGCCAGTGGTTCCCAAGCTGTGCACAGTGGCACCCTGGTGTGCCATAGGACACTTGCAGGGGTGCCTTAGGTTGGTGGTCCAGCACCAAATCAAATTATTTATATTCATTGTAATGTAAATATGTGGCCAAACAGAAGCACAAACCTCTCCACTACATAACTGAACCAAAGGATGACAGGTAAGCACAATTGACTTCACTTTACTACTTTACTACATTTTTTCTGAATTTCTTAATAACAAACTTTTGGCTTAGGGGTGCCATGAAAACAATGCTGTTACTCAAGGGCTCCATGGTTCAAAAAAGTTTGTGAACCAATGGACTAGGCTATTACTCTGCCTTTATTCTCTTTTGTATTGTTCTAAGGCAGTGTTGGCTAACCTTGACACTCCAGCTGTTATGGAACTATATAACCCAGCATGCACTGCTACAGGTTTGCTATTAGGGCATGCTAAAACTGTGGCAGGGCATGCTGGGATATATAGTTCCACAACAGCTGGAGTGTCAAGGTTAGCCAACACTGTTCTAAGGCCTGATTATTTTCTGAATGGATTCAGTTTTCATTTTAAAAATCGCATTGGGATTTTAGAAGCTTGCTATTTAATAGTTTGTTCCATGTCTCTGATGTACTTTTCTTTATCATTATTAGTCCTGTTAGAAATCAATCAATGAATCCTCTACCTGGTTTCCACTAAATACTCCATCACCATTTACATGTGCTGGCCTTGGGCTACTGATCTGGTTCTTGATTAATGAAAACATTAAAACATAGGGACTGTATCTAGCCCCTAGGGACATGAATAGTAGAGACCTTCTCTAGCTGCTCTTACTATCATGACCTTCTGTACACTCCACCAAGCAGTGTCATTTTAGAATGAAGGTAGGCAGAACTTTGAATTTTAATTTTTACTTGCCAATATAAATGGTCCTTTCACTCCATCTTGCAAACGGTGGTACAAAACTTCTTCATTGAGGCCCTCACAAAAAGTGGAATAGGAATGTATACCTGTGTTCATGAAACAACTGTTAAATAATTGTATTAGCAACAAAACCATTTTTTCCAGATATATTATGTTGCAACATAAATTTATAAAATACAAAATAGTTAACTGTCATCATAGTCTGTGCCCTGTGTTTTGAGCAATGTCTTCTTCCCTACTAATGGACCAAACCACATTTTAAAAGTGTGAAATCCGCTGGGTCATCTAAACCAGAATGCAATGTTAGTGGTGATTGAGAAACCTAATGTTCTTTTAATACATTGAGTGCAGATTAAAAAAGAAAGTATAACTTTTCCAAGTAGTCTATTTTTTACATCTATAGAAATTATTTACTCTGTAATAATATTCATGATATTATAAATGACACAGTGAGTAATAGGTACCTTCAAAAACAGGATGACAATAATGTAAAAATGAGTAAGAGGAGAATAAACACCGGACAAATTGTAGTATTTTTACAAATGCAAAGCCATATTTCAAAAACCATCATATAAGCTGTTATAATGTAAGCACTGTAATTCCATTTTTTCCATTCATTTTAAAAATGTTGATAACAAGAGTAAACACATAAAAAAATGTAAGTAAAAAATATTGCAGGTAATAGTTGTGTGTGTATATAATGATTAATAACTGCTGTACCATGATGTTAGATTAGAGGATACAAAGAAGTCAAATTACTCTTGATCATCGAGAACACTGCCACCCATAGGGACATTAGTATTATACTTGCTGTATAATGAATTTCTCATTCTCTGAGTTTTCAATGAACAGCAACTGATTTTGGCTGCTTGATTGCTCATTTTTCTTTTCTGTTTGGGTCAGGACACAATTTTAGTAAGGACCACCAAAAGTCCATAGTTCTTCTATATTATAACAGTGGCAAAGTATCATATATAATAATAATAATAATAATAATAATAATAATAATAATATAGAATGATAAAAGAAAACCTAATTTGAAAAGTTTTTGGAATAAATTTGTGTGAAAACATCACCGTGACTTTGCCCCTTCAATGCATAAATGAAAGGATGCAGAAGAGTGACCAGCTCACCTTTGGGTCTAGGAAAATTCGTGAGTCTCCCAGATGTTCAGGAAAAGTCGGAAAGTATGATTGAGGTACCTGTATAACAACTTTGGAATATAGAGGAGTGGGAGGTAGTAAAAATATTATTAAAACTCCATTGATGGTGGTTTAACTAATATCAACTGCTTTCTATTTAAAAAAAATATAACACTATGTGATGTAAAAAGAAGCTAAAGTGCAAAAGTCCCAAACTAGTTATCTATTGTGTGGTATCTAAGTCGCACCTTATACAGAAAAATTGCTAGGTGAATTAGGGCACATCTATAAAAGTAGCTGCAAAGCCCTTCTGCAAAACTAGAACTGGAGGTGTGAAAATAGAAAACAATGCAGCGCTGGCCTGACTCAAGGAAAGAAGTTAAAATAAATTAGATTATCATTTTAATATATATACCTGTATGTATGTAAATATATATATATATACATATATATATATATATATATTAAATATTGTGGGGCTCAGGACTAACAAAATAGGCAGGCATCCACCAGACTCCATTCAATCCCCCCTATGAGTGATTGGGGTCTGGTGGATGCCTGTCTCTTTTGTTAGTCCCGGGCCCCACAATTCCTGATGGCAGCCCTGCTTGTATATGTCCCAAACTATCTCAATCATTGCCCATACTGACTTATTCCGCCCGAGCCTCCTAGTGGCTCATTGGTTGCCGGGCATCAGATATGTGGGCGGAGTTAACAATGTAAACAAATAGCCCCATGTGTATCCAAACTCCAGGACACTGGTGCACAGACAGTCACTCTGATGCACAGCACAGCCCAAGTGTCACAACACCTATCACTATCAGGCATGCGGCACTAGATGGCATGTGGCCAACTGTGCAGGGCCACACAGGTGATGGTTGATCTGTAGAAAATAGATACTGTATGAGTGTGTAATATCAGATTATCACTGAAGACATGTAAAAAAATGCCATAATATAAAGTGATAGTGTAAAGTAAGTGGTAATCTGTAGAACATTATATGTAACCCTTTAAAGCAGTGATTCCCAACCTCGGTCCTCAAGGCACACTAACAGTCCTGGTTTTAGTGTTATCCATGATTGTGCACATATGGTTTAATCAATATAACTGAGGAACTAAGTAAGTCACCTGTGCTCAAGTATGGCTATCCCTAAAATCTGGACTGTTAGTGTGCCTTGAGGACCGTGGTTGGGAACCCCTGTTTTAAAGGAATGCCCTCTGCTGGGGTAAATGGGCACCTCCAAACACACAGCAGCCAGGAATCAGCACACCAGTCCAGGGTTTCTGTGTAATTAGCCAAAGCTTGTTTATTGTGCAGAAAAAAAAACATAAAATAAAATCCTAACCCATCTGAGCTCTAAAGAAACAGAGAGGTTCCCTCTTTCATAAGTGTTAGGACCTAATACCCTTACCACAAACATACTGTAGACACATGCACAGTACTCACAGTTATTATTTCACATTGTTTCTTAACAAACCTGCTGCCTCTTTCTCCAGGTAGTGAGACACTGAGTAAAACCCCTAACACACTTTTAACAGGTGCAAGTACTAATTAGCCTGTTCTCAGGCTAAAGACCTGAAGACACAAAATGGGCCTAATGGATGAAGCCCGCCATCAGTCTCCATCCATAACCTCAGGAACCCTTATCCAGCTTTTACTAAAGCCCAAACACTATCAGGTCTGTTTTGCAATCACAGACATTTTCCTGGGGTTTTAATACATATAGGTCGGAAACCTTGGACAAATATATCTTCTGTGTATGACCTTACCAGTGCTTTTGTCACAATATATATATTTCAGCATACTTCAAATAAAATCATTATAGCTCATATGAAACTGCTGAGATGTAATTTATCTACTTCACCTCAGATCCATGGAGTATGATTTTACGCTTGCTTTTGCAAGTAGACCTGACACAGCTAAATATGGCCCAAGATTGGACATGACATAAAATATTTTGAAAATTAATCGTTAGTGCAATCAGGTGTGTGTACAAGTTTGAATTAGGCCCGTAGCACACCAAGAGCCCAATTCTGATGAAGTACAAGGAGGTCCGAAACATGTTAAGCTGGTGATGAGATGAGAGATTCCCGCTTTGGGTACTTCGCTGGATTTGTGTCAAGTTATGCCCCTTAGGATTTCTGGCATCCCAGGACCTTTGAAATTCCTTTGCCTTCTGGATGTGTAGGCAGTGAGGGTTGCAGTCGGGATGCCGATGGTTCAAATGCTGCCTGTCGGCATCCCGACTGTCTAATCCCGGCAGGGGTCTAATGACAGGTGTTGAGATCCGGATTCCTGTCATTTTACCTATGCCGGGAGCTCAACGCCCGGCATACCAATTGAAAGCAAGCCGGGTGGCGGGATATGGACAGCCGTAGGGGGAGAGGGTTAAGTTAGGGGCTCCCGGGGGGGACTTAGGGTTATGCAACCCTCTGGGAGGGTTAGGGTTAGGCTAGGGGAAGGGATGGTTAGGGTTAGACACCCCCAGGGGGAGGTTAGGGTTAGGCACCCACCCCCCAGAGACTGGAATAATAGTGACTGGATTAAGTTCTTATTGTGTGAAACATTTATCTATATCCCTTGATAAGGAGCACCATACCTCACCACATTTTTATGTTTTTCTATGTGTTTAGGAAGTAGTAAAATTCCCTTGGTTGTGGGAGGCTGCTTCTGAGTATTTCTGCTCAACCATGTAATTTATCTGATTTACAAAAGTATAGTTACCCAGTAGTCATCTCTTATGGGATTTGTTCAGCCTCAAACTTATCATGGAGGAATGGACTGAGGATAAAAAAATAGTGGCATGAGCCAGCTACAACACATTAATAATAAGGGAATAGCCACAGTGCCTATTTATATAAATTCTTACATATCTGTACTGTGGTCATGCTAAAAGGCCCCTCTTGGTGCATCAGGTCCTGTAATACTCTGCTAGTGTCTGGCATATTTTTAGCATTTTTTTTTTGCTGAAAATGTATTTAAGTTGCAATGTGATGCAACTTGGATGCACCATGAGACTGTGCTGAATAATTTGCAATGCAACAATTGTATATCTGTGTGCACCTGAGTCTCTGAATCTAAAGTGCTAAAATGTAGAAACCTCAGATTTTTTTCATTCCAAGTTCTGTTGCATATCAAATTAATAGGCACAGTCTGCTGGTGCATCCGCTTGTGACTTAGATGCTATTTCAGCAAAAAAAGATGCCCAACACTAGCAGAGTAGCATGGGAACTGGCAGCTCACTCATATCAGGCACACTGGCGTAACTAGGGCATGACGAGCAGGGTGCGTGCCCTGGGCGCCATGGGACCAGTGGCACGGGGGGGTGCCGCCGGCCACGGTACCGGACCGCCCTGGTTAGCCAGTGTAGAACTGACCGCAGTGAATGTGGTCAGCTGTACACATTTACACAGGACCGGTGCTAGGCTTCCAGCGCCGGTCCTGTGCTGCACAGCTGAGCCTGTTCCCTCCCCCTGAGCACTTGCTCAATAGCGCCAGGAGGTGGGCTCAGGCTGTGCATAACACACGCATCGCCGCCAGCGCTGGCGGCGATGCATGGGTTAAACAGCAGCCAACGAGAGTCAGATAGACTCTCATTGACTGCTGCACACCCACTGCAAGAGCCGGGCTTCTGTCCGGCTCCTGCAGAGGGTAATGGGACAGATGTCATGACATCATGACGTCTCTCCCATAATGCTGAGCACGCCAGTCTGGGAGGACTGGCGGGCGGTGGCAGCAGGAGTGGTATCGCGGTCTGGAGCAGCAGCGTGGATTCAGGTAAGTATATTTGTATATATATATATATTTTAAACCTGTCTGCACTACTAGGGGGAACAATGGGGGAGGGGGGTGGCTACTACTGGGGGGACCTCTACTGGGGGTGGCTACTACTGGGGGCACCATTACTGGGAGGACCTCTACTGGGGGGGCTACTATTGGGGCACTTAATCGGGAGGGGGAAGCTCTATATTTGGGATTACTACTTGGGGGGGAACTACTACTGGGGGCATTATAAAAGGGGCCTACTACTAGGAGCACTGCACTGGGGGGACCACTACTGGGGGCAATAATAGGAAGGACCACTACAGGGGGCACTGGATAGGGGGATCACTACTGGGGCCCTGCATCAGGGGGACCACTACCGGGGGCACTGCATGGGGGGAGACTACTGCTGGGGCCACTATGTAAGGGGCTTACTGCTAGGGGCACTGCACTGGGGGGACCACTACAGGGGGCACTGCATAAGGGGGACCACTACTGGGAAAACTGCATGGTGGGGACTACTGCTGGGGGCACTATATAAAGGGCACTGCATAAGGGGGAACACTACATGGGGCACTGCATTTTGGGGGACCACTACTGGGGGCACTGAATAAGGGGAACTAATTGGGGGCTGTATAAGGGGGACCACTGCTGGGGATACTGTATAAGGGGCACCCCTATGGGCCTGCATAAGAGGGTCCACAACTGCATACTGGAGGTACTGTATAAGGGGCACTACTGGGTTAAGGTGCATATGGATAGGAATGTTCAGTGTGAAATAAAAAGGGGTGTGTCATGTTGACATGCCCCACTTTTAAGTGACCACGCCCATTTTTTTCCTGCGCGCGCACATATCGGAGGGGAGGGGGGCTCCCTTTTCAAATTTGCCCTAGGTTCCAAATACCCTAGTTATGCCACTGATCAGGCAAGTTGTGCAGTATGGCATATGGAGTCTAGATGTATGAGAACACATCTGTAGGTGGTCTCAGCCAATGTGTGTGCAGTCTATAGTTCCCAGGGCATTAGGCATGTCGATGTGATTATAGAAAACTACATTTAACTTGTACTGCTGTGATTACAGGCTGGGGCAGTAAATACAGGTGTAGGAGAGGGTCTTCAGGGCTGCTGTGACCTGGGTAATATGACAGGGAATGTTGACTGTGATATGCCCACCACTCTAGAGGACACTGACTTGAAGGAACTGGAACTAGTGGCAAAAAATTTCAGAACAGCCAGCAGCTTGTGCGGGCTTGATACTGTGACTGTGCAGTGTCTGGTTTAAGCTGAGTATCAATGAAGTCAAGCAGAATTTTTAAGTTGCTACAATTGAGGTGGAACATCTATATGACCTCACAATCAGACACTGCAATAAGATTTAACCACCCACGGAAGAACCTAGTCCTGTTTATTCTGGTCCTCTTCTGTTTCTGCCTCCTGGGTCCTTATAGTCAGCTGGTGGAGTGCTGCATATCTCAGGTAAGTGGTGATCATTGAAAAATGTCCTGCTGCCATATTTCCTACAGGCACATTGCAGTAAGTGGTACTATCCCTTTTTATAGTCATCATAATGAAGCTTGGATGAATAGAATGTCTTTTTAGATAAAAACTTGTCTCTTAAATGGTAGTCTATTTTTTACATACTGTGTCTTCTGCAGGTTTTCTGCAACTTTTATCGTATTTACCTACTGTAACCATTGTTTAGTAAATCTGGGGGTTTTAGTGGTCAAAGTAAAATAATTAATAGTCTGTATGATGGTCAATTGCAGAGGTTCACAAACACGGTCCTCAAGGCTCCCCAACAGTCCAGGTTTTAGAGATATCCATGGTTGATCACAGGTGACTTAATTAGTACCTCAGTCAATTTCAAATAACTGCCTGTGTTCAACCATGGATATCTCTAAAATCTGAACTGTTGGGGAGCCTTGAGGACTGCATTTGGGAGCCTCTGGTCTATTGCCATCTATTAACGTTTAAAGTATGTTTTTCTGTGACTTTCCATCACATTTGCCTTTAGTTATCTTAGATGTGCAAATCTAATAGAAAAACAGAAAAACCCCAAATTGATGCTTAGCATATTTACTCCTTAATGTCGACATAAGGCTCAGTGAAAGAATAATATTCTATATTCCCAGTTCCATAATATTTGAAGAAACTGATCAATGGAAGCTCTATGTCAGGAACAAATTAACCTGTATGCAGATAGATTCAGAGCAAAAACTTCTTGGAGAAAATTATCAATTTAATAGACATTTAATAAAGCATTTATCTACTTGACTATGTCATGTCCACTATGGAGAATTCTCCTTTGGAAGGAGTGAAAGCTGAGGTCCCGGGTTAAGGAAGGAACCAGAGGCGTGGGGCCTGTATATATGATCTCCTCATCCACGGATGTCAGACATTGACAAGACCAGTCAAAAGGTGAGGAGTCTAACCAACTGGAAGGTGTTCACCAGTGACCCCACCATTTGGGATATGGGTTTAAGCTGCACCCAACTGGCAGGTCGCGGTCCTTTGGACTGGTGTTTGGTGTCTGATACCGTGGGAATAGAGACAGATATAAATGGCCCAGATGACATACTTCTAACAAGAAGCACCTGCACAGGAGATAGATACTAATCCTAGGTTGCTGGTAGTGTTAGGTGTTCGGTGATGTCAAGGGGAGCACTCGAGAGTTTGTACACTGGAGAGGAGCTCTGACGCAATAAGGCGTCACAACAAATGCTAGAACTAGTATGCTAGAAAGTGGTCCTTGACACAATACAGCATCAAGATTGGCACAAATAACTAGTACACCTGGAGGGGTCCATGACACAATCCTGTGTCAGAATCCGATATATGTAGCACACACAGGCAAGATGATAACGCACTGTTGCACATGGAGTTGGTATTTGTCAGCACACAGGGAAAATGTTAAGATGATCTGTTGTACAAAGAGATGGCACTTGACAGCACACAGGCAAGATGTTTAAGATGCTCTGTTGCACAAGGAGTTGGTATATGTAGACACAAGGACATCACAAAGAGGGAACCTAGAACGAGGTAGCAGCAGTAAACACTGGGTAGCGACAACATTGCACAGGCAACTTCCTGCTGTCTGGAGATTGGCTTTATACCCTGAGGTAAGGAAAGTATCCTAGCGCTTTGATACCACACTGATAACTATATCTAGAGATTAACCTGCAGCAGTGTGATAAAAAAGGGGAACAAATTGCAACCCCACAAGCACTGAGACAACCCCACAAGCACTGTGTGTATATACATTTTTATACCCTGAGGTAGTAGATCATTGGTGGACAGTGTCAGCTGACCACCACCATGCTACCATTGGGTAACGGGTAGTCAGGTGATGAAGACTGTCATGGCTGCATCCATGATAGTAACAGCAGTAACCAAGGCACGGCACAGCTCATGAATGTCCACATGGCTCTAGGCATAATACTCAGCGTGTCACTTGCCACCGCACCTGACTTCTGATCAACCTAGGGATCAAGGAAAGCCTGCACAGAGGAGAGTAATGGGCAATCCTAGGACACAACCTGACAGATTACTGCAACCTTCTCCTTACTGGACTCCCCTGGTCCCATATTACTCCTCTCCAATATGAACTCAACACTGCAGCTAGACTTATCTTTCTTTCTCACAGCTCCACATCTGCTTCCCCTCTCTGCCAAGCCCTTCACTGGCTCCCCTTCCCCTACAGAATCCTCTTCAAACTCCTAACCATCACGTAGAAGGCCCTTTCCAAATCCACTGATTCCTACATCTCCAAACTTATCTCTACACACTCGTAGCCTCTTTGGTAGGCCAATGACCACCACCTTTCCTCCCCTCTGGTTACCACATATCACTCCAATATCTAAGATTTTTCACATGATGCCCCCAATCATTTGAACAATCTTCCTCATTCCATCAGACTGTCCCCTAGCCTGTATTGCTTCAAGCAGGCATGGAAAACCCATGTAGTAATAAAAGCATAACTGTCCACAACTTAACCATGACATCATGTAATCTACCACATCCTCTTGCACTCTCCAACTTTCTCACTCCCGCTTTCCTTGTCTCTCCCTTTCCTGTAGGCAGTAAACTTTATGAGCAGAGCCCTCCACCTTTCTATTCTCATTACCTACTTCTCTTGCAAAATCTACAAGCTACCCTGTCTCCTTGGGCTCTCTGCCCCTGGACTCTACTGTTTTACTTTTTCAGATGACCTAGACCCATTATCTGCGCCCACTCTAATAGGTACAGATTTTAGATGAATATTTCTATTGCACCCTTTGCATAATTGGCTAAGTTGAGTGCTATTTGTTGCAAGTCTCCTGTATTGTACTGTACTATTGTATCCTATATTGTCTTATTGTACTTACTGTACTGTCTATTACATGTGCAGAATGCACCACACTGCTTCCACCTTCTCTTCTGATCGGCTGTGCTGTGGTCACATGACACCAAAGCCTGGCGCACAGGGGCACCAGGGTCTGGCTGCAGAAGATCTCCACCCTCCACCCACCTGCTTCTGTTATTTTTTTAATGGTCTGGGGGAGGGCGCAGTGAGGGAAGGGGCGGGGAAGCATGGTACAGCACTGGCCCTAGCACTGGCCCTGCCAAACCCAGCTGGTGTCTTTCACTCTTATTCTCTGATTTGCAATGGAATTTGGGGAGATGAATCAAACCTTCTAAAGAGAACAATTAGAGAAGTTGTCCATTGCAACCAATTATATTCTAGCTACCATCTTATAGATTGAACTAGATAAATAATATCTATGATGGGTTGCTACAACTTCTCCACTTGTCCTCTTTAAATGGTTTAATACACAGGTTTTCAAACTCGGCCCTCAGGACCCTCAATAGTGCATGTTTTCCAGTTCTCACAGAGGGCCTGATTCAGACCCGCTTGCGAGCGCTCGCAAGTGGGTTGATGGTGCCCTAGTGCGCATGCGCATGACAGAGGGAGCTCCATCGTGCGCATGTGCGAGACCCGAATAGTAACGGCCAAGCCGTCGCTATGGGTCTCGCACCAAAGGGGTCGTGCTGTCGATGGTGAGTGACAGCACGCCCCTTTGGTTGGCGTGCCGGGGACTAGTGATGTCAGTGGGAGTGCTTTTGGCTCTGATAGAGCCAAAAGCACTCCTGGGCTTGCGGCAGCGAGACCCTACCGCAGGGTCTCGTCGCAAGCAGATGGTCCCGATGGTCTTGACCATCGTGACCATCTTTTTGGCCACTTGCATAAGCTGTGGGTGGTCACCCACAGCTATGCGAGCGGCCAGGAGGCCGCTCCAATACTAGGTAGGAGGGCCCTGATTCAGAGCGAGCACTCTTGTCAGAGCGTCCGGCTCTGAATCAGGCCCAGAATCACAAGTGAAATAATTGCACCACCTGTGGATATTTTAAAATGTGTCAGTGAGTAATGAATACACCTGTGCACCTGCTAAGTGACCTAGAAAACGTGAACTGTGTGGGGTCCTGAGGACCTACTTTGAGAACCACTGGTTTAATATCTCTCTCCATAGTCTCATCAGGAGCATCTTCTGGCTAGGGGTGAGCTGTGTGTACCACCTGTTCCTAGCACATGTACCAGTGGTTAAAATTTGTTGTTCTAAATAACAATTTTTTTCTTATCAACAGAATTTGTTTACTTTATTGATAGTCTCAATCCTGTAAATCTTTTACATTAAACATATTTTTTAAAATATGTAACATTTTTGGAAAACAAGCAAAATGGTAAACTGGCATGATGTACAATGTAAAAAAAAACTGGAATGTTCTGGCAAAAAATCGAATTATTGGTAACCCTGCCTACAACTAGTAAGCCAAGGTACCAAAAAGTTTAATAAATTGACCACACCTGTTTAAGCAAATATTATATTACTTACTATATAGTAAACATCTTTTACTTTTTATGGATAATTGAATGACATACAACAATGTGAAGCATGTCAAGCATGGAAAGCACTTTTTAAGTCTCTGAACACAGTATAAAATTAATCTATGGGCCTGGTTCACTACGGATTGCTATTGCGATCATGGCTGCGATTCCACACACAGTTCTGCTGTGAAAATATGCTAATGAATGCTATCGCAATGGCGTCGCACAGCCAGCATAGACACGCCCACTACCGCTATCTCACATCCGTAATACCTTGCAGTCCTGCGTATACATCGGGAACATCGCGTAACATCGGCCCCTCATGCACAGAAATTCGCTAACCTTGTCACACTCAAGCTGCATATGCCGTTGCAGTGGCTAATTTATGCACGCCCATGCAATGGCGTTTAAATGGACAGGCACACCTGCGTTTCTTCAACCACTCCCCCATCAACACCCCCAAATGCTGATGTACTGATCCTCCATCTGCGATGACTTTCTGTGTGAGTGATCGCAGAGCGATCGCAATGCTAATTCGCGCACTGTAATGCATACGTAATCTGCGTATGCTGTTGCAGTTGCGATCTGTAATTAATCAGCCCTATGTCATATACAGTACGACAGTAGTTTTCTCATCTAGATTAAGTATGTCTCTTTACTTCCACTGATATTTATAGCATCGTTTAGAAAATGTAGCTAATAAAGCATTAACCTGGTTCTGTATCCCTGGTTTTCTTCAGATGACACCTCTGACACCTGATAAGTGCAGAAAATTTAGTTTTCAATCTCCAAACTATCATTAAGGTCTTGACTTTAGAAGCTATGGGAAACAGTGTATACTTTTCTACAGTATAATTACTGTTCAGATGATGTTTCAACACGTGTGGGAGGGATAAAGGAGATCTTGCGGTATTTTTTATTTTTATATCTGCTTTAACCTTTTCTTTACTATAGGGAAATAAACGAAGTTACTAAAAAATAAATAAACACAATTCAAGGCAGACATTCAAAACTTCAACTTATTTAAATAGAACAGTGGAAAAATTAGTTTTGGTTCCTTGAACACAAAGATTGACACCACTAGTATTGCATAAGATCTAAAGAGTGCACCATGATAGAGTTTCAGGGCCTAATTCAGAGGTGCACAGTAATGCAGCAGTGACTGTGTCTCCTTACGCATCTTTATGCTAATGCTGCAGCTGTTGGGAATCATATAGAGACAACCAATGATTGCTTTGCACCATCGGATAACCATTGGCCACAAGATTGGACATTAGAGAAGGCTTATGATTATATGCAACACACCCATGTCGAGCCAGTTACCACCTGTTACCACCCAGGGACTCTCATTTAAATTCTCTCTCTATGCATCCAAATTAATTCTGCATCCCTGGCAG
The DNA here is from genome assembly GCA_031769625.1 of Taudactylus pleione. NCBI lineage: Eukaryota > Metazoa > Chordata > Amphibia > Anura > Myobatrachidae > Taudactylus > Taudactylus pleione. The sequence continues at coordinate 36,829,716 of JAUIMM010000094.1, forward strand.
TAACCATTGGGATGCATGCACAGTGTGGTTCAGCTACTGCACATGTGCAAAAAGTCCTGTAATCCCCTATGGCGCATGCGTTTTACTGAGTGTACAGGGAGTCTGCTGTTGCGTATGGAGGTGCTGGCATTAGAACTGGCTTTGTGTTTCTGGGTGGTGTCTGGGAGGTTACCTGAAGTAGAAGTAATAAAATCCATCTCTTGGGCGTGTTATGGCAGTGTCACGGGAGTATCAGTGTAATCGACTGCGTTCACAGTGCCCATATTTAGCTGGATTTCAGATGGAGACACTGCACCAGCCATAGGCTTGTGCAAGTGTCATTGGTGGATGCTATGGTGCACCGATGGTGGAGTGTTTAGAACCACTGGCAGATTTTTACTGTCCTTGAGCATTGAAAGTTGCCGCCTCAGGGCTTGCACTGTCCGGCGCACACTAATACACCAGGGGAAGGCTGCTGTGACTGTAAAAATTTCAACCAAGGTTGCATTAGGGTCCACAACGTTACTGTACCCAAGGATATAAATGAGTAAGATACAAGTGAGCCATCTATAATCCTGTTATATAATGCCCTTCCAGTACAATATCTTAAAAACTAAGCTTACTAGGGGGTAAATTTATGAAGAAATGAAAATGGTCGAGTTTAGTTCATTTTATCTCGGTTTGTAACGCCGAATCTCAGGTGATTTCCCATTTTTCATCTCACAAATTTACTAAGAAGCGAGTTTAGCTGAAAGTGAAATGGCCGATGGTGAAGCAGATAGAAATATTTCCCCCGAGTTGCAAGTGAATATGAGATTACTCACATGAGATTACAGTGTTTTCTCTCTGCAAATCTCTCCTGAGCTAGCAGCCTGCACATATCAGTGAGATATGTGCTGGCTGCTTGTGTCTTAAGACCTGTAAAAAACAGGTGAGTGTTTAAAACTTCAATTTTGCATAGAGCTTGCAGGCATCTCATCCGAGATTGTCATCTTGATTCTTGGTAAATTTGCGAGCTGTATCATTTAGGTGAAAAGTACTTTTGAGTTTGCCTGATGGTGATAAGATTCGAGTTTGCTATCTCACCCGAGTTTTATGAGTGAGAAGAGAGATATCTCTCTCTAACTCACCCGACTTTGCCTTTAGTAAATTTGTGAATTGAAAATCATGCCTAAACTCTCCTGAGATTGGCATCTCGACCAAACTCAATTCTTAGTAAATTTACCCCTAGGATTGAAGAATGTACAAATGGAGACATTCATCATATGGCTTCTTTCATAGTTGCTATGCAGTAACTGTAATGCATTAAACACCACACACCTCCTGAATGGAAATAGTGATTTATGAATACTGGTTATTCACCTGACCATTGAGTGCTAAGAATTATTGAAGAGGATTCCATCTGTTTGAGCAGAGGCATTAAGTAAATTATTGGGCTTATTCTGAGTTGGGGATGTGGGGATGAAGCAAAAAAAAACAAGTGACTTTACACCTGGACAAACTGTGTTGCAATAAATGAGGTGCAAACAGATGTTTTTGCATGAGGGGAAAAACTGGCTGCTTTTGCAGGGTGTATTATAAAATATCTACAATAAAAAGGTTGAAAGTCAATAGGTTGACACCAAATGGTTGGCATGCAATAGGTCGACAGGTACAAAAGGTGGACTGATAAATGTTTGACAGTGCAAAAGGTCTACAAGGTTAAAAGGTCGACAGGTTTAAATTGTAAACACAAATGGTTGACACATTTATTTTTGTAATTTAACCCTAATTATAAATCAAACCTTCCTCCTAGGCCATAACCCACCCCTGGTGCCTAACTCTAACCCTAGTGATTAAGCCTAACCCTAATCTAACACAGATCCTCTCCCTAGTGCCTAACCCTAACAATCCCCTCCGACAAGTTCCTAACCCTCCAACAAGTACCTAACCCAAACCTTAAAAATGTTGAAAAAGCCATAAAAAACATGCACGGACCAATTTTATGTCAACAATTTGTGTGTTGACCATTTGAACCTGTCAACCTTTTAACCCCGTTGCCCTTCTGTTAGTCGATCTTTTGCCCCTGTTGACCTATTGCATGTCGACCTATTCATTGTCGATCTCCTTTCCGGATACCGCTTCTGCATGTAGCCCACAAATGCTGGACAGCTTTAATTTTGCACTGCAAATTAGATTTGAGTTGGGACATGCCTTTCCCAAATGTATGTTGGAAGAAGTGCGTTCCTGTGCTCTCTTCCTCCAGCACTGTACAGATAGGACAGAACCAGCGGTTGCTAGGAACCACCAGGAATCAACAAGGAAAGGACTGACCTCTGGCATCCATGTGTCTTTACTTCCCGTGAGGACTGGTTGGACCCAGACACTCTCACCACCTAGGAGCCTGCAGTTCCAGGCTGCGTGCCCACAAGTACAGTATACCATCACCATTGTACACTAGATCACCAGTGCTCCTATCCACTGGTGCCAGTGCCAATCATGCCCAGCTCACTATAATGCCCAACAATATCCTGAGCTCCAGGCTGCCACAAACAGAATATAATACCTACCACTGTTATACCTGTGATATTCCCTGTGTCATACATGTTGTTCTACTTGATGTAATACATATGAACTGTGTACTGTAACCACAGCATTTCTAATATTGTTTCATATTCTGTAGCCTTGCCAGTGATTTTATGTGACAAGCTAATGTTTTATACTCTACTAGTTAAGTCTACTCTGCTCTGTGTAGATCTGAATTAGTTTGCCTATGTCTGGCTACCTTTTACCATGTGACTGGTCAAAGGGTTGAATCCTCCATTTTAGCACTGCAGTATTCTGTGTTTTACACAGGTTGATGCTAGATCCTATGTGGAGAAAGGACCTCTGTGACGTATCAACCACGTGACCACTGCAGGAGGGCTGAACCACTCCTGTGTTACCATCCACATGGGCATAGAGGGGGAATAAATATTTGTAGTGAGCCACCGTGCCCGATGCATGGCGAGCATAGCGAGCCCACAAGGGGACACTTTGGTCCCCCGTTAGCATCCCCGCCCCTCCCCCTTTGATGCCAGGTCACATGGGTGTGACATCACAGGTCCATTAGAGCTCTCTAGTCTAGACCTAACCATGCAGACAGGCTGTGTAAGTCTTCTGAACCCCACAAGTCTTATATCTTCTTACCCGCTTGTCATGCCTTCAGCATAGGGTTTGTTATGTTGCACTAATTCACATTAGCAGCCCCACCTAGTGGTCAGGACAGCAGCAGTTTAAATCTGATCCATTTTGACCTTCTTAACATTCCAAAGCAGTCAAGCAATGCATTCTGGGCTAAAGGAGCTGTAAGCAGCCATTTCCTTTTTCACATGGTCCCAGACAGTCATCATTACATATGCTCAACCTGGTACAGCATCTAATGGTGAGTCTTAAGCTTCAACTGTGCCATCATATTGTAGATCTGCTTAGTCAGTAATGCATGTTATTTGTACTATGTGACACTACAGTCTATACTTTGCATACTGTATGTTTCATGCTGTTTGCATATCCCATGTTATGTATATGTTTGCTTGCATTCCCATGTACATATAGTAATTGTTTTTCATTGTTTGTTTACAGTTTTACCATTATCATTGCACACATGCGCACACATGTGCACTGCACACTTGTTTATACTCATCAATCTGTGTACATCCATGCAAGTTCCTCTATTGAATAATAAACTCAGTTCTTCAGATCACATCTGACTCTATTATTGGAAGATAGAGTATTGGTTATGCTGGCTGCTCCAAATTTGTCAGACACTTAGTGCGGGACAGTACAGTAAAACATCGGGCTCCCAGCATGTGATGCATATATCTGACTTCGTCAGCAACATTTTCTGTCAGCAAGTGGGACACATACTGACTTACAAATCTGTTACACTGCCAGCCAGAGCTATCTGCATATCACAGTACAAGAGTTTCTATACAGTCTAACCATGGTAGCTCAGCAATAGAAGTACCGCCATTGACTACACAGGAATTTCACACTGTCAGTATAGCCACCCGCATTTGACAGCACAAGAGTTTCTATACAGTCTAACTGTGGCAGCTCAGCAATAGAAGTACCACCATTGACTACACAGGAATTTCAAACTGTCAGTACAGCCACCTGCATATGGCAAGACAACAGTCCCTACTACAGTGTCAGCTCAGTTATCTGCACATTACAATACAGCAGCCTCTACACAGTCAAGCATTTCCATTCCATCATCATGTCACAGAAAATGACACCTTCATACAAAACAAGGTCCCAAGTCTCTAGTTCCTACAAATCTTTATCTGTCAGCAATGCTGCCATAATGGCATGCACAAAAGCAGAAGCTGCAAAAGTGCGTGCCACCTTTGCTGAACAAGAGATGCAATTGAAAATAGAAAAATCACGTCTGAAAGCAGAAAGAGATATGGAGAGGTCATGTCTGGATGCAGAAAACACGTCTGGATGCAGAAAGAGATATGGAGAGGTCACGTATGGATGCAGAAAGAGTTATGGAGACACAACGCCTAGAAGCAATTAGTGAGAAGCTCACTGCAGAGAAGGAGGTAGCAGCTGCTATCGCTGAAGCAGCATTCTTAGAGTCTGTAGAACTTCTTTATATAAGGAAGATCAATGTGCTTGATGCAGAGCTTGGATCGCAAAATTCATTGCAACGCACATCAGAATATATAAATCAAGCATCCAAAATGGATAGCAAACCTCAATCAGTACAAAGCATGCACTCAGATTTTGTCAGTGAAACAAACCAAACACACTATGCAGTACCCCCACTAGTCAACAGTGAACTGCAAACTTGTAAAAAAGAGAATTCTAGACACAGGGAACCCATGAGGGACAACCTTCCCCCACACCAGGTGTCTGAATCTGCAAACTACAGCAAAGGCACAACTACCTGCACACAAAAGTGGTATGATACAAGCCAACAGGAACCATACAATCCTAACAGGTATGACCATGCACCATTTACTCACCATGTTAATGCACAAACAGCATCTCCTAGAGCCAATCAAGACACATTAGACTAGTTTCTTGCTCACCATGAACTGGTCACAAACGGACTCTCAAAGTTCAATAATCGCCATGAGAGCTTCAGAGCCTGGCAATCCTCTTTCCAAAATGTAATTAGAGAGTTAGGCCTTTCACATAGCGAAGAGATAGACCTTTTAATTAAATGGCTTGGGAATGAATCTGCTGAACATGCTAGAAGGATAAGAGTGATCAATACTAACCACCCTGAGAATGGCCTTAATAAGATCTGGGATAGATTAAATAAGTGCTACCGCTCACCAGAGATAATAGAAAGTGCACTACTCAAAAGAATTGATGATTTCCCTAGGTTACCTAACAAAAGCTATCAGAGACTGAGAGAATTAAGTGACTTACTAATGGAGCTTCAAGTAGTTGTGAAGGAGGCATACCAGGACTTGCCTTCCTCGACACAGACAAAGGCATTAACCCTATAGTGCAAAAGCTACCATACAATTTGCAGAAGCAATGGCTCACACATGGTTCCAAATATAAGTAGCGGCACAATATGCCATTTCCACCATTCTCTGTTTTTGTGGACTTTGTGCACCAACAAGCTAAGACCAGGAATGATCCTAGTTTTGCCTTTACACTGACCAGCTCAACCCCTTTTCTACATAACCCCCACAAAATGTCAGTCGCAGTTCACAAGACTAATGTGCATTATACAGATTCTTCCCACAGGTCTACCTATTCTATTCATCAAGAGAATAAAGACAAAGATCCTGCCAAGCAGTGTCCCCTGCATAACAAACTGCATCCTCTCCTGAAATGCAGAGCCTTCAGAGAAAAGTCCCTGGAGAACTGCAAAGCATTCCTAAGAGAAAATGGCATCTGCTACAAGTGCTGCTCTTCTACAACCCACCTTGCTAAGGATTGTAAGGTTAGTGTTAACTGCATAGAATGTCACAGCACAGAACACAACACAGCTCTACACCCTGGACCTTCCCCATTGACTTTACAACACAGTTATGGTGACACAGAGCATGGCAGGGAGCTCAGTGTGGAGCAAAGAGACACTACTGCAGTCATACCAGAGATAACTTCACAATATACTGAATTCTGCAAAGACACTATTAGTGGCAATTCTTGCTCCAAAATCTGTTTAGTCTACCCCAACGGTCAACCAGAGAAAGCCGTCAAACTTTATGCAATCCTAGATGATCAAAGTAACAAGTCCCTAGCCAGATCAACCTTCTTTGAGACCATTAATAACATAGGACCCAGCACTTCATACTCCTTAAGGACTTGTGCAGGGAGTTTTGAGACAAAGGGGAGAAGAGCAATCGGCTATCAAGTCGAGTCCTTAGACGGAAAGACATGCCTTCCCTTACCCACTATCACTGAATGCAATGAGATCTCTGATAATAGGTCCGAAATCCCTACACCAGATGCAGCTATCCATCATGCACATTTGAAATGGATAGCACATCTGATACCAGAACTGGACCCACTAGCCCAGATAATTCTACTCATTAGGAGAGATATCTTACGAGTCCACAAAGTCAGAAGTCAGATTAACGGTACACACAATGCTCCTTATGCTCAAAGATTAGACATAGGATGGGTCATAATAGGAGAAGTATGTCTTGGAAAAGTGCATAAACCAGTTACTGTCAACAGCATGCTTACCTGTACTTTAGAAAACTGACTCACTTCTCTATTTCAACCATGTCACAATAATTTCCTCATAAAGGAACTACCACACTGCACTGTCATAGACTCTCCTAGTGACAACCACATCTGTGACAGCTACCAAGAACATTTGGGGTGCACAGTCTTCCAAAGAACAAAAAGGGATGACCAAGTCGCAATGTCCATAGAGGACAATCTATTCCTGGAAATAATGAAAAAGGGATTAGTCAAAGATGATGCCAACAGCTTAGTTGCACCTCTACCCTTTAAAACACACAAACGGCGCCTACCTAACAACAGAGAACAAGTATTTAAATGCTTCTCTTCACTAAAATGCAACTTCCACAGGAAGTCAGAAATGAAAGATCGCTTCTTCTCTTTCATGGACAAAATATTTGAGAACGGTCATGCTGAGATAGCTCCCATTCTTAAAGACATAGATGAATGCTGGTACTTACCAATGTTTGGAGTATACCACCCAAAGAAACCAGGTCAGTTTAGAGTCGTGTTTGATTCCAGTTCCAAGTTCAAAGGCATCTCATTAAATGAAGTTCTCCTGACAGGACCAGACCTTAACAACAAACTCCTTGGAGTACTTATACGTTTCCATAAGGACTCTATTGCCTTCACAGCTGACATTCAACAAATGTTTCATTGCTTCCTCGTGAGGGAAAGGGACAGGAATTTCCTAAGATTCCTATGGTTCATAGACAACGACCCCTCTAAAGATATTGCAGAGTACTGCATGAGGGTACACATTTTTGGTAACAGACCGTCCCCTGCAGTTGCCATCTACTGACTCAGACATTCAGCTCAAGAGGGTGAGCTAGAGTATGGTTCTGATGTTAGACAACTTGTGGAAAAAGATTTCTATGACTGTTTAAAATCTGTGCCAATGGATTAGACAGCAATTATCCTCCTCAAGAGAGCTCAGGAAATGCTTGCCTGCTCTAATCTCAGGCTTCACAAAATAGCTTCCAACAGCAAAAGAGTGATGGAAGCCTTCCCTTCTCAAGATCATACCAGTGACTTAAGGGATTTAGATTTAGGAACTGATTCTCCACCAGTTCAATGTAGCCTTGGACTCTTATAGGACTTAAATCCTGACTCCTTTACCTTCCAAGTGAACAGTGAGGAAAGACCCTACACCTGCAGAGGTGTCTTGTCTGTTATAAACAGCTTGTGCAACCCCTTAGGATTTGCTGCTCCTGTCACTATCCAAGGTAAAGCCTTGCTCAGAGACCTAACCTGTGAGTCATCTGACTGTAACGCGCCACTGTCTCCTCAGAAAACAGATCTGTGGGAGGAGTGGAAAAGTTCTCTGTCCACCTTAACCAACCTTTATATTACATGTTCATATACTCCTGTGCCTTCTACAGAAGTACAAAACCAGAGATTTGTGTATTTTCTGATGCTTCAATCCAAGCAATTGCCGATGTTGCATATCTTAAAAGAGGCCAGTGTCATATTGGGTCTGTCATGGGCAAAGTGAAGTTAGCACCACTTCCAGAGCATACCATACCCAGGCTAGAACTTTGTGCTGCAGTACTAGCTGTGACAATGATCCATACCATGATCTCGCATTGTCAAATTGAGCCACACAAATTCCAAAGATTCTCAACTTGGAAATCACTTCTTAGAGCAATTACCTGCCTAACTCATACAGCCGTTCATTTAAACGTGCCACATTTCTAAGAGTGACTGAATGTATAGGTTGGAATCACTGTCAAAATATTTAAGCAACCAAAGAATTACAAATTCACTCAAACATCAACACTAAAGGTGTAGAGCAGGGGTTCCCAACCACGGTCCTCAAGGCACACTAGCAGTCCAGGTTTTAGGGATAGCCTTACTAGAGCACAGGTGACTTAATTAGCTCCTCAGTTATTTTGATGAAACCATCTGTGCACAATCATGGATATCACTAAAAGCAGGACTGTTAGTGTGCCTTGAGGACCGAGGTTGGGAATCACTGGTGTAGAGAGATACCTCAGTGAGCAAAGTTGTACATGGACTTTCAACCCGCCTCATTCTTCTCATATGGGAGGTACATTGGAAAGGATAATTGACATAATACGCAGAATCCTTGATTCCATATTCCTACAAGTAGGTACTGCAAGACTTACTCACGAGAGTTTAACAACTTTCATGGCTGAAGTCTCAGCTATCCTCAATGACAGACCTTTTTCTTCAGTTTATAATGACCCAAAAGATCTGCTTCTACTTACTCCTGCTACTCTTCTTACTCAGAAGACCGAGACTATCTATGCTCCTTCTGGAGAGTTCACCAACAAAGACTTATTCAAGCAACTATGGAGGCAAGTTCAAAGCCTAGCAAACACCTTTTGGGATAGGTGGAAAAGACAAATATATCTCTACCCTGCAGCCAAGGACCAAGTGGTAAGTTGCCAAACCCAAACTAAAACCAGGTGACATTGTGCTTGTCTGGTGATCCATCTGGGCTGTCTGCTGTGTCCTGGGCATGTGATGTGTCCATCTCTGAGCCCAAATTCTGGACTCCAAAAAAAAAAAATCAAAGTGTCTTTAAAGTTTTTATATTTTTCTGTGTGCATGCGCCGTTAACAGGCTTAACCACAGTAGCGCACAAGAGCCAGCCAGCAACGCACATTGCAATCTTGTGCTCCCTGACTACAGTCGTTCTTAAAAAAAAAACAATAAAAGTGTCATATTTTTTTCTTGTTTGTGTGGGTGGGTTTTCGCCATAACCACAGTAGTGCACAAGATGCAGCCAGTAAAGTACTTTGCAAACTTGTGCTGCCTGACTCCAGTTGTTCTAAAAAAAATAATAATAAAAGTGCCATATTATTTTCTTGTTTGTGTGGGTGGGTTTCGCCTTAAATGCAGTAGTGCACAAAAGCCAGCCAGCAACGCAAGTTGAAACCTTGTGCTGCCCGACTACAGTCATGATCAACTGTTACTCTGGGGCCAAGTTCTTCTGGAGCTGACAAAAAATATAAATCACCATTTGTCATTTTTCTAATATTTTTGTGTGTGTGCACGACTGCATGTGTGTGAATTTTGTAACCGCACCTTGGCTACACTGTTGGTGATTGTGACACTGCTTGTAGACTGCAGAAAAAATATGGAGGGCTGTCACATGACAGGAGAGCAAGGCAAGAATCACATGTTTTAGCTGCCGCCAGCAGTGCAAGGCCATCAACTTCCTCAACCTCTAGGAAGGCCCATGCCCCAGAGCTTAAGTCACGCCATCGATATGGTCAAGCAGGTTTTACTGAAATTAAGAAAAAAAATTGAAAGGATATTTGACTTTAAATAAACAAAAAAAATTGGCAATATGCCATTCACTACACGAAGTGGTAAGGAAAGGATAAGGCCTTGGCCTTCTTACTTTATGAAGAAGACTGCTGATTCTGATAGCCCTTCTGCTTGTAGTAGTAGTGGTGGTGGTCCAACTAAAAATGTGAAAGTTGTTAAGACAGCTTCGGAAAAACCAACCGTGTGCCCTGAGAAATCAAAATCACAAATTCCTGAGGGGAGTGCAAGTGTGTCCGCGGTTGCCATTTGTGAGCCCTACCTAAATACTAGTGTACTGGAGGATCCTCCAAGTTCCAACATTTGTGTGCCCTCTGTAAATGTGGGGAAGGGCAGTCAACATCTTGCACACATAGTCATTGAGGATGCTTTTGTGGAATTGCACATGGAGGATATTTAGGTGTTTGAAGGTGCTAAAGATGATGAGGATGTTGGTGATGGTGATGAGGATGTTGATGCTGAGGATGTCCTTTGTGTAAGTAAGGCAACAGCTGTTGCCCATGGTTTGTAAAAGCCAAAGCCCATTGTTGTCATGCCGGGACAAAAGACAAAAAAAAACTACTTCTCACTACTGGAATTATTTCCATCCCGATCCGGACAACAGTTGTCAAGCCATATGTGCCCGTTGCCATGCAAGAGTGAGTAGAGGGAAGGACATAAACCAACTACAAACCTCCTCCTTGTTACGTAACTTGGAGCGCATTCATCAAATATCAAAGTGTACATTGCAAAGTTACAAGACTCAAAACGTAACAAGTCCAGTGTCATCTATCTGCTACTTCTCTGTGAGATCCAAGTGCCTTCGATCTCCAACACCAACACATGCATCATCAACATCCTCATTCATCATCGGGAGTAGTCCTGCTGCATCCAATATTGGTATTCCAAGCATGATTGACTCCTATCCATGATTCCTCAGAAGGATCCTTGATGACTACACCTGTTGCTGCTGCTGTCAGTGGATCTTCATCCCAGAAGGGGACCAGGAGGAAGACTACTTGTAGCATATCCTCCAAAAAACAATTAACTGTTAAACAATCATTTGCGAGGGTATTAGATGTGCATCCAGTATCCGCCATTACCACAGTGGGTTTTCAACAGTTAATTCAGGTCCTGTGTCCTTGCTACCAGATCCTTTCCAGACTCCACTTCCCTAGATAAGCAATTCCAAATCTGTACAAGGACATTAAAAAAAACCTTATTAATGTCCTCAGATATGCCGTTGTACCCACTGTCCACTTGACCACTGATATGTGGACAAGTGGGACAGGGCAAACTAAGGATTACATGACTGTGACAGCCCACTGGGTAGGTGTATTGCCTACAACAGCAACAGCAGCAGCAGCAACATCTCCAAAAAGACAGCTGATACAGAGGCAGGCTACTCTTTATATAACTGGTTTCACTAAGAGGCATACCACTGAGAACCTCTTAGAAAAACTCAGGGAAATCATTGCTAAATGGCTTACCCCACTTGGACTCTCCTCGGGATTTGTGATTTCGGACAATGCCACCAATATTGTGAGTGCAATACATCTGGGCGAATTCCAACATGTCCCATATTTTGCTCACACAATTCATTTGGTGGTGCAACATTTTTTAAAAAGTGACAGGGGCATACAGGAGATGCTCTCGGTGGCAAGCAAAATATCCAGACATTTTAGACATTTGGCGACCACTTGTTGAAGATTGCATGACCAGCTGGTACAGTTAAATTTGCCCTTCCATCAGCTGAAGCAAGAGGTAGTAACTCGGTGGAATTCTACTCTCTGTATGCTTCAGCGAATGGAGGAACAACAAAAGGCCATCCAGTCCTATACAGTGGACTATGACATAGGCCGTGGAGGGGGAATGCACCTTACTCAAGTGCAGTGGAGAATAATTTCCGTGTTGTGCAAGGTTCTCAAACCCTTTGAACTTGCCACACGTGAAGTTAGTTCAGACACTGCCAGCTTGAGTCAGGTCATTCCCCTCATCAGACTTTTGCAAAAACAGCTGGAGAAACTGAAGGAGGAGCTGAAACAGAGTGATTGTGAAAAGTATGTCAGACTGGTGGATCAAGCCCTTGATTCACTTCACCAGGATCCAAGAGTCTTCAATCTATTGAAATCAGAAAAATATATATTGGCCACCATTCTGGATCCTAGATTTAAGACCTACCTTTTGAGTTTTTTTCCAAAAAAACAAAATCTAAAACTATGCAAAGAGTTGTTTGTGGTCAAAAAATTGTCAGCTGCAGCCGCATGTGAAACGCCTTCATCTCCTCCTTCAGTTTCAACAGCTGCCAGGAAAAAACAAAATTTTCCTTACAGAATGCCTGCTGGTTATGCAGATCAGTCACCAAAAAATGACATCTAGTCGGGCCTGAGAGAACTGCCTACTAGTGACATGTCTTCTACCGTGACTATGTGTGATACGGTCTCCATTCACAGAATGGTGGAGGACTATTTCAGAGATAACATCCTAATAGACATGTCAGACAGTCCCTTTCAGTACTGGAAGGAAAAAGAGGCAATTTGGAGTCCCATACAAAAACTGGCTTTGCATTACTTAAGTTGCCCACCCTCCAGTGTGTACTCTGAAAGAGTTTTCAGTGCAGCTGGCAACCTTGTCAGTGAACAGCGCAGGAGGTTACTTGCTCAAAATGTGAAAAAGATGATGTTCATTAAAATTAATTACAAATTCCATGAGGAAGACTTCAACCAACAATTACATCAAAAAATTACAGAGGCGCTTATGGTGGAATCCAGCGGGGATGAATTAATATTGTGTGAAGAAGAGGATGTACACACTGATGGGGATGATGAGGACGAGGATGATGACAACTTGTAATGTAAAGCCAGTTTGTGTATGGGATTATTTTCTTTTCCATGTCCAAAGCACATTGGCAGCTTGTTTTATGGGGTCCAAACAAACCATAATTTCAGCCACAATAGGCAGTCCTTGTTGCTGAAATGATTGGTTTGTTAAACTGTCCTGTTTCGTATACAACATAAGGGTGAGTAGAAGGGCCCAAGGACTATTCCATATTGCACCTTTTTCCTTTCCATTATGTGCTGGTTGGGGCATTGCTGCCTGACATTTTAAATTAATGCAATGGTTGGTTTTGGAACCAATGATTTCTTTTTAAATTAATTTATGATCAATTTAACAGCCAAGAACTGCACCCAATGAATTGTTTTTATATTAATTTATGATAAATTTAACAGCCAAGGGCTGCACCCAATGAATTGTTTTTAAATTAATTTATTATCAATTTTACACCTGGCTGTCACTGTCATCAGCGTAGCTGTGCAGGGGTGTTGTGTTCCTTTCTGTCGAGGGGCTGTTGCCCAAAATAATAAATAAACAATTTTTTTTGTGTGCATGTCAGCCACACCTGTCATCGGCATAGCTGCACAGGGCTGCTGTGCTGCTGTCTGTCAAGGGGCTGCATGAATATTGCAATGAAAACTTTTTTTAAGTTATTGGGTTACAAAAAGTTGTTATTTTTTTATCTTAAACATTGCAAAAATGTTCTACTAACAGCTTATAAAGTTATATGCTCTAAAAAACTAAAGCCTATATTTGTAAAAAACAACTAAAGCCTAATTCAGCCAAAAGAGAGACTGACACCATGGCTAAACATAAGAGTCACCTTCTGGATGTGAATTGGCTCATTTGCATGGGGAAAACACAACCCTCAGATGAGATGGATCTCAGCCAGTGGACAACATTTAAATCACCATTAAAAAGTCACAATGGAAGACTACAGTGTGGAGAATCTTTCTTCACAGTCAGGGAGGCCTCAGAGAACATGAAAAGAGATGCTCTAGGTGCTTAACTTCAAGGGATTTCTCCATCGTGTTCTGCAGTGTGGAAAGGTTTCATTCACATGTTTTCTATAAAGCAGTTCAAAGTTACAGCCTTCAAAGTGTCTGGTAATTCCTGGCAAAGGCGGGTGTTATATATAGCCAAAGATTATTACAAGCAAAGGATTCATCTGTCCAGAATCTGCCTGGGAATTCATGGATCATATTTGGCCTGAATGCCCTAAGACATCCAGTTATTCTGTCACTGAGTTTTGTAGCCCACTTTATTCCTACCTGAATCGCAAACTGAAATACTGTATGCCAACCAATACCTCCCAGACTACACCCACTGGGGGGACTAGGTCTTGATAATGACCATCCCAATTTGTTGCTAGGCCTTCTTCTTCCAAACCATCCATCCTGGACTTCCTGTCCAAAAAGTGTAAGCAGGGTACAGAAAGAGGAGCTAGATGTCCCCAATGACATTTTTTTTCTTCTATTATAGATGATGTGGAGAGATAAGAACTTCAGATGTTGGACTTTGAACAGGGGCTCCCATCTATTTGGCTTCCGTCCAGAGAATAGAGCTCTGTTCCTTAGGAACTGTCTATGCCTGAGCTGATATGTAGGTAGTCTCTGTCTGTTGGTAAACACCCTTCAGGAGATGGCAACCCAGAATAAAAACAACTATAATAATGTGTCCACTGATAACCAGCCTGATCCCTTAACAGCAACATACCCCATATGGCCAACTCATCATAACATGACACCCAGTTTGCAGCCACCTCTTCCTTATGACACTAATCCAGTCACCATGGTTTGTAAATCAGCCATGTGTGGTCCACCCAATTTTTAGCCTTCTACATTCGAAGTTTCTAACATTCACATATCTAAGAGAAGTGAACTAACTCTGTTTTTTTAATGTTCCTGTACAGGTCGGAAAATTCTGTTACAGAAAAGAAGGTTTGCAAAGGATTATTTAAGTCAATTGTCTATTTATTTTTGGAAAGCACGCTTCCTGGTCCCCTTCTGGGATGAAAAAAATCAACTCCCAGCAAGCAGGCATGGTGCAGCCGCACAACGTAATACTTAAACCTTAGGTCTGAAATGTTGCATTTGCTGCTCCATTCCGCTTGTTCACAATATATCTCATATGGTTAAGTGGACAGTGGGAACAACGGCAGTTTGAACTATGTTTTTTTTATGTCCCTCTACATGTTCAGAAATACCAGTTTAGAGGAGATTTGCAAAGCATTATTTAAGTCATATGTTTATTTATTTTTGGAAAGCACACTTCCTAGACCCCTTGTGAGCTGTGAGGTGGTCAAAATTGACTGGAAACAAGTGGAAATAAATGTTAATGAGGTTATTAATACTGTAGGAACAAAAAAAAGCCCATTTTATGTGATTTAGCTGTTTTTTTTTATTTTTTAAGAAAAAATCCAGATCCAAAACCAAAATCAAAATACGAAAACAAAACACAGAGGTGAGGTATTGGCAAAACCAATCCAGATCCAAAACCAGGGGAGATCCAGATCCAAAACCAAAACCAAAACACGAGGGTCGGCGCACATCTCTAATAAATGTACAAAGTTCCAGAAAACTCATTGTCTGTGGATCAAGAGATGAAGTTGGTTTAGCTATCTGAATAGTTACACACTGCTTACGTGTAATGAGGGTTAGAATAAACTGGTTAAAAATAGCACATGTGGACTTACCACCACCAGCACCAACTACTGAATACACTTAGGGCCTGTTTCACAAGGAACACAGTTGCTAATACACATGCAATCGGCCAATTGTTGTGTACTGCGCATGCATATGCACCGCAGTGCGCATGCACGAGCTAGCCACTGGGATTGGGGCTGGGATCACAGTGACTGTGCAGACCCATTGCAGAGTGGTTGACAGGAAGTGCCTTTTGTGGGTGTTGGGGGGTGGTCAGCGAAACACAGGCGTGCCAGTGTGTTTCAATGCCATTGGATGGGCAAGCATAAATTAGCCACTGCAATGCCATATGGATCCTGAGCTCTCACTGCATGCGATGAAGTTAGCAATTTCTGAGTAAGGTCAGAGCTTTGTGCAAGTGTGCGTGAGGCTGCGATTGTACTCGATTTTACCGATGGTTTCGCAATCTTGCTAAACATTACAGATGTGTGTAAGGTAAGGTGGGCGTCCCTGTGTAGTGCAGCGATCTCAATGAATTAGCATACTATTGCAGTTTAACTGCATGCGTAATCGCTATTGCATTCACAGTTGTGATATGAATCAGGCCCTTAATCAACAGCACTCAGGTCAGTAGAAGTGCAGCAAGGCCCAGGTACTGTATAAATTAGAATGAATACAGTGGGTTGGGTATGAGATCCCAGTGTTTGGGATGCTGCTGGTCAGAATACCAACAGCGGCATCCCGACAATCAGACTCCCGACACCCATAAGGACAGAAAGTAAGTCTAACCCTTGTCCCTACCCTGAACCGTTCCCGGTGACTAACCCTAACCTCCCTCCTAGTGCCTAAACCTAACCTCCCCCTTCCTGCACCCTAAACCTAACACTCCCTCCCTGGTGCCTAATTCTAACCTCCCCCAAGAGTGTAAACCTAACCACCCCTCCACACACCTTAAATCTAACCCTCCTCGCTAGTGCCTAACTTTAACCCTTCCCCTAATGCCTAACCCTGCATCCTGCACCCTAACCCTCCCCCTGACACTCGATACTTACCTTCCGGGTGCCGGTGCTTGGGATTCTGGTGCTGGGATCCCAACGCTGTCAAGATTTCGGCGCTGGTATTTCGCTCGGCAGCATCCCGCAAGCTGGGATGCTGTCTACATCCCAATGCAGTATGTGTGTCACCATGCACTGCACAGGGAAGTGCCATGCACCCTTCAGGGTGCACCTAGGAGCAATTCCAGGGGGGAGTCAAATTTCAATTGACTTTGTTTGAGCTTTAAACTTGTCATACAATATTTTTAAAAGAAAAAAAAGCATAGTAAATATATATATACTCAATAAGGCAATTTGTCTTTAATTTGTTTTATATACTATAAGCAATACAACTTTATTTGAAACTGCTAGTAAAAAAAAAAACTTGTGCCAACACATATGTCTTTGAGTGGTTTAACAAAGACTGCAAAAAACTATGACTTTTAAAATTAGGTTCAATATGTCTATATACATAAAAAGAAAAAATATATAATCCAGGATTTGTCATCAGGTTGTTTTTTTTCATTTATTTCCTTGAAATGACAGACTTATAACAGATAGACCAGCTTCTGCAATGTCTGGGTAGCACAGTAGCTATGGAAACAGGTGTTAAAGTGCTATGAATTTCAAGTTCTAGTGAAACACTGTGCATCACATCCTCTGCTGATGTTATTTTATATGCTGACCAATGCCATAGCATTCATTTAACTGATTTGTTCAGCTTTATAATGTGAATTGTCGATGAGTAAAAGAGTATTTTTCATAGAATACATATAGTACAGTATGTTCACATTTTATGACATACTGTATTTTACTGTTAAATTTAACAGAGAAATGCTGCAAAATATTTAGGAAAAATTTACTTTAAATAATAAATTTAACTCAGCATTCCTACACATCAACTCTCCATAGCTGCATTTTCAGATTACGTACCAGTTCTACTACATGATAGTCATTGCTCCATATGTGTACTGTGTTGAGAATGTCTTCACTTACAGATGCACCCAGTTACATTGTGGCTGATCGTGCCACAAATGTGTGCACGCATCACGCATGTTATTCCCCGTGACTGCATATGCTACAGTACGCTATGGCATGCACTGCGATCACACTATGCATTCCTATGGAGGAACGGGTGCGAATGCAGTGCGCGTATCCACTGGAGGGCGCACATCTCAAACTATGCGTGCAGCGATTTGCCGCACCAGTGGCAAAGATGTAGCTGGGTATATTTGTAATTACTATTTATTTACATTATTCATGCATGTGTCACCGAGTGGTGTGTCTATAAAGAGAGATATTTCTGCTTCTAATCACCACATACCTGTCTGAAAGATGTAAGTAAGGAGAAAGATTACACACTGACACATGCAATGTCATTATTGTCATATGTTAAAATGCATATAAAAAGTTAACAGAAGGCTGGATAAGCCAGAAGTGTTAAGCACCTAGGTTTATGTTCTACTGTTGCATCGGTGATTTGGACTGGCAGGGGTTAACTTTATGGGAACTGATTAGAGATGTGTGCCGACCCCCATGTTTTGGTTTTGGATCTGTATGTCCTTGTATTTTTGGATTTGGATCTGGTTTTGGATCTTTTTCGTTGGTGTTTTGTTTTTAGGTTTTGTTTTTGGATCTGTATTTAAAAAAAAATTATATAAAACAGCTAAAACCACATAATTTGGGCCTGTTTTTGTTCCTACAGTACTATTATCCTTAATAACAATCATTTTCAGGCATTTCTAGGCATTTTTAACCACCTTACAGCTTACAATATTGATTTCACTATTTTTCACCACTATAGGCCAAAGGCTGCAGCGAGCTGGCTGGCTAAAGTAAGCAACAGAGCAGAGGCACAAATGCACAGCAGTTTAAAAAAATATAGGACATCTATGAAACATTGCCACAGAGCAGTAGCAGGCAGGATGGCAGTTTAATAAACTATCATAACGTCAGTTGGCAATGCCCCAAATTGTACAAAATGTAAAGATAAGAGGTGCAAGATAATATTGTCCATTTAATAATTCCACACCCAAGACGTGGCTTTTCTGGCTTTCTTTTTATCATGAGCAAGCAACATCCTCATTATCAACATCCTCATTAGCGTCAGATAGGACACATATTTCCCCCTCATCCTCCTTTTGCACTTCCTCCACATTATTATCCTCATTTTCTATTATTTCACCATCTAATAATAGCACAGCCTTCATGCCGTCAGTGATCCGCTGTGAAACTGGGTGACAGCTGTTATACTTACTTCCTCTATCAAAGGACTGTTTAATAGTCAATTGTTTTTTTAAAATAACTACTAGTAGTAGTCTTCTTGGTCCCTTTCTGAGATGAGGAGCCACCCCCAGTAGCAGCTTGGGGAAGCTCTGAGGAACCATGGATAGGAGAGGAGCCAGGTATTCTTATGGAATTGGATGCAGAACTAACTCCGAATATGAATGAGGATGTTGATGATGATGCAGGTGTTGGTGGTGGAGATTACAGGTGCTTGGATGCAGATAGAAGGGAGCAGCTAGGTGACACTGGACTGATTGTTGTTCGGTTTTGTGTCCCCAAAGTTTAAGAACTTGAAATACCCTTTCCAATTTGATGAATGATCTGCATGTGATGTAACAGGGAGAAGGTTCCAAGAAGGTTCAGGTCCTTACCTCTACTAACTGTTACATGGCAATGGTTACAAATGGGTTGGCAAAGGTTGTCTGGATTTGGGTGGAAATAATTCCTCACATGAGAAGTAGATTTTTTGGTCCTTTGCCCAGGCATGGCAGCAATGGGATATTTCCCACCATGGGCAACAACTGTTGCCTGATTTACTTTTTTTGCACAAACATCCTTGGCATCATCATCAACATCCTCATCATCCTCGTTGTTATCGCCAACTATGTAAATATCCTCCTCATCCTCCTGGTGCAATTCCACAGAAGCATCCTCGATTTCTGCATCAGTATGATGACTTGTGCTGCTCCTCCCCACATTTGCAGCACGCAAGTGGTGGAAGGAGGATCCTCTTCAAGTACAGTATTAGAAAGGTCAGGCTCACACATGGCAACCGTGGACACACTTGGACTCTTCTCAGGGATCTGTGACTTTTCTGAGACAATTTAAACTATTGTTGTGCCTCTGCTACAAGCAGAAGGCCTTAAATAATCACAACTAGAAACACCAGTCATAAATAAAGACCAAGGCCTTATCCTTTCCTAAGCTGACTTACCTTTAGATTTTTTTTTCTTTAACAGGATAAAAGTTGATCTTTTTACATGGCCTGACTTAAGCCCTGGTGCATCGGCCTTCATAGATGACATTGGTGGCCTTGCATCATCAACATGACTGCTGCCGGCAGCTACAAGTGTGGTATGTGGATACTGCTTTCCTGTCATGTGACTGTCCTCCATACTTACTGCAGTCTTACAGCAGTGTCACCAAGCAATTATAATGCAGCTAAGTTGCAGCTACACACAAAAAAAATATTTTTAAAACTGGGGAAAAGCACCCCTTAACGAGGCAGCAGCCCCTTGATAAACAACAGATGCAGCAATCCTGCACAGCTACATTGCTGATAAGTGTGGCTAACGTGCAAACACACACACAGAAAAAACACTTTATTGTTTTTTTGCACTTGTGGGGGAGAGCACCCCTGAATGAGGTACCAGCCCCTTGATAAACGACAGTTGTAGCAATCCTGCCCAACTACATTGCTGATAAGTGTGGCTAATATGCACACACACACACACAGAAAAAAACACTTTATTTTTAATTTTTTTGCACTCAGGGGGGAGAGCACTCATGAATGAGGCACCAGCCCCTTGATAAACAACAGATGCAGCAATCCTGCACAACTATGTTGTTGATAAGTGTATCTAATGCGCACACACACACACAGAAAAAAACTCTTTATTTTTTTATTTTTATATACTTGTGGGGAGAGCACCCCTGAACAAGGCAGCAGCCGCTTGATAAACAACACAGACAGCATCCATGCGCAGCTACGTTGCTCATAAGTGTGGCTTTTGTGCACACACACATAATTTTTTTTTTGCACTTGGGTGAAAGCACACCTTATAGACAGAGCATCCCCTGGACAACACAGCAGCACCCTTTACGGACTGCAGTGACATATGAACCACTGAAGCCCCCCTCTTCTGTCTGCAGTACAGCTCCTCCTAGTATATAGACAGTAACACAGCCCTTATAAACAATAGGCACAGCAGAGCCCAGCACAGCAGCCAGCCCTACTGTATGGATATGGATGGAGTAGACAACAACCAGCCCCTATGACAACAAGTGACAACTAGTGCCAACAACCAGCCAGCCCCTATGCAATATGGACATTAAGCAGCCAGCACCTGACAAGTGACAACAGTAGCCAGCCCCTTAAACACACAGCAAGTTGCAACAGCACAGCCCCCTCCTTCCTCTTTACTCTCCACAGCCAGAATGAAAATGGCGGCAATCACGGGACCTTTTGTACAATCCAAAACCCATGAGAATCCGACAGAGGGATGATGACATTTTGCCTCGTTTTGAGATCCATGTCAGGTAGGAGAACCCAAGTCGACTCGGATCACCTAAGTTCTTGTAGGTTAGGATCTCTGAAATCCAAACTCGCTCATCTCTAGAACTGATTAGTTGTTGTGGGCATGGGCCAATGGGAAGTAAACGGAGCAGTGTTTTTGTGTGCAGAGTAGGTTTTTGTTAGGGATGTGTTTTGGTTTTGGATCTGTATCTCCTTCAAGGTTTTGGATCTGGATTTGGTTTTGCAAAACCACCCTCAAGTGTTTTGGTTTTGGAGCTGGATTTTAAAAAAATTGATAAGTTTTAAAAACAGCTGAAATCACATAATTTATGCAATCCAAAACCCAAAATTCGGATTTTAAAATCTGAATTCTGAACCGCAAAAAAATCGGAACTGCAACCCAGATTTACCCAGATCTCCTCAGGAGATCAGAACCGCGACTCAGAATTACCCAGATTCACGAAATTTGGGTGGATTCGGATTTCTGGGAGAGCTGAACTGCACATCTCTAGTTTTTGTATATAGAGCTTGTTTATATGGGATTTGGTCTCTTTGTTCCAGTGAATGTGAGCCATTGTTTGTACTCTTTTGGTCCCAACAAAGACCATCATGTTGCCATTGTGCCCTCTGTGCACTGTCACATCTGTCACTCTGCAGTTACTCAAATGGTTACTCAGCCTGCAACATGATTTGTGTCCTGGCAGTCCTGCATGGGTAGCAGCTTTCAGCATTCTACTCCCTTGGGCTTGCCAAGCTCAAAGCACTCACTGCTGGTTACCTGAGGTATCCATGTTATTTAAGTCCCTACCACCTGGCCAAATGGCAGAGTCTGCCCAATTGCTTCTTACCACCACTTCTGCTGCCTCTTCAGTGCCTTGCCTGGATTTTGCTGTAAAGCAAATGGCACTGCTGGCAGGATTTTAAAGGGGAGGTTTAGATCTGTCCCCTGTACTCTGTTCCCCGAGTCCTGCTCCCTTTTGTTACTGGCACAGAGGGCATTCACCTTACAGTAGCACCCTTCTTCATCATGGTGTCACATTTATTGATGTCTATCTCCCTCCTCATTTAACTTTCCATGATGCTCTCACTATACTTTCCCCGCCCCCTGGAATGTTTTCTACAGTACATACAGTATATCCAGTAAAACCCAGGGCAGTTCCTTGTTCTGCATGTTTTACATTCTCCTCCGCATTTCTCTCATTTCCATACTTTCACTGATTTTTTCCACAGACCATTTTTGCTCCATTTCCTTACCAGTATATTTTACATAGTGTGACATACGATAAAGACAGTAAGTAGCCATAGCTAGGTCCTGCATAGCTACCACCAATTTTGCTCCTCTATGCCACAAAATAAAGTGACTGCTACAAACTTCTTGCTGAGTGACCACTTACTCTTCAAACTATTTAAAGAACCAGATCACATGTATTTTCTAGTTCTCCAAAATTAAATTCTGAAATTTTTATGTTTTCTTCCTCAAGGAGAATGAAGATCAGAGTTGTAAACCACAAAGCTTTATACAGCTGTGGGAATTTTGGGATCCCCTTACAATTTATTTTCTTAAATTATAGTCACAACCAACAGTATTTAACCAACCATGTGAATAAGTGATTGCTATATATTTACAGCACCCAGCTACAATGACTTTTGGGGTGACGTTATAAGGGGGGCACTGGCAGCACCCGGGTGTCGCCCTCGGAGGGGGTGGCACCAAAATGCTGACTCCTCTGCAGTTACAGGAGCCAAGTGCTGCAGTGTACATTCTCCTGCAGCACTTGGCTCCTGTCATAGAAGAGGAGCTGACAGTGCAGACTGCCCAGTCTCCGGGGGCAGGCCAGCATCTCCGGTGATCGTGGGCTGCCCTCTGAGTAATGTTATGGGGATTGCCTGTGAGGCCACGACCCCTTTATTTATTCTACCTCTACTGGTTATACAGTGAATCCCCTAAACATATTTTATTGCTGTGTATTGCAAATTTCCCCCAAAACTCAGTAGCTTTACACATGACTGCCATCAGGGGTGGACTACTAGGTCTGTAGGCCCAGGCCTGGACCGAGAGGGGGCCCATCTACAATCCTGCTGCTGGCCACTTTTCACAGGCCCACATCACCACCTACTTTTTGCTACCTGCAAACCACCTACTTCAATACCCGCTGCCCATCCTTCATCCAGCCCAGTCCACCCACCAGCCTGCCAACCATGCAATAAAGTTTTTTCTATGAGACCTGGCATGTGATGTCATGGCATCATACCGCGCCACTGAAAGATAGGAGCTGCATCACATGGGGTGTAGTTCTCAGAGCAACAAGAAAAAGGTAAGTGTGTGGGGTTGACTGGGGCTGGAGAGACAGAAGTGGGGCTGGACTGGAGACTCAAAAGGGAGGCAGGCTGAAGACCAGAAGGAGGGCAGGCTGGAGACACAGAAGGGGGGCTGGCTAGGGACCCATAAAGGGTGCTGGATGGGGAGACACAGAAAGGGGACTGGATAGGGAGACACAGAAGTGGGGCTGGCTTTGGAGACACAGTAGGGGGGCTGGCTGGAGGGACACAGAAAGGGGGGTCACTTGAACTGGAGAGACACTGCATGGTTGGAGTTCCAAAAACATGGGGGGCTGCCTTTTTTATCAGTCCAGGGCCCCACAACTTCTGATGGCAGCCCTGGCTTTACAATGCAGGCTCTCCAACCCTTAAGAAATTACAAAACCCCAAATCTCTTTTGGTGACACAATTCAGACCCAAGTATTAACTTTTACTAATATCCTGTACTAGTGGTGCGTCTAGCAGTAGGACCTTTACAGAACTACCGGTCGACTCGCTACATGTGTGTGGTGGATACTGACTGGGATGCATGCCACCATAACTCTCCACTAGTGGCTCCAAATAGATGTTATGTACATAGAGGCCACACCCTAGTAAGCCATGTCAACCCATGGACTAAACCTGGTGGATGGGGCTATGAACACTCTCTGTGGACATAGTTACTAAAGTCGGGTGATTCTCCTTATAGTACATGAAGACTGCATTGGTGTGGATGGCTGACACTGTTGATATGGCAAGTGCTTAAGGCAATTGTGGCAATACAACAGGGCATTGAGACATGTCCGAATAGCGCATGTCAGGATCCTCTTAGTGCAGGGGTTTCAAACCACTGTCCTCAAGGCACACTTACAGTCCAGGTATTAGGGATAGCCATACTTGAGCACAAGTGACTTAATTAGTACCTCAGTTATTTGGATTTAAGCATCTGTGCACAATCATGGATATCACTAAAACCAGGACTGTTAGTGTGCCTTGAGGACCGAGGTTGGGAATCACTGTCTTTGTGGCATGCAGCCAGTCACTGCATCCTCTCTTTCTAGCCAGTTGTTTCAGTTTTCTGCTCCATTGGTACCAAGAGAGAGTGGACCTGCACCTGCACAACTGCTTGTCCACTATAATACAGTATATTCCTGCACTGATGACCCCTGGCAATATCTTTAGACTATGAGTAGCAAGCCCTATGGTGATGGAGCATTGGTGGGGGGATATGGACTCTGGTGAGTCTGGTTCCTAGCTGATTCTATGCACGTAGGTGGTCAGATGAGAGTGGTTGCTCCTGGAATCAATAGAGATGGGATGACAGGTTTGGCAACACATCTGATGACAAAGCCACCCTACTGTATTTAGGATTGCTCTGCTTTCCCTAAGCAGGGGAGGGGCCAAATAAAGGTGGATTAGACATAGACAGAAAAAACAGACTATATGAGCTGATACTGAATTTCTGGGAGGCAGAAGCCATAACTTAGAACACGAAAGACGCTTCTATATGTAAACTGTACAAAGGTAAGGGCAATTTGTTTGATTGCGGATCATACAGGGGCATAGCTCTTCTTAGTGCAGCTGGTAAAGTTCTGGGTCAAATCATTAACAGATGTCTGAACATGCTGGCAGAGTGATTTCTTCCGGAGAGTCAATGCGGGATTTATCCTAATAGAGGCACGATTGACGCAATCTTTGTTGTTAAGCAACTTCAAGAAAAAAGTCTGAAACAACATCAGGCTCTCTCTTTTGTTGACTTTGAGAAAGCTTTTGACAGGGTACCAAGGACTGCTCTCTGGATTATGCTTGAGTGGATTGGATGTCCTGATTAATTTAGTAAACCAAATCCATGACAGCATGATGGCCAGAGTACAACATGAAAATGACTTCCCAGACAGATTCCCAGTCACCATTGGTGTCAAGCAAGGCTGTGTAATGGCTTCTACACTCTTTGCCATTTACTGTACTTGCTGCTGTGATGAATGATGCTCTTAAGATTTGCAGTGGACAAATACAAATAAACGTAAGTACTGATAAGAGTGCCTTCGACCTATCTCGCTTCAGGGTAAAACGTAAAGTCAGACAAGTCTCTGTGTTAGAAGTTCTTTATACCAATGATGTTTTCCTTATGGCTGACAGCATGAAAAACCTGCAGCAATATGTGGGCCACTTGGATGCCTCATGCCGTAAATTTGGCCTGGTGATAAGCATGTCAAAAATCAAAATACTAAAACAACCTGTAAATGGTATACCTGCGAATGATGCTGTTGTCACCCTGGGTGGAAAACAGCTGGAAGGAGTAATATTGTTTCAGTACCTAGGAAGCATAATAATCAATGATAGCCACCATCCAAAATTGCTACACGTATTGGCAAAACTGCTGCTGCTTTCGGCAAACTCAATCAGAGTATGGAAGTCTCACAATCTCCAGCTGCAGACTAAACTCGCTGTATATAAAGCAATCATGCTTCCCTTATTGCTGTATGCCTCTGAGAGCTGGTGCCTCTACAGGGAAGACATTAGAAGACTGGACAGCCTCCATCTGAGATGCCTTCGGGCAATTCTGCATGTGAGTTGGCAGGATTGTGTCCCAAACTCAGAGATTCTTCGTCAGACTAAGATGAACAGCATGGAGTGTTTGCTGATGAGTTGCCAGTTGAAATGGTGTGGACAACTAGTGCGCATGAATGACTCGAGGTTGCCAAAGTCAGTTTTCTACTCTGAGCTTTTGTGTGGAAAGGTCAAGGCTGGGGGTCAATACCTGCAGTACAAGGATGTCCTGAAGCATCACCTGGCTTCAAGCAGCCTGTCTCATGACATCTGGGAGGAACTCACACTGGGTAGAACTGAGTGGCGAAATGCTGTAAAAAATTGAACTAACAACTTTGAACATTTGCGTTTAGAAGATCTTGATGTAAAGCGCCAAATCCGTAAAACCATCTCTAAACCCTCCTATAACTACACAGTCAAACAATCTGCAACCAAATTTTCAAGACCACGTTCTGCTTCACTAGTCACTTAAGAGTGCACACTAGAAGATGATGTCAGGAAGATGCCATCGACGGGCATGTCGTGGAGGACATCATCATACAGAGTAATGGGCTCCAAAAACTTTGACTGGTAAAGTCCTGGCCATTAATTATTTACGGTATTGAGAGCTCCACAAGCTCTGTTTTAAAATGGCAGATGCTATATACCAATATAAATTCTAGGTACTGTGTACTGGGTATGATAAATGCTGTTTTACCCAGTAGTCTACTCTATCCAATACAGATTTTGTTTTGCCTGTCTTGACTGACAATAAAAGACAGACTCAGAGTGAACAGCCACTTGTCACTATTGTCCTCTACAGTGGGCTACATAAATGATTATGGGGGAGATTATCAAAGCTTGGAGAGAGAGATAAAGTGGAGAGAGATAAGGTACCAGCCAATTAACTTCTAACTGTCATTTTACAGGCTGTGTTTGAAAAATGACAATTAAGTGCTGATTGGTTGTTACAATATCTCTTCCATTTTAATGTTGTGGTATTAGTATTTGTATTTGAATATTCAGATTTCCTATCATTTTTATCATATCATTTTAACATTATTTGTTCAGAAACTATTTCAACCTTTAACTCAGATGGTTGTTTTTTGAGAAGTTAGATTTCTTAAACCATTAATATTAGCAAAATTTGTATAAACAGTCATCTATAATGGTTTAACTGTTTTTGATACCAGTAGAAACTAAAGATGTGCACAGATGCCAGTGTTTTGGTTTTGGTATTAGTTTTGGTTCTAAAACCATTTTGCATTTCTTAAAAAGTGGTCACAAACATATAAAATTATGTAAGTGGTCTTTTTTAGTTCCTACTTTGCTATTAATATAATTAGTGTTAATTGAAAGTCATATTCAGTAAATTTTTATAAATGACCACCTCAAAACTTTCAATATTTTTATTTTTCATGAATATTGTCCAAAGGCTGCAGGGAGCTGGCTGTCTCTACTCAGTGATAGAACAGTGGTACAAACACACAGCAGTTTAATATCAGAAACAACACCAATAGAACACAATAGAAATAAATAGAAGCCAGGTCCTTTTGTGCAACATGCAGAAATTAAATGGTGGAAAATTTAGATGCCAGTTCCTTTTAAAAAGTAGATACTGATGATGTTCAAAAGACTGCTCCAAGGATATATATATAGGTCTTGGTGCGTGAGGATGCTGTGAGAGTGGTATTAGTACTGCATTCTTAACAGAACATGTGGGTGATGTTCAATTTAATTACCTGTAGTTTGATCTAATAAAAGCTTTGAGGTAGCATTTATCAAATTCATTCTATAACAATGATAGGTAGAAGCTGATTGGTTGCTATGGGCAACTTATCCTCTGGTCCACTTTTTTTGCTGCTTGATACATCAATCTCTAATGGTGCATACACACGGTCAGATTTTTCTTCAGATCTGAATGATAACTATTTAAAAAATTGTTCAATCGTTCATATCTGAAGCAATGTCTGACATATCTGACATGTCTGAACGATGAACGATGCACGTTCCTGATGGTCAGATAACGATATCTGACATCTGATGTGTTTGAAGTCAGATTTGGACAATTCCATTCATTTTAATGCAGTCAAAAATCGTTCGTAGTTCAAATCGTTCAAATCGTTGATTAAATTGTTCAGATCGTTCAATCGTTCATCTGACACATCTGACAAATCTGACCGTCTGTATGCACCTTAAATTTGATTAGGATAATATAATAACTAAGAGTAAGAAGAAATTATACTATTGATGAAGAGAAAAAATAAGAATTAAGAATAAAAATAAAATATGTAGGGCCATATATTAAATTGAAAATGTATAACATGGATATGGACTTAGAGCTTCAAACAAATTTTTTAAATTGATGAAAAAAACAAAAAATATATTTGGTTAAAAAGATTATATATTTTTTTACTTTTTAAAGGAGACCCTGACTGCAGAGCTTACTGGCCTCTGTAGATGAGGGTGGTTGTGGTGAAAAAGTGGTGTACCACTACCTTACAGTGAGCTTCTGGACAATATTTTTCGGATTGGAAAAAATTATTTAAAAAATCATTGCAAATCAATAATAAAAGCAGTGGCAATTGATTTATGTAAAACAATTACTAGTTTCTAGTATTAGAATTATGTGGCTTATTTTGGCTGCCAGTCTCCCAGATGCAATAGTCAGTAATCAGAATTAGGTCACTTTAAATCCTCTAAAGACCACCCATTGGTGGTGTAGGCTTTTGCAAGCAGCACTGTTCCTATTTTTCAGCTGTATGTAAAGTATAATTTTTTTCGTCTAGGGCTAGGACTGATGTGAATAAACAAAACATCTCTGAATAATATATATTAAATAGTACATATAATTGGCCATTGGCCACAAGAAAGGAGATTAAAATAGTGGTCCAGACTTTAGGGTACAACAAGAAAGAAGAGTAAAATGACTGTCCAGACTTCAGGGCAACTGGCACCAGCAGTAGCCTAAAACTTTTTTGACTGCATTCCTTTCCCTTCTCCAGTCCCCAAGCCTTCATCATGGTCATCCTCATTCGCAAAGATAAAGAATGCTTACCCAGAAGTCTGCAGCAATTTCACTTCAGCAGCAAAGCCAGAGTTCACTCACCTTGCAGTCTCATCCCCACCCCTTTTCTTAAAAATGAAGGTGCAATGATTTAGAGAGCCTTGCAGCACCTGGAGCACCCCTTACTTAAAGGGGGAAGGGAATAATGGGGCTGACAGCCAGGGATCTGAAGAGCATTACTTGCATCATACCACCTTCATTTTTATTTGTTTTAAAAAATTAACACTCAGTAACAAGAAATATGAATCTATAATTACTGTGCAGACAATGGTCATTTAAAAAAAAAAAAACAGGTACCAGTGGGCCTATATACCCCGCATGCAGGTACTTGTACTTCTCCAAATACCAGCATGCAGGGGAGGCTTGTAGGGACCTGTACTTCTTCAGCAAAATACATTATTAGTTCAGCTATTTTTTACACTACACTTTTACAGAATCAACCCGGCACCCACCCCAAGCTTAGGCCTGGGGTGCCCTGTAGAGGGGGAACTCCTTTATTGGGGGGTCCCCACTTACATAGAGATCCCCAGCCTGGGCTGACTAGCAAACAGATGTAATTCTTTGGGCAGGGGACCTGGATGAAATGGTTCCCCTGGCTTTGGCCTTACACCCCTGCTAGAAAAAGTCTGGTGCTGTTTATGGAAAATACAGAAGACCCCTACTCATTTTGTCCCCTGTATTTCCACAAACAGAGCCGGCTCAGCAGAGCCTTATGCTGGTTCTTAAAATAAAGTGGACCTTGATGCATTTTTCCAGCTGTATTTTAAGAACCAGGACAGGCTCTACAGAGCCCAGTGCTGGTTTTTAACATACAGGGGACCCCTACGCATTTTGTTCGCTGTAATTTAAGATCCAGGACAGGCTCTGCAGAGCACGGGGTTGGTAATGCTTCTGAGGGGTGCATGTAACTGTTTTTTTAAGTTATTTCTTTTTAACGCACAGAAATATGCAGTATCTCATGGACATGTGTATGCTTCTGTGTTATTGGCACCTGCTCAGGCTAGACTCGCCTATCTCAGCCTGGTCTATTGTTTTTGCATTTTTTGGTAATGTTGCAGGTGCGAGTTTCAAATTTGCAACCCATTACATTGCCCGAGTTCTTTCTTGTGAATGGGAAAACATCTGGATGCGAGATTGTTTTTTGCGAGCTATAGTAAAGCAAGGAATAAGTGAGTGTGTATTACATTTGCGAGTGTGTAAAAAATGCAAATTTAGTGCTAAACTTGCATATTTTACAAAATCGCATCCCATTACATCTGGCCCAATATGTTATAAAACAAGAAGTTAATTTTTGGGAGTGTTTGTAACAGTTTTGAAAACTTAATTTATATGAGGGGGGATAAGTTTACTGACAAATACAAATAAGTAATTAAATAGCAAACATTTATTTTTAATTCAATAGTTTGCACTTCAAACAATAAGTAGTGCAAACAATATATAAGTAAGATTTTTGTCACCTCAATGGGAGTTTGAGGATCTAGGTTGGACCCCTGGAGCTAGTTGTATGAGCTGGAATGTAAACAAAGCTGATGGCCTGACTATTCTAGTGCAGGCTATGAAGATAGCCTACAGTAATAGTAGTAGTATACTGGTAAATCTGGAACAGACTGCGATGATTTTCAGGAGCCAGATGCAGGAAGCACAAATGGATTAGGCTCTTGGAAATACTGGAACTGGATGTTATAGTGCTTTAGAAGCAGGCTGCAGGAACATTATAACTAGGTGCCAGGAGCACATTTAAAGCAGGCTGCTGGAGATACTGGAACTGGGTGCTATAGCATAACAGGAGCAGGCTACAAGAACTCTAGAACTAGGTTCTGGGAGCACAATTGAGTCAGGCTGCAGGAGGGTATCAGGCTGAATGCCAGGAAGCAACAGATAACTTGAACAGGTACAGAATGCTGTGAAGCAAATAATGATCAGGTAACTGGATCAAGAGCAGAATGCTATGAAACAAATACTGAGCAGGTAACTGGAACAGGTGCAGCAAATACTGAGACAGTAACTAGAACATAATGCAGTAATGCAAAACAGAACAAGGAGTTACTCATCTTCAGGGAAATAATTTATGCTGGCAGCAGTTCCTGGTTTAAATAGCATGCCTTATGCACTGATAGGCTAGATGAATTGTGTAAACAGAGTTGTTGGAGACTGGTTTGTCAGAGCGGATCTTGTGATACTGTCCAAGATGGCAGTGCCCATTATGCAGAACAGGAGGACCACTGGGAGTGGGACACAAGCCACAATTACAGATGAGTGACCACAAATCTCAGGGATGCCACAATTGGCCAGCGGGGATACAGATGGCAGTAAGGTGACACCATTGGACTCGGTAACTAGGACCCCGACCCTGCTGTGTGACAATTATTTTTCAGCAGTATGGAAAATCTTTCAATCTAGCAGACTCTCAGCCTTTCTGTCTATTTTTGTCTGTCATCTTTGGATGCAGATGCTGTGTGTAAATATTTTCATGCTGCAGGAGACAGCCAAAGGAAATAGACATCTCCTGACAGCATTGCAGATCTGAGTGTTGTGTTTGAAAAAAAAAGACAATAGCTGTCTAGCCTGCGTTGCCAAGGTCAGGAAATCTGTGTCTTCCGATGCAGTGCCTGGCATCAGCACTCTCAGAAAATGGTTGTGACACTCCCCCTCCCCACCCCCAAGTGTCCGCAGCCTGTCAATCAGGCTGTGGCTGTCAGGCACTGTTCTACACATGCGCAGAGCGGGTCCCCTGTCACGCGCAGTTCACCTACCATAGGGTTAGTATGTAAACCATTGGGTGTGGTGTGTAAAATAATGTAAGTATAAGATTTGCAGAGCAGCCAGCCCATGGATGTCTGTAATTGCAGACAATGATCCTTTGCCTTCACCTTGGTGCTAAATTATGCAATCAACAGCCCACGAGAGCTGTGATTTCCATGGAAATGGCATTTTCAGTTGTGACAGGGTCTGATTTTGGTGCGAAGATACAAGTCATGACTTGGTGCTATTCTGTACCCCTAAATACGGTTCTATGAGATTTCTATTCATTGAATAGGGATAGAAGTTATGTAAACAGCACAGAGGAAACTCTAGGCTGACACATAGGCCAATCAGGGGCCTGGCTGTTGATTGGCAGCCAGACCACTCACAGCCATTCAGCGGCCAGTTACTATAGTAGTGGCTGCTGATTAAATGGTTGCCCTAAAATTTCAAGAAACCTTGTGAGCTATGCATACCGACTTTCTGTCTAATATGAATTGGGTGATTGCTCTTTTTTCTCTTTTTAATGCTGGGGTTCCTACTAGAGGAAAGGACCAACCTATGCCAAAGGTTAGGTGAGTATTTTCTATTATTATTTTTTATCCAAACAGCAGGATTCTATTGGATAAGAGGAGCTGAAAACTGGGGACAAGGTAAGTATAGTGTGAGTGTGAATGTAAGTGTATGTAATGAATTTATACTTTCAATGGTGTATACTGTGTTTATTTTAATATTTATTTTACAGGAGAACTAAAAGGTACCAGCAAGCCCTTAATACCCCACATGCTGGTACTGGTGGTTTTACATGTACCGGCATGTGGGGCAGGTTTGCTGGAACCTATAGTCCCTATGTAAAATACAACATTAAATTAATATTGTTTTTTAAACCTATCAACCCTGCAACCACCACCCTGTCAGGTGTATCCCCTTGCTACAGCATTACACCCCCACTAGCGGAGCTGGGTGCTGCTTCTAAAATTATGGGAGACCCATATGCAAATTTTTTCCCATATTTTTAGAACTAGGACCAGCTCACAGAGCCCAGTGCTGATTCATTAAATATGGGGGTCCCCTACACATTTTGTTCCACATATTGTTTTAACCAGGGCTGGATCAAGAGCCTGGGGCTGGTTATGCTTTAGGGGAGAAACCCCATGCCATTTTTGTTTTCTATTGTTTTACACTTTTTTATACACAATACACACATGCAGTCTGCACGTATCTCACAGATTTGTGCAGGCTGCATGTTCAGGTGCATTTGGCTGCAGTCAGACACAGGGAAGACAGGTAAAAACCATACACCATCGAAAAATGCGATTCAGCAAAATACGATTTTTGGTAAATTTGCAAGTTTGGTCTGGACAGACTCAACATGTTCGTGCAAACAAGGTCATGTTTAATCTTGCCCAAATATGAATCTTAGCAAATTTAGTGTCAGTACTAATGATGGTTGTGGCTGTAGATGGAAAAACGGTGGCAGTGCAGATATATGCATGAAGTCTTGTCTTTGCATGTTGATCTGATATCAGCACTGTCCTGCTCTCTTATAAGGCTGGGTGCTGGGCATTTTAGCACTTTGAGCTTGTGGCAGTGATACTGCTGACATCAAGGAGCTGGTAGTTTCAATTTGAGGCAGTCTATTTAAATAATTATCTGACTGCTACAAGCTGCCAGTGTTTTAGGCCCATTACCTAGCTCCAGTACCTTAGTACCTTTGACCTTCTTCAGCATTCAAGTGTAGGACCCGGCTTGCCTTCTCCATTATATAAGAAGGGGACCTCTGTAAGCTCTCCAAGTACCAGTCCTCATCTTGCCCTTTGACTCTCTCTGTTATATATCTGTGGCTCTTCCATGATCTCTCAGTGTAACAGTCCAGGGGAACATGACAATTATTTTGTATTTTTCTACCAGCCTATCATGCAGCATGAAGCCTAAACCTCCTTGCAGGAGTCCCTGGCAAAGACCACTGGTACATTAGACTCTGCTACCATGTTCCTGGTACTGCAAATTCAACCTGATTGTGTAAATTTGTATGATAGCACGCAGTTCAATGGAATAGAATCTACAAATATAAACACGAACAGAAAAGAACCCATTCCACACAAACAATGTATGCATGCATTGCAAATATCTCATGTATCAAAAACAATTATGTTACACAGCAACTAGAAATAAATATTGCTACAAATTTTGCATTATTCAAGTTTTACGGCAGTACAGGTATTTTCATAGTGGTACCAATTACATTATTACATCACTGTTGCATGGAATGTTTTGTCATTTTTATATGTAAATCAATAGAGCTGGAGCCATAACTGTCAATTCATATGGCTTGGTGATGCAGTAATCGGGCTTGGTGATGCAGCAGTCATAGGACCCAGCACACAAGAAGGCATATTTCATTGGCAAATCCCATTGGCTAAACATGCAAAATATTTTGCAGAAGTGTTTTAAGAATTTGCTAATCTGTAGTAGTTGCCTACAGTAGTATAGCTTTCAGTGTTGCTGGCTGAGATACAGAACCTCACACCAAACTAGGCTTTATGCCTTTATAAAGGTGCCTGTATTCATAGTGTATATTGTGTAAACATCCTTCAGTTGCTGTTTTTTAAGGATGGAAAGACAGTTGCTAAGCATTTCTAAATGACAGCCCCAGGGTTCATTAAAAATATGGCAAACATTTGCAAAGCTCATTAAGTTCAGGGTTTTTTTAATGAATATCAGATTCCTCCTCTGCATTTTATGCGTGGCCAAACATCTATTAACCTTAATCCCATGAGTTTCATACATTCAAACTGGCAATTAGAGAAAACAAAAGAGATATTTATTGAGATAATCACATAAGAAGATTCATATTGGTCTTGGCTCCTGTAAAAATTACAGATTAATTTCCCCTTGTTAATTTATATTTGCTAGTGTGTGATTGTTCAATTATATATCATAGATTTTTTTAAGTATTCTTTGTATTGAAGTTTATTTAACATAAACACAAAGGTAATTTACAAAGGAGAAATTGGTCTCTCTACAAAGCAAATTAAAATTGGATCCACCCATGTGCTTGTGCCCTGTTGACTTTTGCAAATATACCTATGTAGCTTTCCATTGGAGTACATAGACTTGAAGAATAATGTTTTTCCTAGGGGGCAAATGTTTACATAGGCAGAAGGGAGGAGGATTGGAGGAGGAAAGGCATTCCCACTAAAGCACAAAAAAAGGACCTTATCAGTGCAATTGGTAGTTTATGCAAGCAAAAATACAATACCAATGAATTAGGGTGAGGTGGGGTAAACCAGGAAGGGTAAATGATCTGGAGTGGTTTTAAAATGACAAACAGGATGTGGGTTCAAAGGAAACAATGGAAGACCAAAATAAAAAAATGATTAAATATTAGAAAAAATAGGA
Source organism: Taudactylus pleione (assembly GCA_031769625.1). Classification (NCBI taxonomy): domain Eukaryota; kingdom Metazoa; phylum Chordata; class Amphibia; order Anura; family Myobatrachidae; genus Taudactylus; species Taudactylus pleione. Next base: position 36,864,723 of record JAUIMM010000094.1, read on the forward strand.
AAAAAGTGTGTGGTCACACAGTAAGGTTCAGTGGGAGAGAGTTTGTAAAACCCAAGAATGGTATACATGTCCAGTACTTGATAGTAAATAGAGACTGCACAAATATCAGGAAAACTCACAGTTAGATGTGCATACTGCTTGTGAAACATTCCCTGATTTGGGTTTTATGATCACGATGGCAGGTAGTCAGTGTTATTCAGGCCATTAATATTGCAGTTACCGCTAGACATCTGGAGAGTGTCTCATCCACTGACCAGCAGGAACTCAGTGATGTATTCAATTCAGACTGATTAATATATGTCAGCTGGTCTAAATATTATATCATTACCATTGGTCAATTAACCATTATCACTATATTTGGCCATTCAGTTGCATACATCAGTCATAATAGTTTTTGCTTCAGCTGCCTATTGGAGATATAAGGACTTTATGCACCTCTCAATTTGTTGATGTCTCTGCCTTGGTTTCCAACTAAGAAGGAACCTATTTAGAATTCATTTTTTATGGTTGCTTGAGCAGTACCTCACACTATCTGATATATATTATTCTGAGTATGAGTCTAGTTGCAGCAAGGTGTCACATTACTTTTGTTATATGTATGATTTTATATACAGATGTTGCCTTTTTTGTGTTTGATATATGCAATTTCACATTTGTGGTTAGTAACCTAAATGTTGGTGCTCTGAGTGCTGCTCCTGCCTATCTCTTCTTGTGTATATTCTGGCAGAATAGAATACAAATTCCAGTTTTTGATCTGATATAATTTACTTAATTATTTTCTAAGCAGTGCATACTTCTTGTTTGTTGTATTTTTAGATTATACATGAGACCCAGCATTTCCAGTCATGTTTATAACATGTTTTAACTAATATGTCCCTAAGGTTCCTGCCACTTAACCTCAGCATCAGATTGAATCACAGGCCATCCATTTTTGGTTTCATAATTAATTACTTTTCTGGCCAGGTTGCATTTATTGAGTTAAGGTAATTAAGGATTTTTAGGGGTAATTTCCCACTTTTTCACCAAATTTTGCTCCGGTATATTATTGCCCCTAAGTCCTTATTCTCCAAACAATGAGAATCATAATGCCTGGCTTTAAATTTAGCTATAATAATATCCATTTGGAGATCAGCATCAATTGGTTCACTGTTACTATAGTGCATTCAAAGGAGTTGTGAATATGGTAATCCCATTTTGAGAGGTTTGGGGCGACAACTAGTAACTGCAATCCTTTTGAAGAACAAATAGTATATGTGAACTTCACTAGATTTTCATTGTAATTTTTTCTCTGAACGTGGGTGATAAAAGATTCCTCAGAACCATCCAAAAAGAAGCAGGTCATATATGAATCCACATTAAATGAAAACATTGGCAGCAGTAGTAGGATTCATAAAAAAACAACTCAGATTCAATTATGAACATATAAATTACATACCATGGGACCACATTAGACCCTTTTGCTAAGCCAGAGACCTGCAAATAAAAGTCCCCATCATAGTAACAAAAATTTCTTAAAGGATCATTTCTAGAAGGTTCAACAAAAGATCCACATCAAGTCCCAAAACGTCAAATTAGTTGTCAGAAATATTCTCACTGTAGGAAGCCATTCCACATGAGGAATCACCATATAAGGGCTTGTCACATTAACAGTACACAGCCAAAGAACATCCAGAAGAGGTTTAAGGTCACTTAATTTATTCAATAAGGTGGTAGTGTCCATAAGTAAAAATTAGGATGTTCCTAACTAAAAGTTGTAGTAAAACATCCAAATGTAATGACATCATTTGGAAAAGGGAGACTCTGGTCGAGATTATAAGGTGGTGGGTTAGTTTTTATCAGTCTTTTATGAACAATAGGGATGGTATAGCTTGTTGACTTATAGTATCTAATTCATGTTGGCGTTCATGGGTGGGATCCCTTGATAGGTGGCTCAGGCTCAGGAAGTTAAATAGGAAGACATGCAATCATATCTGGAGATACAGCCAAGCCTAACTAGACAACATCACCAATGACATGTGACATTCCATGTGTGTGCCCCTACTCTAGTCTACTTGCACTTGCCTGCCCCAATGTGCCTCTCCCAGCATAACAAACCTCATGTGCAAGACAAACATGCACATGCTGGGTCTAGCAAAGTGGATCTTTGTGGACACTTTTGGATTTTTAACTATATAAAAGGTCTTATTTATTTCCAGGGCACATGTGGTGCATAGTACTTGTCAAAAATCCTACTAAACTTTTATTTAGACAATTCTCTTGAACCCTTCTTTGTTACTGCATCTGCCTGTTTTTGAGAACAACTTCACCTTGACCATGGACACAAATCTGGTGGTGAATCTGCCCATTTTTGCTAGAACTGGCCTGTCATCAACCTTGCTTTCTATAAAAGCCAATAATGCACGTAACATATTTTTCTTCATGTAAAATACACAAACTGTTGCTGTGCATGTCCACAAAAAGTATCTATATGCTTTTATGGCTACTTCTTGCTCATATGACTCCTCACGAATAGAGTGTCATGACAAACATGGAAAAAGGTGAACAAATGCAGCCTCAGTACAGTATTGATTGTGTAATTGTAACATAGGCAGATCCTCAAAAAGCCACATCACTTGCAGGTGCCTGAGGGCTGTTGCATATACACACCAATGATTAGGATGACAGATGCCAGCACTATATTGACACATCAGACAGTATATTTTACATTACCAGTTTCAAGGTTGCAGAGGCTACTGTAATTAGAGCATTCACCAGGGATCCCCAAAGGGAGGTTAGGCTGTGCCCAGTATGCAGGTTGCAGCCCCTAACGCTGGTTACTGGTGTGATATGTTAGTAATAGATGTTCATCTTGGGAAAGCCAGCAAGTCATGGTCTGGTTCACTTGAGAATCATATAAGCCATGGTCAGTACACTAGGACATCACAGACAGGGATTAAGCTAAAAGAGTCACAAAAAAGTCAATCTCTGAATACTGATGTCAGAATCACATTGGAATGTGAGGGACTCATTCTGTAACCTCTGATTTTTCACTGCTTTTCCAGAGTCGTAGAGATTAATGGGGCCTTGGTCTTCATCATGGATTTCTCCATGGAGATTTAGACTCTACTGCAGATACCCTGCCAGCCATGGACACCAGATGAGCACCAGATGTGACTTTAGGGAGATTGTAAAAGAGGCACTTGAGAGGTATGTGGTGTTAAGCAGTAAGCAGTACAGGACTCTGTAGCACTGCACACTGGTGTATTTTAAAATGCTGCAAAGCATCACATGGAGGTACTGCAGGAATGCTGGAGCAAGCACACAGTTGTTTGAATAATACTGTGAAGCACAGAATAGAATGGTGCAACTTTGAAAACTGAAGTGCAATATATGGAGGTACTACAGGGATGCTGGATCATAATATGCACCCAGGTGTTTGATCAGAACTCTAGTGAACAGCACAAATTGGAGCAACTGGGAATGCCTGAATTCAATTCAATATATGTAGGCACTGCTGGAATGCTGGATCAAATACAAAAAAGATTGCTTAGGACCAATGATAAGCCAGAGTATGTGGATAGAGGAGAATCATTCAAAACCACCTGTATGTAAGTACCCAATCATTTTAATAATTGTAAATTCCTTAATAGCCTTGGTTTTATAAGGTTCTATTCTTTTCTTTTTTTGTGTTTTACAGAAGATCACTTTAATTCCAAGATATAGTCCATTGTCATTCTAAAATTATTTTTTAGTGTATTTCTAATGATTCTTAAAGCTTTGTTAATTATATTTTTAATGACTGTTCAGGATAAATCTATATTTTTTTAATATTTTTTGCATTTTGTATATTTTTGTTTAATTACATTTCTTTATCACTAAATAGTTTTTTTTATTTTTATTTTCTGAGTTCAGCTTAGGATATTCTTTAAAATGGAACAAAAAAATCAATGAAAAATGTTATGACAAATAGCTATTATTTAATTCAAATAATGCTATAAGTGTAAAGATAAAAAAAAGATTAAATAATATTTTTTTGTTTTTGATTCTCATTTGCTTTTAAGCATTGAGGCATGTCATCATAAGTGTTTCAGCATATTGCTTTTATATATTATAGGAGTGGCACTTGTGCTGTATTCCAAAGAGTTTTTAGAAAACTATTTTATTTTTTGCATTTATTTCATTAGATGTACTATTACTGTTCTGTTAATGCATTTTAAGATAAATATTCCCATTATTGTAATTGTTTAAAAATACTTTTGAATAAATGTGTTTCTTTTTCTTTCAGAAATCTACTAAGAAAATATAGATTGTTGAGGACAAACTGTTTGTGGTATGATAATGAATTAAGCAGATTCACTTTTGCAGCTTGAATTGAATCCTTAAGATTCTAAAATCATAGTTGCCTATTTTTTTGTTCTTAAAAATGTTAAACTATATTATTGTTATGTTTCTCACATGGTTGTGTAAGACCTCTAGAGCCAGGGAAAATAACTTCCACCAATAACAGCCATCTGCTGTTCCCTTAGTGATTTACTTACACACCGGTACTTAGGTGGCCACCTAGACTTATGCCTCCAGCAGTAGAGGCTTACACAACCAACGAGAGACCACAGGACTGCTGACCAAGAACACAACAGAGATAAGGAGTGGCAGTCCTTCCACTGCTGGTACTAACTGGAGTGCGACTGCGAGTGAATGGTACAAGAACTGATAATATGGACTCAGTACTCAAGCAGCGACAAAAGACAAGATCTCAGGAATGTCTTGGGACTTTTGGTGCAGCTGGATTGTTTAGACAAGGAGCGAGGTGACAAACAATACAGGCTGTGCAGCAGGAGTGACCTGAACTTTGTTATTGCAGGATTTAGACAGGACTCAACAAGACAGGACAGGTAAATAAGAAACCTAGACTAAACAGGCAAGATAACTGACAAGGACAAGACAGGCCAATAACAGACATAAACCAAACAAGGATTAGGTACAAGATGCAGCCTTGAGAGCCATGGTGCAGCTGGGAGCTGAAGTGTGGCTGGAGAGCTAATAGATGTACAAGCTGTGATGCAGCCTTGCAGACTGAGGTAAGGCTATGACAGCCGAGATGCGGCTTGAGTGCCAATTGATGTACAGGCTGTGAGTGGCCTGGTGGCCAAAGTGCAGCTATGACCATCGAGATGCGGCTTGAGAGCCGATAGATGTACAGGCTTTGATGCGGGCTTGCGGGTTTGCGGGCCGAGGTGCAGCTATGACCACCAAGATGCGGCTTGAGAGCTGATAGATGTACAGGCTGTGGTATGGAGATGTTGTAGGCAGCAGAGAGATAAACTGCAACAGCAGAGTAACTCCTTTGGAGAGTCCAAACTGTGAGGACATAGACAGCTGCATGTACAGCTGAAAAACACACTGGCAGGTACAGATCCAACTGGCAGGTACAGGACACCAGAACTGCAGAACTAGGAAAACCGGCTAGTACTCAGGTTTAAAAGAACAGACCAACAAACATAGCATGTCATACAATATCACCAGCATGGAGTGAAGGGCTGGCTGTATCTTAAGGAATACAGGGTCCAATCAAAGCCATTTCCTGCAGAGAGCTATTCCTAATCACAGGCTAGTGTGCACATGAACTGCACACAGACAGATGGAGGTTAGTGAGCAACAGCAGACATTCTATGAGCTAAACACAGACAAGACAGGAATCCAGCTGCCTGCAACAGCCAGAACATGGACAAGATGTAGTGTCCCAGTGACAAGTATAGCTGGGACCTGCCACCAAGATGACCCGCTGTCGTGGATCCTAACAATTATAAAATGTTGACTGTTCAAGTTGCTAAATTTTATAGTATTTTTAAAATGTTTAATTTCAAACTGCTCAAAGAGTTTAAGGTTTGTGTTTAAAAGTTTCTGTACACATTAGAATACTTAAAAATACTGTACTATACAATATAGCCATTAAGCTTAAGCATGTTTAAATCATCTAAAAATATTTAAATAAACTTAAGTTTTGCTCATATCTTTTAGTCTAACTTTTGAAAACTTTAAATGATATTGTTATATTAGAAATGATTTAATGAACAGGGTCTAGAACCACTATTAAATAATTTTGAACATCTCCGTAGGAAGCCAATCAGTTACTACTTCACTAAACAAAGTACAGGCAAAAAAGGGAAAGGTCTAACAATGTTAATTTAGAACTATTTTTGCTACCTCCTACTCTATTGACTATTACATGTAATCACAATTATTGAAAACATATTTAAAATTACAGAATATTTTTATAAATTCATTGTGCCACACAATCAAGTTCTGAGCTGCTGATGTCACAGAAAAAACATCCAGTCTATCAATACATTGGAATGATACATGATAATATAATCACAAACTTTGCATTGTGTTCCATTGGTTCCTAAATCTGTGCACTGGCATGCATGTCTCTTCTTGCAGTAGCACTACTGTAAAAATTCATAGTTCATCAATTTAAGAAATTTGCCTGAACTCCATTGAGGATGATCATTAATTTTTGTATTTTCTGAGGTAATGATTGAGAATATTTTCTTTAGCAGTAAATTCTAATAACAGTTCTTGAGGTATAAAAATCTTTTGTTCTTTATAGTAGATTTGTCCTCTTGTCACTTTGCTTGTCTCACTTTCAGCAGAAACTAAGGTTGTTATTGATCATAAAGCATAGAGTTTACAGGTATAGCCCAACCAAGTGTTTAATTATGTTTTAAATAAAACTGGTTTGTGTGTTAAATAGAAGTGATTTTTTTTTAATGAAATGTTTGTAATGTCTATATTTGTATGAATTAAATATAAGATGCATTTTGTGATCCCTTGAAACATGAGGGAATTTGGGAACTCCACACAATTTGTATTGTGAAAAATAATGCATATCCTTAATTAAAAGATGTTTAATAAAATTATTACTAATGGTTATACTGATGCCTTTTGGTGAAAACCTGTAACTTCCTGAAGAAAGTAATGCCAAATCAAATAAAAAATGTAAATATAGGGATGATTAGTGAATTGTATCAATATTAATATGTATAATAGGTAAGGTGCATTTACCAAGTAGAATACAACTTCAAATACTGTACAAATCACTTAGGGGAGCTGTGCATCAAGTCAATCTCATGCCTCTACAAGGCAGACCAATCAAACAACCAGCTTCAGTATGTAGGGCTTACTGGTCAACATTTCAAACCTCCTTTCCCTGAGATACTAGAAGGAAGGTCCAGGTAAAATTTCCTGGGAGTGTGGCAGCATGATTCACATCCTCATGGCACCATATCCTACTGTATAGTGCCATGATTTACAGAATCGTAAAGTTGGGACCATGATGATGAAATTAATAGTTAATTATTGAGCCTATGGAAGTGGGCGGGATGCAGTGGGGGAGTCTGCAGTTCTGGGAGGCCTGAAGTACACCATGAAATTCTGGAGTCTCCTGGACATTTTGCGAGACTAGGCAAGTAAAAATAGGGGGATGTAGCAGCGAGAAAGTTAGAATGAAACCAAAATAAATCAGGTGCAACAGCAGGTAATTATGCTAAGAAAGAGATACAGATGATTAAGTAAGTGTTCTAAATACGGGTAGGAGAGTCATAGAGTAAGAGGATGTAAACAGTAGAAGGTGGAAAGAGTAGAAAAGGTGGATATCACAATTGGGGGAGACTGCCATGGTTAGAAAATGTTATGAAGTAAGAAAAAAAAGAGACTGCAAAATGGTTTGAATCTCACTGTGAAGATATTGAGAGCCACTATGTGGAACCCAAGGTGTGGGATAATTTGCCAATAGTAGTCACCTATCTAGGAACTACAAACATTCACTGGTACTTAGATGCCCCCTGGACTTAGATCCCAATAGTGCAGAGTTGCTGGCCAATCCATGACATAGTGGAGATGCAACACAGTAACACAATTGAGCAATATGCAAACTGGGCAGGACAGACAAACAGAATAAGGATGGTCATAGAAAGACGGGATCACTGGGCAATAGAAAACAGAAAAGTCAAATTTCAGGCAATGGATCTTATCCAGAAATAGTGGTCAGTAAATATAAAAAAATAGTCAAAGATCAGGCTGCTGCCAAATAGAGGTCCAAGTAATATAGAAGACATACACAGCAAATTAGAAGCCAATATTCCACACTCCTAACTGACACGGACTCTTAACACCTGCAAAGTAGGAAATGCACTGAGAGCTGTTTAATCAGGGCAGGTGCATCCTACTGTAATTAACTGCAATGAGCTGTAGAAAACATGATTAAAAGCAGTTGCCTAGCTACCTCAATACACAGAAAACTAAAGCATAGGAAAAAGGAAGAACAGCAAAATGTAACACCAAAGAGAAAATAAAGAAATACAGTTGTTTCATAGAAAAAAATTATAGAAGAGAGCATTATGATAGCCAGAGATACTAAAATGTGTAAAGACAAGTTAGAAAGAATAAGAAAGAGTAAAGTAAGAATACATTACTGTTTGTAGTTGAAGAAAGATAATTCTTGAGAGTTTAAAGATAGACAAGTGCTAATCTTTACAAGAGATATTTGTAGGGGTGTATCGGCAGTGTTAGAAGGAAGAGTAGGATCAAAAGACCTACAGTGCCTACTGATTGAACAGTTTGGAGCTGATGGATCCATCTGGACTCTCTTCTGTGAAGGGTTGAATGAACGTTACCCATTGTTTCCTTAAAATAACCCACATAGATTGTAAGCCACATTGAATTCTATGATGATGAAAAATCTATATAACGGTAGATGGCCATTAAGGAACATACTGATAAAACAACAATCAAGTGGATTTAGTTTAGAGAAGAAACTTTATTTTTGATGTGTACACATCACTTTAGAATCCTATACTTGTCCATTTTTACAGCGGTCTTTACTTGTAATTAAGAGTACATAGGAATTACATAGTGTAGGCTTTATATCATAACTTGTTAAAAGGTGCTTATTCTTTGCACATACAGTATATTTCATTAAAATGTTTCTTTATGATGCCATGCAATTGTTTAAATATTTCTAGAGATCAGCACTGTATCATGCTTTTAACTTTTTTTTCCTCTTTTTTTCCAGCAGTTATTATTATTATTTTTTGGTTTTGATCACTATGGTGATGGAGTGCACAGCAGAGTCAATCCCCTGGAGAGCATTGGTATGTCAGCGCTGCGGCACATGATGATGGCATCAATGTGCCTCATTCAGAGATGGAAGAACCACAACCTAGACACTTGAGTGTATTCACTATTAAGGTATTTATATGTTTATTTATTTGTAATCCCTTAAGAAATGTAGTAATGTAAGAAGGAGCCTCATGTGTATATTTTTTACACTGTGTGGACCAAGAGTACCATTCAATAACATTATCTATCTATGGGATGTAGCTTAAATCCCGGCGCCAGAATCCCAACACCAATCAGGATCCCGACTGCCAGCATCCCAACTGCCAACATCCTGACAATAAGTAGTGCAGTAGGCACTAGAGGAGAGGGTTAGGTTTAGGCTGTGGTAGGGGGAGGTTAGGTTTAGGGGTAGGGTCAGGATACTCAATGACAGGTATCGGTATCTTAACCCTGTCGGGATGCCGGCATTGGGATTCTCACCACTGGGATCCCAAACCCAACTCCTATCTATCTATCTATTCAGCAAATATATGTATATGGACCATGTATTGATTGCAATACACTTTTGTACTTTCATCACCAGTCCCTGAATGCCGCTGTTTGTTTGTACGCTGTATGTATCCATTTTCACTCCAGAAGGCAGCAGGGCATGTTGTTGTGCTGAATTGAGTGCTGATCCGAACATCCTTCTATATATATATATATATATATATATATCAGAAAACTCAGCACTCACCATTGTTGAATCACTCACAATAATAAATAAATAATGGGGTTTTGGTTCATGGATTGATCAATGCATTTAAGGCTGCAGCCCACATCATGGGACCCCATTTCTCTGCAAGTCCTACACTATCTATCATACTTATGGAAACCTGGTAGCTGCTATCACAGAGATTAAACTGAAAAAATTTTAATTGGTTTAGAGCTCACCTGCCACTTATGGCTTTTAAAGGGAAGACAATGCATTGATCAATCCATGAACCAAAACCTCATTATTTATTTATTATTGTGAGTGATTTAACAATGGTGAGTGCTGAGTTTTCTGTTTTTATTTATTTAAGCAATGTGGTCACAAGCCACTTGCACCCCAGTCCTGGGAATGGCGAGTGCAGGTTTGCACACCGAATCTGGGAGTGGCGAGAGCAGTGGGTGCCGCCCCCTTGAGAGTGCCTGACCACTCCCCCCATTACTGGTGTAGGTGTGACTGTTTTCTGTCTGTCCGGAAGTGTAGTAGCGGCGTTCCCGTCGTGTCACTTCCGGTACAGCGGAACTTGCAGTGTGTCCTCCGGGAACTGTGGTGAGTTGGCAGGTTCCTTTTGGGTGCTGGTTTCCTGTGTTGGTGTTTGGCGGCGGCGCACATGTGAACAGGTGAGTGCAATACTTTTTAATTACCTGTATTATATTAAGCCTTACCATATTGAGCTCTAATAAGGCTGACCCTTGACAAAGGCTAGATGTGCCGAAATGGCCCGTTGGGATGGCCGGTCCTTACCTTCTGTGAAGGATGAGTACTTCACAAAAGATTTATTGAAGTTGGCTCTATGATGGCTTTTTTTACACATCGTTTTTCAGATGCTACATTAAAGATGTTTGGTTAAAACTACTGGATTTGGTGGTGTGCTGGTTCCTCAGGTTTTACCATTCTGGGAAATCTGGAGTATTGCTGCTGGACTTACTATTACTGGGCACCCACATTGAAGTTTTTAATAAAGTGTGTGCGACCTGTTTACTTGATATATATATATATATATATATATATAGTCCAACAAAAATGAGACGGCACTCAGAGATTGATATCAGAATAAATATGCATGTATTCAAAAGTATATGAGGGCGACGTTTCGAGGTGTAACCCTCTTCTCAAGCCTCCAATAATACAACATAGACAAAGAACACAAAGACAACTCTTACCCCATTAAATATCTGTGTCTGCTCACCGTCCTGCCCATGCTGCTCCCGTGCGATCCGTCCACTGGAAGTTACTGACGCACTTCTGGGTCCTGCATTCCACTGTTACCCGGCAACCGCTATGTCACCTACAGGAAACTTCCTGATTCAGTTCACGGCCACCGCATCAGGAGGGGGATGACGTCAGGTCCCGAGTTCTCCATAAGGGCTCAACTCGAATGACTGGTCGCGTGGGTGAAAGCCTGTGGGTTAGACAAAACATATCCAACTATGGAATTAGCCCACCATAACAACACAATTAAAACATTGACATATATCAATAACACACAACTAATGTCTATAAAAAAATAAACACAAAAAGACAAAAGAGACAAAAAACAAACATAAAAATACAGAGTATACATAGATACATAGTAACAAATACATTACTGATAATGTGACAACACTGCAGTAAAATATAGCCATATATGAACCAGAGTATTATGGATGAGTTTCATAGGATGTTCCAGTTTATTTTATCATTTAGACCTTTGGGATGTGTTGTATCTAATCTGAATATCCATTGGGCTTCCCTGTTTAACAGGATTTTTGACTGATCCCTGCCCCTCAGGGATTCTTTCACATGGTGGATGATCATATATTGGAGAGATGCCAATGTATGACCTGCCTCTTTAAAATGACGTGCCACTGGTTACTCATTATCTCTACTAGCCAGAGCCAATATGATGGACGAATGGTGCAATGCCATCCGTTCTCGAAATTTACGGATGGTTTGTCCGACGTAGTATAGGCCACATGGGCATATTATAATATATACAACATACGAGGACATGCATGTTAACACCTGGTTAATTTTATAGCTTTTCTCCCTGTGAGGGTGCTGGAACTGAGTGCCATTGATAAGATATTTACACGTTACACAATTGGCACATCTATAACAGCCAGGTGTTTTCACATATACATTGGGCTCACGAGGTATACTTCTCCCAGAAATATCTGTGTGTACTAGTTAATCCCGTAAGTTATGGCCACATCTAAATGTTGCTATTGGTCTGCTGGTTTTAAACAAAGGTAGATCTTTATCAGTGGCGACAATAGGCCAAAGGGCCCAAGTGGCTCTTTTTATAAAGGGACTGGCTGTGGTATAATGGTATTAATTGATTTGTGGATCTTGTCCTAGGTTGTAGTAAATCCTCTCGTTTCATATTTAATACTGCTCTGTCTTATCCATTCACTGCAAATTTATTTATCTGTTCATCCAATAAGGCAGGGAGATGGGTCATGTCCCTTGTTATTCTTGCCACTCTCATCATTTGGGAGAGTGGAGTCTGTGTTTCAAGGCTTCTAGATGGTGACTTGTAGTGTGTTCCTGTCTGTATTTTTTCAGAACACTTCAGCGTGTATTTTTCCTTCCTTAACTATTACAGTCACATCCAAAAAAATGAGTTGTCTCCTGATTGTATGTGTAGGTAAATTTAATAGGAGAACTAGACGTGTTAATGCTCTACATTCCTGCTTCTAATCTTTCCACTCCTCCGGTCCACAGCATGAACACATCGTCTATATAGCAGGTGAATAGTTTAATGTGTTCCTGTATTTCATAATTACAGGTGAGTAAGATTCTCTCTTGAGCGAACATGTACACATTTGCATATGCCGGTGTGAATGGTGAGCCCATGGCACATCCACGGTTTTGGATACTGCTACACATTTAAAATCTCACAGGGGAACCTCAGAGAGCATATGTTAATTAAATGTGACTGAGGAAAAATCCTATATGTGCCTGAAAAAGGCCATACTCAGCAGAGTTGGACTAACTGGCCCTAGCAAAGCTCAGGAGTTTAAGGAATGGTGGCTGAACTCGTTTGAGCCTCCAAGGGTCCAGCTGGCCAAATTAGCTAGGCTGAGTAAGGCATGGTTGCAGCCAGATAAAAACTCTGCTCAGCGTATAGTAGAGGTGGTTGCTTTGGCCCATGCTGTGTGAGTACTAGACCATGTGGTGAAACAGTGGGACGTACAGACTGATCCTGAAATGTTTGAGGAGTTAGCACTAACCCTGATAAATGTGCCATTAGATAGACATGTGAAGGCAAAATACTTGGGATATATCATAAGCAGAGGGCAAGTTAAACATCAGCCCAGTAAGGTGGAAGCATTCCTCACGTGGCCTAAGGAGCCAGCCGTTCCCAAGAGGTAGATGGGGAGGAGAAACCGATACTGTATATTAGCCGGAAATTGCTGCCCAGAGAACACAAGTACTCAAATGTGGAACAAGAGTGCTTGGTGATTAATGGGTAGTAGAGTCACTAAAATATTAACTATTGGGGAGAGAATTCCGACTAGTTGCAGATCATGCTCCCTTACAGTGGATGCACACAAACAAAGAGGATAATGCGCCGGTGACCTGCTGGATTTTGGCTTTACAGACATTCAAATTTGAGGTACAGCATTGGCCAGGGAAACAGCACCTCAATGCTAATGACCTTTTCAGAAAGTTTGTGGGTCCCGAACCTCCGAGCGACCATATGATGAAGTTAGGGGAGGAAGAGTGGGTGCAAGGCAAACTCTGGAAACTGGTAGAGGATTGTGTTCCTGGTTGGATGACACAAATAGAGGTGGGTGAGGCAGAGGGCTTGCCAATAAAATTGTTCACCAGGTAGAAGATAAGGGGAAAGGAGTGTGGCAAGGACAGGATACATCTGATATAGTGGTAAAACTGCAGGTTGTCAGATCGAGATGAAGGTTTGTGTGTATAAGTTTAAGTTTGGAAAGGCAGCTGATTACAAACACCTGTATGAGACTGGTGAAGAGTTGCAGGGGCACTGGGAAACTGATCCTGATGGTGAAATAGTTGCCCAGGTTATAGGCCAAGGGGTGACTAGTGTTAGGAAACCTGGACCTGTGAGCCCACTAAAAGAACTGTATTGCTTTTTGGAAGATTTTGTGTACCAGCCTGTCCCATCTTCCCTGTGAACTTTGCAGTGGAGGACACCAGGAGCAAGCTGTTCTTTGACATTGGAGGGGAGTGTCGGGCTGAAACTGGACGTATACATATATATATATATATAAAATTATATATATATATATATATCTGATTTAAAAAATTGCATCACTATTTAGTAAGCAAAAAATGTTGGTGGGTGGAATCACAGTGGTTAATATGGCCTTATCACCAAATGAAACTATTTCTTCCACTGCATTCACAGTATCTCCCTTGGTGAGGAAATCAACAAGAAGCATGCCTTTGTGATCCCTAAACATGGGAGCCATGACCTTATTTGCTGATGGGATGGTTTTGAATTTCTTTGAAGGTGGGGATGATGCATGTTTCTATGTCATGGATGCTTGCTTTGTCTCCGGTGTCCCATGATGCACCCACATTTCATTACCTGTAACAATATACTGCAGGAAGTGCACTCCTCCACATGGTACCACATCAAGTGCACAAGAGACAATCCATCCAATTAGTTTTTGGGAAGTTCTGTGAGTTGCTTCAGTACCCAGCGTGAACACTTTTTCCTGTACCCCAGTTGTTCATGAATGATGTTGTGCACAGTACTCACTGAAATGTTCAGTTCATCAGCAATATCACTAACTCTAATGCTAGTAGACACTTGGCACTCCCTATTCGGCCAATTTAAGTGTGGGTCAAGATGGAATAATGAAGATCGCGGTCCCTGGTTTATCTAAATTATTGGCAGGCCTACATTTTTTTGCTTCAGGAACATTTAAACCCATGTTATCTGTGATTGCTGGAATTTTCCATGCATCTTTTTCAAGGATTTTATCACAGGTTTTAAAGGCTTTCCATAAGCAAACTCACAATTATATCAAGTGACCATCTGAAAGTAAATGGAGGGAGATAGAACATGATTTTTTCAAATTGCCAGCATGCCTAATGTAATTAGTACAATCAATTGTACTCAAGTAGCATTGACAATGCCATGGAGCAGTGAGGAATGTTTCCAGAATCAAAAACATTTTCATTCCATCAATGTCCAGAGGGTCTGCAATCCCCATATGAAAATATGCAATATTTTGGATGGCTACCCTGGCTCATCACACAACTCGTTCAATCTCCAACAGTCCTTTTTGTATTCATACATGGAGGACAGACATTAACCTGGATGGCTGGTTGGTGAGTATTGTTTTTTTTCTATATATATTTTTTAAAATATTCTCAGAAAATGTTGTTCTACACCCACCAGCATCAGACAGAGACATATTTAATATTTTGTGGATGTAGATATGACTTATTTACATTAGCCAAAAATGTTTATTTAACAGGTGATGCTGGTTATGGATGCCTACCTTGGCTGCTAATGCCACAGTCTAATCCCCTATCTCCAGCCAAGAAAAGGTTTCAGTCTGCATACATTGCAACAAGGGGAGTCATTGAACGTACCTCTGGTGTACTTAAGAGCCGATTTAGGATGTGATTAAGAGATGTATGCACTGCCAATATTTATACAGTTGAGCTACCCCGCAAAAAGTCTCCAAGACCCTTACTGCACATATGTGAACCAATGTGTGCGATGCCGTTCGCAAATGCATACAGAAACACTAACCCTTGAGAATGGTGTATCAGCACAATAAAAAGGCTGAGATTTGCATTTGCATATTCCAGCAACTGGTATTGCAATAGCAGCTGCGACTCCGGTTGTATTCCAACCATCTTTGAATCAGTCCCATTGACAATCATAGTGCACAAACTGCACACACATCAGCCACACTACAGTAAGTTGAGTGCTCACTTATCTTCTCTTGACAATTTTTTATTTTTGTCTCATGTTTCATTTTAACTGTTGATATTTTTTTGTAGAATATTCCAATATTGATTTATTAAATAAAGTAAACATTGGACATGTGTTAAAACTGCTTTGTCATTACTTGAAGCTTTTCAAAAGAATTGCCATCTGTATAATGTATATTTCTGAATTTATTGTAATGTATAGTGCATATTTTATTACCTGTTTTATTACACTTCATGTTGGAACAAGTTAGAATAGAAAACATTTTCTACATTCCAAGCTTCAATAACACTGGTCATTTGCCTGTCCATGTAATTGCAGTGTTGATGCTTGTTAGATTTACCCATGAACATTTTCCGTGTTTATTATATGCAAGGTAATTGTTCTAATCTAGTGAGCAGTAATAGCCCCTGTCACTTCAATTTACTGGTACATTTCTAATAACCAAATGAGAACCAATGAAGAAATAATCAAGATAATAGTCCTAATTAATTAATTGGAAAACATTAAGCAGCTGCTTATATTATAAATGAAATTAAAAGTTTGCACATTTCATTGAAATGCTATTTTAATAACTGTTATCCTATACAAATTTTATGATATAACATTATACAACATCTGCACAAAATTGCAAATAAGCTACAGGGCAATTTTCAGGACATCATTTTTTAACTGCATCACATCACTACTGCACAAATATGATCTAGGCTGTATAAAGTTCACATATACACACACATATATACATACATTTCTGGATCTTATTTAAGAGAATTATGGCAACACAATGTGCCCAATTCAGAAATGACACAGTGCCAATTTTGTAAGCAAACGTAAGTCTGCACATGTGTCCTGAATGTTACCACTCGGAGATGCACTGCAGTGAATTGTATACCCCTTTTACACCAGAGCAAAAACCTGGGTTATTGCTGGGTCTACCCAGGTTGCAGCTCAGAGTAAAAGGGTCCATGAAAGAAAATAACCCAGGTCAACTGACTCGGCAATCCAAACCAGGTAGCTACCAGGGTTGGTCCCAGGATGGACCTGGGTAAAGATGCAATGCAAACGGCTCAACCCGGGTTATCCGACCTGGGTCATGCCTAAAATGAGCTGATTGGTGACTGTGGAGCAGTCACCTCCCACTTTTTATGACATCACAAGTTTAGCAGGGCAGACCCAGGTTCAGTGTGAACGGGGCTGACCTGAGAATAACCCATATCGATGGTGCTGTGTAAACAGTGTCTGACCTGGGTTGGAACCATGTCTGCAAACCCCTGGTCGGAGCCAGGTATTTGGTGAAAAAGAGGTATTAGTGTGCATACCTGGGAGGTATTACAAATGTGCAGACAGATATGAAGAATACTTGCTCACTTTTCCTCTGGGAGGAGAAAGTTCAGTGGGGAGTGGAGGGGCCTCTGTGCTCAAATTTTACATCCAAGCACCACCAACATCATGACAGTAATGGGCAGGACATATCTTCCTATTGGCCTGGATGGCCCTTGCTAGGTGCGCCGGCCAAGGGGGGGGCGCTGTTTCAGTTCAACATCAGTTCAACATGCAGTGTCCCACAGTCAGCTGCAGCAAGGATCCCTGGTCACCATCTGTCTCCTCTGCTCTTTCCAGTGTTCTCTATCGATTGCTAGTATGTATTAGCCTTTTTATATGTCCCTTTATATCAGAAACATGTAAAATTAGGGAGAGTAATTTTTTTTATTTCTATCCCTAATATATCTTTTCCCCCACAATACTCAACACATACCAATCACCACTCACTAACTCCAATATGTCAACTGTGCAGGAAAAGAGTGCAAGCACCTCATCAATCACAAGGCTCTATTCGCAAGGTAATTTGCATATATGCCCACAATGCATCTTGTTTGTTATTGATGCCCTCTTTACTTGTGTTGTTGACATATAGAAATTAATAAACAGTGCTTTTCATGTAGTAAGTGTTATAACTGAAAAAAAATATAAAAAAAATATTAAAAAAAATATATATATATATTGTCTCCCTATTTCTACAGGCATGTAAATTGAACTACTCCCAGTGTAAGTGTATTAAATGTATCTTTTTCTCATTCTGGGGATTGGCTATGATCTTTGTAGGTTGTGGTTAACTCTGTGTTGGGAATAAGACATGATCCATATGGACTGTCTTCATTCTTATGTGGGATAATATAAAAAATTCATGTGAGTTATCATCTCAGTAAATTAATGGAGGAGTGTAGGTATCAGTTGTTAAAAAGCGTAATACAGTATATATAGCCCAATTTGAATATACGTAAATTATGTTACCCATAATGCATTTTGTTTGTTATTGATTCAATGATTTAAAGCTTTTCCTGTGTTTTTTTGCATAAATAAATTTATATATAGTGGTTTGCAATAAAGTAAGTACTATAAAAGATATATATATATATATATATATATATTAAAATGAGATATAAAAATTATACTCTCCCTATTTCTTCACGTGTGTAAATTAAACTACCCCCAGTGTGTGTTATTTTTTTATTTTTTTTAGTAGAAGCAGTGATTGGAGGGGGCGCCAGTCCCTTAGTTTGCCAGGGGTGCTCAGACCTCTAGATACACCCCTGATGGGCTGGATGTGGGAGACTTTACTAGCCCCCTGATATAAAGGAGATCTTCCCCAAAATCAAAAAGTCTCCCAGTATTATCAGGAGAGTAAGGAAGTTCAAGTGGGAGTGTTGTGCATCCTAGCTCAAATTTTAAATTTCATTGTGAAACTAAGGGCCAAAATCAATTATCCTCAATATGTTATTGCATGAGGAAAAGGATTGTAGCCTTGAGCTTTAATGCCTGGAGCTGTTCAATTAGAATCCTTTTTCTTTGCACTGTAAAACTGCAGTCAATGCGCATTAACCCTTAGATTCCGCAATAAATACCCAGGGTTAACACCTTTGCATGGCTGGAATAAGGGCAGAAAGTCCAACTTAAAATGGATTTTTGTTTAAGCTTCAGAAAGAGGTGAACAGAAATCTGTGTGACGTGCAGCCCGTTGGTTTATCGTGGGCTGTAATTGAATTGCCTTGGGCACTGCATCTTGGCTAATTCTTACTGCAAAGATAATTTAATTCAGCCCAAAAAATTGCCTTGCATTTTTGAGTTCATATAATACCTGGCAGTAATTTTCCTGCATGCAATCGGCCAATTGTTGCATTCTGTGCATACGTATGCATCACATTACGTATGTACGAACACTCCACTGCAATCGGGATTGTGATCACAGTGACTATGCAGACCCATCGCAGAGTGATTGACAGGAAGTACCATTTTGGAATTGGTGATGTGCATAAATTAACCACTGCATTGCCATACGCAGCGTGGGCTTGTACTGCATGCGATGAGGTTAGCAATTCCTGAGTAAGGTCAGACCTTGTGCAAGAGTGCATGAGGCTGCGATGGTTCTCGATGTTACTGATGGTTTTGCAGTCTTGCTAAGCATTATGGATAGGTGTAAGGTAAGGTGGGCATCCTTATGTTATGCTGCGATGGCATAGCGATCGCAGACATTAGCATATCTTCGCAGTGAGATTGCATATGTAATCGCTATTGCGATCACAGTTGCAGTCTATACTGAATCAGACACTTAAAATGTGGTTGTAGTGTGATATTTCTGACTAGGGGCCTGATTCAGACCCACTCGAAAGCGGCTGTCCGCTCGCAAGTGGGTCGATGTTGTGCTCTACGCATGCGCACGACGGCGGGAGCTCAGTCGTGCGCATGCGCCAAACGCAATGAGCGAAGGACTTTCCTTCGCTCGTTGTGTCTGATCAAAGGGGGTGTGCTGTCGATGTTGATTGACAGCACGCCCCCTTTGGTGGGTGTGCCGGGGGCGTGCCTCCCTGACGGGGGCGTTCCCACGGGAACGCCTCCCATCAGAAGCCGGCCAACTGACATCACTAGTGATGTCAGTGGGAGTGATTTTGGCTCTGATAGAGCCAAAATCACTCCAGGGCTTGCGGTTGAAAACCTCAACCGCAGGCTCCGGCTCGCAGTTTCGATGGTCGCGATGGTCACGACCATCGCGGCCATCAAACTGCACGCTCGTATAGGCTGTGGGTGGTGACCCACAGCTATTCGAGCGTCCAGGAGGACGCTCCATTTTTATGGAGGGCGGCCCTCATTCAGAGCGTGCGCTCTGCTCAGAGCGTACGGCTCTGAATGAGGGCCTAAATTCACAGCAGCTGACCTGGGTCATGGTGCAGGATCCGGGAGACCAGCTAACCCGGAGCCCAAAAGGACATCACTGGAGCACCGATCCCTGGATGCAGGTAAGTGGGGGGTTTTTTTACTTTTTTTTTTTGCAGTGACCAGCTTGTGGTCTATTTAGACCACACAGCTGATCACTGGGGCCCAGCTCTGCTCTGCCTGTTAGAGCAGAGCAGGAGCCAGGGAACCAGGGGAAACCCTGGATAATGCCATCTCCAGGTGGCATTATCACAGGGCTTCCCTCTGTATTTTTGCACAATTTGTTTTTAGCAAATCTCAGGCAGATCACATTTTCCATTACAATTATGGGAAATGTGATCTGCTTACTAAAAATATGTGATAATTAGTGCTTGGAGTAGAATTTTATTAATTCTACTCCAATTTCCCTTTAGTAAATTTATGTGAAACTAAAATAATGTGAAAAAGCTGTGAAAACACCCTTTTTCACTTTATTTTAGTAAAGATAATGGCCCTCATTCAGAGCCGTACGCTCTGAGCAGAGCGCACGCTCTGAATGAGGGCCGGCCTCCATGAAAATGGAGCGTCCTTCTGGACGCTCGTATAGCTGTGGGTCACCACCCACAGGCTATACGAGCGTGCATTTTGATGGACGCGATGGTCGAGACCATCGCGACCATCGAAATTGCGAGCCGGAGCCTGCGGTTGAGGTTTTCAACCACAAGCTCCGGAGTGATTTTGGCTCTATCAGAGCCAAAATCACTCCCACTGACATCACTAGTGATGTCAGTGGGCCGGCTTTTGATGGGAGGCGTTCCCATGGGAACGCCCCCGTCAGGGAGGCACGCCTACCAAAGGGGGCGTGCTGTCAATCAACATTGACAGCACGCCCCCTTTGATCGGACACAACGAGCGAAGGACTTTCCTTCGCTCGTCGCGTCTGGCGCATGCGCACGACGGAGCTCCCTCCGTCGTGCGCATGCTCAGTCCAGAACATCGACCCACTTGCGAGCGGACAGCCGCTCGCGAGTGGGTCTGAATCAGGCCCAATGTTAATAAATAAAGCCCTAAAAGAGGCCCAATCTGCAGTCTATAAACCTATAAAATAGTGACTGCTCAAATCAATTTACAGGTCCTTCACAGGTGCTTGACAAGGGAGGAGTGTAATCTAGACTACAAAAAAGAAAAAAAAATCTCCCCCCGGCACACTGCAAAAGATGTATGATCAATCTACAAAAAAACAATCCAACATGGAAAGTGATGCCTAAAAGCTACACTTTTGTTGAAAATGGCAGGGGCAAAAGTTTACACTCCTGGGTTCTGTCCTCTCAGTGATCTAAATGGATCCCTCTTTGCTAAAAGACGCTTTTCTATAAGTAGTAGTGATCTACTGGAGAGAAGCTTGATAAGTAAGGAGAGTGGCCTCTGATCCAAAGATGATGGCATGTGATCCATCTACTCCATCTGGGGGGCTTTCCAATCAAGTGCTCTTGCCAACCAGAGGCTGATGACTCATGGGGACTATATATTAAATTGTATTTGTGCCTGTGGGGTTTCCAAGTCCAACGCCATCACACACAACCATGGCTGCCAAACTTGCAGCCCACAACCTTGCCTGTGGGCAGGAGACTCCTGGTACAACAATGAAGGGTTGGCTGTGCTGATAGACCCCCATGAAAAGCATCCAGTTCTGCTTACCTGGTTAGTCGGCTATGCTCCAATCCAATTACACTGCTTCTTCTTTCATGTTGTACAATGCATTGATTTTATTTGTTGTTGTGCATGGAAAATTATAAATATAGAATAGAGATAAAATATAGTGCAACCACAACATCCCCATACATTATATTTCCTGATTTTTAGGCTTAATAAATAGCCTTTTTTGTAAGTTAATTACGTCATATGAAATTAGCATTTTTGGTTATCAGTGTCAAATGGTTCTACAGACAGAACTTTTGAGCAACATCATTTTACACTTTCCAGCTGGATGCACAATCCCAAAACTAGTCATAGATTGATTTTCCAGTACATTTTTGAACAAGTATTGTATATAACCTGTTAAAGATGAGTAGCTATTTAAAAAAAATCCTTTGAGTCTCTTGGCCTGATTCAGCTTGGATTGTAGTTGCTAATACGCATGCAGCCGTCCGATTGTTGCATTCTGCGCATGCGTACACATCACAGTACGCATGTGCGAACCGGCCACTGTGATAGGGACTGCGATTGCAGAGGCTATTGTGATAGGATCACTGGTAAAGTGGTCTGTGACAGGGACATTTATCCCAGATTCCTGTCTTATGTGTTTTAAATCCCCAGGAGAAAGTCTGCAGTGTAGCAGGCTTGAGTCTCGGCTTTTTGAAAAGCCGGTTTGGGACCTGGGGGTTGTGGGTGAGAGGAGAGGGAGGGCTCCACCCATGGCCACTCCAGGTTTTGGTTCTCACAGCCTGGTAACAGGCTTGTTAGGGTTTCCACCTGAGAGTGGCCAATATAAGCCTAGTGTGTTTAGGGCTGAGTGTCTCACCTGGGAGAGCAGACAGGGAGTTTGCTCAGAGACACTTGAAAACCTAACCGTGAGTGTTGTGCTGTGCTTTTGTTGCTGGTGAGGGCATTAGGCCCTGCCAGGTTCTGGTAATGAGGGAACTACCTGTGAAGTTAGTGCCCCGACAGGGCTAGGATTTATGTTTATGTTTTCTTTATGTTGTTTCTGATATTGTACAATAAAGACTGGCGCCGACCAGCTTGTACTTGCATCCAGTCTGGCGTACTGTTTCCCAGCTGCTGTGTGTGAAAGGAAGGAGTCCTCTACCCAGGAGAGGGACCTCCTAATCTGACTGTGTCACAATATGGTGGAGAATGCAGGCACCCACACACACTGAAGTTGCAGCAAGAGGAAAACTTTCCATTTAAAAATGAAAGGGACAGACACCCAATTTGCGAGTGTGGAAATAACACTGTGTCCTTGGAGTCCCATAGAGGAGGCATCAGCCAATGCTCAGAGAGGCAAGGTTCAGCTTCCAACCTACACCCCAGGACAAAATGGAGGACATTATTAAGGCCTTGCTCCAAGCTACAGCAGCTCAGCAGGAGACAAACAAACTTCAGCAGGAATCTACCAGAGCTCAGCAGGAGATGAACAAAATTCAGCAGGAAGCTACCAGGGCTCAGCAGGAATCTACCAGGGCTCAGCAGGAACCACCAGGGTGCAACTGTTGGCCTTGGAGACAGCCCAGAGGCAACAACAGTTCGCCATCACGGAAAACAGCCAGGCCATAAAAGAGGTGGTACAGCACCTGGTTGCCTGACCCAGAGATGTTAATATGGGTCCTCCCACCACCACTCACTCCGTACGAGCCAGTCACTTCCTCCAAAAGATGACTTCGGGCGATGATGTGGAGGCCTATCTTGCCGCATTTGAAAGAACATCCGAAAGGGAGAGTTGGCCCCAGGAGCAGTGGGCAAGTCTGGTGGCACCTTTTTTTGTCTGGGATGCCACAAAAGGCCTATTTTGACTTATGCCTGGCTGATGCCAAGGACTATAAAAAACTAAAACAGGAGATCCTAACTCGTTTGGGAGTCACCACCTTTGTTCGTGCCCAACGGGTCCACCGCTGGGAGTTCCATATGGACAAGCCTCCACGTTCACAGATGCATGACCTCATCCATCTGTCCTCAAAATGGCTACAGCCCGAGACGCTGACTGGACCACAGATCGTGGAAAGGGTCGTGATGGACCGGTACCTGCGATCGTTACCTGCGACTCTGCGCAAGTGGGTGAGCCATGCAGACCCTAAGTCCGCGGACCAGTTGGTCGAGCTGGTGGGTAGGTATGTGGCTGCTGAGGAGCTGAGGAGTATGCCCCAGCGAGCACCGATGGTGCACCGGCGAACTCCCACAGACACCGGTAAGACTGTTCCAGGGGAGAAGGGTGCTGGGCGGTGGGATGAACCTAAGACTGAGGGTGTAGAACCTGGAGACAGGCCTGCCAGGCCAGGAAGGTTCTTGCCCCGTAAATGACTAGACATTAATTTGTTTCAGTGTTTCCGGTGTGGTGACTTCGGCCATATTTCCGCTAATTGTTCACTTATAACTGAACCTATGTAATGTGATACTGCTCAGGTCTACCGCAGGGGGTCTTTCTTTGCACAGACAGCCTGTACGGCTGACCGGCAGGCTGAGACCGATAGGCACATGTGTGTACTCACTGTAGATGGCAACCGAGTAGAGGCACTGTTAGACTCTGGTAGCTTGGTGACACTTATAAAAGCTGAGCTGGTGAATCCCTTGCGGCATAAGGGGAAAACTGTTGGTGTGACCTGCATACATGGGGATACTTGATATTATGTTACTGCCGAGGTGAACATCGGGACACCATCTGGTTCTGCTATAGTTTCTGTGGGTTTGGTGCATGGTCTGATGTATGATGCAATATTGGGGAGAGACTTTGCTCACTTCTGGAAGTTGTGGGAAAGCCGCTTTGTTCCAGAAGTGAACAACCCCGATCCATTTGAGAAGGTTGTCGATGTAGTGGAGGAGGGAGTTTCTTCTGAGTCAGAGTTATTCCCTTTTTCTACTATGATTGGCGAACTAGAGAATGCGGAGCGTGACGATGGCCCGCCAACTGATGTGCCTCCCATTGAGGTGGGAAGTGTTGTTGGGCCAGTGGATCGTCTGCCTGATTTAGAGGTCAGAAGAGAGGTCTTTGCCGTGGAGCAGTTGAATGACCCTACTTTGGTGAAAGCCAGGGAGAATGTAAAAGTAGTTGATGGTAAACCTGTAGACCCTGATAGTCCTTTGTCCTATCCCCACATGGTAATGTGTGAGGATTTGTTATATCAGGTGACTAAGAAGGGGGAAGATATTGTGGAACAACTAATAGTTCCCAAAGCCTACAGAAGAACAGTGTTGGATCTGGCCCATGGTCATATAACGGCAGGCCATCTAGGGGTAGAGAAAACCTCTGAGCGAATAATGCAGAGGTTTTTCTGGCCCAGGCTTCATAAAGAGGTATCTGACTTCTGCGCATCCTGCCCTGAGTGTCAGTATCATGCTCCCAGACCACATTTTAAGGGTCCACTAGTTCCATTGCCTATTAAAGAGATGCCGATAGTGAGAGAGCACCTGGAACAGGCTCAACAGGCACAGCAGAGGGTATACAACCGCAATGCTTGGTTACGCAGCTTTGCTCCTGGGGACAGAGTGTTAGTGTTGCTTCCCACTGTGGAAAATAAACTTTTGGCTAAATGGCAAGGGCCCTTTGAAATCTTAGAAAGAGTGGGACAGGTCAATTACAAAGTTTACCAGCCGGGGAAAAGAAAGCCGGAACAGATATACCATAAAAATCTGTTAAAGCCCTGGAAAGATAGAATGGTACTGTTGGCCGACCGAGCCCCTCCAGTAAATCTAAAGCCCTATAGGTTGCCTGTAGCACAAAGAGAATCTGTGTCGAAAGAAATTAAAAATATGCTAGAGTTAGGGGTTATTGAAGAATCACATAGTGAATGGTCAAGTCCCATTGGGTTGTTTCCAAAGCCCGACGGGAGTGTGCGTTTCTGTAATGACTTCCGAAAGTTGAACAGTGTTTCAAAATTCGATGCCTACCCGATGCCACAGTGGAGAAGGAGGCATTGGCCATAAAGTGGGCGTTAGATGCTCTCATGTACTACTTGGTTGGTAGAAAGTTCAAATTGATCACTGACCATGCCCCTTTGAAGTGGAGGCCCGAAAATAAGGACAGTAATGCAAGAATTACGAGATGGTTCTTGGCGGTACAAACTTTTAAATTTTCAGTGGAACACAGGCCAGGGGGCCTGTTGTCTAAAGCAGATGCGTTGTCACGCATTCATTGTTTGGGGGCTTCAGTTCTTCCGCCCCATAGGTCGAAACAAAGGGGGGGATATGTGATAGGATCACTGGTAAAGTGGTCTGTGACAGGGACATTTATCCCAGATTCCTGTCTTATGTGTTTTAAATCCCCAGGAGAAAGTCTGCAGTGTAGCAGGCTTGAGTCTCGGC
The DNA here is from genome assembly GCA_031769625.1 of Taudactylus pleione. Classification (NCBI taxonomy): domain Eukaryota; kingdom Metazoa; phylum Chordata; class Amphibia; order Anura; family Myobatrachidae; genus Taudactylus; species Taudactylus pleione. Next base: position 36,890,684 of record JAUIMM010000094.1, read on the forward strand.
TTTTTGAAAAGCCGGTTTGGGACCTAGGGATTGTGGGTGAGAGGAGAGGGAGGGCTCCACCCACGGCCACTCCAGGTATTGGTTCTCGCAGCCTGGTAACAGGCTTGTTAGGGTTTCCACCTGAGAGTGGCCAATATAAGCCTAGTGTGTTTAGGGCTGAGTGTCTCACCTGGGAGAGCAGACAGGGAGTTTGCTCAGAGACACTAGAAAACCTAACCGTGAGTGTTGTGCTGTGCTTTTGTTGCTGGTGAGGGCATTAGGCCCTGCCAGTTCTGGTAATGAGGGAACTACCTGTGAAGTTAGTGCCCCGACAGGGCTAGGATTTATGTTTATGTTTTCTTTATGTTGTTTCTGATATTGTACAATAAAGACTGGCGCCGACCAGCTTGTACTTGCATCCAGTCTGGCGTACTGTTTCCCAGCTGCTGTGTGTGAAAGGAAGGAGTCCTCTACCCAGGAGAGGGACCTCCTAATCTTACTGTGTCACACTATGCATACCCATCACAGAGTGAATGACAGGAAGTGCCATTTGTGGGTAGTAAGGGGGATGTGGTCGGCTGAATGCAGTATTGCAGGGGCGTGCATAAATTATCCACTGTGAAGCCATACTCATTGTGAAGTCTCATAGCGTGCATGGCTGTTAACAATTCCTGAGTAAGCTCAGGGCTTGTGCAAGTGTGCGTATGGGTCCGATGGTACTTGATTGTACTGATGGTTTTGCAATTCTAAGTATTATGGATGTGCGTATGGTAAAGTGGGCATCCTTATGTGGTGCTGAGATTGCATTTCAATCACAGTGGTTTGGCTTGCTATCGCAGTTGAACTGCAAGTGTATGCAGGATTACGATCCAAGCTGAATCAGGTCCTCTATCCAGATTAGTGATAGTAATATTCATTACATTGACTGCAGAGAGAAAACTTGAGGCAGCAAGGTTTGACTGTGTAACAAAGGTGTTATATTAGCGGATTCTTGAATATGATTATTATTACAAATTCTATGAAGATCAAGTTCACTTGGACATCTACAGATGTTTTGTACCATGAATGCGAATGAGATTCTGAAGAAAATTGCAATTCCAATTTTTTTTTTTTAAGAATACCCTGAATTTAGAAACAGATTTAACTCCTGAGCCACAATCTATATGATGGTATACAGTACCATGCAGATGAAAAAAAATGTTTTAATTCCAAAATTAGACATTAATAATAGAAGCAGTCCCAATGTACCTTCCTTCTTAAATTACAAGAGAATTAAATGTAGATAAACCAATAATTTTAAAAGTTTAAATTTATAAAAGGTGTGTTTGTAGCATGGTTGTAAATATTATTTATATATGTTTGTTTATTTTCTCCTGAGGATGCATGAAGGTTTCATCTGAAATGCGTAGAAAAGTTTAGAATTTGTCCAGCTACAGAACCATTGGTATGAAATGTATAAATGACTACTCATGTGAAGGGGGATGGAGATGGTGATGGAAATGATCATAGGGACAATATTGAAGTACAATAAGGGTGTGGTCCCTCCATAGAGGGAACACCTTCAAAATCTCTCTCTAAGGGCTATATGTATCAAGCATCAAAAAGCTCTATATCCACAAAATAAGTTCAGAGATAGAACTTATATCTATTAAGCCATAGAACGTCTATTACTGGAGGTAACCCCCTGTTGGTGATAAGAGTAACTGGGTTTTACCAGCTTATAGCTTCCTCATGCACAGCATGGAGATGCTTATTTAATAAGGATTGTGGCAGCAAGTGCATCTCCACAATCCTTCATTTATCGCCAAAATGTTTTTCATATTTGTAATAGCTTTCAAACTAATTTTTTCTCTAAATGAAGCTGAAATTCAAAGCCTGGGCCCTCAGTACTCCTGCAAATGCATAAAAGGGCCATATGTTAGCTAGGGGACTTATGTGCCTTTAAAACTTGTGTGATTGTAAGACTCTATTCAGTTAAAAAACTACAGTTATGATCATGTTGAAATTAAGCTTGGATTCAAGATTATATTAAGTCCAGGACCTAACATTCCCTGTTTGTAATACAAATCACATAAAGTAGAAGTAGTAGTAGCAAAAGTAGAGAAGTAGCTAGAATAGCATTAATAATGATTTTGGAAACCACAAATATAATTTTGTTTGTATTCTAGTTTGCATAATGTGGTCATGACCCTTTTGCAATTCAGTTTTAATTCAGTTTTAATTTACTTTGTTTGCAATCAATAAATACTTGTGGAATGGCACAATACAGTACTCTTATTCTAATCCTTAATAATAGAATTTGTGACTAAATTCATATTCAACCTGAACTACCCATCCACCACTGTCTGGTGTTTCACTAGTTGTCTAATAGCTGGTGTATAATATATATATATCTTTCTTAAAGCATAGATCCGCCACTCACCATTCTAATGTAGAAGACCAGGGTGCACTACCAGGTATTGACATAAATAATCATAAACAGGGGTGGCACTCCTGGAATTGTATGAATAAAGAACAGGCTGCAAAGACTTGCAACATTTCAGTTTTAATGCAAAATCGTCATCAGACATAAATAACAGAACAAAGACATACCTTATATACCTTAGTGTAACACCAGTGAACTAACCCCAGCTGCAAGCTGATGGCACGGCACCACGTGGCATCTACCACTCAAGGGCACATATAGATGATGTCACAAATGGCGCGGCCAAGCCCCTGCAGCCAGTTGTACAAGCACAGCCATCATTCCTATGGGACACCACAGCCTTTTTAAACAAACTACACAGTGTGACCCCAGTACCTGTGAATAGCTTTCTTCCTACACTTGATGTTTCAAGTTTATACACCAATATTCCCCATGATGCAGGTTTGGAAGTGGTCAGGCGTTTCCTCACTAACAGCAGCCAGTATCAAGGTCCTGATATTGTTTATTTTATCCATCTTCTTGAATTGACTTTAAAGAGGAATTACTTCATGTTTGACAGCAAGCTCAATCTGCATTTAATTGGTTGTGCGATGGGGTCATGTGTGGCCCCATCGTTTGCCAATATTTATATGTTTGAGATGGAACAGCATTTCTTTTTTCAGATTTGTGGATTTCCAATAACATCTACCTCTATTTGAGGTATATTGATGACCTGTTTATGATCTGGTTGGGAACCAAAGAAGAGTTAATTTCCACTATAGAGATGATTAACCAACATCAAGTTTACATGGGACATCAAGCCCACTCAGATCTACTACTTAGATGTGTTAGTGACTAAGGATGGCTCTGCCATCCAGAAAAGCATCTTCAGGAAGCCTACAGATAGGAACACCATTCTCAGAATGGATAGTCACCGTCCGCAATCCTTAAAACAAGGATTACATTCTCACAACTACTAAGAGTCCATAGAATTACTGACGACCCAGATGTTGCAGTTAAACAAATGGATGCCATGAACCAAGAATTTGTCAATTGGGGCAATGGCTGACATAATATGACACAGATTAAAAACAAGGTATTGTTGATTCCTTGAGCAAATACCTTAGCCTGTTCAACATGGACATGGAATTGATTAGGTTTACCTGGGTGAACCAATTTAACCAATAGTCCAGAAATCAATACAGTAGATCATCTAAAATCTCTGGCACATAGTAACAGAGGACCCAGCATTATCAGCTTTAAAGGGCAAGAAGTTGATGCCCTGCTATAGACTGCCAAAGAATATTAAGGACTGAGTGGTGAAGAACGATAATTCTGGCCTTAATAAACCATCTCCTAGCTATTCCTTGTAAAGAATAATAGGATGTATCAATTGTATCACATGCAGCCACCTGGAATTGGGTGCCACTTTCACCCACCCTCACTCAGGAAAGAGGTACCACATCAAACATGTGCTTACTTGTACTTATAAATTTGTGGTATATATAATCCAATGTCAATGTGGGCTGGTGTATGTGGGTAAGACCACACGCCAGTTCAAGGAAAGGATGGCACTTCACCGTTCAGGATGTCAAGGATCAATATCAACCAGTTGCACAACATTTCAAAGATCTTTGCCATGGGTTGGCAACATTAAAATACAAAAAAAATGATTGTTTACCCCATCCATCAGAGGTGGTGACAGAGCCCAAGTCCTTTTATGTCTTGAAGCTAAATGGATCTACACCTTGAATACTGTGTCTCCTGCTGGTTTCAATGAGTCACTATCGCTCACATGTTGTCATTATCCATTGCATTTATTCATTGAATTCTTCTTACATAGGGAGTATGGGTTACTCTGGATTTAAAATTGTTATTACAGTTCCTGTTGTGTGGTAGATGGCTACTTGTTTCTATACATTATGTGTACAACTCACATAGCTCTTCTTGTTTCTTTACAGTTTGCTCTATGCTGAGCCATAAACTTTGCTTAACAAAGTTCCTTGGAATTGGGATGGATTTGCTACAACATTATTTTAATGCTTATATGAAGTATGGACCTCTAGCAGTCTCAGTCATATTAGTCTACTTGTCTTGGTTTTGTTTTGTTTTTGTTTACTGCTAACAGAGGGAGACACACACTTCATAGGACTGAATCGAGTTTAACCACTTGCTCGGCACTGGGTCTCATAGTTGTTTTTTGTTTTTACACATTGGGAGTATATGATCGTCCTCATATTTAAATTGGTATTAAGGAATCCGGTTATGTTTATGGGTTGAAAAACATCAACCTAATTGTTCCAGTAAAAAGGTTTTAAGAACTACCTGAATTTACCCCTGATGAAGTCCTGTATGTGGATGAAATGTGTATGGTCATAATTTTGAAAAACCTGCACTTACCACATGAGAGGTCTACCTAAGAGCTCACACCCATAAGGGTGTAGGTGGCAGATGACATCTACCCTTCTGTACTGGGGCAGGTTTACGAAAAGTTGTTTTATGCTGCTATCTATTCAGGTATAAGAAATATGGGCTGCCATAGGGCTTTTATTTTATGAGTAATATCTCAAACATAAACAAAGGTGATTTGAAGAGTAACTAGAAGGTTGTGTTTGACCAACAGCTAATACTGCAACAAATCCACCTAAGTGATGGAAATGTCTCCAATTTAATTAATATTCAAACTTGTAGCACACACCAAAGGTATCCTCTATCTTCTATGTATATATGTATATATATATATATATATATATATGCATACATACATACACACACTAGCTGATGCACCCGGTTTCACCCGGGTAGGGCAGTAATGCATCACTGTTATAGTAAGACATTACCTTCCCTCACCTGTGTACTAAGACATTGCACTCCCTCACCTCTGCAGTAGCACCTTTCCCTCCCTCACCTCTGTTGTAACACATTATCCCCACTCACCCTTGTAGTAGCACATTTCCCTCAATCACCTCTGTAGTAACACATTACCCCTACTCAAACTTGTAGTAAATACATTCCCCTCCATTGCCTGTGTTGCAACACATTCCTTTCCTTCATCCCTTAGTAACACATTACCCTCATTTACACCTGTAATAACTTATTCCCACCCCTCACCTCTGGAGTAACACATCCCCCTCCCTCACCTCTGTAGTAACACATTACCCCCACTCACCCTTGTATTAACACATTCCCATCCCTTACCTCTGTAGTTACACATTACCCTTGCTCAACCTTTTATTAACACATTCTCCACACATTCCCTTCCATCACCCCATAGAAACACATTTGACATACCCCTCCATCACCTGTGTAGTAACACATTTTCCTCTCTCACCTCTGTAGTAACACATTTCCTTCTCTCACTATTCAAATAGGGGAGCCACACCAACTGGTAGTGATGTTTGGCAACACTTGAGATGACAGTTAGCGTTTGAATATGAACTGTGCTACAGTCATGATGAGACAGTCAGTCAGGACATTGTACAGGGGAAGGAAACACTTTAGCCCCTTTCACCTATTAGGAGTCATATCTCAAAAAATCCCTTTTTAGTGGGCACCTACATCATGGAATGAATATACTCCCCAATTTTCATGTTTCTATATGTATGTGTATATGGGATGTAGTTATGAGACCAGCAGCCGCATGGCCGCCGGTCTCAATCCCAACAGCATAATCCCATCAAGGGATTTAACATAGGCATCGAAATACCGACACCTATGTTAATCCTGATGCCAGAACGCAGAGGATGCCGGATCAATCATCCTCTCTGCCGGGTAAGTATACACTTAGCCAGGGGATGGGGGTGGTTAGGTTTTGGGACCCCCAGGGGGACTTATGGTTAGAGCATCCCCCAGGGGGAAGGTAAGGGTTAGGCTAGGGGAAGGGGGGTTAGGGTTAGGTACCCCTAAGGGAGGGTTAGGGGAGGGAGAGGGGAGGGGAGGGTTAGCATACTTACCACCGGGCATCGGGATCTTCACCTGTCGGCCTGTCACTGTCGGGATTTGAACCAGCAGCTCTTGAGCCACTGGTATTTCAATCCCATTCTGTGTATATACATGGAATGAGTAGCATTTTCATTACATTATGCGGATGAGAAAAGCATTACATTTGCTTGGTTCAAGTTCAGCTTTTCTATGATGGTTGTCAAGATTTCCTATGTTGCACTGGGTGGTGATGAAGATTTAAAGACAAAACCAGAATAAAGTTATTTTCAATTTACAATGTGGAGAGTGCCCTCCTTAATAGACATATGTATTTATTCTACATGAGAAAACAGTAGAGTAACATGAGTTGTCACCCAGCTGTTGATTTTTATAGGAAGAGTGCAAGAGCAAAGGGACTATTATATATATATATACAGGGCCGGCGCTAGGCTGAGCTGCGCCAAGCGCCATCCTGTGTTGCCACCCCTTCCCTCCTCCGCTCCCTTCCCCTGAGCTTAAATATCAACTATAGCACTGGGAGGGAGGTGGGCGTTACCTGCGCCCTCCGGAAATAGTAGCACTCCGGGCGACGGACCGGCTTGCCCGTGCCTGGAGCCGCTACTGTATATATATATAATATATATATATATAAATGGATGAAATATATATATATATACACAGTAGATATATATTCAATATACTGGTGGCTCTTTGCATAAGCAGAATAGATGCAAGCTGGAGGAGTCCAAATGGAGAGGTTTATAGTTGGCACAAGATCCCCTGTTCCCACTAAGCTTATGCATAGTGGGGGTTGGGTAAGTGAGCCAAGTAGGGGGAAGGGTATATGCCCAATAGCACATACACAGTTTGGAGGTAACTGTGCCCTGAACGGAAATTGTTTTTGGCACATACATGGAGAGGGTGGGTCAGTGCCCCTGGTACACACATGCACAATGGAGGGTGGTGGGTAAGTGTGATCAGTAGGTGGAAGCATTGATTGGTGTTACTTTGCCCAGTAGGGGGAAGTGTGTATGAATAGTAGGCACATATAGGTGTGGATCTGTATGCAAGGCAAGTTTATGTGGCAGGTGATAAGTTTTCCTTGTTGATACATACACAGTGGAGTGTTTATAAGTGTGCCCAGGAGGGAGAGGTGTGTATTGCCAGTATGCAGATATATGGATGAAATTGATCAAAGCTTGGTCATAGATAAAGTGGAGAGAGATAAAGTACCATCCAATCAGCTTCTAACTGTAATTTTTCAAACACAGCCTGTAAAATATCAGTTAGGAGCTGAGTGGTTGTTGCTTTATCTCTCTCCAAACTTTGATAAATCTCCCCCTATGCAAATCTGGGACTTTTGCACATAGGGAACATTCAGGACTTGAAATTAAAAAAAAATCAGATCTAAAGAGGGGAGGAGCTAGAATTGATTGATAAAATGCTCACCCATAAAATAAATATCTAGGTCCACCCCTGACCTGTTGACCCTGCTTGAATGCCACATGACTGACTAATATACTTGCAGTAACACACAGCTTTAGAAGTGTACCTAATAAAGTGGCCAATGAGTATGTCTATCTGTATGTCAGTGCTACTACAGTGTAATAAAATATGCAGAACAGTGCTTCCCTGTTACCAGCATTGCACACTTAAATGACATATGGGATTCAGTTGAGGAGGAACTAATCTGGGAACTTGTAATGAATCCTCACTCTATTTTTTTCAACTTAACATTTAGCAACGTATTTGATGTTTCTGAATCACTGAAATTCAGAGAATCTTGATAAATGCTGAATTGTTTCTTTGAGTGTGTGACCAACAGTTACATTACTGTAACTGTGAATATTACTGAAATGTATTACATGGAAATAACATCAGCATGAACGCTGTGCACTTTCCCTTTAACAAAACATGTTTGAGTGAATATAAACATTGAGAAAAAAAGGAATACAGTATTGTTTTATAGGTATCTGAGAGGAGTACACAATCATAATAAAACTTTCAAAAAATATTCACGCAAAGATGTAATTTACAATGTTATTATGCTGAACAATATCCAGAGTCATCTGTATAAAATATCAGCTCAGGAAATTGTATATCTGTGTGGAGCAGTACTCACAGTAAAATATAAATTAGAAAGATTTCACACATGAATCATTTTGGGGGAAGCAACTTTTCCCCATGACATTTTCATACTCTAGTGATCAACACTGCAATTATAATAACAAATAGTGAGAAACTCTTATTTATTGTAAGTCATTGCTAAGGAAACATCAGAGATAGCAAATCTACTGTAGCTTTCAAAGACAATACATAACTCATAAAATCCCATAGAGGACATATATTAAATTAGCTCCCACTGAGAAATTAGAGTGTCTGACACTTAGGGCCTGATTGAGGTGTGTCCGAGTTACACTGCACATATTCCCCAATGGTTACTGTGTAAAGTCGCAGAACAAATTTGGATGCAGAGAGATGCAATTTCAGTGGGTGTTTATGGGTTGTAACAGGGGGTTGGCTAGCCAGACAAAGGTGTGTCATGCTCAGCGACCGCTGCTTTTACCATTGTTGCACTGACACCATCGGCTATGTTCACATGGAGATTATGCGCATCCATAGGGTATTCATGGCTTGGCCTAACCTCTGATGGTGCAACTGATGTGGCGATGGTGCGTCTTAACACCCACAGATTAGCGTTACAGCCAATGGGCATCTCTGTACAAGTCCCCCCAGCTTTAGCATTAGCATAAAGATACAGTCACGCTCTGCCAAATGATGCAGTCATGGCTGCAATAGTGTGCACTTCTGAATCAGACTCTAAGTGGTAAATTTACTAAACTCGGGAGAGAAATCTCCTTTGCTACGGGAAATACTGGAGAGTTAGCAAATGCTCTTCAATTCACCATCAGCTAGACTCGAGAACATTTTCACTAGTGAAGATAGGATTCGAGAATTTACCAAGCACAGAGTTTCTAAACTCTCATGAGATGAGAAAACTCTCCTGTAAAAACTTGTGAAATAAATTTACCTGCCTATGATCTGCAAGTTTGGCAGAAACATACACAGATCACTGTGATCCATGTATGTTTCTGCCTGTAAATAGGTTTAAAAAGGTTAAATGTTAGAAAAAATATTACATAGGACCCCCCCCCTAAAGCGTAACCAGCCTCGGACTTGCCAACCAGTCCTGGTTTCTAAAATTATGGGGAACAAAATGAGTAGGGTTCCACCATAATTAAGAAACCAACACCAAGATGCAGGGCCAGTCCTGGTTTTGCGTAGGGGTCCCCCTATAATTAAAACCAGCGCCAGACCCAAAACAGCCGGGCTGTAATGCCACAGTCCGGAGACCCTATTACTGTGGCTCTGTGGCCAAAGCATTATCAGCCCAAGCCAGTTAGGCCAAGCCATGAATACCCGAGTTTCGGCAAATCTAATTGAGTTACAAAAAAGCAAACTCGACCAGACTCAATTCTTAGTAAATTTACCCCTAAGTAAGGATTTATCAGCTAAATTGAGAATTGATAGGTGTCTTGTATCTTCAGTATTTAGATTGTCACATCTATCTAGGGAATGTACCTACTGGGTCAGGGGTACTGATTTCCTTCTAGGTAAGACTGCAGGGAGAGCAGACCTGGATGGAAGTGTTGCAAGTGATCATCTTTGCTATAGCCACAAGTGGAGGTAGCATTGATTTACCTTTTTAATCTTGCCTAGCTTGCAGAGCAGTGTCAAATATTATCTCACCTTCCTGGGATGATGACTCTCTTACACTGCCATCTGCTGTGCTCTAGTGTTCCATAAGTCCCCATGAGCTGTACCACAGTCAAGGGCGGGGTTCTCTTTACCAAGACCCAGGCCTGTTGCAGCCACCTCCACTCCCAATGCAGTACTTTGGGCAGGGAGAGAGAGGACTGACTGCTGCTGCTGCAGCATCCTCTCTCCCCAACCTTGCACACATGCTGCTGTCATGCTGTGTGCAGAGCAAGGGAGAAAGGCTGCTGCAGTAGCAGCAGTCAGTCCTCTCCCTGCGTGATGTGCCAGGTAGGAGTGATCACACTTGCCCAACCCCCTGGATATAGACACTCCCCCATTTGTGGCCACAAATATATTATATATTTTTTTTTCATAAGGAGGGGTCGGCCACACCTCACAGTGTTTGCCATGCCCCCTCCCAGTACCGGGGCCCGGCAGAGCTGTCGGCAGTTCTGACTATAGTAATATATATTGCAGCTACCTGTGCTGTGCAATATGTAAGACTTGAGTGTTAAACTCCAACATTTACTGAGGTGCCCCTTTGAACTGCAATCCAGTAATTTAAACTCCACCATCCTATGATTTGATATGAGTGGGAATAATCAAACACCTGCTATGTTCCAGTATTCAAACTCCATTTTACCATCTACTGCATTCCTACATTCCAATAGGGACCATTCTGTGCTATTCTCCTGAGAACTGGTACAGTGCTCTAGTACTCACTCCTCACAGGCATTCATTAGTACTTCATACCTCTCTGGTGTCTTTCATTTTTTCTAAACTCATGCCTGAAGCTCATCTGGGGTTCTGCACCCTATGGTATCTGTAGAAGAGTCCAAACTTTATTGTGGAAATCTCTGGAGAAGACCAGTGATCCATTAGACTCTGCACCTCTGGGATAACAGTGTTAAAAATGGAATTGACAGAATGAATCACCCATATTCCATTGTTATTCAGATACAATTGAGTCAAGTGCAGTGTATAGCAGAGTAGATTTGTGACAGTGGAACATGAAAGATGCACCAAGATCTTGCAGTGATGTGAGGAGATGGACAAACAGGCACATGTGAAGCATTTAAGATACAGAAGTAGAGGAGAGATTAGTGTAAAGCTTGTCCCGACAAGCATGAAAACCACAACAGTTGGGTGATAGCTCTTGAAACAAGTGCATTTGTTAATCCAAAAAGTCTAATGAGAGGTGGGATGATAAAGGATGATTACATAAGTGAATAATGTGCTGTAAGATGTGTAAACAAGTGACTATGTATAGAGACTGCAAATAAATATACACATACTGTACTGTATGCCTTATTTTTTCAAAAAGATGATCTGGTACTTAGTATGCTTTACCACAGAAAAAAGAAGATTCCCTCCAGCACACTGCAGCAATATTAGCAAAAATACTTGAAACCTACATGATAATAGAAATTCAGAGGTATTGGTTGCAAACATTTGCAAATATATGATTAAGTGCCGGGCCAGTGTTAATATAATAAGAAAGAATTAAAAATACATAAATAATAAACAAACAAATATAAAGGTGATTAAAAATATCTATTGATTATCTTGACACATCTATACTTTACACTTCACTATCACCTTTCTTCCATTTTTCGTGTGATGCCCTGGGTGTGGTCCTTGGCTGGACTCTTTTGGGCTTGCTCTGTGCCTTTGATGTGAACCACTTAATGTTAGGGATGCTATTATAGAGGAGAATTGACGTTGGCCCGGCGCTTAATCATATATTTGCAAATGTATGCAACCAATACCTCTGAATTTCTATTATCATGTAGGATTCAAGTATTTTTGCTAATATTGCTGCAGTGTGCTGGAAGGAATCTTCTTTTTTCTGTGGTTCAGTATAAACCCTGCCCTTTAAAAAGCACCTGAGCAATATCATTAAGCTGATGTGAGCAAGCACCATACTTTCTATACTCAGTATGCTTTACCTTAATTCAGACAGGTGAATGCAAAAGTCTGTGTCCTGGCCATAAATAACATAGAAATATAAGTTCAAATGGCATTTATTTTTTGACACAATCTCCAATTACTTCAGTACACTTCTCCCATTGATGCTCCAACCTCTTGATTCCATTCAGGAAAAATTCTGGTGAATGGTCCTCAAACCATTTCTGTACAGCAGTCATGACATCGTCATCAGATTCAAAAGTCTTCCCATGAATGTGTTCCTTGAGCTTTGGAACAAAGTCATTAGCGGCCAGGTCTTGAGAATAGAGGTGGTGGTCAACCAGTTCAATCCCTGCAGAGTCAATGGCAGCCAATGCAATGCGACTCTTGTGTGCTGGCATATTGTCTTGATGGAAAAGTACTCCGACTGCAGTTTACTCCATCTCTTCTCCTTCATTGCCTCGCAAACTTTTAGAATCAGTTGTGCATAGCAGTCACCAGTTATAGTGGCTCTATGATCCAAATCACAATTCAATCCACATCTCAAAGAACCATAGCCATGAATTTGCCAGCCCAAATTTTTTTGGTGGAGGGGAGGTTGAGTGTTTTCAGTGCATCCTCTGTTTTTTCAACTCAGGATCGATATGGTGAATCCACACATTGTCAAGAATCTTTCTAAAACCTAGTTGGACTTGAATGATAGGTGGCCAAAAGACACTCACAACATGTCAACCTTATTTGCTTCTGATCAGTTGTCAACATTTTTGGAACTCATGTTGCAGACACCTTTTGTAGCCCCAATTTTTCAGTCAATATGGCTTGAATTAGGGTAGATGAAATGCCAGTAACCTCTCTTAAATGTTGAATGGTCAGTCAATGGTCAGCCATGACAAAGTCATAGATTTTGTTGACATTTTCCAAATTGCTCACTTCCACAGGCCTTTCACTTATGGCACCATCTTCGCATGACTGCCTTCCACATCTGAATTCATGGCATCACTTTTTCACTGCACTACATGAGGGAGCAGATACACTTAATGTGTTTTGCAAGTCTGTGTGAATTTTAGTAGGCATCATTTTCTTAATTTGCAGAAATTTAATGACAGCTCAAATATTAGTATTCTCCATTTTTCAACTTTTAGCAATGTTGTTACATTTATTATTCAATATCTGCAGAAGTAAATGAAGAATTGTGCTGTCATTTTCCACAGTGTTCTACTAAGACCTCTAGTACATACATACAGAAAATCAATACGAGTGACATCTACTACTACGTCAGGACACAGACATTTGGATCCACCTTGTACATGTGTGGAAAACTCTGTTTGACCAAACTGACCCATGGATGGAAGAAGGAAGGAGACGTAAAACACATGGTCATTTAACCCAAGGGCCTCACAAACCAGTGCAAACAGGGGTTTCAAAAGAAAGGGACACAGTATGGGTGTTACATTTGCTGTTGTGTTTTTCTGCCTGATTGGCTCTTAGTCACTTCCTAGTTACCTGGAATCTGGCTGCTAGGTGCAGTTACTCAACTGTTGGAATGTCACATTGCCTGGCTGTTCTATCTCCACCTCCCTGCGCTGATTGGATCACCTTCATTTTTTACCTCTGCTGGTTCTCTGCTCTGGTGCCGGCTATAGCTTTTGTTTGTGGCTTTGGGTTCTAGTGAGAAGTTCTTCCTCCTGTGTGTTCCAGATCCTCTTTTCCCAGTGTCTGTGTACTCCCTGCAAGTTACATCTAGTAGTGGCTGTCGCTTCCTAGTGTCTGTGTGGATTCTCTGCAAGTAACATCAGAGCAGTGCCTGCTGCACCTCAGCGTTTGTATGGATTTCTTGCAAGTGCATCATAGCAGTGTCAAATTTGCACTTCAGTACTGTGTGAACATTTTGTGTATTCATTCCAGCAGTCTCAGCAGCTCCTCTGTGTCTGTCTCGCCAATCAGCTAAATTACACCAAGCTGTCTGCACTGCAATTCAGTGTTTATGTGCACTATCCGCAATTTACAATTCATCAGTCCAGTAGCAATTCGTTGTCTGCATGTTCAAACAGCAATTAACATTTACAGCAGTTTCAGATATAGCCAAGTGCATACAAGCTCTCAAGGCTGCAACTTACCAAGTGCATTCCAGCACTCAAGGCTGCAACTTGCCAAGTGCAGACCAGTTATCAAGGCTGCAACTAGCCAAGTGCATACCAGATCTCAAGGCTGCAACTAGCCAAGTACATACCAGCTCTCAAGGATGCAACTAGCCAAGTGCATTCCAGTTCTCAAGGTTGTAACCATCAAGCATATATCAGCTTAAGGCCACATTCCTGTAAGGAGCCATCTATCCTCACAACTCCTTATCAATCAACTATTTATCAATTGACTCATCAAGAATCTTTTATCAATCGACTCTTAATCAATTTACTTACCTAGTGCCACAAACAATCAACTCACTATAATATATTGAGCTCCATTTTCCTGGTAATTATCATTGTCTTTTTTTTCATATGTTGAACTAGCAACATTGTTAGAGCTGATATCTGCAAAGGAGTAAGCCTTAATGTCTGTGTAACATGGACAAATAAAAAAGCTGTGTATTCATAAATGAGTCTTAATGTATTAGCTTAAGTATAAATCTTGAACATTGTTTGTTATTCAGTACCTTACAGTACAGACATGATAAGGTACAGTATATATACTGAAAAGACTTACAATTCAAAATAAAGTAGAACAAAAGAGGATACAAGCCATATAAACATGTCTGCATATATAGTCATCATAACCACAAAAGGCAACACTTTTCACAGTTTGATGCCACTGTTAGAGGAGAAGATGTTATAAGTGATGAAAGGATGAGCACACAAGGGAAGAGAGCCTTGCTAATGAGGCCTTATAATCTATAGGGGAAGAGAAACACACATGGTTGGCAAAGAAGGGTGAGTAAGGGATCTATTCATTATCAATTAATGTCTTCAAAAGCAGGTGAAAATTAACATTTTCACCTACTTTTGGTGAAATTATGTTTTGGGGCCATTCATCAAAAAGGTAATGCAGGAGATAACACAGATATCTAGCGCTCGCCGCGAGTTACAATGTTAATTATCAGTGTCTGTCTGGACCATTATAATTAACATACTGAAAAGACCCCGCAGTGAGCAAAGAACACAGAGGGGAAAAGTTAGGGTGAGAGCTGATAGGCTTCAGTAAAGGAATATATAACTTGTTTGAAGATTTTTAGAGAAGGGGTTGTCTGATAGGGGGAGGGAGGGAGATTTAGTGGTAAGGAGGAGCATTGCCTCTAGGTCGAGAAAGGTTCTGATCTTGAAAATATTTCAAAGGTGGAGGCAGCAAGACTAGGAGAGGGCCTGAATGTGGGTTTTGAAAGAGAGAGTGGGATTGAGTATAGACAACAGACAGCAAAAATGTGGGATTGAAGAAATGTTGATGTTACTTATAGATAGTGAAATGGATGGAGGTGAGGGCATTTAAGTGGATGGGAAGACAATCATCTCAGTCTTGTTAAGATATGGTAACTTTAGTACAACGGTAAGACATCCAGGAGGAAGTTGCAGAGAGACAGAAACATGAGTGACGAGGAAGGGGAATAGGTCAGGGGAGTCGAGGTAAATTTGATTTTCATCTGCAAAAAGATTATATTAGAGGCTAAAAGAGCTGAGTTGTAGTCTTGAAAGGACACAGAGAAAGAACAGTCAGAGTGGTAAAAGGATAGCCAGGAGAGGGCAGATTCACATATGTAGTTCAAAGGAATAAAGGATTTGCAGGAAGAGAGCATGGTCATGGTGTCAAAGGCAGCCGAGTATCATTATGTACAATTCCTATATATATGTATATATATATATATATATATATATATATATATATATATACAGTATATATAACATAGACTAGTATTGTTTAAGTTTCTTCCTAGATTGTGTCCAACTTTCCCTAGAAATATGCAAAATTGTAGTGAAATGTCATGCAATTTAAAATTTGCCATAAAGTGTGCCATTTTGTAGAAATGGGTTGGTTCACAAATGTAGTCGTTGAGTTTTGCTTTAGCATGTAATATTATTTTTCCATGTAACTGTATTTGCAGTTAACATAATGTATAGTATGTGAACAGAGCTGAGAGACTGATATTAAATTAATTTGACTGTGTTTTGTGCTTGGACTATGGCAGTGAAGATTTAGGCCAAATTCTGAATGTGGCAAAGAGATGTGCAAAATGGAAGCCAAATTAGTTTTGAAACCTTTACCCGCCTCTGCTTTCTCCCTTTTACAATGTTGCAAGAATACATATATATATATATATATATATATATATAGTAGCATGTAGGCGGGCACTCGGTATATAGGTAAATCGCCGGGGTGCCTGCCTAAGGATTAATATATAACATGTCTCCTGCTCCGTGGAACAAAAATAGGCATCACTCATCCGGACTTAGTAAAACAAGTAAGTGGTTTTAATCAAACATGAACCGACGTTTCCGTTTCAAGGTCCCAACGGCCTTTTTATCAAGGTGTGAATGACAAGAGATAAGAAAGTGCTTACCTTAAATCTAGTGTTCGACAAATGAGGTCTCTGGTCCAGCAGCGCGCCTCCGTGCGGCGGGTGTCGCTCATTGCGTGACGTCATCAAGCGGCGTCGTGTAGAAAGGAGAGGGAGGCAGTACCGAAGCTGTCTCCATGGAAACTATCAAATACAATCCCGCAATGTAGGCAGCTCATACTGCGCACGGAGGGTAGCGCTGGAGGACAAAGTGAGACAAAGAATAGTGAAGGAATGCATAAACATACTAAAAATAGTGCTAAGTAAATAATTACATAATAGCATATGGTGTAAGAGTAAATAAATGGAACAGATGTTATACAATGATGCTAAATATATATAAAGAATCTCCCTTCAGGGCTACTATTCTAAATAAACCATAGAGGGCATTAACTGGCAAACACAGGACCGAGTCAACTCATAAACAGTCCCAATAATGGTATCAGAACATAAATTCTATTAAAAAGTATTGATTCTTATCGACAGAAGAAAGCAACAGTATAAGATGATGATGTTATATGCATGATGCCCAGGATATCTTCTCATTAAGTCCACGCGGGTGGAAGTAATCCGGCACTCCAAGTATTAAAGCAACTGTCCTTGTGCCTTCTGTGTAATAATCAGAATATACAAGAAGGAATAAAGCGGCACTCAGAAAATATATTGATATTTTCTGAGTGCCGCTGTATTCCTTCTTGTGTGTATATATATATATATATATATATATATATATATATATATCAGTAAATATATTTGTATTGGAGCTATTGTAATGAAATTGTCACCAAATGTCAGCAACAACCCACGCAATCCACACATGCAAAGAAATCAAACCATAGATTTCCATACATTAAGTTATGTGTAATAATGAGAAATGATGCAGAGAAAATGTATTGAACACGCTTACTGAAATTTATTTAATACTTTGTACAAAAGTTTGTTGGTAATGACAGCAAGATGCCTCCTGTATGGAGAAACTAATCGCATGTATTGCTTAGGTGTGTCCACCCACATTTCATCTTCAGCATCCTGGTAGATGGCAGCAGATTTTTATCAAGAAATTCTCGGTACATTTTTCCATTCATCCTTCCTTCAAACATATGATGTATGCCAGTACCGTATGCTGAAAAACAGCCCCACACCATGATGTTCCCACTTCCAAACTTCACTGTTGGTATGGTGTTTTTGGGGTCATGTGCAGTGCCACTTCTCCTCCAAGCATGGTGTGTATTATGACATCCAAAGAGTTAAATTTTGGTCTCATCTGACCAGACAATATTCTTCCAGTATTTCCCAGGCTTTTCCAAATGTTGTGCAGCAAACTTTAAATGAGCTTCAACATGCTTTTTATTCAGCAATGAAATCTTGCATGGTGAGCATGCATACAAGCCATGCCGGTTGAGTGCATTACTTATTGTTTTCTTTGAAACAATAGTACATGCTAATTCCAGGTCTTTCTGAAGCTCTCCACAAGTGATGCTTGGTCTTGGACAACTCTTCTGATAATTCTTTTCACTCCTCTGTCAGAAATCTAGCGAGGAACACCTGGTCATGGCTGGTTTATGGTGAAATGATGTTCCTTCCACTTCCGGATTATGGCCCCTACAGTGCTCACTGGAACATTCAGAAGTTTTTGAAATACTTCTGTAACCAATGCCATCAGTTTGTTTTGCAACAATATGGTTGCAAATGTCTTGAGATAGCTCTTTGCTTTTACCCGTCATGAGATGTTTCTTGTAATAAGACACCTTTTTATAGGCCATCAGTTGGGACTGAACCAGCTTATATTAATTTGCAATGACAAGGGGAAAGATTGCTTTCTAATTACTGATAGATGTAATCTTGTCTTGGCTTGTCATGTCGTTTTGCACCTCCCTTTCTTCATGTGTTTAATACTTTTCCCCTGTGTCATTTCACATTTTTACACATAACTTAATTTATGGACATTTATGGTTTGAATTCTTTGTGTGTGTGGATTGCATGGGTTGTTGCTGACATTTGGTAAAAATTTCATATAATAGCCCAATTACAAATATATTTACTGAGAAAATGTTGTTGTGTTCAATACTTATTTTACCCGCTGTATATATATAGTACATACACATATATACTGTGTATACATATATATATATATATATATATATATATCACATACAATGTACCCAAAGAATTACCTAAGAGCAATACAAAAGATTCTGTATTATCCATTAAAAATAGTGCTAGTAAAACATGTATGATGAAATGTTGGTAGTTAATAGGGCTGCAGTGAACTACATAATTTCATTGCATTTAAATTGTTATTTCACACATCATAAAAAAAACATATTTCCAAGCAGATGCTGTGTAGGAAAAATTATATGGTAGCACAAGCATGTACTATAGCTCCAAAACAGTTTCCACTGTATAATTTAATCTAAGGCAAGTTTATCTTTCATACTCTTGGCTACTCGTGTTCAATGACTTGTCTTATCATGTACAGTAATTGTAAGGACAAGATCCACTCACTGAATCATTTTACTTACCTCAGTTTTCCAGTTGGGCCAATATCACAAAGGGCTCTATTTACTACAATCCACACTGGGAATGCAGATTGTAGTGTGATATTACCGACTGAATTCCCATCGCAAATTCAGGCAATATCACAGGGATTTACTAAAAGTCCCTTGCAGGGGCAGAGCTTGTGATAAAGCTCTGTCCCTGCGAATCCCTTCCGCAGCCTTATCATGGTATTTTCGCAAAAAATACAGTGACAAGTGCATGTGCATGCGCTGACCGGCCGCCGCTGCTACCCACCGGCGCTAAGCCCTGCCCCCAGTGCTAAGCCCCACCCTTCATTATCGCAGACCCCCCTGCGACCCCCCCCTCCCTTAATTGCACTTACCTGCATGATCCAGGCTCTGTAGATGTCCTCCATGACTCCGGTCAGCTGACATCCCATTCTGCACTGGGACCCGGTTACCTGATGACCAGGCCGCAGTGCAGTATGGGAGACCAGCTGACCAGAGGCAGGACATCACTGGAGCCCCGAACCCCGGTCCCTGAACTGAGGTAAGTTATTTTTTTTTTTACTATTTTTTTATTTTTTTTTTGCAGTGTGTCAGCGTGTGGTCTGTTTAGACCACACAGCTGATCACTGGGGCCGGCACCGAGCTCTGCTCTGCACGTTAGAGCAGAGCAGGAGTCCAGTAACCGGGGGAGACCCTGGATAACGCCACCTCCAGGTGGCGTTATTATCACAGGGCCTCCACAGGTATTTTTTTCACAATTCATTTTAGTAACTTGCACACAGATCGCATTTCCCATTACAGTGCGGCGGCACTCAGGAGACTTATGAAAAAAAATCTGGTATGTTTATGTCATAATATTACATGATACCACACCAACGTTTCGGGACACACCTGTCCCTTTGTCGAGGTATAACAGTAGCAAAATAATGAAAACCACTCACCTAAAATAGAAGAAAGAAGCCTGCCAAACATGAACTATGCCATACACCAGAAGGAAGGAGAAACCTGGTGGATGCCGCATCCACTGTGATTGACGTCAGGGCGCCGCCTACACATCATTGCCATGGCAACCCGGATGAACTTTGTTATCAAAATATAGAGAAACAGAGTGTGAAAGACTCTCACCAAATACTGAATCACCTACGTGTATACACCAACACAAGAAGGAACATGTTATAGCAACATGCTACAGATCTATGAAAATGTTATGCGGTCAAGCCTATTAGATAAATGCATATATATCGTGAATGTGACCGACACTGATGGAGAAGGAAACAGCAGGAAGTGTGGAAGAAAACAGCAGGAATGGGGGAAAAAGGAGAAAATGCAGAAGGGAGAGAAAAACTACAGATACGGAAACTGAATAGCAGAGGGGCATGCTGAATAATATGTCCAGATCGTATGTGTTCATCATAGTAAGCTCATGGTGTGTAATATAAAATAGCCACACAGAGGCCCGTATTCAATTTGAGGCGAAAAGTCCGGATCCGCAATACTTTTTCGCTGATGAACTCATTTCCGCCTGTTTTGCTTTTACCCCGTATTCAATTTTAAAGACTTTCATCCTAGGCGGAAAGTCAATGCAATGTACTAGGCATAAAAGTTTCGCAAAAAAATAGTAGGCAGAAAAAAGTGCAGAATTGGGGTTTTGGGGTTCAACATTGCGGGAACCACCCTGCAGCCTTCAGACAGTCCCCCAAAGGTAAACTGTATAAAAAAAATTTAAGAAACACTTAAGGACACCCCAAAAATTACTTTGAAAAAGGGGGCAAAAAAAAAAAAGTTGGGGTACAAAGTTAAAAACTAGCAAACTTGACTCTGGGGGGTCTCCAAGTTTGCCCTAAGTGTTTCTTTTATTGCAGATGCTTACGGAAGGTGGATTTTTCACAATTTTTTCAACTTCACTTTAGCAACTTTTAAATATGCTAACCTCCATTTTCAAGTACCCCAAATTTGCTGGGATAAGCTATTTTCAGGAAAAAATACTCCTAAATACTATTCTGCACCACGTATATAAAAACGCTATTTAGCAGCTATTGAGCCCGTTTAAAAACACCAAATACCTTCAGCAAGCCAAATCAGGGGGTACCATAGTGAACCCCCATGTCAGAGCATCGTTTGAGGGGTGTCAGGCTGATTTCCCCAAATCTGACAGGACTTTCCGCCTGTTCAAGATTCGCAGGGTCCCGTTTTCGTGTACGATACTTTTCCGCTAACAAAACAGGCAAAGTAGGTGAAAAGTCCAGGCCTCGAAAAAGTATCACGGCTAGGCCCAAATTGAATACAGCTCAGAGTCACTGTCTGACCAGTGACTAATAAGGTAGCACAAGAGTCTGTAAAACAACAATATTCCAAAACTAATCCATGGCACATTGCAATAATGTAGCCAAACATTATAAACGTGAAGAAAGTAAAAGTGAACCTGTAGAATATGGAAAAATATGATATATCAGTGTTAGCTGTCTGTGTGATGGACAGTAGAACTAAATGTTAATATGGTCTAAAGTGTAGTGAAATGTAAAAAATACAAGGAGGTGAAAGTGATGAAATGAAAACATTCAAAATATATAAACAAATTGATGAAGAAAAAGTGCAGAAGTTAACTACATAACTCTAATCAGGGTGAATTCCCCAAACCATGAAATAACCACAAAGTGTATTTAAAAATCTTAATAAATAAACAGACCAATATATTAAAGCATTATTTAAATACACTCCATTGAATTTTTTCATTGACTCCTTGTGGGCTCATAGTATCCAGGATGAAGATCCACCTTGCCTCCACCAGAAGTAGTTTTCCCGCACAGTCTCCTCCTCTAAGACTCTTAGGAACATGATCAATAAGCTGATGTTGAAATTTGCTGAGCTTGTGTCCTTTATCGGAAAAATTCCTTGCCACTGGTTGATCAGATAGCTTCCTTTGTAGCGTCAATTTGATAGCCGATTTGTGGAGAGCCATTCTTTCTCTAACTGTCCTAGAGTTTTGCCCACATATGCCAACCCACAGGGGCACGTAACTAAATACACCACAAAAGTTGATGTGCAGGACAGATTATGATTAATGCTATAGACTTTACCAGAAAAAGGATGGTGAACACTTCGGTCCACTGTCATATGGTTGCATGTAGTGCATTTTAAACATTTATAACAGCCCGGGGATTTGCTTAAGAAATTGTCTGTCCTACTAGCACTGCTCTCTTGGTCAAAGTTCGTGATGTCGGTATGGACTACTATGTCCTTGATGTTCTTAGCTCTTGTATGACAAGACATGGATCTAATTTTCTTTAAGCTAGTCAAGCTCCTGTTGGTGGAAATGATGGGCCAGAGTGCTGTCTTAGCCCTGGGTAGGACTAAGCTAGACGTATTGTATTTGTTAACAAATGGTATAATGTATTCCTGTGTAGTCTTAGAAGACGAGAGTAAGTTGCTACGCTGCATTTTCAATATTTCCTTTTTGTGTTTATTAAGAAGTTTGGAATCATATCCTCTTTCCAAAAATTTCAGTACCACTTTGTCCAATGCCATTTCCAACTCAGAGCAATCGCTGGTGATTCTGGCTACCCTAATCATTTAAGATCTGGGTAAGCATCTTTTGAGGGCCAGAGGATGATGGTTATTAGCTTTCAGTAATGGGTTTTTCTCAGTGGGTTTGACATATACTTCCATTTGTATATGACTGTTGCTGATGGTAACAAGCACATCTAGATAATTTAAACAAAAATCATTCTCTTGGTGTGTAATTCTAATTGGAGAATTTCTGGTGTTAATATATTTGATAAGTGCTTGCAACTTCTCACTCCCACCGGTCCACAAGAGAAATACATCATCTATGTATCTAGAATATTTAAAAATGTGTCTGGCAACGTCCGGATTCGAGAAGAACATATATTGTTCCTCTTGGAACATGAATGTATTTGCGAATGACGGCGATACATTGCTGCCCATAGCACATCTGCTAATTTGGCAATAGAACCTGCCATAGAACAGAAAAAAGTTATTATCTAGATGTGCTTGTTACCATCTGTAACAATCATATACAAACGGAAGTATATGTCAAACCCACTGAGAAAAACACATTACTGAAAGCTAATAGCCATCATCCTCTGGCCCTCAAAAGAGGCTTACCCAGATCTCAAAAGATTAGAGTAGCCAGAATCACCAGCAATTGGTCTGATTTGGTTTAGGCATTGGACAAAGTGGTGCTGACATTTTTGGAAAGAGGATATAAATGCAAACTTCTTAATAAATACAAAAAGGAAGTATTGAAAATGCAGCGTAGCAACTTACTCTCGTCTTCTAAGACCACACGGGAATACATTATACCATTTGATAACAAATACAATACATCTAGCTTAGTCCTACCCAGGGCTATGAGAGCGCTCCGGCCCATCATTTCCACCAACAGGAGCTTGACTAGCTTAAAGAAAATGAGACCCATGTCTTGTCATACAAGAGCTAAGAACATCATGGACATAGTAGTCCATACAGACATCATGAACTTTGACCAAGAGAACAGTGCTTGTAGGACAGACAATATCTTAAGCAAAGCCCTAGGCTGTAATAAATGTTTAAAATGCACTACATGCAACCAGGGCCGGCCCTAGCCAAAATTTTTTGGTAAGCGAGTATATTTTTTGGCGCCGCCCTATGCAGTGCCCCTTTTACAGTGCCACCGGTAGTGGTTCCCCCTGTGCAGTTCCCCTTGTGCCCCCAGTAGTATTCCCCTTATATAGTGCCCCCAGTAGTAGCCCCCTATGCAGTGCCCCCATTAGTGGTACCCCCTATGCAGTGCCCCCGGTAGTGGTCCCCCCTGTGCAGTGCCCCTTGTATCCCCAGTAGTAAGCCCCTTATATAGTGCCCCAGTAGTACTCCCCCCAATGCAGTGCCCCCAGTATTGGTACCCCCTATGCAGTGCACTTTATATAGTGCCCCTAGTAGTAGTCCCCCCTCTTGTAGTGCCCCCAGTAGTAGCCCTCCTTGTAGTGCCCCCAGTAATATTTCCCCCCCTTGTAGTGCCCCCAGTAGTATTCCTCCCCTTGTAGTGCCCCCAGTGATAATCCCCCCTTGTAGTGCACCCAGTAGTAATCCCCCTTGTAGTGCCCTCAGTAGTAACCCCCCTGTAGTGCTCCCAGTAGTAGCTCCCCTTGTAGTGCCCCCAGTAGTAGCCCACCCTTGTGGTGCTCCCAGTAGTAGCCCTCCTTGTGGTGTCCCCAGTAGTAGTCCCCCCTTGTGGTGCCCCCAGTAGTAATCCCTCCTTGTGGTGCCCCCAGTAGTAGCCCCCCTTGTGGTTTTCCCCAGTAGTAATCCACCTCCCCCCGCCCGCAGTAGAGACCTAATAAAAAAATACAAAAAACAACACTTACCTGAAACCCACTCCCACTCCTGGTCCCGCCGCCGATATCAGCTCCTCCGACCACCACTTTGCATTATGGGAGTGACATCATGACGACACTCCCATTACCCTCTGCGGGAGCCGGAAGATGCCCGGCTCTGGCAGTGGGAGCTGCAGCTGATGAGAGTCTGTCTGACTCTCATCAGCTGCTAAAGTAAACACACAGCTGCCGGCGCCGGCAGGTGTGTGTTTGTGCTGTGTAGCGCTGACCGAACTCCATCCGGTCAGCACTACACATGCGGTGCAGCTGTGTAACAGAGACACAGTCAGCCCGCAGCTCGCATGGTACGCAGCAGAGGCGCCCTTTACTATGTGGCACCTTGCGCAGCTGCGTACCATGCATAGCGGGAGAACTGGCCCTGTATGCAACCATATGACAGTGGGCCGGAGTTTTCACCATCCTATTTCTGGTAACTTCTATAGCATTAATCATATTCTGTCCTGCACATCAACTTTTGTGGTGTATTTAGTTACGTGTCCCTGTGGGTTGGCATATGTGGGCAAAACCACTAGGACAGTTAGAGAAAGAATGGCTCTCCACAGATCGCCTATCAAATTGGCGTTACAAAGGATGCTATCTGATCAACCAGTGGCAAGGCATTTTGCCGAAAAAGGACACAAGCTCAGCGAATTTCGACATCAGCTGATTGATCATGTTCCTAAGAGTCTTAGAGGAGGAGACTGTGCGGGAAAACTACTTTAGGTGGAGGCAAGGTGGATCTGCATCCTGAGTACTATGAGCCCACAAGGACTAAATTAAAAAATTCAATGGAATTTTAAATAATTCTTTAATATATCGGTCTGTTTATTTATTAAGATTTTTAAATACACTTTGTGGTTATTTCTTGGTTTGGGGAATTCACCCTGCTTAGAGTTATGTAGTTAACTTCTGCACTTTTTCTTCATCAATTTGTTTGTTTATTTTTTTCGTATACTTGTTCACTTGCTATTCGCTCATTTCCATGTTTTAATTTCATCACTTTCACCTCCTTGTATTTTTCACATTTCACTACACTTTAGACCATATTAACATTTAGTTCTACTGTCCATCACACAGACAGCTAACACTGATATATTATATTTTTCCATATTCTACACAGTTCACTTTTACTTTCTTCACGTTTATAATGTTTGTCTACATTATTTCAATGTGCCATGGATTAGTTTTGTAATATTGTTGTTTTACAGACCCTTGTGCTACCTTATTAGTCACTGGTAACACATTATTGACTATATATGGCTATTTTGTATTACACACCATGATCTTACTATGATGAACACATAAGATCTGGACATATTATTCAGCATGCCCCTCTGCCATTCAGTTCCAGTGTCTGTAGTTTGTCTCTCCCTTCTGCATTTTCTCCTTTTCCCCCCTTTCCTGCTGTTTTTTTTCCACCCTTCCTGCTGTTTCCTTCTCCATCAGTGTCCGTCACATTCACAATACATGCTGCATTTATCTAATAGGCTTGACTGCATAACATTTTCATAGATCTGTAGCATGTTGCTATAGCATGTTCCCTCTTGTGTTGGTGTGTACAAGTAGGTGATTCAGTATTTGGTGAGAGTCTTTCACACTCTGTTTCTCTATATTTTGATAACACAGGGCATCCGGGTTGCCATGGCAATGATGTGTAGGCGGCGCCCTGACGTCAATCATAGTGGATGCGGCTTCCACCAGGTTTCTCCTTCCTTCTGGTGTATGGCATAGTTCTCGTTTGGCAGGCTTCTTTCTTCTATTTTAGGTGAGTGGTTTTAATTATTTTGCTACTGTTATACCTTGACAAAGGGACGGGTGTGTCCCGAAACATTGGTGTGGTATCATGTAATACTATTACATAAACAATCAATTTTTTTACATTTTTTCACAAGTCTCCTGAGTGCCGCCACTTGCTTGCAACTGCTTTATATATATACATACAGTACATATATATATATATATATATATATATATATATATATTAGGGGTGAGCGGGTTCAGATTTCTGAAATCCGAACCCCCCCGAGCCCCCCCGATCCGAGGCAGATCCGAGTCAGGCTCGACTTTTCCCGCCTGACTCGGATTCTGAAATCGAGGTAAAACGTCATCATCCCGCCTTCCGAGTCTCGCGGGTTTTGGATCCTATATAAGGTACCCGCGTCTGCGCCATTTTCTCACTCGGCTGTGGACAATGAAGAGGGAGGGTGGGAGTTAGGGCTGGCTGGGCTGTGTAGTGTAGTGTAGTGCAGAGTAGTGTTGTGCTGTGCTGCGCTGTGCTGCTGTTGTCCATAGGGGCTGTGTCCACTACTTCAAAGTCCATAGGGGCTGGCTGTGTTGTGCTGTGCTGCTGTTGTTAATAGGGGCTGTGTCCACTACTTCAAAGTCCATAGGGGCTGGCTGGACTGTGTTGTGCAGTCAGTTGTCCATAGGGGCTGTGTCCACTCCAAAGTCCTGTGCAGTGTCCCAGTCCTAAAGGGGTGCTGTAGTGTTGTCCAGGGGGTGCTCTGTCCGTCAGGGGTGCTCCCCCTAAGTGCTAAAAAAAAATATTTTTTCTGTGTTTGTGAATTGTGTGCGCAGTAGCCGCACGTGCATCAACAAAGTAGTGCCAAGCGTGTGCCTGTGTCATAAGTAAAGGGCCGGCTGGCTTGACCGTTAAAGGGTGCTGTAACCCCCAAAGTACACTCCAAACCAAATAACAAAATATTTTCTGTTTGTGAATTGTGTGCGCAGTAGCCGCACGTGCATCAACAAAGTAGTGCCAAGCGTGCGCCTGTGTCATAAGTAAAGGGCCAGCTGGCTTGACCGTTAAAGGTTGCTGTAACCCCCAAAGTACACTCCAAACCAAATAACAAAATATTTTCTGTGTTTGTGAATTGTGTGCGCAGTAGCCGCACGTGCATCAACAAAGTAGTGCCAAGCGTGCGCCTGTGTCATAAGTAAAGGGCCGGCTGGCTTGACCGTTAAAGGGTGCTGTAACCCCCAAAGTACACTCCAGTCCAAACCAAATAACAAAATATTTTCTGTGTTTGTGAATTGTGTGCGCAGTAGCCGCACGTGCATCAACAAAGTAATGCCAAGCGTGCGCCTATGTCATAAGTAAAGGGCCGGCTGGCTTGACCGTTAAAGGGTGCTGTAACCCCCAAAGTACACTCCAGTCCAAACCAAAAAAAAAATATTTTCTGTGTTTCTGAATTGTGTGCGCAGTAGCCGCACGTGCATCAACAAAGTAGTGCCAAGCATGCGCCTGTGTCATAAGTAAAGGGCTGGCTGGCTTGACCATTAAAGGGTGCTGTAACCCCCAAAGTACACTCCAAACCAAATAACAAAATATTTTCTGTGTTTGTGAATTGTGTGCGCAGTAGCCGCACGTGCATCAACAAAGTAGTGCCAAGCGTGCACCTGTGTCATAAGTAAAGGGCCGGCTGGCTTGACCGTTAAAGGGTGCTGTAACACCCAAAGTACACTCCAGTCCAAACCAAATAACAAAATATTTTCTGTGTTTGTGAATTGTGTGCGCAGTAGCCGCACGTGCATCAACAAAGTAGTGCCAAGCGTGCGCCTGTGTCATAAGTAAAGGGCCGGCTGGCTTGACTGTTAAAGGGTGCTGTAACACCCAAAGTACACTCCAGTCCAAACCAAATAACAAAATATTTTCTGTGTTTGTGAATTGTGTGCGCAGTAGCTGCACGTGCATCAACAAAGTAGTGCCAAGCGTGCGCCTGTGTCATAAGTAAAGGGCCGGCTGGCTTGACCGTTAAAGGGTGCTGTAACACCCAAAGTACACTCCAGTCCAAACCAAATAACAAAATATTTTCTGTGTTTGTGAATTGTGTGCGCAGTAGCCGCACGTGCATCAACAAAGTAGTGCCAAGCGTGCACCTGTGTCATAAGTAAAGGGCCGGCTGGCTTGACCGTTAAAGGGTGCTGTAACCCCCAAAGTACACTCCAGTCCAAACCAAATAAAAAAATATTTTCTGTGTTTGTGAATTGTGTGCGCAGTAGCCGCACATGCATCAACAAAGTAGTGCCAAGTGTGCGCCTGTGTCATAAGTCAAGGGCCGGTTTGGACATCTGGTCTGGACTGAAGGACATGCCAACAATTTTTGACAAGTCTACTGTCACTGCATATGATACTGTCCTCAAAGCAGCAGCGACAAGCGTGCGTCTGTCTGTTAAAGGGTGGTGTAACCCTCAAAGTGCGCTCCACAAACAATAAAAAAAATATTTTTTTTTCTGTCTTTGTGAAGAGGGTGAGGAATCGGTGGATGAGGAGGATGAGGACGACATCTTGCCTCCGTAGAGCCAGTTTGTGCAAGGACAGATTAATTGCCAGCTTGTTTTGTGGGGGCCCAAACGAACCAATCATTTCAGCCACAGTCGTGTGGCAGACCCTGGCGCTGAAATGATTGGTTTGTTAAAGTGTGCATGTCCTGTTTATACAACATAAGGGTGGGTGGGTGGGAGGGCCCAAGGACAATTCCATCTTGCACTTCTTTTTTTTCTTTGAATTATGTACTGTTTTGGGCCTAGTTTTTCAAACTGCCATCCTGTATGCCACTGCAGTGTCACTCCTAGATGGACCACGTGTTTGTGCCGCCCACTCGTATCTCTTAGCATAGTCATCCAGCTACCTCGGTGCAACCTTTTGGATATAAAAACACTATTGTGAGGTGTTCAGAATAGACTGGAAATGAGTGGAAATTAAGGTTATTGAGGTTAAGAATAGCATAGGAGCAGAAAAACACACAAATTCTGTGATTTTAGCTGTTTTTATGCTTTTTTTAAAAAAAAATACAGATCCAAAACACAAAACCCAGAACCCAAAACACGGAAGGGTGGTTTTGGCAAAACCAATCCAGATCCAAAACATGAAGAAAGATCCAGATCCAAAACCAAAACACGAAAAGTGGCCGGTGCACACCCCTAATATATATATATATATTTGTATATACATATAATATATATATATATATATATATATATTATTTTTTTACAAGTTATTATTCATGTACTGTAACTATTAATATATATTTAAAAAAATCATTGATAAGGTTTGCATTCTGATTGACATTCATTTTTGTAAACTTCTGGAAGCATTTGTCTTTTACATACAAAATGTTTACATATTAACCCAGAGGTATGCTACACAACCAAATTTTTAAACAATAACAAAAAAGGTATATTACATTAATGGATGATTTTTTAGGTGATTTTTATGTCGATCTTAATTAATTGAAAAAGCGATGTGGGTCAATTTGTAAAACTGTAAAAATTGTTGATTTGGAGTGTGCACTTCAAAATCACCCACAAAATCGACAAACACTCCTATTAGCCAAAACATACCTCATACACTGTAAGCCACAGAAACTCATTATAATAAAGGTAGGCACACACCCAAGCAAATTGAAAAGGAGTTTTGTGGAGAGATAGAAGGGAGAGAGAGAGAAGGGAGGAGTGTTTAGCAGTAGAGTGGTAATTTCATATAGGTGCTTAAAAAGTGATGTCTGAGAGTTTTTGTCCTGTCAATTTCTGTATTGTTATGGTCATTTTGAAGGTTGTCTAAATTTTTGTCTTGTCTAATTTTTATATTTAGTCTTTGTCAGTGTTTCTGTGTTTGTGCCTGGGGTGTGTGCGTGTTTAAGTTTTGTGTTAGTTTTTAAGTGCAGTTTGTGTTTTTTTTAATCTATTTGTTATGAAGGCTGCCATGATTAGGGCAAGAGAGGATAGGGAAGTGGATAAGATGAATCCAGTAGGTGAAGATATGGTGATGGGGAGGCAGAGGGCCAGGACTACAATTCAGGGGCAGAGCTTCAACCTGGCAAAACTAAATCTAGCCACAATGTCAAGCTTAAATTTGAGGAGAATTGTGCATTGGTAAAAACCTTGTTGTCTAACTTTGAGGAGTTATTTGGTTGTTGTGTCTAATGCATATCTGCAAGGAGAAAGTGAGCCATGTGTCAGGTAGCAGTTGATGCTGTGAATTCTATTGGGCATTTAAAATAAGCACCAGTGTGTGAAGAGTTTTTCATACATCCAACACCATGTCAAATCCAAGATAGCCCTGGAAAGGTTCACTACACGCAGCACTGGAGGAAGGTCACCTGTGGAGGTGGATTATGATGAGTATGAGGAATGGGTCAAGAGAATTATGTCACAGAAACTGGTGTCAGGAGTTAATATCCATGCCACAGGGCACACATTTCTGTGTCTCCTTTAATAGGCATCATATTTTAGATCATATCAAAAGCATGGTGTTTAGAAGCTAAAAATCACCTGCTTTTAGATTACCTATTTAATTAAGTTCCTACAAATAGGTGTTTAGAAGCTACAAATCACGTCTATTTATTTGGGAATTTTCTGTCGAATTTGTAGTCGATTTTTAGGTTGATTTGCAATCCAACAGTTAGTAAATGAGAGAATCCAGTAGTGGTCTATGTGAAACTATCGATGTTTGATTTATGGTCGATTTTGGTCTGGATTAAAAAAAAATTCGTCGATTTTATAGTTGATTTTTCCTTTATTAAATCCCCAATTTGGAAATCACATAGAAAATAACCTATAAATTCACCACAAACCAAAATCTATCTGTATAAAGTGGTGGACACAGGAATGCTTGGTGCAGCACCTTCGGTAGCAGCTGATCTGGGAAGGCATGTAAATGATGTAGGGGGTCATCTTTTCAATTGAGACACCCACCTGGACTTTCACAGATCAACTGCATTTGTCCTAAGAGTCAACATCAATCACCATCAGAATCATCATGCTGGCCATCAAGCACTGTTAAACCCTAAGGTTGCTCAGAATGCCTGCCATAACTAAGCTGCCAAATCCAGTAAATCTGCATCCTACGATGAACCTCACAAATGGGACTGATGCCATTGGCTCTGGCACATGCTCAAAAACATTGGTTTATTGAGAGTGCAACCAAATAGTATCCACCTCTTTATCTGCCTCCTAGTGTTGTCATCCACTTATATATCCTGAGGGTCAATGGTCTACAATTGATTGAGTGATTGTATTCTCAATGTTTCAACAGGATACAGTTAGGGATCACCTGGATTGTGTATTAGTAAAATAGTCACCAATCATCAACCTCACTTATATAAATATATTATATATCAATATGTATATAGACAGGAAGGAACAGGTGGCACTCAGTGGGACTTACTCACAAACGATTCAACACTGCTACCAGAGCAGTACTGTCTAATGTTTCAGTTTATTCAACTTTTTTCAAGGACCATGTGTCATGACCCTGGCTAGTTTTTCACCTTTCTGCCTTGAGATTTACCCTGCCAACTGTCCCATGGATCAGTATGTGTAATTTGCATGGGAGATGTGCTCTAATCATGCTGGCTGCAACACTTCTATGTATACATTTGGACTATGCTCTCCTTTCCTTATTATTCACCTGGGCCCTTTTCTGTCTGTGAACACTGCTAGTCTAGATTGAAATCGCAGGTGTAGTTCTGACTCTCAGTACTGCAGATATGATTGCTCACTCTGCATGTGGTGCTTTCCACCACTCAGAGTGCTACTGCCAGACCACCTGTCTGTATCCACCAATTCCTGCTAGACCCAGGGTATATACATCCTCCTCTGATAGAATTCTGGGCCTGAGCATCTCATTACTTCCCATGGTGTACAGATTGTGCTACTTCTGTCTCCCTGTGTACAAGTGTATTCCAGGCTCCTGCTGGCAGCAATACCTGGTCCATCCATGAATCCAGCTAGTTCCCAGACCAGTTCATCCAGTAATCCTACTGGCAGCAATACCTGGTCCACCCAGAAATCCTGCTGGTTCCCAGATCAGTTCATCCAGTAATCCTGCTGGCAGCTATATCTGGCACATCCTGAAAACCTGCTTCTTCCCAGACCAGTTCATCCAGTAAACCTGCTGGCAGCTACACCTGGTACATATAGAAATCCTGCTGGTTCCCAGATCAGTTCAATCAGTAATCCTGCTAATAGCTATACCTAGCACATCTGGAAATCCTACTGGTTCTCAGTCAAATTCAGCAAGTCTATCTACTGGTTCTCAGTCCAATTCAGCAAGTCTATCTACTGGTTCTCAGTCCAATTCTGCAAGCCCTTCTACTGGTACCCTGTCCAGCTCAGCAAGCCTTCCTGCTGGTCCCAGTCCGGTTCCTCCAAGTTTTCTACTGGTCTCACTCCAACGTTACAAGTTTCCTGTCCCTGTCATTTATCATCAAAGGCAGTTCTCACTACCATACAATTCATATGCAAATATAGCTATTTACCTCATCCATGGTTCCAGCCAAGTTAATCTCCGCTAAATCCAGTTCAACACCTGAGTCAGGTAACTCTCAAACACCAACTGTGATGGTATGTACACTAGTGGAGTGTATATATATACTCCAGTAGGGTACATAACTACAAATGTAGTCACATGTGAGTAATGACAAACCAGCGTGTAAATGTTTCTCTGTTTCCATATAGTACAAGAACTTCAGCACAATACAGACAACTCAAAAGCATAGAAACCAAAAAGAAAGCACTAATATTGCATTATCCTCCTCATTTTATTATATAGAAGAAAGTCTTGCACTTACAGGCCAAAAAACCATATTCACCGTATACACAATATATAATTTATTTTAATAAATCAGAGCCGTAACTAGACATTTTAGTGGCCTGTGCCAGAAAGATATGTCAGTGCCCCCCCCTCCTCAATTTTCTTTAAAGGGACATTAGATGTGCTCTTCCAAAAATAGGTGCATGGCTTTGAGAAGGAATAGGTGTGGCTTCTTTATAATGTTACAAAAGAAGCAAAAGTAAATCGTGTATAACTCCCTCTCCCATACTTTCTCATCTTATGTAAACAAAGACAAAGGATGAATTATGTATTGTAATATATCATGTCCTCCCTGGTTTGGGAGTATAGATGCCATGGCTGCTTGAGATTTGTTGAAACACCTGCCTCCCAGTACTTCACATATTGTTATGAGGGATGTGATAGTTATTTAATGTCCTGGATGTACATCTGATCTTATCAGGCATGTTGGAATTCTAATAGTTCCTCCTCCTCCTCCTCTTCCTCCTCCTCCTCCTAACTATTTGAAGGATATTCTAATAGATATACAGTTCATGACAACACATTTTTCATAAAGACATGCAGGACAGAGGCAGCACACCCAGCTGCCAGCATAAACCCTTCACAAGCATAAAGCTATCCTACAACCCCCAACCCCCATTACACAGTGCTCAAACACAGGGGAGTGTTTATAATGAGTGCAGGGTGTGCATGGCACATGGTCCACTGGATCCAGGGGGGGCCACATCGCACACCCTGCACCCATACCTTTTTTTCATACTAACCTCTCCGATGTCCCATGGAGTAGCACTGCTTAAAACGCCTAAAAAATGGCAGCTGCAGCCATTTTCCTAGCATTTTGCGCATGCGCAGTAGGAAATCAATGGCTGCCTCTCTAGTGCCTAGAGTCTACTGCTGCTGTCAGTTCGCTGATGGCAGATGGGGAGAGAGGAGGGACCCCCAGATGCGCATTGAAAATGGGCCCCCTCCTCTCTTAATACACCCCTGCTTAAACAGGAGGCATAGTTCAAGGGAATTATAATGCTAAGGCTCACTGCCCAAAGCACCCAAACTCCCAAGGATTGTCAAACAGCAGGCATAACTAGACATCCAGCACAAGAGAGAAGATAGAAAAAATGCAATTAAACATTTGGGGTAGTAAAAATAATATACCTGTACTATTTGGATTAGTGTGACTTTTTTTCTTCTTCTTAGAATACTTATCATCATTAAATTAATACTTTAATGTCAACTAAACAGGTAGATAGTGCACACATTGTTTCATTTATACTCATAAAGTGTTGCAGCAAAATTATTTGCTGCTTATACATTATGTGTAAATTAAGTCATATTTGCACTTTCTACCTGCTTAGTTGGCATTAAAGGAGCAAACAAATGGTGATTTGCATATGTTAAATATTCTAAATGAAAAAATATATATTATTTTAAATTAAGTCTCCTTGATCTTAAAGATATATGATATAAAGTGATATATAAAGAAGGCTAATGATTCCTTAGTAAGACAGGGTTGGACTATGAGCAGACTTGTGGCAAGAAGCCTGGCTCCAGAGCACAGAGAAGGCCAAGGGTGCCTGTCAAATAGATGCTGTAGTTGCTGCCAGCTTCACCCTTAGGACATGCCACACCAGCCACCCCACCCCAGCTATGGCCCTGAGAAGAATGCCCCCTTAAAGTATCCAAGCCTCATAGCAACTCCACACTTAAATGAGCCTATAGAAGGTCTCTATTATGATCCAGAAAAGGGCAATGAAAAGCTCCTGCTGCTGATGTGAGGAAGGGAATCTTGTTCTAATCCATCAACACATTTCAAAGTACCACTTCTTAGTCAATGATTTTAAATAATAAAGCCTAGTCAGTTTGATTCAGACAGTAGAAATAACATATGTCTGCAATGTAAAACTTGTTTGAAAAAGATTCACACTTTCACATATATTTTTGGGTGATGATTTCAGTAAATAAATACTATAAAAATATCTGTCATGTACCATGTTCTCATAAAATGGAATTGTAATTTCATTATCCATTAATTTGTCTATTCTTACATTTAGTATAATTTGACATATCTACTGTAAAAGGATTCTTTTTCGAACAAACAGATAACCAAGACTCTGTTGAAGACATTAAGGGTGCTTCATGTAGCACAGAACCCCAGCTTTTTCACAGAACAGCACAATATAGTCAGAGACTAAGGGCCTGATACAGCTTTGATTGCTATTGCGATAGCAGCTGCGAAATACGCACGCAGTTCAACTGCGATAGTATGCTAATTTATTGCGATCGGTATGCCGCCGCAGCACTACATAAGGACGCCCACTTTACCTTAAACACATCCGTAATGTTTAGCAAGACTGTGAAACCTTTGGTACAATCGAGTAAAATGGCAGCCTCATACACACTTGCACAAGCTCTGACCTTACTCAGAAATTGCTAACTTCAGTGCATGCTATGAGGCCTCAGGCTGCCTACGGCATTGCAGTGGATAATTTATGCATGCCCCTGCAACGGCATTAAAACGCACTGGCATACCTGAAATTTTGCCGACCAGTCCCCCGTCACCTCCCACAAATGGCACCTGTCAATCATGGTGCGATAGGTCTGCTTAGTCACTGTGATCGCAGTCCCGATCGCAGTGGCCTGTTCACGAACAAGCACTGCGATGAATGCGCAGTATGCAACAATTGGCCGATTGCGTGCATATTAGCAACTGCAATCCAAGATAAATCAGGCACTAGGGGCCTACCACCTAAATTATACAAAAGCAGGGGAAAAATAAATTATACAAAATTAGGTGAAAATGTTAAATGTCAGCCCCATTCAACATTCTTGTAATGCAGGAGATATCACAGATATCTATTAATTACTATTGTGCACTGATAATTTCCACAATCCCAATACTTAAGTATGAGGATGTAGAAATTATGAAATTCATCAAGTTCCAAAAATGCTTTTTTTTCAGAAATTGATTGAGAAACTGTATGCCACCCTGTGATGGCTTACAGTCCCTGATAATCTTCACAGGCTACTTTATACACAGCAGCCTGTAAAGATTTACAAGGCAGCCAGCTTCTGCAAGCAGCAGTGGGATCTATTAAGATCCCTTCCTGCTGTGTCTGCACTGCCAAGCCCCGGAACTGAGAGCTCCGGGGCACTGCAGACATGTAGCCACACTGCCTCTGCTGGACTCCCCACTGTAAGATGAGTAGACAGGTAAGAAGGAGCCTGGGGGTGAGGATGTATTGACAGGGGCAGGCTGGAGTTTCGGGCATCCACGATGCTGCAGGAGGGTGGGAGGGTGTAAGAGGGTTCAGATCGGACACCCGTTCAGGGGGGTGGGACTTTCCAGATTGGACACACAAGGGGGTAAGGAGGTCCCAGATTGAACACCTGCTTGGCCGGATTGAACACCCACATGGGGGGGTGGATCAGTCACTGGAGTACACAGTCGGGGCAGTGAGGGGGAGACATGGGGAGATGGTCTGGGCACTGCAGAGACATAGATAGGAGGTAGGGTCAGTGAGGGGGAGATATGGGAAGAAGAGGCTGCCAGTGAGAGGGGAGATGTGGGGAGCAAGTGTGGGCAGGGAGAGCGGAGAAAATGGGGACAGGCTGCGGGCAAGGGAGCTCAGGGAGAGGAGTCACAGGTGGTGAGGAGGGAGGCAAAGGCAGCCAGCTGGGAGAGGGGAGACACAAGGCAGAGGCAGCCAGCTGGTACAGGGGAGACACAGGGCAGAGGCATCCGGCTGGGAGTGGAGAGGGCATATATTAAACAGAAAAGTATCAATTTTCCAAAAAGCTGACTCAGCCAAAAAGAGCAGCTTTTGGAAAGTGATACTTTTGTTAGGAAGGCTTGATTAATGCCTCCAAAACATTTTTCAAACTTGCAGCGAGTTTAAAACATAATTATCACTAAAAGAAACTGCAGAAGTGTTAGACTCTAGGTAAAGTAAGTAAAGTAAGTGATTGGCTACTGTACCTTTTTCTTATATTAAATAGAAATAGAGAAAAAGATTTTAGTCAATAATTCTCTCAAGATGATGACTTAGTTTACTGTAATTATGTTAAGGTATTTGACTGATGCAAAAGTTCAAAATTTAGCAGACAGTGAATGAATAAATTAAGTACTTTATTGACTTTCAAAACAGAGTTGATATACAATGACAGAAAGTATTCTTCATTCCCAGCTAGTCAGTCTGTGCCCCTGAAAGAAACTTTAGCATTAGTTCTCACAAAGCTCAACTACAAGAAGCATGGATGGATGAATGATATGTGGTGATCTTAAAGTACTGTACATGCTTCTTGGGTAGCAAGAAGGAAATACAATTTACACATGCTTTTTGAGCAAATGGGACAGCCGAGCTGTATTGAAAAACAATGACCAAGTAAGAATGTTTTAAAACCTGGATGCAAAAATGTTACCCTAAAAAGTTTGGTTGATCCCACAAAAGCACTTCAACCACTGGTTCACATCAAACTAGGACTTTGGAAGCAGCTTGTTAAGACTTTGCCAAAAGAAGGAATGTGTTTTAATTATCTGTGTTAAAGGTTTTCAGGACCGTTGGATACCATATTGATAGAAAGTTTATTTGTTTGACAAGATATTCAAAAAGTCCTGACATACAGTACAATGAATTATAAAAAAAAAAAACGTTAACTTGATAGAGAGATTTGGAATGCATTTAACCACATAACTGGGTAATATTTATTCCAAAAAATGCTCAGATATTGTCCTTTTTTTAAAAGATTAAATTAGGTCAAGGACATCGATTTAAAACTAATCCAACTCAATTTTATTTAAACAAATTATATATTTTTTGAAACACATAACATTAATATTAACTTTCTTACATATAGGTCATTGATATATCAATTTAGCAACTTATTTGTAGATAATATTGGCGCTGAAACCCATTTGAAAGGATATTAAATAACATTTGTTTTTATCAATTTAAAAAAATATATATTTTGGAGGGGGACCAGAGTGCACCATATGAGAACTGACTTCTTGCTTTTTTTTCTTTGTTATATCAACTTTTTTACATATCAATCATTGATATATCAAACTATCGTTGCTCGGACCATCGCGACACTGCGACTTTGCATTTCCCTAGTGGCCACTCCTCTGAGCAGCCACCAGGTATACACTGGGTTGCTGAGGACTGCTAAATATACATTTCCCCAGTGGCTACTCCTCTTTGCAGCTACTGTATGGGGGGTCCTGTTCTGCTGCCCGATCATCAATGATTTGAACCACGGCAGACACTGGGGGAGGGTGCAGGGATGCAAAGGGACCAGGAGGTCCCTCTTATATTGGCAGCTGCCAGAGGTTTATCTTCT
Source organism: Taudactylus pleione (assembly GCA_031769625.1). NCBI lineage: Eukaryota > Metazoa > Chordata > Amphibia > Anura > Myobatrachidae > Taudactylus > Taudactylus pleione. The sequence continues at coordinate 36,928,983 of JAUIMM010000094.1, forward strand.
GGAAGACACCCAGTGTTTGCTTCTGACTGGTCACAAGAAAGTTGTAAAGAGGTTCTTTGGAAACTTCTAAGATCCCAACTACAAGCAATTGAAGGAAAACATGCTAGAAAAATAAAAAGCATTAGGTTGTAATATGAGCTTGAAAGTGTACTTTCTGAATGATTACTTAGAAATATTTACTGAAAATCTGGGAGTCATTCGTGAGGACTAAGACATAAAGAAATGAAACGGTGATATGAAAGATAGAACGTCAGCATAATGTTAGACTACTGTTGTATTTTGCACAGAGAAAACCCACAAGCAGTGTATACTGTAGAAGAAAAAGCACCAAACAAAGCTTTAAAGGGAAAGAAAATGATAGTTTAAGAGCTTATAAATGTAAGTAACATGGAAACATCGTTCATTGTTACTTTTTTGTAATGTACTGTAATTATGAATATAGTTTAACATTTGGTTATAAAATTAATATTTCACCAAAATAAAAATAAATAAGCTATTTTCCCTTATGTGCACATCCATTTTGTGAAAAATCTTTACACCTTAGAGAAAAATGTATTTTTCTTTTAAATCAGCAAACTAAATACCTTTGGAATCATCCAGCGAATTGCAAACAATTTTCAGTTCAACAAATTTTGCTAACCTGTGTAATTAATGGCTGCTGTGGCATTTTCCTGGTGATTTATGTAGAGCTGCTCCATAGAGGTAAGTATTGAAGAAATGGGTGGAGGTGTGTGGTGTGGGACCCCCTGGACCCAGGGGCCGGCACCCACTGGGTCCCCCCAATTTTCCAACAACCACCTCAAGGCTGAATCAGTTGAGGGGCTGATGCTATAGCAGGGGACCGCACAGTGTGATGTCCCCCTGCCATAATGGCAACAAGTCCCAAACTGGTCAGTCCAGGGCTGAAATCCCTAAGGAAGTGGGGATCCCACAAATAAAATGTAGTTCCCCTCCTCAAGAACAACCAGCCCTGGGCTCTTCTCCAAACCTCCAAGACTAAAGCTACCCATACACGGTGCGATATGCACCTTGGGGTGCACCGGCCGATCTGATGGCCAACATATCAGGCAGTCCCCACACACAGAGCGATCCGCTGCCCGACCACCCGATATGCCAGCACCCCCCTCACCCACCCATATAGCGCTGCATTGGATTGTACATCGCATTCCCAGATCAAGTGAACATGCAGTAAGATCTGGAGGTGCGATGTACAACCCCACAGGCCGGTATCATGCCCACACACGGTACGATATATAGTATCGATATTGTACCAATCTGTCGAATCGGCTTCTATATATGTATGGGCAACTTAAGGGTGCAGAGGTAATAGTGAAAGTAAAGACTTAAATATTATTGTTTTTTACAGGTGACCTACGGATCACAGCAAGGCTACCTAAGCATGATGGCACTTGTGGAACCACAAGTGCCAGTATGCCTGGACTTTAAAAGGCATATTTTTTTTCTGCAGGTACAGGATTTTTGCTATTCAATTAGGTGTTGGGTTTTTCGGCTTTTGAGTGCCGGGGTTTTTTTTGTAGCACCTCCAGAGCTAGTCTGATTTTTTCTAAAATCGTTTATTTTAGGAAAAATTAGCATGACTTGCTCTGGGATCCCAGAGGCACCCACTGAGGAACAATTAAGCAATTGTAAGTTTCCAATTGGCTTAATTAGTCCTAAATTACTTACCTTCTGCATTGCTGTCTTCCAGTGTCTGGACCCGGTCACCTGCAGCAGCGGTGAGTATGTCAGTGTGTTTGAGTGTTTGTTAGTGATTGTAGGTGTGTATGAGTGACTGTGTGTGTGTGAGTGTTGAGTGTGCCCCCCCGGTGTGTGTACCCCCCCAATGTTAGTGTGCCCCCCAGTAACGAGTGCTGGAATAACTACATCTCCCAGCAGCCCTTAGTACTCCCACCAGCCCCTGGAGCTTGCCAGCAGCCTCCTCCCCAGTGAGAAGATGGAGGGGAGGCCACCAGAAGCCGCGGAGACCGGGGCAGGTAAGTGGCATTTTCTTATTTTTATTTTTTTATGTGGCACAAGGTTTTCAGAGCTGAAAAACCTGCAGCCCCTTTTTTTATTGGATACCATGGGTGTTGGGAGCACACATACCCATGGTAATCCAAAATTGAATGCGAGGGGTGCAAGGTGTTTTACCTTGCTTAACCTAGTGCCCAATTGAATATGCCCATAAGGGCCTGCTGGCACCTGTAGTCCACCTGTAAAAAAATATTAAACAAAAGACAGGACACTGAATGTAGTATTAATAAATAAAAACACACTCATACCGTCCTTGTTCACCAATTACATACAATATGAAGAGGTCATGTCATCTTTGATCAATGTCGGATCCTTAATCTTTGAAACACAAAAAAACATTGCTACAGCTCCTCAGGGATCCCCTTCATGAATGAGAGGTCATTAAGGACACTCTCCATAGGAATAAATGAGAAAAAGCTGATTGGTCACGGCAGTTCCCACACACTGGTTGGCTGGTTGTCCTTGGGGAGAAAGTACTAAATTTTTTGTGGGGTTCCCACTTTCCTAGGGATTCCAGTTTTTCCAGGATTGGGCTGACCAGTTTGAAGCAAGTTGTCTTTATGGCAGGGAGACTATTGTGTGTGTCCCTGCTATAGCGAAAGCCCCTAGTCAGTTCAGCCTAATGCTGGTTATTTAAAAATAGGGGAGATCCATGCCATTTTTCCAACCTATTTTCCAATACCAGGCTAGGCTCAAAGGCCTGGAATTAGCTATGTATTTGAGGGGGACATCAGATTTTAAATGACAGTCAGAACCGATGCATAGTAAATTGTGTTTTTTTAGACTGCAATCTGACGTTGATACCGATCAGTTTCAATCCCATGGCAAACCCAATGCTTAGAAAATGTAACCCTTGGGCTCTAAATTATTGAGAATGGAATATGCACTGTATAGTAGCACAACAGTTTGGGGTCAGCGTTTTATAATAATCACAATTTGGCTGTGCATTGCATAGTGATCTTCAAAATACACTATATGCTACATAAGGGTAACTAGATGTTCTCTGTATTGTATATTGGTCACTAGAATGGGCTTTGCATTTACTATAGTTAAGTGGCATAGCATTGTAGTTGCATATATCAATTTTTGATAGAATTCAATGGTTAGCTCTATGACTGTCTTTACTGAAAAGTCTCCACTATTTTCATTTCCAGCAGTAGGTTGAAATCTGGCCCTGATTCAGAGCCGGATGCTCTGACAGAGCGCTCGCTCTGAATCAGGGCCGTCCTTCTCTTTTTTTAGAGCGGCCTCCTGGTCGCTCACATAGCTGTGGGTGACCACCCACAGCTATAGCGAGCGGCCAGGAAGATGGTCGCAATGGACAAGACCATCATGACCATCGGGCTTGCGATGAGACCCTTGCGGTAGGGTCTCGTTGCCGCAAGCCCAAGAGTGCTTTTGGCTCTGACAGATCCAAAAGCACTCCCACTGACATCACATGTGATGTCAGTGGGGCCAGCCCTAGACGGTAGGTGTTCCCATGGGAACGCCTCCGTCTGGGCAGCCACGCCCCCGGCCCGCCCACCAAAGGGGGCATGCTGTCACTCAACATCAACAGCACACCCCCTTTGTAGCGAGACCCGGAGCGATGCCTTGCTCATCGCTATAAGGGTCTCGCGCATGCGCACGATGGAGCCGGCTCCGTTGTGCGCATGCGCACTGGGCCAACATCGACCCGCTTGCGTCTGAATCAGGCCCTCTGTTCGGAGATGGCATGGTGAATATGAAATTGGAGTTCTTCATCCTCTTATCTGTATCTGGTTTTAAATTGGGTATGGCAAGAGCAGATGGTGTACAGTAGCTGCAGGACCAGCCTTTTGCTGATTCTCTAGTTTTTTGCCAGTTGTCAACTGGAAATGAGGGACCTCATCTAATGCAGGGGGCAAATGAGGGCATATGAATGTTTCAAAAGGAAGACACTCTCTAATATTGTATTGACAGTATTCCTGTATACTAGAACACTTGAAAGACTCATAAGCAAAATAGTGCACAGTCATAAAGTAATATAAAATACAAAGTGCTTATGGGATGTTCATAGATCAATATAAAACAATAAGGTACTGTGATGCCTCAAATAAACAGACATACAGGATCTAAAGTCACCAACACTAACAATTTACATTTATTTAGCAATACTATAATAATAAACAAATAATCATCTTAAAAATTACATAACAGATGAATGGATATGTTGATTAAGTGCATATGTTAACAAACGCAGAAGCAGTGCCATAACTAGGGGTGCGTGAGCAGTGCCACCACACAAAGTGTAGAGACCTGTGGGCGGCACTGCCTGTGAACGGTCGTGATTTATCTGCGCTTTTAGCCGACACCCCCGTAATCATCCCCAAATGGTCCCTGACTGTCAATCACACTGCAAATAAATACTATTAACTAGTAATGTGCCTTGATGCATGCGTAGACAGCTGCTAATCGCTCAACTGCAAAAATTGCTTGGATGCAAAAACATCGGCAAAGCGCACAACTCTGAGTCAGGCCCTTAGGCACTACGCGAATGGAATGCCGCCAATCTTTTGGCATAACCAAGCCTGAAGACGCGGTCAGCATACCGTGAAATGCGTAACCAGTTTATGCTATTCTTCTTCCATATGCCTTATGCAAAAAAAAAAAGATTGAAGCCGTTTATAAGAAGTGGTACTGTTAGAATCTGTGCCAAAAAAAGACCTTCCTTAATTATTATAAAAACAACACCATTAACTCTGAATGAATAAGTGGACAAAGCATTTGCACATAGGAGTCAGGTTGGCTGGTATAGAGAATGAAAGAGGAATCATATACAGGCACTGATTGCGGCAGATGCAGATGCGGCTGCATCTTTTACCACAGCTGAGCCTGCATCTTGATAATGCGGCAAGCTATTCTGAGACGCCCACTTGCAGCGGCTTTATTCCATCTTATGTGCCTTTAGACTTACCATCAGTACACCATCTGCCGCAACATCAAAGCTTGCACCAGCCCTGCTGCAGGTGCAATTTCTCCATTCGAGCATGGCGTCCACTGTCAACGCTACTGTGTCTTTAGATGCATTTGCTGTCAGCAACACACCCACGTCTGGCTAGCCACCCCCTGTTACCTTCAGGAATGGCCATTGAAATAGTGCATCCAAATTATCTGGAAAACATTGGCACCGTCTATTCCTTAAATATATATTTTTTAATTTCTTTAGAATCATTTGCCTGACCACAAACTTCACCAATTTCCATTTCTTTTCATAAAAATCATTAAATGCACAGATTAAGGGATAATTATCTCAACTAGCAATTGCATTAGCACCTATTAGGATCCATTGTTCTGTGGCAGCTTTAATGATGCATTTCTCTTTGAGTAAAAAAGCAAGAAGATGATTAACAATAAAACTGTATCTCTAATGTTGATAAGGTTACTTAGCATAATTACATACTACATGTTTACAGTTTCTTCCTTCAGATGTAGAATTTTGCTAAATCTATTTAATATTAACTTATATTACTTGCAATTAAACACGTTCCACAACTATTTCTTTGATCTTAATTTGAAAAGATCCAATAGAAGTGTCCACATTTCCTAATTATAATTGTCTTTAGGAAATGTCCTTAATCTGCATAGTACAGTACATAGCAAATTAAAAAACATTTTTAAATAAAATAATTTATTTTTCTTTAAATTCTTTGTGGAGACATCTGAAATAATACCTATGCAGCAACTGTACTGTGTTGAATGAATATGTTTCTATGTTACCTTTTCTGAGTGCACTTGTGTGCTCATCCTCATTACACCCACTAGAGACTATTTATATACCTCAAAACATCCACTAGGAAGCAAAAACAAAATCAGCTTTGGATCCACTGTATCTCTCTACAGTATGTGCACAAACATGCCTAGATTTCCATGAAAGCACATACTGTAAGTTTGTGGTACACCATGGTGGCAATCCCAAAGGAACAGACTGTCACAAACCTACAGGTGGATTGTGGATGCTACCCGTATTCAGGGAATTGGCTAGACCTATCCCTGAGGCGCGGAGTTTAATGTGCCGACGGTTTTCACCAGGGACCCTCGCAAGAAGGTATGGACTTGGCTGCGTCTGACACACAGGTTACAGCCCTCAGGTCAGGTTTCCCTATACAGGTGCTGGCAACTTGGTTGGTATACAGGAGACTTGAGCGTAGTTGACTAGCCAGGTCAGAACCAAATGGACAAGACTGTACCAGGGAGCAGACGTAAATGGGTCACAGGCAATAGCCAAGGTCAGAACCAGATATCAATGCAGAACCAGGGGTCAGGCAGAATCAGAGTCACGAAAACGCCAGGGGGCAGAACCAATAATCAGGATATGCACAGGAATGCTGGAGTATGGTAATGGAGCCTATACTCTGGCACTGGAGCGCTCCCAGGAACTTCCCTATATAGGTCAGAGTTCAAACCTAGCCCCAATCAGCGCTTCCTATTACTGTGCCTGTCCCTAAGGAAGCCACGGCTGCCTGCACACAGCCGCCAAGGGAGAAGAGGAGCAGCTGACAGTGGATGCCGGGGATCTCCTGCCCACTGTCACATGCCAGCCAGGACTCCAGCATCACCGGACCAGGTAAGAGCAACCTGGATTTGACGGCGCTGTGACATTACACCCCTTCTAGGAGTGGGTGTGCGAACACCCCACAAAAGGCTTGCCAGGGAACTTTTGAAGAAACTTCCGAAGGAGTTGGGTTGCATGAATATCTGAAGCCCTAACCCAACAACGCTCTTCAGGACCATATCCCTTCCAATCCACCAGGAATTGAACTGCACCTCGGGATATTCTGGAATCTAGAATCTGTTTGACTTCATACTCCTCTTGGTGATCCACTGGAATTGCAGTAGGAGGGTTGCACTGTTTTGAATATCGATTAAGCACCAATGGTTTCAGGAGAGAGGTATGGAACACGCTGGGAACCCTGAGAGTACCAGGAAGTTTTAAACGAACAGCCACTGGATTGATGACCTGCAGAATCTGGAAGGGACCAATGAATCTAGTAGCAAACTTCATGGTGGAACCTATAATCATAAGTGTTTAGCGGATAACCAGACTTTATCACCAGGATTCAGCACAGGACTCCTTGTCCTTTTCTTATCTGCCACCCGCTTATACCTAGAAGAAGCTTTGCACAATTTTTTTTTTCACCTCCCTCCAAATCCTGAAGAAGCGACTCACTGTGCCCCAACAGCTGGGAGAGACACTGACTAAACAGCAGGTACTTCTGGTATCACGGGATGTAGCCCATACTGATTGCAGAATGGAGAGTATCCCGATGACTCATGGTACAAATTATTGTGAGCAAATTCAGCCCATGGCAACAAGGAAACCCAGTCGTCTTGATTAGCTGAGACATATATCCAAATTCATTTTTCCAAATCCAGATTTACAAGCTGACCATTGCTCTGAGGATGGTACGCAGATGAAAAACTCAAGTTGATATTAAAGCATTTACATAACACCCTACAGAACCTGGAAGTAAATTGTATCCCACGATCTGAAACAATGTCTTTGGGGAACCCATGTAGCTTGAAGATTTCCTATATAAATGCCTCAGCCAACTTTGGAGCTGACGGTAACCCTCTTAATGGGACAAAGGGAGCGACCTTGGAGAACCTGTCCACCACTACTCAGATTGTATAGAACCCCTGGTAGGTCTGTTATAAAGTCCATGGATATATGGGACCATGGACGATCAAGTATTGGAAGTGGACATAAAGACCCTGAAGGAAGATGAGGAGGCACCTTATGCTGAGCACAGATAGTACAGGCTGCCACAGTCGACCACCAAAACTCCTAAGGATCAGTTCCAAAGTTCTCCCCATTCCTGCATGACCTGAAAAATGAGAAGAATGGGCCCATTGGAGTTACTTAGACTGGAGTTTGGGTGCTACAATTGTTTTCCCTGGCGGGATTTTGACCTTAGTGGCTGCAACAAAGCACCTAGGATTTAAAATTGGTTTGCCTTCCTTTACTTCATCCTCCTGGCCCACATTGAATGCTTGAGACAGGGCGTCAGCTTTTACATTCTTGCAACCTGAATGATAGGTAATAACCAAGTTACAACGGTCAAAAAATAGGGACCACCTGGACTGGCAATAATTCCGGCAATGCACGGTTTTGAGATAAGTGCAGTTTTTGTGATCTGTGAAGACTGTCACCGGAAATTTTGCCCCCTCCAGCAAATATCTCCACTCTTGCAACGCTAGCTTAATAGATAGTAATTCCTTATCAACTGCATCATTTTTCTCCGGAGCAGAAAATTTACGAGAAAATAACTCACAGGCGTACCACTTGCCCCACTCATCTTTCTGTGACAGTACTGCCCCAACTCCCACCGTGGAGGCGTCCACCTCCAAGAAGAAAGGCAGATCGCAGTCAGGTTGTCTTAGAATAGGGGCTGGCATGAAGCAGTGTTTTAAAAGAACAAAGGCCTCTACAGCTGCGGAAGACCATCTCCGAGTATCTTGTCCTTTTTTGGTGAGTGAAACCTTTGGAGCTGCTGTGATTGAGTAATTCTTGATGAACTGGTGACAGCAATTGCAGAATCCCAGGAAGCGTTGTATTGCTTTTAACCCAACAGGGCGAGGCCAGTTATTAATGGCAGCTAGCTTTGCAGAATCCATCTGAAGGCAAGAACCAGAAACATTTTTCAGGTTTGCAAAATAGCTGGTTGGCCCGAATTCACGTCAGCACTTCACATACATGCAGGCGATGGCTTGTCACATCCACTTAGAATATTAGGATGTCATCTAGATACACCACAACGTATTTATAGAGCAAATCCCTGAAGATGTGATTCATATATTTTTGGAAGACAGCTGGAGCGTTGCTTAACCCAAAAAGCATGACTAGGTACTTGAAGTGACCATCACGAGTATTGAAGGCTGTCTTCTACTCATCTCCAGCCCAAATCCTGATCAAATTGTAGGCCCCGCGAAGATCTAGCTTGGTAAAAATCTTTGCTCCTTTAATTCGATCGACAAGTTCGGATATCGGAGGTAATGGAAACTGGTCTTTGATGGTAATAGCATTCAGTCCCCTGTAATCAATGCATGGTGTCAGGCCCCCGTCCTTCTTTTTGACAAAGAGTAAACCGGCACCCGCGGGTGATTTGGACTCTATGATAAACCCACATTCCAGATTCTCCTGGATATACTCAGTCACTGATTGGACTCGGAAAGTGATAGAGGAAAAGTTCTTCCCAAGGTGGCCCTTTCCCAGGTAATAGATCAATAGCACAATCCCAATCTCTATGAGCAGGAAGTGTCTCAGTGGCCTTCTTACTAAACATGTCTCAGAAGGACCAGTATGAAGCTGGAAGCTGAACTTTTGGAGAGATGACTGAACTCCAAATGGCTTACTGGGGAGGTTTGATGATTGATAAACAGGAGCCATGGCATCGAGTACCCCACGCCAGAATTTGAGGTTCCTCCCAATCTAGCACAGGAGAATGCTTGCGAAGCCAAGGAAGACCCAGGATGACAGGACTCTCAGCTGATGGAAGTATGTAGAAAGCTATTGATTCTTGATGGAGAGCACCTACTTGAATGATAACTTCTGTTGTCCGAGAGTGGATGGTCACTGTAGGAAGTTTATTCCCATCCACCCCGATGATACTGAGAGGTGTTTGAAGTGGCATAATAGGCATTCCCAACTCTTGAACTTTCTTAGCCTTAATGAAGTTACCATCGGCACCTGAGTCTAGGAAAGCCCTAATGACTTCAGAGAACTTTCCCAGGACCAGGGTCACATCAATGGAGAATTGAGTAACTGCACGGTTCTTTGGGGTGTGTTTAAATGTACCCAATCTGACCACTCCTCGATCAGTTAGGCCCTCTGGTTTCCCAGACGTTTAGGACAGACAGAGAGAAGGTGACCTGGTTCACCACAATATAAAAAAGTCTGTTTCAAACCTCCTTTCTTTCTCTGTGACAGGAAGGCGAGATTTCACAACCTGCATGGGCTCTTCTGGAGGTTCCACTGGTGCCGTGAAACGTGGAGCGAGCTTAAAGGTAAACCGATGAGACTGTTCCTTTTTTCTTGTTCTCTCCCTGTGGCGAATATCCACCTGGATACTCAGGGAAATCATGTCATCCAAAGAAGTTGGCAGTTCCCTGGATGCGAGCACATCTTTGATCTGATCGGACAACCCTGCATGAAGGTGGCAACTAAAGCTTTGTTATTCCATCGCAATTCTGAAGCAAGGGTATGAAACTGCACAGCATATTGTCCAGCAGATTGATTGCCTTGTTTCAGCTGTATGATAGCCAATCCAGCAGAGGTTACTTGACCGGGCTCATCGAAGACCCTCCGGAAAACCTTCAGGAACTCTGTGCTATTGTTAACCAGAGGATCATTTCTTTCCCATAGAGGAGAGGCCCAAGCCAAGGCCTGACTGGACAGCAGCAAGATCATGTAAGCTACTTTCATCCTTTCTGATGGGAAATTTGCTGCTTGAACCTCAAATTTAATTGAGCACTGGTTCAGGAACCCTCAACAGTCCTTTGGGTCCACATTGTACTTTGTGGAATTCGGAATGTGTAATGGTGCAGAAGCACTTGCGGCCTGTGCAGTCACCATAGGAGGTAGGACTGATTGTGACGGTGCTGGCTGAGCGGTAATGACTTGTTGCATTAAAGTCTGGAGACACTGCATAATCTGGGCTTGATCTTGTTCTTGCTTCTCGACTCTAGCAAGTAGGTTCTCGAGTAAGTCTCGGGGCGATTGGTTACCAGCAGCATCCATGTTTTTGGGCCAAGGTATTCTGTCACAAACTCATGGGCAGATTGTGGATGCTACCCATATTATGGGAATTGGTTAAGCCTATTCCTGAGGTGCGGAGTCTAATGTGCTGGCAGTTTTCACCAGGGACCCTCGCAAAAAGGTATGGTCTTGGCGGCATCCAACACACAGGTTGCAGCCCTCAGGTTAGGTTTCCCTATACAGGTGCTGGCAACTTGGTCAGTATACAGGAGACTTGAGCATGGACTAACCAGGTCAGAACCAAACGGATGAAATGGTACTAGAGAGCAGACGTAAATGGGTCACAGGCCATAGCCAAGGTCAGAACCAGATATCAATGCAGAACCAGGGGTCAGGCAGAATCAGAGTCACAAACACGCCAGGGGTCAGAACCATTAATAAGGATATGCACAGGAATGCTGGAGTATGGTAATGGAGCCTATACTCTGGCACTGGAATGCTCCCAGGAACTTCCTTATATACTGTAGGTCAGAGTTCAAACCTAGCCCCAATCAGCACTTCCTATTATGGTGCCTGTCCCTTTAAATCTTTTAGCAGAGCAGCGCACGCGCTCCTAAGGAAGCCATGGCTGCCTGCACACAGCCACCGGGGGAGAAGAGGAGCAGCTGACAGCGGGTGCCGGGGATTTCCCACCCACTGTCACACGCCAGCCAGGACTCCAGCGTCACCGGACCACGTAAGAGCGACATGGATTCGATGGTGCCGTGACACAGACATTTGCAGTGGTTGAGCAAATGAATGAGAAGATGTAAGGGCATTCCTATCAAACAATGTATTTCTGCAGTGCTATACAGAATGTAGCAAGAGCACAGAAATTAAATAAAGGAGTGGAGAGGGTAAATTGTTTAGGGATGTCCCGTACTGTTCAAAGTAGGGCACGGACATTCCCATTTTGGCAAATAACTTTTGTGTTTTATTGTTTGCAAACTCCTAAACTGCTTGACGTTAATGGGTATATTTACTAAAGCTTCTATAGCAGAGAAGAGGAGGTGTTACCATAGCATCCAATCAGATTCTTGCTATCATATACCTACTACATGCTAGAAAATGATAGCTAGAATCTGTTTGGTTGCTATGGAAAACAGCTCCATTTTGTCTTTTTAGAAGCATTAATAAATCTACACCTTAGCCTATCTATAATTAAGTCAGCAGTGTAGGAGACCGCTTCTGATTGGCTACATCACTATTAACTCATCGGAGATTAAGTTAATTTATATTGTGTACTTTTCCTTGTTCTATTCTAGCTACACAGGTAATGCAGGCTGAAATTTTAGTGAGTGGCACACTTGTACTGGTAAAAGAGTAGCTTAATCTGACCCTGATCTTGGTTTTTTTATTGGACTTTGCTCTTAACCGCTGCAGGCCCCTGATCTCGGCATGTTCACTAGAGTTAACTGCCTCCTGCCAAGCCCTGAAAATACCCTGTTATTGGGCTTTGCTTTCATTGCTGCATTTTCCTGTTCTCAGCCTGCTTATGGGTGTTGACCTGTACAATCTGCAATCACTGTTGGGTAGAGGTGCAATCAGTGGCATTACTATGGGGGTGTGGAGGGGGTGACACCAAAGTACTGGCTCTTCCTCAGCGGCAGAAGCCTGATGATGCAGTGTGACATTATCCTGCAGCACTCATGTCCTGTCATAGAGGAGGAGCTGACAGTGCAGGCACTAGTCTCCGGGGGCAGCCTAGCATCTCAGGGGATGCTGGGCACACCCCTGGAGTGATGCAATCAGGATTCCCCAATAGACCACGCCCCTTATGTTAGGCCATGACCCCTTTTCAGATGAGGGGGGTTATGGAGTATGCACCGGGAGTCACCAGACCCGGTGACACCTATGGGTGCAATATTACCCAAGGCTCGATTACATTCAAGAATTGGTATGGGTATGCATATATCATACTAGCTGATGTGCCTGGTTTCACCTTGGTAGACCTTACATTTTTACTATTTTCATCGCCGTCATCCCATTTTAAATGAACTTATATGCATAGCTCATTTAATGCCTCTGACGTAAAGGAGCATGTTTTTATCCATTTAAATAAATTGAGTTTTTTAAACTTTTTAAAATATGAATGAATTGAAGGTGAGTTACAAGTTGTATGTACACCTTTAATTTCTCTACTTGAGGATTTATTTGCTAACCACATTGGTGATACTCTCCTCTGCCCATGTGAGAAACAGTCCTCCCTCAAGTCAATCCCTGTCACCTTCAGTGACTGCCCCTGGGACTTGTTGATGGTCATTGTAAAGCAGACCTTGAGGAGGAACTGCAGCCTTGAACTCAAAGGGGTTCTCTGATGGTATGTGGTATGCATGGTATGAACACCCACTCCCCCTGAGCACAACCAGTAAACACTGTGGCCTTGATGATGTTCCTGTGGAGAGCGTTTTCTTGCAGCCAGATGCCATTGCAGAGTTTGGGTTGGTTGAGGTTTTTCAACAACATCACTGGAGCACCCACTTTGAGGAGAAGCTTTGGGCTGCGAGGTGAAGAGGGTTTAGGAACTCCACTGGGTAGTGTACCACATCATCCATTTGCAATACCAAGTCCACAGACCTATACTCCATGTCTACCCTTTTGAACAACTGAAGTAGTGTCATTAATGATGGTAGTCATGTTGTTCTTGGGGGTCAGATTGGCACACTCGCACAGTCAGTCCATGGACTTTTTTTTGGATATTTGCTATATCAGGGTATATCCTGGCTGTGAGTCTGCTAAAGTCTTCACTATGGTGCCTAGGCCTGCAGGGAAGGTCACCTTTCCCTTGGACTTTGAACATGCTCCATCCCTTATTTTGAGTAGGAATTTGGAGAATTGCCCAGCAGAGACATTGCCCCTCATGTGGATGCTCATGTTCTTCCTCAAGAGAGTTTCCACAGATACAATGCCTTAACATTTTCAGCTCAATTTCCCCTCTGTACTACTGGCAGAGTCTGCTGAAAGTCTCCAGCTAGCAGCTTGGTCACACCACCCCTTACTCCATCATTGCCCTTGATATATTTGAGGGTTCTGCTCAGTGCCTCAAAACCCCCCTTGTGCACCATAGTAGTACAGTCATTAGTACAGTCATCCCAGACAATGAGTTTACAGTCCTTTTAGTGTTAAGTCCTTAGCAGTGGTGGCTCCAGAGGTGTGGCTGCAGCTTCAAAAAGGGGAGCCACACCAATTACTGCTACCCCAAATGCAGGAAAACAAAACTGGCAGTTGGGGTGGGTCCCCTAATTGAATACTGGACTGCAATGCAGCGACACCTCTTGAGTCACCACTTGTCTCAGACAATGAGCTTACAGTCCCACAGCACTTGGTGTTGCTTTGTTATCCAGTCACCTCGATCAAGAGGAAACAATTTATCCCTTCTCAGCCCCATAGGAGATGATTTAAAACATTCTCTAATTAGTGAGTGTCTATGTCATGGAAGCCATATGCTGCCCAAATTACATGTTTCTAGGACCAGGGGTTTGGGCTGGGCATTAATGAGTCATTGAGTCAGACAGGACAATTGTACATATATATATATATATATATATATATATATATATATTGTGACACAGTCAGATTAGGGGGTCCCTCTCCTGGGTAGAGGACTCCTTCCTTACACACACACACAGCAGCAGGGAAGCAGCACACCAGTCTGGATGCAAGTACAAGCTGGTCGGCGCCAGTCTTTATTGTACAATGTCAGAAATAACATAAAGAAAACAAACATAAATCCTAGCCCTGTCGGGGTACTAATTTCACATGTAGTTCCCTCACTACCAGAATCTGGCAGGGCCTAATGCCCTCACCAGCAACAAAGGCACAGCACAACACTTATAGTTAGGTTTTCAAGTGTCTCTGAGCAAACTCCCTGTCTGCTCTCCCAGGTGAGACACTCAGCCCTAAACACACCAGGCTTATATTGGCCACTCTCAGGTGGAAACCCTAACAAGCCTGTTACCAGGCTGTGAGAATCAAAACCTGGAGTTGCCATGGGTGGAGCCCTCCCTCTCCTCTCACCCACAACCCCCAGGTCCCAAACCGGCTTTTCAAAAAGCCGAGACTCAAGCCTGCTACACTGCAGACTTTCTCCTGGGATTTAAAACACATAAGACAGGAATCTGGGATAAATGTCCCTGTCACAGACCACTTTACCAGTGATCTTATCACATATCCCCCCCTTTGTTTCGACCTATGGGGCGGAACAACTGAAGCCCCCAAACAATGAACGCGTGACAACGCGTCTGCTTTAGACAACAGGCCCCCTGGCCTGTGTTCCACTGAAAATTTAAAAGTTTGTAATGCCAAGAACCATCTCGTAATTCTCACATTACTGTCCTTATTTTCGGACATCCACTTCAGTGATCAATTTGAAATTTCTTCCAACCAAGTAGTACCTGAGAGCCTCTAACGCCCACTTTATGGCCAGCGCCTCCTTCTCCACTGTGGCATCGGGTAGGCATCGAATTTTAAAACACTGTTCAACTTTCGGAAGTCATTGCAGAAACGCACACTCCCATCGGGCTTTGGAATCAACCCAATGTGACTTGACCATTCACTATGTGATTCTTCAATAACCCCTAACTCTAGCACATTTTTAATTTCTTTCGACACCGATTCTCTTTGTGCTTCTGGTAACCTATAGGGCTTTAGATTAACTTTAACCCCTGGGTCAGTGATGATGTCATGTTTAATGACCGAGGTTTTCCCAGGTACATCAGAGAACAGCACCCTATTTCTGATCAGAAACTCCTTGACCTCTTGTTGTTGAATTGCCAACAGGGTTTTTGCCACTGTCACTTCGGGAACTAAGGGCCCTGGTTATACTGGAGGGGCTCAGACGGCCGACAGTACCGTTCTATCTTTCCAGGGCTTTAACAGATTTATATGGTATATCTGTTCCGGCTTTCTTTTCCCCGGCTGGTAAACTTTGTAATTGACCTGTCCCACTCTTTCTAAGATTTCAAAGGGGCCTTGCCATTTAGCCAAAAGTTTATTTTCCACAGTGGGAACCAACACTAACACTCTGTCCCCAGGAACAAAGCTGCGTAACCGAGCATTGCGGTTGTATACCCTCTGCTGTGCCTGTTGAGCCTGTTCCAGGTGCTCTCTCACTATCGGCACCTCTATAATAGGCAAAGGAACTAGTGGACCCTTAGAACATGGCCTGGGAGCATGATACTGACTCTCAGGGCAGGATGCGCAAAAGTCAGATACCTCTTTATGGAGTCCGGGCCAGAAAAACCTCTGCATTATTCGCTCAGTGGTTTTCTCTACCCCTAGATGGCCTGCCGTTATATGACCATGGGCCAGATCCAACACTGTTCTTCTGTAGGCTTTGGGAACTATTAGTTGTTCCACAATATCTTCCCCCTTCTTAGTCACCTGATCTAACAAATCCTGACACGTTACCATGTGGGGATAGGACAAAGGACTATCAAGGTCTACGGGTTTACCATCAACTACTTTTACATTCTCCCTGGCTTTCACCAAAGTAGGGTCATTCAACTGCTCCACGGCAAAGACCTCTCTTCTGACCTCTAAATCAGGCAGACGATCCACTGGCCCAACAACACTTCCCACCTCAATGGGAGGCACACCAGTTGGTGGGCCACCGTCACGCTCCGCATTCTCTAGTTCGCCAATCATAGTAGAAAAAGGGAATAACTCTGACTCAGAAGAAACTCCCTCCTCCACTACATCGACAACCTTCTCAAATGGATCGGGGTTGTTCACTTCGGGAACAAAACGGCTTTCCCACAACTTCCAGAAGTGAGCAAAGTCTCCCCAATATTGCATCGTACACCAGACCATGCACCAAACCCACAGAAACTATAGCCGAACCACATGGTGTCTCGATGTTCACCTCGGCAGTAACATTATATCGAGTATCCCCATGTACGCAGGTCACACCAACAGTTTTCCCTGTATGCCTCAAGGGGTTCATCAGCTCAGCTTTCATAAGTGTCACCAAGCTACCAGAGTCAAACAGTGCCTCTACTCGGTTGCCATCTACAGTGAGTACACTCATGTGCTTATCAGTCTCAGCCTGCCGGTCAGCCGTACAGGCTGTCTGTGCAAAGAAAGACCCCCTGCGGTAGACATGAGCAGTATCACATTGCATAGGTTCAGTTGTAAGTGAACAATGAGCGGAAATATGGCCGAAGTCACCACACTGGAAACACTGAATCATATTAATGTCTAGTCGTTTACGGGGCAAGAACCTTCCAGGCCTGGCAGGCCTGTCTCCAGGTTCTACACCCTCAGTCTTAGGTACATTCCACCGCCCCGCACCCTTCTCCCCTGGAACAGTCTTACCAGGCCAGGGTCTGTGGGAGTTTGCCGGTGTGCCATCGGGGCTCGGTGGGGCATACTCCTCAGCTCCTCAGCTGCCACGTACCTCTCCACCAGCTCGACCAACTGGTCCACGGACTTAGGGTCTGCATGGCTCACCCACTTGCGCAGAGTCACAGGTAATGATCGCAGGTACCGGTCCATCACGACCCTTTCCACGATCTGTGGTCCCATCAGCGTCTCGGGCAGTAGCCATTTTGAGGACAGATGGATGAGGTCATGCATCTGTGAACGTGGAGGCTTGTCCATATGGAACTCCCAGCGGTGGACCCGTTGGGCACGAACAAAGGTGGTGACTCCCAAACGAGTTAGGATCTCCTGTTTTAGTTTTTTATAGTCCTTGGCATCAGCCAGGCATAAGTCGAAATAGGCCTTTTGTGGCTCCCGAGACAAAAAAGGTGCCACCAGACTTGCCCACTGCTCCTTGGGCCAACTCTCCCTTTCAGCCGTTATTTCAAATGCGGCGAGATAGGCCTCCACATCATCGCCCGAAGTCATCTTTTTTCAGGAAGAGACTGGCTCGTACGGAGTGAGTGGTGGTGGGAGGACCAGTATTAACATCTCTGGGCCGGGCGACCTGGTGCTGCACCACCTCTTTTATGGCCTGGCTGTTTTCCGCTATGGCCTGGCGGGTTTCCTCGATGGCGACCTGTTGTTGCCTCTGGGCTGCCTCCAAGGCCAACAGATGCACCCTGGTGGATTCCTGCTGAGCCCTGGTAGATTCCTGATGAGCCCTGGTAGATTCCTGCTGAGCCCTGGTAGATTCCTGCTGAAGTTTGTTCATCTCCTGCTGAAGTTTGTTCGTCTCCTGCTGAGCTCCTGTAGCTTGGAGCAAGGCCTTAATAATTTCCTCCATTTTGTCCTGGGGTGTAGGTTGGAAGCTGAACCTTGCCTCTCTGAGCATTGGCTGATGCCTCCTCTATGGGACTCCAAGGACACAGTGTTATTTCCACACTCACAAATTGGGTGTCTGTCCCTTTAATTTTTAAATGGAAAGTTTTCCTCTTGCTGCAACTTCAGTGTGTGTGGGTGCCCGCATTCTCCACCATATTGTGACACAGTCAGATTAGGGGGTCCCTCTCCTGGGTAGAGGACTCCTTCCTTACACACACACACAGCAGCAGGGAAGCAGCACACCAGTCTGGATGCAAGTACAAGCTGGTCGGTGCCAGTCTTTATTGTACAATGTCAGAAATAACATAAAGAAAACAAACATAAATCCTAGCCCTGTCGGGGCACTAACTTCACAGGTAGTTCCCTCACTACCAGAACCTGGCAGGGCCTAATGCCCTCACCAGCAACAAAGGCACAGCACAACACTTACAGTTAGGTTTTCAAGTGTCTCTGAGCAAACTCCCTGTCTGCTCTCCCAGTCCTAAACACACTAGGCTTATTTTGGCCACTCTCAGGTGGAAACCCTAACAAGCCTGTTACCAGGCTGCGAGAACCAAAACCTGGAGTGGCCATGGGTGGAGCCCTCCCTCTCCTCTCACCCACAACCCCCAGGTCCCATACTGGCTTTTCAAAAAGCCAAGACTCAAGCCTGCTACACTGCAGACTTTCTCCTGGGGATTTAAAACACATAAGACAGGAATCTGAGATAAATGTCCCTGTCACAGACCACTTTACCAGTGATCCTATCACAATATATATATATATTGGTAGACCTTAGATATTTACTGTTTCCATTTACATCTCACCACTTCAATAACACGTTAATCCCTCACCTCTATAGTAATGCATCACTGCTATAGTAAAACATTACCTTCCCTCACCTGTGTACAGTACTAAAACATTCCTGTCCATCACCTCTATTGTAACACATTTCCCTCCCTCGCTTACATTGTAACACATATTCCCCTCCCTCACCAGTGTAGAATAACAATCCCTTCCTCACACCTGTAGTAACACATTACCCTCTCTAAAACCTGTAGTAACTTTTTCCCCTCCCTCACCTCTGGAGTAACACATTCCTTTTCCTCACCACTGTAGTAACACATTACCCCACTCACCCTTGCAGTAACACATTCCCCTCCATCACCACTGTTGTAATACATTACCCCTGCTCACCCCTGTAGTAACACATTCCCCTCCCTAACCTGTGTTGTTACACATTCTCTTCCTTCACTCCATAGTAATACATTTGACATTCCCCTCCCTCACCTTTGAAGTATCACATTTCCTTCCCTCACTATTTAAATAGGGGAGCCATACCAACTACCAGTGAAGTTTAGCAGAACTTAGGATGCCAGTTGGTGTTTGAATATGAACTGTTTTACAGCCCCGATGAGACAGTCAGGCAGGATTTGCATAGGAAGAGGAAACTTTTCACCCCCTTAGAAGTTGAATTTCAAAAAAAACCCTTCATACATTGGAACCTACAGCATGGAAGGAATATTATCCACCTATTTTCATATTTCTAGGTCAAAGGGTTTGGGCTGACATTGATGAGTCAATCAGTCAGTCAGTGAGTAAGTCAGGACATTTCATTTTATTTATATAGCTTGAGTGTAAGTTTTTGGACTCACATTTTACACTATATTTGTTTTCCTTTTTTTTGCAAAATAACCCACTCATCTTGAGACCAAATGTTGGAGAAGAGCTAGAACCCACCTTCCCTCATTTGATCTTGCTATCTTCTAGGAGCATATTGGGTGAGTTCCAAAAGTTTGAATTGCATCCTTGTAAACTTTGGGGACCTTTTTTTCCTTGGCACAAGTTATCTCCACTTCTCCTGTACAACTGCTGGGTCTTGTACTCTGCACATATGTACTTGTGAGCATATCATGCTCTACAGCAGGGGTCAGGAAACTTTTTTACCTTTTGCCCCAAAATATATTTAGAAACTCTGATGTTACCCCCTTGATTTGAAAGGAAGGAAATCATATAGTAGTGCCCCCATATAATACCCCTGTAGTAGTGCCCCCACAGTTATGCCGTGTAGTAGTGCCCCCATATTATGCCCCTGTAGTAGTGCCCCCACAGTTATGCCCCTGTAGTAGTGCACCCATAGTTATGCCCCTGTCATAGTGCCTCCATATAATGCCCCTGTAGTAGTGCCCCCATATAATGCCCCTGTAGTAGTGCCCCCATATAATGCCACTGTAGTGCCGCTTGTACAAAAAAAAACTTACCTTAATCCCCGCTCCTGCATCCGCCGCTGTCCTGTCCACCCAGTTGCTCTTCGGAACTATGGGAGAGACGTCATGCCATCTCTCCCATAGTGCGCATGTAGAGAGGTGGAAGCTGGAGTTCAGAAGAGAATTCCAGCCTCCAGCTAATGCGGCGCTGCAGGGAAGGAGCCGGATGCCCGCTGGCAATTACATCTCAGCGGGCGTCCAGCTTAGAGCCTCCCTGCGGCACTGTATTATAGAATGATTCATATGCATGCCGGCTGTCCATCCATTACCCCCAGGAATTTCATTTTTACCCCATGTGGGGTAATTTACCCCTGTTCCCTGACCACTGCTCTACTGGAAAGGCAGCTTGTTACTGTAAGGACCTCATAAGGCAGTTATAGGGATATAATTATCTCAACAGGTAATGCCACAACAAAAATGGTTTATATCCCTTGTCCACAAATCGGGAAGGCAGTTTTAAACCTTGTGATTTAAAGTCATACAGTTTGTAGTTATTCTTGTTACTAATATGTCAATGTTACTGTTAATTTACTTCCCAAATTCCTTGATGATCTGTGAAATGTTACAGATCCTATCCTATGCCAATGAACCCTCCAGCCATGACAAAATTCAATTTAGGAAGAAGGAATAAATTAGGTGATATGATAACTTTTGGAATAACCCCTATAAAATGTCCACATCTCCTGTCGGTTGAGATGCTGTATTATTTGAATCCCATATTATCTTTCTCTGATGTACCCTTGCAGAGATATAATGTAGTTTAACTTTTCCTCACTCTAGACAGTTGGTAAGCATGCTCTGGACAAAGGGCCAACATTTCTAATTTGCATTGACACAGAAAGCCAGCTGAAGAGGGGCAGGGTGACAGCCCATGCAGGCATAAAATAGCATGTACAATTCTAGGGAACCAATCTGACATTGGAATTTTCTCCATCTTCATGCATCTCCCCGCAAACAGATTCATATATGAATGTTCATTAATTTTTACTTTTTGTTTAGAGAAAATTATTTGCATAAGATTATGTAAATCATTGCTATGTCATTCTTATTAATTGATTTTATATATACTTTAAGTATTTTATCATTCTCATATTAAACTTCCTTTAATAAGATTGTTCTCTGTAAGGTTGTTGGCTTAACCATGCTCTGTATTTGTACTACAGCTTGTTATTTTGGTAATGATAACTGATACTTAATTGTAGTTGTAGGGAGGACTTTAGGCTTCCTATTTGGAGTAAGTATATGCTGAAAAACTCTTAAGTGGTGGCATACAAGTATGGGAGAGATACTGGGGTGTTCAGGGGCGTATCTACCCATTGGCCAGGATGGCACTCGCCAGGGGCGCTGTCCGGCAGTGCCACCAGCAGCCAAGGGGTGGACAAGTTCCCTGGCGCCCACAAGTGTAGGGCAGACCTCAGTGAGAGTGGTCTGCCATACACAGTTTACAAACACAGAGCCGCCAACGGCGGCTGTGTTTGTAATAGCAGCCAACCAATGAGAGTCACACAGACTCTCATTTGCTGCTGCGTCATCCGTGGAGGGAGTCGGCTGGAGGTCACTCATGAGCTCCGTGTTCCAGCTCCCCCCGCAGCATGTGATGGGAGAGATGTCATACGTCATGACGTCTCTCCCATGCAGGAGAAGAGCAGGCCGGGACTCAGAGCGGACAGCGGCGGTCACATCAGGATCGGGGATCAGGTAAGTTTAATTTTTTTTTGTTCTTTGTGTGTGTGTGTAAGCCTAGCTCTACGGGGGGAAGGCACTGAAATAGGGGGTGGCCGCTACTGGGGGCACTTTATGGGAGGGTGTCCGCTACTGAGGGCATTGTATAGGGGTGGCCACTCTGGGGGCAATTTAGTGGGGTGGCCACTACTGGGGGCAATTTAGGGGGGGTGGCCACTACTGGGGGCACTGTATAGGGGTGGCCACTACTGGGGGCAATTTAGGGGGGGCACTACTGGGGGCACTGTATAGGGGGGACTACTACTGGGGGCACTGTATAGGGGGGACTACTACTGGGGTCTAATACTGGGGGCAATGATTAGGGGGGCTACTACTGGGGGCAATGCAGCATAGGGGGGGAGGTAGGGGGGCGCCAGTCCATTATATTGCCAGGGGTGCTTGGATCCCTAAATACACCCTTGGGGGTGTGTAACCTTTTATGTATATATACCAGATTGTTGTTTTTTATTAACTCTCTGTCAGCCCCAAGCAACGCAGCCTCAAGTGAGTGCTGATCTGAAAAAGTTATGGACAGCAGGTAGATATTGGATCATCTTGGAACTAATTCCATGACACCACCACCAAGAGTGCCTTTCGACTACTATAAATAAGTATGGTTTGCTCAAAATTTAAAAATGTATCATATGCAGCAGTTTCTCACATATTATGCAAATATATGTTTGGCAGTATGAGCCATTTCATAGTGGAATTGTCCCTTTTTTTAAATGCAATATTGTTAGCTGGGCTAAAATAAATAATAAAGATGCCTTTTTCTTTTTCTTACTATGATACAATTTGTTTTATGCTGTAATGGTTTAACTGCATTTTTACAACTATTGTTTACAAAATGCTAAGATTTTATGTTCACTCTACAACTGAATGCAATCTAATACTGCTCGTAGTAGATGTACCACACAGTACAAATTTCCTTATAGATTGGTCACGTTCTCTCTAGCATTACCTTTATTGCAGTGCATGTCTCAACAAAGAATATCTAACAAAATATCACAGACATTCTTAGCAACATATTGTTTAAGACCAATTATTGATACTTATATTCAATTTACCAGCTGCATATATTCTACATTAAGGTGTTAGGAAATAGATGAAGCTATCTCTACAATGGCAAAATGTTAAGAACATTATATTCTGCTTTTTTTTTCTTTTTTTAATGCATTTTACCTTAGTAAAGACACTGAAGAAACGCTTTAAATTCTAGAGTAAGACCTTTTGTATAAATGTATATATTTCTGTATAGTTTTCTTGTATATTGCATGTATGCTGATTTGCATGTAATTACTTTTGTGATGTAAAACAAGTTTATTTAGGTTTGGGTACCTTTTTTAATGTGTTATTAGATATTGTTTGATATAGGGACAGTTTACCTAGCCTAGCAATCTTAAAATGGCAGTGTTCTGTAATCCCTTTAGAACTCAGCATTCCCCTGACATTTCATGTCATATCATAAACTGCAATCAGATAAAAGGATGCTACCTAGGTAGCATATCTATGAAATGCCTTGATCTCACTATAAAGACTGTCTTGTTTCCTGCAGTTTACTCCGCAGTATTTAAATAGATGGTTTTGTTGATACTGTATGCTATACACATCCATGTCCTTCACAATACATCATACATCATGATTAAACATCAAGGGAGATTTTTAATAGCCACAATTTTCAAATTGCAGGATTGAAAGGCAAGAGATATTGATACTGTAGTTGAGATTTCTAGCAACACAGATGTTATGTTTTGCAAGATTATATTAAATATGGAGATCAATAGCAAAAGAGTTTTTTTTCTAATACCTGATTGGTAAGATGCTCTAACAGTTAGAAGTGAATCAATAAAAACTTTAATAACTGTGGGGTATCCCCTGAAAACCCATACTTCAAGGTGGACGTTTTTTCTGCGGGATCGGTATGAATGACCTATGGCCGGCGGTTCAAATCCCGATGCTGGAAGACCGGCACCAGTGAAAATCCCGATGGGTAAGTAAACTATACCTATCCCTCCGCCTGGCTTACCTTCGTTCGGTATGTCGGGATTGCACAGTCGGGAAACCAGCAGTCGGCATTTCGACTGTCGGCTTACTGACTGCATACCCTGTCATAGCCTAGTGCAGGTAGTGGCTTTTTTTTTGGAGGGTGGGGGGCTCACACCTTTTCTTCTCCCTATTTTGAGGGGACATGGCATATTTTTTACACATTTACTTATTGTTTGACTTTAAACAACTGCAAAGAACATTAGCTGATAATCATCCTCAGCATGGATGCTTTCAACGGTATGCATTCAGGAAGCCGATGGTCAAAATGCCGACTGCCGGCTTCCCGACTGTGCAATCCTGACAGTGAACTAATGATAGCCATTGAAATCCTGATGCCTATCAATATCCCTATGCCTGGAGCCCGACATACCGAATAAAAGTAACCCAGGTGGCGGGTACGGACAGCCGCAGGGGGGAAGGATTAGGTTATTGGCTCCCGGGGGGAAATAGGGTTAGGCACCCCCCCACCAGGAGGGTTAGAGTTAGGCTAGGGGAAGGGGGGTTAGGGTTAGGCACCCAGAGGGAGGATAGGGTTAGGCACCCCCCTGCGAGGGTAAGCTATAGGCTGCGGGGATGGGGGGTTAGGTTTAGGCACTTACGGGGGGGGAGTTAGGGTTATAGGGGGGAGGTTAGGGATAGGCACCCCTAAGAGAGGGTTAGGGTTAGGGGGGGAGGGTTAGGTATAGTTAGTTTACTTACCCATCAGGATTTTCACTGGTGCTATCTTTCCGGTGTCGGGACTTGAACCATCAGCCGTAGGTCCGGCGGTCATTGATAACGATTCCTATGACAGACTGCACCCACTATAGCACTAAACTCACAATGTTGGATTTTCTAGCAATAATGCTCACCCTACTTAATTCCAGGTCTGGTTTACTGAGAACCGGACCCACCCAAACTTGGTGTTTCGAGGCTAGATCCGAGTCCGTCATGGATTTTCTCACCTGACGCAGATTCGAAAATGAAGCAAAATGTGTAATCCTCCAGCTGTCAGATTCTTGTAGGTTTGGGATTATATAAAAGTCCCCGCAATCTGCGCCATTTTCACTCCGGCTGTGGAGAGAGAAGCTAGCAGACGTAGTCAGTCACTGTTAGTCACTCAGTGTGTGTACCCAGTCTGGGTCTTGAGCCGAAGACTGCTGCTGTGCTGTCCATAAAGGGGCTTAGGCTGCAGTATATAAAGGGGGGCTTCCTTCAGTGGGTGCTGCAGCTGCTGTGTCACTTGTCCTGTCAATTAACTGTGGCTGCTGGTATGTTGTTGTCCTGTCCATCAGGCTAGGGCTGCAGTCCATAAAGTGGTGCTGTGTTGTCCAGGGGGGTGCTCTGACAATTAGGGGTGCTCTTCCCCAGTGTAAAAAAGATAAATACACTCTTTTTCTTTCTTTTCTTGTGTGTGTGTGCATTAGCAACTTAGCTGCTCTATTATTATTCGGTGACACTGCCGCAGTTTATCGTCCTCATATTTGTGACTCTGCAGGTGGTCTGTCCGTACTCAGCAGGGTGCTTTGTTGTCCATAAAGGCATGCTGTCTGTGTTGTTCATCAATGGGCTGCTGCCTCATTCAGGGGTGCTCTTCCCCAGTGTAAAAACAAAATAAAAGTGCTTTTTTGTGTGTGTGTGCGCTAGCAACTTAGCTGCACTATTATTGTTCATTGACACTGCCGCAGTCTATCATCCACGTATTTGTGACTCTGCAATGGTCTGTCCAAACTCGGCAGGGGTGCTTTGTTGTCCATAAGAAAATGGCGCTGTCTATGTTGTTCAACAAGGGGCTGCTGCCTCATTCAGGGGTGTTCTTCCCCAGTGTAAAAAATATAAATATGAAATTAAATTAATATCAATCCACAAAAAAAAAAGATTTTGCATTAGCAACTTATATGCTCTATTATTGTTTAGTGACACTGACAGGCAGACCGCAGTTTATCGTCCACGTAGTTAGAACTCTGCACTGCAGGTGGTCGGTCCACACTTAGCAGGAGTGCTTTGTTGTCCATAAAGAAGGGGTGCTGTCAGTGTTGTTCATCAAAGTGATGGGGTGCTCTCCCCAGTGTCTAAAAATTAAAAGTGATTTATTTTCTGTGTGTGCACGTTAGCAACTTAGCTGCGCTATTATTGTTAGGTGACACTGCCGGCCAGACCGCAGTTTATTGTCCACATATTGTGACACTATAAGTTGTAGTGCAGTGTGTTATTCTTATTCATAAAAAATCTTGTGACACTGTAAGTGGTAGCACAGACTAATATTCAACTTTTCACTTCTTTCCTCAATCGTGAATAAATGATTAGTCTACACGCCCCTTACAAGACCACAACAAAGTTCTAAATAACTAGCATTATATACAAAAAATAATGACATCACTGCAAGTGGTAGCACAGTGTGTTATTGTTTTCTTACTCATAAAAAAATATTGTGACAATAAGTGGTAGCGCAGTGTGTTATTGTTTTCTTATTCATAAAAAAACTTGTGACACTAATTGGTAGTGCAGTGCGTTATTCTTTTCTTATTCATAAAACATCTTGTGACTCTGTAAGTGGTATCGCAGTGTGTTATTCTTATTCATAAATAATCTTGTGTCACAGTAATTGGCAGCACAGTTTGTTATTCTTTTCTTATTCATAAAAAATCTTGTGACACTGTAGGTCCTTGATATGGCAGTGTAATTTTTAAAATTGGTACAAATTGTTGTGTGTGCTTTACCCCACTTCATTTGTGTTTGTTTATATGGAGAATGATCAGTTGAGAGGAGAGCAGGAACCACATACTAGTGCTGGAGCTGCTCCCAGTGCCACCAGTCATGACAATTCTAGTTCGTCTACATCATCTACTAAAGCTGTTGCCCAAGGGTATACAAGGCTTAAGTCAGGGCATCTAAAAATCAAGAACCAATCTTTTACAGTGGTAAAAAAAATATATCAAAGGGACAGTTATCTGCAGAAAGACATAACATTGGCAATATGCCTTTCACCACATGAAGTGGCAAGGAATGCTATGGCCTTGGACTTTATATATGACTGGTGGTTCTGCCTCTTATGATGATGTAAGCACAAGTGAACATGCTGACATAGAAATTGAGGATGCTTCTGTGGAAGTGCACCAGGATGAGCAGGATATTTTGTAGTTGGTGTTAATAATGATGTTGTTTGTGTAAATCAGGCACCAGTGGATGATACAGTTATTGCCAATGATAAGGAAAAGCCCATTGTCATGCATGGGCACAAGACAAAAAATCCACTTTTATTTCTACCCAAATCCAGACAACAATTGTCAAATCATCTGTACCCTTTGTAGAGCCAGAGCAAGTAGAGGGTAGGAACCTTAACCATCTAGGAATCTCCTCCCTGTTATGTCATCTGCAGCGCATCCATCCAAAAAGTTTTTGTGTTTTGTGTTGACTCATCTGCATCACCAGTGGGTCTTTTAGGATAGTTTTGTTTTTTCTCTGCAGATGCACTTGCTGAAAAAACTAAAGGAGAAGCCATCGCTGCATCACGTGCCACTTGAGCTGACAATTTGCATACCAACAGCTCTTTGCATCTCTTCAGATCTGTGTCCATTGGTAAGAAAGACACAACGTATGACTTAAACCTTATGTCTTAAATTTAGCATTTGCTCTGTTCAGCTTGTCCACATATCTGTGGTTAAGTGGACAGTTGGTTCAATGTCATTTTGGAGGCCACTAATTAAGTTTTTTTAAGGTCCCTGAACAGGTTGGGAATTGCTTTTCTAGAGAAGTGGAATCATGATGGGATTGGGTAGTGGGGACATAGGACCACAATTAACTATCTAAATCCCACTGCTTTATTTGCAGATATTGGATACACATCTAACACCAGCATAGATGTTATAGTGTCAGTGATCTGCTATGCAACTGTGTGACTGCTGTCATACTTGCTCCCCCTTGCAAAGTATTGTTTAACAGTCAATTGTTTTTTTTTTATTACTACTAGTAGTCTACTTGGTCCCCTTCTGAGATGAAAATTCACTCCCAGCAGCAGCAGGCATAGCCCTCAAGGAATTTTCTGGGGGAAGGACTGATGTGAATTATTTAAATATTTTTTGTAAATGCCTTTCCTCCTCCCCTCCCCTCCTCCCTCAATAAATTTGCTTTGGTATCAAATAATTATAATTAAATTTACTACTAATCAAATCTTCTTTTCCCTGCCTTCAACTACATACAAACTCCAACTCCCTCAGGCCTCTTGAATAATAAAAACATTTGTTTTCTGATGTGCCTTGTTGGAAGTTGAACTGCCACTGCTGCTGCAATCTTTGACATGTGGTTGCTGAATGCCAAAAATGTCCAGAAATATTTATGGCCACAGACAGCATCTCCTGCATGCCCCTTTAATTTTAAAAAAATATATTCTGAACCACCAAGTTGATTTCGTGGGCAAAACATGGGACATATTGTTCACCCATGCTCTCCCCTCCTCTCTCATAAATTTGCTTTGGAATCAAAAAATAAAATTAACTTTACTACCAGTCAACCCTTCCTGCCCCTACCTTCAACTAAATACATACATACTCCCTCTTAAGTCCTCCACTCCTCTCCTCACCCAAAGCCACCATCACCAGATGTAATCTTGGGTCTCTCGACCCTGCTGTCCTGTCTTCCTCACTTGATACTCTCCTTTCTCCTCTATCATCCATGGCCTGCCCTAACCAGGCAGACTCCTTCTACAACATCACTCTCATTTCTGTACTTGACTCCATTTCCACCTCCTCCTCTGTCCCCTTCTGTCAGTCCAAACCCCAGCCCTGGAACTCCAAACTGACCCAGTTTCTCAAAAAATGCTTGTGCACAGCCGAGCACCTCTGGAGGAAATCTCGCTTTTTGGCACACTTCCTTCACTTCAATTTTGTCCTCTCTTCCTACAGCTCGGCCCTCTCCCTTGCCAAGCAATCCTTCTTCTAGTCATTCATCTGCTCTCAGTCCTCCAATCCTCGCCACCTCTTTGGTACTTTCAACCTTCTCCTCCGCCCCCACCTCCACCCCTTCCATCCTCCCTCACTGCATTTGACTTTGCCTCCTTCTTCTCTTCAAAAATTTAAACAGTTTGTCACAGTATATCCTCCAATCTCCCTGCTGCAACCCCACCTCCCCCACCATCTGCACCTCCTGTCCATCCCATCTTGTGCTCCTTCAGCCCCACCATGGGTGATGAGGTCCACTCTCTCATCTTGTCCTCTCCCACTTCCACCTGCCCCCTTGACCCCCTCCCTTCTCACCTTCTATGCTCCCTCTCCTCCACTGTCTGCTCCCACCTTGCTCACCTTTTCAACTTATCTATCTCCACCGGCATCTGTCTCTCATCGTTCAAACATGCTCTTGTCACACCTATTCTTTAAAAACCAAACTTGATCCGTCCTCACCTGCCAATTACAGCCCCATTTCTCTTCTCCCTTTTGACTCCAAACTACTTGAGTGGCTTGTCTACAGCCACATCACCAGCTATCTCTCTGACAACTCCATCCTTGATCCTCTCCAATCTGGCTTGTGCCAATGTCACTCCACTGAAAATGCCATGGCCAAAGTCACCAATGACCTGCTTGCAGCCAAATCCAGGGGCCACTGCTCTCTGCTCATCCTCCTGGACCTCTCTGCAGCCTTTGACACCATGGATCATACTCTCCTCCTTCTCACCCTTCAGACCTTTGGCATCTCTAACACCGTCCATGCCTGGTTCACTTCTTACCTCACCAACTGCTCCATTTCTGTGTCTGCCTCTGGCCCCACCTTCACCCCCTTCCACCCTTCCTGTTGGTGTCCTGCAGGGTTCTGTCCTGGGCCCACTGCTCTTCTCCCTGTACACTTCTAAACAAGGAGAACTCATTAACTCCTTTGGCCTCCAATACCAACTCTATGCCGATGACACACAACTATACCTCTCCTTTCTGAACTCTCCCCTTCTGTCCTCTCTCAGGTAACAAGTTGCCTCTCCGCCATCTCTTCCTGGATGTCCGAGCACTCTCTGAAGCTCAACATGGACAAAACCGAACTCATCATCTTTCCCCCTAATAGAGTCTAGACTCCAACCAATCTCGCTATCACTGATGACAACACAATCATCTCCCCTGTCCCCCAACTTTGCTGCTTGGGTGTCACCCTTGACTCCGCCCTCTCCTTCACATCCCACAATCAATCTCTGGCTTAATCCTGTCGGCTCCAGCTATGAAACATCGCTAGTATTAGGCCTTTCCTCTCTCAGAATGCTACCAAACTGATAATTCATTCACTAATCATTTCTCAGCTTGACTACTGCAACCTTCACCTTACTGGCCTCCCACATTGCCATCTTGCTCTCCTACAGTCTGTTCTCAATGTGGCAGCTAGACTTATCTTCCTCTCCCACCATTCCACTTCTGCTGCTCCCCTCTGCCAAAACCTGCACTGGCTCCTATTCCCCTACAGAATCCTCTTCAAACTCCTCACCTTCACATAGAAGGCCCTCTCTAACTCAACTGCTCCCTACATCTCCAACCTCATCTCCTTACATACTACCTCCTGCTCACTTTGGTCTGCCAATGACTGTTACCTCTCCTCCACCCTGGTTACTTCATCTTGTGCACATATCCAAGATTTTGCTCGTGCAGCCCCTCTTCACTGGAATGAGCTCCCCAACCTTGCAGAGCTTCAAACATGAAAACCCACCTGTTCATCAAAGCATACCCTTACACCACATAACTGTCACCAAGTCTTTGTCCCTCCTGCCTCAGCCATCTCTACCTTCCCTACTTCCTGCACTCAGGTCCCCCTCTACACACTCATGCCTCATGTCATCTGTCTGTCACCCCTCTCCCCTAGATTGTAAGCAGGGTCCTCCTCCCCACTGTCTCACAGGATTCTTCTCTAGCACTTCTATGACAGCCTTCACATTCCCAGCTGTATTGTGTATGGAGAATTGTGTTGCTAATTGTTACTTGTGGTCTGTTTATAAGTTGGTTACTGTATTGTGATGTAATGTTCTGTGTACCCTTTACTCTATGTACGGTGCTGCGGACCTCTTGTGGTGCCCTATAAATAAATAGTAATAATAATAGTATTAATAATGAAAACATATGTTTCCTTATGTGCCATATTGGAAGTTGAACTGCCACGTGTTTGTGCCGCTCACTGCTGCAGCTTAGCTTGGTGCAAATTTTGGGCCTAAACTGGATGAGAACAATATTGTGAGCTCTGAGGTGGTCAAAATGGACTGGAAACAACTGGAAATTAATGTTATTGAAGTTAATAATACTGTAGGAACAACAAAAAAAAACAAATTATGTTATTTTAGCAGTTTTAATCTATTTTTGAAAAAAACATACAGATCCAAAACCAAAACATGTAAGGGGCAGTTTTGGCATAACCAAATCCATATTCAAAACATGAGGAGATACACATCCAAAACAAAAACATGGGGGTCGGCACACATCCTTACTTAATTCCAAAGGTGAATCAGGCCTGCAAAAAAATGCAGTCCACTACCAATAGTAGACCCCCATGTTTTCCTTTTGGTTCTAAATCATGTTTATGTTTTGGTTTTGGCAAAAACACCCTAAAGTGTTTGGGTTTTGGTTTTGAATCTGGATTTCTTTAAAAAATTGTTTGTTCCTACAGTATTATTAACATCAATAACATTAATTTCCAGTAACTTTTAGTCAATGATGATCCCCTACCCACAGCTCATAATATTGTATCCACCAATATTGGCCAAAGGCTAAAGTGAGCTGACTGGCTAAACACATGGCAATTTAAAAAAAGAAAGCACATCTATGAAACACAGTGGCACAGCAGTGGCAGACATGATGGTAGTTTAATAAACTATAAGGGCTATATTTACTAAAGTGTGGGTTTTTAGAAGTGGAGATGTTGCCCATAGCAACCAGTCACATTCTAGGTATTATCTTCTAGAACAGGGGTGGGGAACCTTTTTCCTGCCAAGGGCCATTTTGATATATATTACAAATTCATGGGCCTGGTGCAGGCCATACCCCCTCCGTGTGATGTCACACAGGGATGCTAGGACCACAATCGCTAGAGATTACAGCAATGCCTGGAGCATCCTGAGGATGCTTTTGGGAGCTGTAAGGGCAGCGGTTTGACTGTCTGAAGCATCCTAAGGATGCTCCAGGTTGCACTGCTGCATTGATTCTGGCTGCAGGGTGCCATTATAGGCACCCTTCATACCCCTAAGACCCTATTGATTGTTTTCATTAATCAAGAGCTAATAGCCAAAATTTAAACACCTAGAAGAAAATATAATATATTACCAACACACTTCTCCTGCCAGCAAATCAAAGGCCCCATGCCAATATAAGTGATTAGCGGTGGAGTACAAAGTATTTAGTGGCATGTGAAAAACTATTAAAAGCAATCATACAAACCAAGAGGGTGTTTAAACACACTGGGCAAAATGTAATAGGGTCCGAGTTTGTAAAATGTACAAGTATAGAGCTATACTCGCACATTGTTAGAAATCACCCTATGTAATAACATGTAAACTCTCATGTTTCTCACACCCTTGCAACTAGCAATGCAAAACATGCATCCAGATGTTTTGCCATTGTGAGGATACAAGTCGGAGAATGTAATAGAGTGCGAGTGGTTAACTTGCATAATATTACTGTCTGAACACTTCAGAAAAAACAGACCTGCTTCAGGCTAGTGAGTCTAGTCTGAGCAGTTCAACAGAAATATGCATAGATCCATGAGATCCATGCATGTTTCTGTGTGTTAAAAAAGTAAATTGTAAAAAAATCATAATGACATGCGAACCCCACCCACAAGCATAACCATCCCCGGGATCTGTTGAGCCTGACCTGTTTTTAATTAACCAGCACCAGGCTCTGTTGAGCCTGAGATCCTTGGGAATGTGGAGACCCCCCAATAAAATTCCCCTTCTTGAGGGCACCCCAAGCCTGGGCTGATAGCCCAGGGCTATCCCCAGCACCCCTAGCCAGTGGGTGACAAGTTGATTGTATTCAAAAACTAGAAAGATTGAAATTGTATTTTACTGGATAACTAGAATCCCAGCAAGCCTCCCCTGCATGCTGGTTCTTGGAGAAGCACAAGTACCAGCATGCGGGACATTTAGGACCCAGTGGTATCTAAAGTTCACCTAAAAAAGAAAAATTAAAATAACCACAAGACACATATACCATGAAAGTAACATTTTATTTAAACATACATGCACACTCACACATACTAACTTATAATCCCTGTAGCCAATAACATCCACTTGTCCTGCAGCATCCACATAACCTGTAAAAAATAATCCATACTCAACTACCCCTTGTTCCAGTGCTCTTCTGTCCCTGTAGGCATCCACGTCTTCAGAAAATATAAAAATGCCAATACCTGAGCCCACAGACAGGTACTGTCCTCTAAGGATGGTACCTATTGAATGAGGGGCTCAGCCACTGCATTTTCAATTTAAATGCTTTGGCTGAGCATTCAGTGGCTGAGAGAGGCGGGCCTCTGCCTCTCTCAGCTAATGAGTGGTTCCCAGCATTAGCTTCAATAGTGGGAACCGGTAGGTAACCTTTAGCAACCTAGCAGTTCTCACCATTGAAGTCAATAGTGGGAACCATTAATTGGATGAGAGAGGCGGAGGCCCACCAATGATCGCCCAGCCAAAGCGAAATGCTTAGCCAAAGCCAGCCTACCCTTTTTTCCCCTGTATTTTAATAACCAGGAAATGCTCAACAGAGCCCAGGGCTGGTTATGCTTGTGGGGGGGGGAACGTCTTTTTGTTTTGTTTTACTGTTTACTATTTTTTTTAACACAGAAGCCTTCACAGATCTAATGGATCTGAGAAGGCTTCTGTAAAACTCAGAACTTGTAATGCAAGTTACATTACAAGATCTGAGTTTTCATGGTAGAAAGCTCACACAAACCCACATAATGTAATAGCCTTGAACTCACAAGTTTGCAGGCTGCTACATATGGCAAGTTGTGAAACAATCTCGAACCTTCAAATATGCGAGAAGGTCCAAGTTTGTAATGCAGAAAAAACTAGGACCCTATTTAATTTGCCCCACTGAATCCAACCAGCAAATCACAAGCCTCAGACCAATACAAGTGATTGGAGTACAAAGTATTCAGTGATGTTTTAAAATGAATTAAAAATGAGAATCCAAATTTGAGTTTACAAACACGCTGAATTCAACCAACAAATAACAGGTTCAATCAAATCATTCAAATACAAGAAACAAAATAAAAGTTGCAAAATACAAGATACAAACTACAAGATACAAAACATCAGCATCGGTGACAAGTGGCCATCCATAACAAGATGTGTGCTGCTGCTGTGATCTCTTGAAGAGAGTTGAGAAGCTAGAGCTGATACTTCAACATCTACTGAAGCAGAAAAAACTGAAATGAGCAACTTAGACAAGCTATACTTGTCATACACAATAAAGGATGGTAAGAAGGATGACACTATTCTGTATCTGTGGTGAAGCTGACAGAAATGGGGACTACATGCCTGGATGAGAAGCAAGCGACAGATGGTCTTGCAAGATAAAGAACATCAATGCCCCAGTAAAGAACAGTAATACATGCTGCCTGTCAAAAACACACAATCTTGCCAAAACCCATAATAAAAAGTGATGCACAATGGAATTGTCCTTGGGCTCTCCAACTCACCCCTGCATGCACAGTTTAACAAACCAAGAATTTTTGTGACAGAGACTGACACTTTTATGGCTGATGTGCTTGGTTTGTTTGGACCCCACAAAAGAAAACAGCTTGGTGGTTTGGTTAAAACAAGCTACCAATGGGTTTAAGACAGCTATGTTGATAATTACTGTTACATTTGTAAGATGTCATTATCATCTTCATCATCCACACCCTCATCACTATTGTTAATATCTTCTTCATCACACAATATTAACTCATCCCTACCTAAAACCACTATTATAGAAGCCTCTGTATGTTATAATTGCCAACAAAGTCCTTCCTCATGTTTGCAGTTTATTTTGATAAAAATCAGTATTTCCACATTTTTTGGAATAGTCCCCTATGATGATCGCTCACAAGGATGCCGGCTGTGCTAAACACTTTTTCCAAGTACACACTGGAGGGGGGTGCAGTTTAAGTACACAATAGCTAGTTTGTGTAAGGAGCTCCAAATTGCCTTCATTGTTTCCCAGTATTTAAAAGAACTTTGTGAGATTCTAATGTGTTCATTATCATTAAAGTAATCCTCCACCATTTTATTAATGTTTACTTTCTCAGATTAAGTCATGGTAGAGGTGTCAATATATGTGGCTAATTCTTTTAAGCCTGCTCAGAACTAATAACTTTTCAGTCTGGTGGTTGACTCCTCCTCCTCCTCATCATCATCATCAAAAGTTGGTCTCTTGAAAAAGGTCAGTATTTTCCTGGCAGCAGTATTGTGTAGATACTGAAGCAGGAGACATTGTTGTGTCATGTGCCACTTTATCTGACAACTTGCTTGCAAGGAGCATTTACATCTCTAAAGACATGTGTCAGTTAGAATAAAGCATGGACAGCAAAATATACTGATGCAATTGCAAGATGTTGCAAACCCTTGGGTCCTTGCAAAGCAAATGAAGAACTTGATCTACAAAAACAACATACATAGTGGAATCTCTTGATGTCATCTCCTCCTCCAGCTTCTCTATCTACTTTTCCAGGAGTTTAATTAAGGGTATGACCTGACTCAGGCTGGCAGTGTCTGAATTCACTTTATTGGTTACAATTTAAAATGGGTTCAATAGCTTGTATAAAACCATTTGTATTCTCTACTGTGCTGTACTAAAGTAACATGTCCCCCCTCTCCCTATGTTATGTCTGGATGTGTATGTTTTGATGGCTTGTTTCAGTGCCTCAAGTCGCTGAACCATATTCCACCTGGTTGCTAGTACAGTTCACCTGTCTAAAAAAAATACTGAAAAAAAACTTATAAAAATGTCCCTTATTTAAAAAGCACTGTGTTTTACTCTTTTATTACTTGCCTAGACCCAGGTACATACTGTATAAAGAGAGAGGGGAAATAGGGGAAACAGAGGGCGGAAGAAGAAAAACAGTCACACAGGAGTATAGCAATTCCAGGTTGATATATAATAGGGATATGGTACAGTCAGGGGGTGCTCCCTGGAGTAATAGCAGTATTGTAAAGAGAGAGAGAAGAAAGGACCCCAACAAATGAGGCACACCCCAAACAGAAAAAAACCACAGAATTATATCATAAGAAAAAGAATATATATGTACTGAAAACTCATTAAAATTTCAAATTTATTGGTATTATTAAAATCAGTACTAAGTCTATAGGCAAGAGTCACATAATCAATATATAACACATAACAAAACAATGGAGACAGTCAAAAAAGCATAAATATCTCAAGATCGTGTTGCACAATGAAATTGATAGTCATAATATAATAGCCAAATTGCTAAATCCAAGTATTATATGGTCATAGAGACTATTCAGAAAACCATCTGATTGAAGATACTCCTCCTCAAAACTAATGTGAGGGATTGATGATCACCAATTATATGATGTTCTGTAGCCATACATATATGCACTAAACATGTGCATGTAATAGTTTGAATATGTAATGAATTATTACAAAAAATAGCTCTTGACCTGGATATCGCAACACATAATAATCCTCCATATTAGGGGATATATTCCTCATAGACATGGCGAAAATCTAACATGACATAACATAGATAACGTACAATAATCAACAAAACATAACACAATTAAAAAGCTGTACACCACAATCAATAATTGACCCCGTATCGTCAACGGTCTAATATATAGTATATTTAAAGGCGTCCCTCTATTAAATGTGTGAGAGCATACAATGTGTTTATAGATTTGAAATGCAGAGCGTATGCACTTAGGGGTCAGATGCTGCTGTTCCACATCAATGAAATCAGAGGATGTGGAATGAGTTTCACTGTCACCAGGCATACATGGAAACAGTGCAGACTGCCTCTGCTATTAGTGCCACCATATAGGTGATATCTCTGTTGCTCCAGGCAGTGCAGAGATTCACCAAACAGGCATCTAATGAGAGAGCAGAGAAAAAGAAGATAAAGGCAGTACCTGTATGAAGTATGCTCTCAAACGGGTGTTTGGTAAAGGGATCACCAGTGCGCACTGCGATCCCCCAGCTAACAAGCCGATGTGTGTTTCGCCAGAAGCGGGCTTTCTCAAGGACGCTGTCTCAGGACGCTGTGACAGCGTCCTTGAGAAAGCCCGCTTCCGGCAAAACGCGCGTCAGCTTATTAGCTGGGGGATCCCAGTGCGCACTGGGGATCCCTTTACCTAACACCCGTTTGAGAGCATACTTCATACAGGTACTGCCTTTATCTTCTTTTTCTCTGCTCTCTCATTAGATGCCTGTTTGGTGAATCTCTGCGCTACCTGGATCAACAGAGATATCACCTATTTGGTGGCACTAATAGCAGAGGCAGTCTGCACTGTTTCCATGTATGCCTGGTGACAGTGAAACTCATTCCACATCCTCTGATTTCATTGATGTGGAACAGCAGCATCTGACCCTTAAATGCATACGCTCTGCATTTCAAATCTATAAACACACTGTATGCTCTCACACATTTAATAGAGGGACGCCTCTATATATACTATATATTAGACAGTTGATGATACGGGGTCAATTATTGATTGTGGTGTACAGCTTTTTAATTGTGTTATGTTTTGTTGATTATTGTATGTTATCTATGTTATGTCATGTTAGATTTTTGCCATGTCTATGAAGAATATATCCCCTATTATAGAGGATTATTATTTGTGTTGCGGTATCCAGGTCAAGAGCTATTTTTTGTAATAATTCATTACATATTCAAACTATTACATGCACATGTTTAGTGCATATATGTATGGCTACAGAACATCATATAATTGGTGATCATCTATCCCTCACATTAGTTTTGAGGAGGAGTATCTTCAATCAGATGGTTTCCTGAATAGTCTCTATGACCATATAATACTTGGACTTAGCAATTTGGCTATTATATTATGACTATCAATTTCATTGTGCAACACGATCTTGAGATATTTATGCTTTTTTGACTGTCTCCATTGTTTTGTTATGTGTTATATTTTGATTACATGACTCTAGCCTATAGACTTAGTACTGATTTTAATAATACCAATAAATTTGAAATTTTAATGAGTTTTCATTACATATATATTCTTTTTCTTATGATATAATTCTGTGGTTTTTTTCTGTTTGGGGTGTGCCTCATTTGTTGGGGTCCTTTCTTCTCTCTCTCTTTACTAGACCCAGGTACAGTAGGAACCTTTTATGTCTTTAAAGCTTGCAATCAAAAATAAAAAAATACAGTAACTAATAAAAGCTGTGCTCATGTAAACAGCACCATGTTTAGAGCTGTTCTAACCAAACAGAGTGAATGTAGAAAAAGCTGTTCTGACTAGCCAGTGTTATGGTTGATATCTATCAATCTATCTATCTATCTATCTATCTATCTATCCATCTATGATTTTATGTTACCTACTTGTACGATACTTTGGATACTTTGTAATGCCTTATAAATAAAATAAAATAATAATCAATCATTAATTTAGAGGTACCAACATGCAAGCAATCTGTAACATGACCATAAAATGGTAATATGCTATATTTTAATTCAAATAAATGCAAATTGTTTCTACTCTGTTAGTTTGAAATAGAGAAGTTAACCAATAAATTTATAAAAAGTAAGAACAAGTGCTGGGAAAGTATTAAATCAGTTTATTGCTGTAAATCTTCCTCATACTATACTAAATGTCTGGCTTCCTCCTTCCAATATGAAATTGTGTCCATTCATTCTAGAAAGTATATAATTTAAGAAACACTGAGGAGGAGAAAAAGAAAAAAGAATGAGAAGGAGGCTGAGTGGGAGTCACCTTCATTTTTCACCTTGGTCTTTGGCCAGATGCTCCACTAGTAACACAAGAGAAGAAAGTCAGAAAGATGGAGCAAGATTACCTTCTGCCACCACCAGTAGAATAGTACAGCAGCTGCTGCTACCTAGGTACATTTCTGAGTGGTCATACTCAAAATAATTAATCGTTTAAGGCTCTGGTAAGCAATGCCAAGTAGCCCCAGTTTTGAGAAAGACTGCATGAATGCTCTGATCTATTATTATTATTAGTATTATTATTATAGTCTGTGAAGGGAAAAAGACAAATCAACTAATGAAACATTGCAAGCATTATCTTTTATTGAAATAAAAGCAGTGGTGACTACATATGTTGTACATGCTATGTCGTTCATCAA
The DNA here is from genome assembly GCA_031769625.1 of Taudactylus pleione. Lineage (NCBI taxonomy): Eukaryota > Metazoa > Chordata > Amphibia > Anura > Myobatrachidae > Taudactylus > Taudactylus pleione. The sequence continues at coordinate 36,968,297 of JAUIMM010000094.1, forward strand.
GGCAGCTTTTGCACTGTTACACTGCTACAGCTTCACTTGAAGTTAGCATCCCAGTACAGATGCCTCTGAAGATTTCATTGTTGATACTGTGTTCTGATGTACTCATGTCCAGACTCTTATGCTTACAGCAGTGTTTCCAAACTCTAGTCTTCATGTTTTACAGATGTCCTAGTTGGTGCAAAGATGTATTCATTGCTGGCTGACACATTTAAAAAGATCCACAGGTGGTGTTAATTATTTCACTTGTGATACGGAGAAGACAAAACAGTCCCTGCATCTGCTACACATATGGGTAACCCAGAGGTTAATCTGTGATTTAGAAATATTTTTATGAAAAACCTTCAAAAGGAAAACGCTATTCGATTATTTGGAATTGAACTATTTCAATTCCAACTAATCGAATAGCGATTTCCTTTTATGAAGATTTTTCATAAAAATATTTCTATTTAAGTGTAAGGGAGCAATACCCTTAGAAAGCAGCAATTTGATTAGTTATTTATTGTCACCAGCTAGACCAGCGCCCTGATATTACTTTTTGTGTTGTATATTGTTTTTTTGGGGAGGTTTCGTCTGTGATTTCACAGTGTAAGGAGGAGTCATGTGAAGGACTTTAAGGATTACTTTTAATTTAAGCAGCACCATTAAGCAGAGGTAAAACCATGTGGGTACTGCCACTCTCTACTGCTGCCAATAGTTTGGGGTTAAATCATATTTTTCCAGTAGAATTATTATCCAATTTAAATGACACTGGTTGAAAAATTACAGCTTTCTGCATGTTTCAAAAGATTTATTAGGTGCAGCTTCAATGTAATAACTATTTACATGTACATCACCATCACTATCATCCCCATTAGCCAGGGGCAAATCTATGTTTTTTTTCACCCACGGCAAAGACTCATTTCAGCTCCCCACACACATACTGTATACACAAAACACACACAAACAAAACGCACTCCTACCTAAAGACATTTGTTCATAAAGGGTATAAGAAAGGGTAAAAATCCCATCATGCATTTAGGCACCTCCACCTCCCACAACTGCCCACATGCCATCAGACCTACCCAATTATCTATATGTTCACAAATATCATCCGCACATCCATTATCTCACTACTGTATCCAGTGCCTAAATAGCCTTCAACAAATTCTTCAGGTTTGTTCATGATGCTACCACGGGAAGCAGTCGGGAAGCCGAAGGAAGTAATTCTGACCGCCAGCTTCCTGACTGTCTAATCCCGGCAAGGCACTAATGACAGGCATCGAAATCCCGATGCCTGTCATTAGACCTATGCCGGGAGCCTGACACCTGGCTTATCGATCGAAGGTAAGCCAGGCACGGACAGCCACGGGGGGGAAGGTTAGGTTAGGGGCTCCTGGGGGGGACATAGGGTTAAGCACCCCTGGGAGGTTTGGTTCAGGCTAGGGGAAGGGGGGGTTAGAGTTGAGCACCCCCAGGGGGGAGGTTAGGGTTAGGCACCCCCCGGGGAACTTAGGTTTAGGCTGCGGGAAGGGGGGGTTAGAATTAGAGGGCTGCCGCGGTCAAAATTTGAACCATGAATCATACTGAATCTGCTACCACATCCACAATTGCTGTGGAAGGAGCTGTTGTACTAAAAAAAAAGTTGTACAGTAAATGACCATCAAGCCTCTCAAAACCTCACTACATATGTGTCCTCATATTCCTAGCATCTGTATGCCATATGGCATGAGATGCCCGGCATGACTAAGATGCTCCAAGAGGAATAGCATACTGTAGTTTTCTTTAAATTTGGTGTGTTATTCGTATTGCAGATGCAGTGAAACATCACTCAAAGTGTACTACAGGCACTGGGCTATGACATTAAACACACAGTAATTTGTTTTAAACATAAGTTGCAGAGGATGTACAACTGAACTTGGTGTGGGAAAAAGCCATGAAAGCTGCAGCAGAGCATTTCTTACACAGATTCAGAGTCAGGGCCTGATTCAGCAAGGAACGCAATTCTGCGTATACGCACACACCGCAGTTAATATCACAGTGCTATTTAAATGTGTGAATTCACATTGCGTGCGCAGCTTGACATAAGGACGCCCACTTCCCCTTACTCACATCCGTATACTAGGGCAACATAGCAAAACATCGAGTAACATCGGACCCATACGCACAGTAAAGGAAGCTCAGACCTTACTCAGGAATTGCTAACTTCTGCACATGCTATGAGTCCTCAGGCTGTGTCTGGTAGTGCAGTGGATAATTTATGCATGCCTATGCAATGGCATTGAAATGCCCTGGAAGGCCTGCGTTCCCACAGCCACCACCTCCCGTCACCACCCACAAATGACACTGCCTATCAATCACTCTGTCATTCCTCTGCATAGCCTCTGCATACGCAGTTCTGATCGCAGCATCTGGCTCACGCACTGTGATGCATACGCAGTGTGAATTAATCGACTGTATGCGTATATGCAACTGCGTTCCTTGCTGTATCAAGCCCTCAGTCACAGACAGATATTAAAATGTCAAACATTACATTAATTGATCAGTTCAAGCTTGCAATGTAGTTTTGTTTCTCCCAATTTGTTTTATTTGTGTGAATAAGATGCACATTTTGAGTGAGAAAGACGCTCCATGCTACCGAGTCACCAAGGACCTGGCATGCCAAAAGAGGCTATTTTCTACAACTTGAGCAACAGTCTATGAGGACACATCTGTACATGCCAATGTAATTCTTCTCACATCTACCTGCATGCCCATTTTATTCCCCTTACATCTAACTACATAACCATCAGACCTCTTCACATGCCATCAGACCTTCCAACATGCCTATTAGACCTGCCCACATACCCTTTTGTGCAATCATACCTCCCCAAATGCCCCTTACATGCAAGCGATCAAACTTACCCATATGCTTTTTACAAGCCATCAAACTTCCTACATGCCCCTTACATGTCATTGAACCTCCTCACTTGCTCATTATATGTCCATTAGGCATCCCCAAATGCCATTATATGCCATCAAACCTACCATAAATCCCATTAGATCCCCTACACTTTACAGGGATCCACTCCACTAGCCACCAGACCCCCTCTACATGCCATCAGCCCCCTACAGACACATGCAATCTCACACACAAATGCCATTAGACCTACATTTGCCACCAAACTCCCTCCACATGTGATCAGATCCCCTCCAAATGTTATCAGACCCCATCCATCTTCCATGTGACATCAAACCTCCTCCACATGTAACCTGACCCCCTCCACAAGCCACCAGACCCTCTCCACATGCCATAAGAATCTCTCCACTACCCACCAGATACCTCCTCGATATGCCATCAGACCCTCTCTATATGACTTCAGAACCCCCATTCATGACCTTTCCTTTCAAAATCCAGGATTTTGATGGTGATTGCAGGGCTAACAGAAGGTATATGGGCTATGTAGCTTTCTGCAGCAGAGCAGGCAAGCTTTAAATTTATCACTATAATGATGACACTGGTCATCCAGTGGGCAGAGAAGCATATGATCATATACTCTAATCACAGCTCAGCCCCTGCTCCTCTGGCTCTGTTGATTTTCATGGGAGTGTCTGAGAGAGCTCCACTTGATGCATCACGCATTGCCTGTGTTAGCTGGTGGGCATCCACCTCCTCTTCAGCTCCCCCACTGCCCACCCCCATATTCAGCAGCCAGGCTATATGCCCCACATGCCCACACCCTTGTGGTTTGCCCCTGTGACCAGTACATACAAAAATGCTGGCTGTTAAAAGAGCAGGTTCAAGTTTTCTTTTTGAAATTCCATCTGATTTGTCAGATCAAAAAATGCCATAATGCTTTCCATATTTTGAATATGGGCCTTTACCATTTCATCTATTTCACTTGTAAAAACATATGAATGGTCCTAGGACCCTAATCTTGTAATGGTGTATGGCTTTCATTAATTGAATAGGAAATCTTCTAGGCCCTTGGTTGGAATCCTGTAGGTGAGGGAGAACTTGCCAGTCATAGGGGTAGGTGTATTATAGTGGCACTTAACCTGCCGCTATAACACTTTCTGCTTCGTCTCTTTACCGAGGCAAAGCAGGAAGCGCTACGGAAGAGATGTATGAACATCTCATCAGCCGGAGAGGATGAGAGTTAACTCCCCCCTCCAGCGTTACCCGCTAGAGACCACAGTGCATCAGCCTAGTGCTGATATGCTATGTGTTAGTCCTGGCCAGCTCCACTGAGAATGCATGGGAACTCGCAAATATCGCAAGATACCCACACGCAATCTGGAGCCAGCAGCAACCGCAGCAGGGAAAGTGCTGTCCCTGTTGTGGGGATAGGGCAGTGCCAGGCTGTAGATGTCAATAGCGACAGCTATAGTGGGCTGAACAGTCAGGCGCTATGACCATTCATACATGGCACAGGCTATCAGCGCTGCTATCTTGTAGATAGCAGCGCTGATAATGACAGGGGCGCACAGCAGCCCTGTCATTTCCTGCCAAACCCCCAATCATACATCAGGTAGAAGCGGTATCAGCGCACATAATGTGCGCTGATACCGCTTCTGAAATTCTTACATCTCCCCCATAGTACTACTTAGTATAACATTATCGGTTTCAGGGAGTTGCGCTTCTCAGATGCAATTGGGAAACACTTTTTCTCTCCACATCAATGTTTCCTCAACTTCAAGCATCAAATTGTCCTAACAGGTCATTGTTTTAGGATTTCTGTCTGCAGAAGCAGTTTGGATAATTACTGACCCAGTAATATAGATGAACTCACATGTACATGACTAAAGAAAAAACATTACCTGTTAGTGGTATATGAGGACTACAATTAAGGACCCCTGTTCCACATCATATTCCTGTTGAATTACAGCTACATTTTGTTGCGTTACAATAAACAATTCATGATAACTACCTGATACAACTAAATAAATATTTTTATGCAAATTAATTTGAGGACCATTGTTGCGATAATCTGCATACATAACTAGTTCTACATTGTGAACAACTGGTAAATTTTTTCCACAAGTTTTTTATTTTAAATTCTAAATAATATTAGTGCGAAGTTTCTCTGCTTCATTAACACTGACAGTAGCATTGCATCTTGCTGTACAAAATACTTAGAAGCCAGTTGTGTGAGCATACAGTATGTGCCCTTTATTACCCCTGCCAGCATGAAACTTAAAACTCGAAGATAAGTTTTTATTCTTATCTAACTAAAGTCAGGATTTAATGCAGCTGCTTATATCATTGAAAATGTAAATTTTTGAAAAGCATGAAAGGATTTAGGCCCTGATTCAGACACGGACGCAAGTGGCCGATCGTACGTTCGGCGTACGTGATGAAATATGTTAATTTAAGAGCTCGCTCGTAATTTCGTACACAGCTAAACTTCCTCCCCAAAGTCTCCCAACCCCTCCTCTAGCTAACGAGCCAAATAGCGAGCGTACATCCCCAATGTGGCTTGCAGGGAACGCTCGCACAAGTACAAACCGGAAGTGGGCCTGTCCGATTTAGATTACCTGCTCGTTCATTCAGCCTACCTACTTCAATCGTATCATGCCAAACAATATATCAATTAGCTTAATTGCTCTTCACATGTTTTCCAAATGTTTTTTTTTGTTTTTCAATAAACTTTACTCTTGTCCGTGTTTTTGTTTACCCGCAGAATACGTACGGTTTAAACAATGGTTTTCTTTATCCAAAATACATGTTTGATCCAATTATAAAATTGTTTTCCGTGTTTTTACCCACGCATATTTTACTGGTTTAATTTTTTTATTTAAATTAGCTTACGCATGTCACTGTATCAAGCCTATCATAACTCACAATAGATTTTTTGGCCTGTAGAACACATGACTCATACACTAACCAATAGAATGGTTCCTGTTAATTTCCCAACTACATTAGCCAATCAAAATTATTTTCTGGTCTTTATTAAAACTGTTTTATTAAAAATACACCATTGCCATCATGAGAGCCTCTGCATTCACCAAGCGGGAGCTTATTGTTCTGACAGAGGTGATGGACCGGCGTATCACCAGCCAGCCTCCCCCATCAGCAATCGGGAGAAGTGTGCCACCTATGCGGAGGTTCGCGGCCGCCTGCGTTCCTTCGGCTCATGCCGACAGATCGGCCAGCTGGAGCGCAGGTAGTCCGACCTTCAACGGCGGACGCCCTGCTTGCTGGCATGTTTTCGCCAGTGTATAGTGGAAAGTAAGTTATGTTTTGTTTGGTTTTCATGTTTATATTTGCGGCCCTATCTGCGTGTGCATGTTTTCTTGTTTAGCCTGTTTCTTTTTTTCACACATATCTTCGTGTGCATGTTTTCTTGTTTGGGCTGTTTCTTTTTTTCACACATATCTGCGTGTGCATGTTTTCTTGTTTGGCCTGTTTCTTTTTTTCACACATATCTGCGTGTGCATGTTTTCTTGTTTGGCCTGTTTCTTTTTTCACACATATCTGCATGTGCATGTTTTCTTGTTTGGCCTGTTTCTTTTTTCACACATATCTGCGTGTGCATGTTTTCCTTTTTGTTTGTTAATCAATTTGCGTTTAGAAAGGTGATGTTCTAAACTAACCTCAATTTGTTTTCCATCATTTAGGGGCCGAGCGAAGACTACGGCGTCATCGCCTGTGCAGACGTCGCCCTCGTCCCCTCTCCCCAACCCCGAGCCAAACCTCCTCTCCCCAAAATTCCCAAAATTCCCCCTCCACCCCAGCCTGCCCAGACCCTGTCGCCCCTCCCTCTTGGAGATTTCCCCTCCATCCAAATTCCCCCTCCCCTCAACCCACCCCTCTCTTGACCACCCCAGAGTCTGTAATTACCCCGCCGACCTTCTTAGGAAATTTGCTCACCTACGAGGAGGATGATTGTGTGGTTCCTGGTCCAGGCGTCATTCTCAATGGTATGTTTCCCTTTTATCCTTTTTTTTTTGTTTGTTTTTTTGGGGGGTGTTTTTTTTAAAGTTTTTGTTTTGTAAAATGAATTGGTGTTTTTTTGGATTTTGTAACACAATTGTCACTTTTTGCTAAGTCGATTTTGCTGTAGAAGTTTTTTAGATTCATAAATTATGGATTCATTTTAGTAAGCACAACATTTTTATAACCCACAGAGGATCAGAGGCGTTTGGCGGAGCTAGCCGGGTGTGTCCAAATATTGAGGGAGCATGTGATCGGCCTGCTGGTGGTGCTGGATAGAATGTCGGGGATCCTGCGCCACTAATTTTTTTTTTTTCTGAAATATTTTACAAAAATAAACATTTCAATTGTGAATACAGTCTCATTCCGTGTCTGAAAATCTTAGATTGTTTAAACTTACATAAGTAGACTATTGCAGCAAGTATTTTCAACTAATGTAACTAAGATTGTGTAAAGCTGATTTTTTTAAGCAGGCACATGAAACACCTAACACTAACAATAGGTTTGGAGAGTTACCAGCATTTTTTTTTATAATTTTTTTTTGGTATTTGTAAATTTTGTTGTAAACCTGCTTAGGCCGAGATTCTAAAACATACTGATTCTACATAATACCTTTTGGTGTTGGTTTTAACCCACAAAGCATAGTAAAATAATGAGCACATTGACACATAACAGGATTAGCCATTAAGCAACTTTTCCTTGGGTGAACCTGCTTACACTTGATTGTAATGTCGAAAAGAAATGATGTTTTTAAAATAACCAAAAATTTATTACAAATAAATAATAAACACAAAGTGTTGGGTCACAATCAATACACACAGTGGTAACAAACTCAAAAATCCAGCCTACACCATAATAAAAAAACAAAAAACAATCAAGAACTGTTTGACAAATGAGCATGCCAACATGATTCCATAAATGTTGCGTTTCCCAATTGGGTCCAGAAGATATATCCAACGTGGCTACATGAAGTCATTTTTTGTGAGCAGGAAGTAGTCATCATTTCATTCCAAAATATTTTTTAAAACAAAAAAAAATGGGAAAATAAAAACCAATTAATTTGATTTCACAATAATAACCTTTCGACATTGTGTCAAATAACTTATTTTGTGTCAATAATTACCTAAAGAATCTGGCCACCACATCATCGCGTATGGCCCCCCCACATACTGACCTCCGACCAACCTCGGGGGGGCCATCCTCAGGCAAGGCATCCTCTGGCTGCATTGGGACACCACTACTTATGGCGATGTTGTGAAATATCCAACACAGGACCACAATTTTCGAAACCATATCCGGCAAATACATGAGCTCGCCACAAGAGCGGTGGAGACATCTGAATCGGCCTTTTAAAAGGCCGATACAGCACTCCACCACTTGCCTGGTGGCTGTAAGTGTGGAATTAAACTCACTTTGTGGGCCTGGTGTGGGAGCCAAATAAGGAGTGAACAGCCAGGGCATGCAAGGGTAGCCACTGTCTCCTGTGTAAAAAAAGTGACAACATCAGGATCACTGTGTATCAAGCTTTGCATTGGGATCTACTAAAGGTCTCCACTTACCCAGAAGCCACACATCACCAGCTTGTAGGTTGTTTAATTTATGCCAAATCCCTGATTGACGGATGACGAATGAGTCATGTGCACTCCCGGGTAATTTTGCATTCAGGGACAGGATCTGGAGGGAGGCATCACATACCACCATTACATTCAGTGAGTGATAGTGTTTTCGGTTCCTAAAAATGGCCTCCAGCCGTGCTGGAGGCTGAAGTGGTATGTGAGTACCATCGACAACCCCTATGATGTGTGGGAAACCAGCTATTTGGTAAAAATTGGCCTTGGCAACACTAAGGGAACCCATATCCAAAGGCATTTTAATAAAATGATGGAGGTGCTTGAAAAGGGCCTCCATCACTGCCCTCAGGATCCTTGAAAAGGAGGATTGGGAGATTCCCGCAACTATTCCCACCGTGGTTTGAAAGGATCCTGAGGCACAGAAATGTAACACCGCCATAAATTGTGTAAATGGTGGTATTGCTGTAGGACTGTCAATTTGCCGCTCCAGATCACTCTCTATTAATGAGAGAGTGTCTATGATGATTTGGGGCGGAAGATGGTATCGCCTTAACACCTCATCATCGGGCATTCCAAAAAGGGTGACACGTGTTCTATATATCTGGGGCCTTGCACGCCTACGATGCCTACGCCTGGGACGAGATTGAGGTTGGTCGGCTTCCGGTAGCATGGCCACAATAATACGACCAACATCAACCTGAAATGGTAAGAATTGAAGTTAAGGTATGTTGCCCCAAAAAAACTGAAAAATACTTATCTTTACGATACAATTCAAAGATGCTTAAATGCCGGGGTATTGTCATGATTTCCAAAACCTACAATTCAACAGACCATAAAAAGGACAGAATTGGGGGTGTCCATTTTGTAAGCTTGATTTTTGAAAAGGCTCAAAAATAAAGGGGCTAAACACACATTTCTACAAAGAGCAAACCGACATTGCGACGCCTTCCACAATTTGGCCCCCAAAAAACAACCCAGATTGTGAACGCTAAATAGTTCGCAATTTAACAAGAGAAATCAAGCCTACAAAAGTGCGCTAAATAGTTCACAATTTAACAAGAGAAATCAAGCCTACAAAAGTGCGCTAAATAGTTCGCAATTTAACAAGAGAAATCAAGCCTACAAAAGTGCGCTAAATAGTTCGCAATTTAACAAGAGAAATGAAGCCTACAAAAGTGCGCTAAATAGTTCGCAATTTAACAAGAGAAATCAAGCCTACAAAAGTGCGCTAAATAGTTTGCAATTTAACAAGAGAAATCAAGCCTACAAAAGTGCGCTAAATAGTTCTCAAATTTTTGAACCCCAAAAACACAGAAGAAATCAGTAATGTCCCCAAAAGAAGCCAAAAAAAAGCCCAGAACATTTAACAAACAAGTGAAAAGCCAAAATTACCAATACACAATATAGAAGTCACAGAACAAAAAGGTCGTTGGGGCAGAGCCAAAATAAACCTTCAAAATGATAAAAAAAAAAAAAAAATTTTGGGACCAAAACCAAACAAAAAGGAGAGCCATATTTTACAAAAGGATGACGGGAAAAAACTTACCCAAAAAATACACCACAACTAAAATAACCACAACACAAAATGCGAACGGAAAGTTAAACCCAAAAAAAACGCCTCTAACAAATTCCAAAACACCGCCAAATACAACTCCCGCCAACAATCCACTCCGACCAACGTAACCTCCAACAAACAACACCCGCCACCTCGACTCGAGTCGCCAAAAGCCATAAATAGTGTTTCTTTTCCCGCTCAAATTAAGGACGGATCATAGGAATGCACAATCAATGATGCGGCCGAAGAATAAGGACGCATGTATAAATACGTCACGACAAAAAACAAACGGTCTGGTGTAGTTCTTGTTTTGGCTACAAAAATGGCTACAGACCAGCAAAAAAATGGCCAAGAGGCGGCTGGTAAGTATTTCACACATTTCAAATCAAGGCTTATTTTGAAGCAGAATATAGTGAAAGATTGACATCAAACTTAACAATAATTTAATGTAAATAGGTGTTGAGGATGACATGGAAGAGGCTGCTGGGCCCAGTATTCCGCCCAAAGCTGGGAAAAAGAAAAGGCAGCCACAATTCACAAGAAAGGAGATGGAGGTTTTGTTTCAAAAGTGTGTGGACATCCTGCCACAGGCAGACAGGAATATGGGTGTAAGCCAGAAGTGGAGAATGTGGGAGGAGATAGCCAGTGCTGTCAATAGGGTGGGTGATTATTTCCGTCTAGCCTGGGATGTCAAACGGCGGTAAGTAAAAACTTGACCAACACAAATAAAAAGGGTCAAATAATGCAGGAATAATGCCTACTTTTTCACCCACAGATGGCAAGACTTCAAATATCGCCTGAAGCAAAAAATGGCTGTCAGGGCTAGGCATGCAAGGGGGACAGGTGGGGGTCCCACCCCTGTGTCATTGGAGTTTAATGATTTGGAAGAGCTGGCACAGGGGTGTGTGCAGGATGTGGAGGTGTTTGGCGTGTCCAACATGGATACGGACAAGCCAGACTTTGCGGCTCCTCATGTTGTCCCAGGTAAATGTTGTGATGTAACCAACTCTGAAATGTTATTGTGACAATATGTAGATTGTAATGTTTCTCTTTTCTCTTTTTTCTCACAGAGACACAGGTGGATGAGTCTGCTCCAGAGGGGAGCCTTGGCCGCAGAATTTCTGCTGGCTCTGCAGGGGAGGAACCAGTACATCCGGCTGAGGACTCTGCAGAAGCCAGTCCTGGGCAATCCCCCTCGCAGGCAGTGGCACTCCTCACAGAACTCAATTTTAAATCGGATTCCCATACGGAGATTCTGCAGAGGATGGACGCCAGTCTGCTACGGGTGGCTGAGGCCCTGGAGCAAAATGCTGCGGCCAACGTTACCATTGGTCAGGCCCTGGCTGAAAATACCAGGGCCAACATCCGAATCGCCAATGCCCTGGAGCAGCTCGTTCGCCAGCACATGGTTGAGCCGACCTCCCTACCTGCCGGAACATCTGGATCCTCCACCTCTGGCACAACAACAGCCATTCCTCCAAATGTGCCTAGCCCTGTGCCTAGTCCAGAGGCCACAACATCTGCCTCTGGACAGGCCAGCCAGAGGACATCCTGGACCCGGTCTGGTGCCCACCCTACCCCAGCCAAATGGGGAAAGAAACGATGACAGCACTGGCTACTTTTCCCACACTCCTTCTGTGCTTGCCCCATATTCCTTAAGGGCCAAAACTTCCCTCTCCTTTCTTGTGAATTGTTTTTTGTTTTTTTGGTCCCAAATGTATTATTTGTAAAACACAAATGTACCAAATATTAGTGGGTAACAATGACCCCAAACTTTTACGTCAAAATGCACATGATTTGTACAAAAATGTGTGTTGAAAATAAAATCAAAAAATTGTTCTCAACTGTATTGTGACATTATTTGAAAAATGGTTTCTAGTTAATCCTGTACCACAAGGAAAAAACGAAATCTTAGCTTTAAAAAAAAAAAAGGGTTAAAGAAAAATGTTTCTTTAAGGGACACTTTGTTTTAAAAAAAACCCAAAAACTACAGCCCAATGCAAAAGGTTACAATACACACAAACATGATGACAATATTGTTACAATATAACAAAACACTAACAAAATTGTAAAAAACATTCCTTCAAAAAAAGGCTAATTGATTGTGTAATCCTGAAATTAGAGATTTTCAGCTGCGTACGGTTTTGTGCTATCCCAAAGAAAAAAAAAAAAAAACCATTGCAAGCTGGTTTTCAATCCAAAGTTGATTGTTTTTCTGACAAGCCGTGATAAATCGATGAAACATCGAGGAGGCCCGGACCAGAGGACAAGGCCATCGCCATTGTGGTTGAGTAATCCAGACCCCAAGCTGTGCGAGCCGTTTGAACGGAAAGAGGATCAGCCTGTGACTTATGACTTGGTACGAACACATTTGACTTTCGCATGAGCTAATTTATGTACGCCCCAAAAACGCCTCGCCACGCCTGCGTTTTCCCATCTCCACCCCCGTCAACGCCCAAAAACGGCCTGTTCTGTCAATCACAGTTCACATGTCACTTCCTGCTCGCAATTTGCCGAACGAGTGAAAAGAAGCTCGCATACTGCCGTACGCACATGCGCAGTGTTACACTGACGCATGCGCGGTTTCTCAACATCGGAACGCAACGAGCGTACTGCTGCTAACGAGCGGCTCTGAATGAGGGCCTTGGTCCAAAGAATCTGACTACATCAGGCTGCCACTATCTTCTTGAGTATGCCATGACTGCCGATAAAGTCTTTTGACAATGACACCAATCCAGGTAGCTATGTTTTGTCAGACTCCAGCATTAAGAAGTCAACAACTGAGAGAGGAGTAAAGCTGGGTACACACGTAGAGATTTTCTGTCCAACCATCCAACTAGTTGATTGGTTGGAATGAAAATCTGGTAAGGTATGAAAGCAAATGACAATCAGCAATTTGCTCCCAAACGCTGGAAAATGGACAAAAACTGTTGTTTGAACAAATTGTTTATATCAAACATTTAACAAACTTGTCTGACCGACTATTTTCATCTATTTTCTGGCATTTAGGAGCAAATTGCTGATCATCATTTACTCCCATAAATTACCAGATTTTCATTCCAACCAATCAACTAGTTGGATGGTTGGACAGAAAATCTTTAGGTGTGTACCCAGCTTAAAAAGTGGAGCAAAATTAATCTTTCTCTGAGTCCCCACTAATTCTTCTAGCAGTGGATTTTTCTTTGCAGATGTTTACAGGTTCTATTACCCTGGGAGAATCCCTCTCAGGTGGCGTATAGGGGGTTACAATTACCTGCTTTCAGCTGGGCAGGTCCACCTGGGCTCCCTGTGTCGCTCCCTCATCTCTCCTCCAGCTCCGGCTGCTGCTCTGACTGTTGTTCTCCCGGCAGAACACAGTAAAGTTTAAAAGAAATAATAATATACTGTATATATTATATATATATATATATATATTATTTTTTTTTAACTTTAATGTTTTCTCCTCTTTAGACAGGAGGTCGGGGTCTGCGGCTGCAGCGGCTAGGTAGGTGGGGGAAAGGGAGGTGAGCGGAGGGGGGGAGATCGGGTGGGTCGGGGGTGGCACAGAATTACCACAGCTGTAGGCAGTGCTGCGCATGCGCTGATTTTGGGAACGTAACGGTGCATGCGCAGCACTGATTACAGCTGCAGTAAGGTACAGTAGATAGGGAAAAGTATCTATATCCTGAAATGCTGTCTTCGCAAAAATGACAGCTTTTCGGAATAGATACCGATGAATGATGAATTCCTCCAGTAATTAGGTAGAACTCCATGCGAGTTCTAAACCTAATTACCTCCATCGATTTTTTTAGTTATGATGAATAGGCCCCACAGTCTTATACTTTCTTAACAAGAAAGTTGGGTTTCTATAGGATGTATTGCCCATACAATGATTAGAGAGCAGCACAATATATACCCATGCTCAAATGGCAACCATTAAAAGATTCATCTGGCTAATACCAATTGTTTTGGAAAAATAATGTTTCTATTATTATGGCAATTGAGCTTTTTAAATAAAACATGTACATTGCCATTCATGCATAAAACAACTTAAATAATTTGCTTAATTAGTTCAGATAATGAAGAACCAGGAATTACAAATCACGTCTAAAATCAAATTAGCCTGTAGTTGTGTATACCTATTTATCTCTTTATAATAGAATATGTGAGATTATTAGTTTAATCACAACCTGCCAGAAAATTATCTCACAGTAAACAATTATATATTGTAACACTTTTCATCAAATATTGATTAGACAGTATACATATAAATCAGGTATGTGATTTAATAACACAATACATCAGGGTCTATCTGTATGCTACAAAATAACCTCTTAAATGCAGTATCAATTATGTTGAGAGATTGGCAATCTAATTCCACTTGCTCCGATATTATACTCACAGTAATTCACAGTGACCAGTAAAATATATAGATAAAGTGAGATTAGCAGTTTAATCAGACCTGTCTAAAAATTACATCACAGTAGCCAAGTATATACTGTATGGTTTCAATTCTAATTAGATATTGATGAAAGCAGTAGATACTTGTATAAGTCAGCTATAACATTTAACAACACTGACTGTTACATTTACACCAGGGTCTACCTGTGTATAATGGTACAAATTTTTTATAAATGCTGAAATTGACAAACTAATTCCATTTTTCCATGTGTCTAACTGACAGTAATTGATATGAGCTCCTAACCATAGTTGGTTAAATATAACTCCTAAGCAATCTGATAAGAGAGCGTCATAATCAGTATTAGTTATTGAGTTGCTGGCTCATAACATCAGCAGCAATACTCCCTCATACTCAGTGCTTTACTGCAGAGCCTCAGATATCACAACATAAGTAAGCAAGGACTATAGCAGTAGCAGCCAGCTCAGAGCAACTCAGTAGGTATTATCTGGTGATCACCAAACTACTGTATATCATCCTGCAGTACGGAAAACTATATGTGTTCCATAGATGGAGGAGGGCACACAATGATCCAATCTCTCTCACACTGCAACAAACACACATGGGTTTTCTCCCATGAAAGAGGATAGTCCCTTTTTTGGGTCCTTTATTTTCTAATTTGTGTTCCTCTTATTGGGTAGGGGAGAGTACAAGGTTCACTGCACCTGCATTCTAGGTCCATATCACCCATCATCCAGAGAGAGACAGAAACAGGTGAGCAGGAGTTATAGAAGTAAATACACTATTTCCCGTGCAGCTATTTCTAAGTGCAGGCCATAGTCTGTGATCACATTTTGATAACATGCATAAGGGAGATCTAAAGTCTTTAGTGTTATCAAAAACTTCAGACAGGCCATGAAGAGGTGAATACTTTGCAGGATATTTGCACAAAAAGAAACTAAATGTTTATACAGTAAACACATGCCCTAACATTATAGGTGATGGGGTAGAGATGATCTGGGACGCACTAAACCATCTCTGTCATGCAGGAAACACAGGTGGTAAAATCGCAATTTCTTCCTGTCTGCATGTGTACAGTATACAGTGACTCTATACATTTGTACTTAGTCTGTCTATACCTCATTCACAAATAGCCCCCACTATTTTATAGAGTTCTTGTTTACAGCAGAACAAAACCAAATAACAGTCAGAAAAAATATAAACATGAAAAAAAAGCATTCCGATCGGGTACTTGTATGGACTATGATGGACCATATTAATGAGGCTGCATACGTACAGGTTATTTTGAGTTGCACTTACCATAAGCTACATGCAGCTCAAAATACACAGGTTAGTCAGCAATTTTACAACTGTATTTTTAGATGTACTTTTGGGCTGCAAATTTGCAGATCTAAATCTGTCCCTAATTACATCATGTGATTCTCAACAGCTCTACTGAATTTAATTATATTTAATAATTCAGACTTAGAAATGTATGGACTTTTTTTTCTTATTCTGAAAATGCCAAATTACCTATTTACTGTATATTTAGAGGAATATTAGGTTTCCAGATGTTTAGAATTCTCTGTTTACTAGAAATATTGCATGTTCTGTGTGAAATGTAATTCCAAAAATCCAAAACAGTGTAATTTCTATCAACAGCTAGAAAATCTGCAAAGGTTATTTATGGATTATCCTTCCTGGATATTATTTTCCAGGAAAGAGTTATATATTATTTTTTTATGAAGTTCTAGTATTCCCGAGCCGTCATTCGCCAGGTTACTGTCTGTCTCTACCCCTCACCTTCACATCTCTGCCCCTTTTATTCATGTCTCTCTTTTTGACTCTTTTCTTATTCCATCTTTATCTCTGCAATACCCCAGATCTATCTCTCGCTCTTCCAGTAAACCCTGTTATTGTGCAGGTGTGATTTTGCTGAGGTTGCCTCTAAAGCAAATAGTCCAGGCACAGAGTGGGTTGAAGCAAAAGATGGTGGCATTCTGGCACTTGGTGCACACCAGACACTTGATGAATTATCCCAATACAGTGGATGAGTGTTCAGATAGCGGAGTACAGGTTAGATGTTGGGTGCAGGAAATTGCAGATGCAGGGCTGGTATGTGCTAGCAAAATCATTTTTTAACATCTAAATGTGCATGTGTACTGCCTGCAGACATAATAAGTGGTTCATTAATGGCAATTTTAAATGATTTATGGTTAATGGGTATTGGAAGTACTAGGTTGATGGTTAATGGGTGGAAGACATTGTCAAACTGGTCAAGGGTGTTAATGGTAGCAACTTGATGTCCGTCATTGGTGTCAATGGGAGCAGTAAGCGGTAGAGATGTGCGTGTTTTGGTTCTAAATCTCTGTTGAGTTTTGGCAAAACCACCCTCAAATGTTTTGGTTTTAGTTTTGTATTTCTTTTAAAATTGATAAAAACAGCTAAAATCATGTAAATTGGACCTGTTTTTGTTCCTACACTATTATTAACATCAATAACATTAATCTCCTTTAATTTCCAATCAATCTTGACCACCTCACCAATATTGGCAAAAAGCTGCAGTGAGCTTGCTGGCTAAACTAAAGGTGCCTGCACACTACGCGATGTGCTCGTGAGACAATATCATGAGAAATTTCACTTGAACTCTCCCCGGCAGCTCCCTGGCACTCCAGGGCACGATGTGCAGCAAAGCTGCATGATGTGTCATAAGATTAATCGTACACAAAGTAAAGACTTGTCGATCTTTAGATTGTGCAGGATAGCAGACAGATGCTTGCACGGATCAGGGATATCCATGATGCATGCATCTGTCTGTAAAAAAATAAACACAGATGTATGGACGGGATCAGTGAGACTTGTCCGTGCTGCTGTGTTTAAAAAATGAAAATCTGTGTAAAAAAAACCCAAAAAACTTTGTGACCCCTCCACCAAAAGAGCAACCAGTCCCAGGCTTTAGTGACCCAGTGCTGGTTGTGCATAATCCGGGGGCCGAATGACGTAGGGGTCCCCTGTACTTAAGCACAACCAGCACGGGGCTAGTCAGAACCAGCTCTGGTTGCCAAAATATGGGGGACAAACTACGTAGGGGTCCCCTGTACTTTGAGCAACCAGCACTGGGCTCTGATCCAGCCCTGGTTCTGGAATTACAGGGAGAAAAAATGCATAAGGTCCTCCTGTATTATCCAGAACCAGCACTGGACTTATTCTAGCGGGAGGCTAATGCCACAGCCAGGGGAGCCCTTTCACTGGGCCCCCCCAGCCAAAGCATTAACCCTGACTGCTAGTCAGCCCAAGTCGGAGATCCCTGGGGAGCTGGGGACCCCCCAATAAAAAAAAAATTAACCCGTGTGTGTGCGCATGTGGGGGTCCCTTACCACATGCGCACACACACGGGTTAATTTTTTTTTTGTGGGGAACCAATTAACCTACCAGTATATTTTTGGTGTGTGGGAGGAAACCGGAGTATGCGGAGGAAACCCACGCAAGCACAGGGAGAATATACAAACTCCACACAGTTAGGGCCATGGTGGGAATTGAACCCATGACCTCATTGCTGTGAGGCAGTAACGCTAACCATTACACCGTCTTGCTGATTTAACTTTAATAATTTATCTGTGAATCCTGTAACCTTAAGAGTGATCATCTAGCATGAATTTCCTTATTGTTAGGTGTCTTTTCAAAGGTCTATTTATATCAGTTCTGTTATTTCTAATTTCTAACCTTATCTATATATGGAAATGTTTGCTATGTTCTGTAATTCATTGAATAAATTAAATAAACTAAATTTTCCACAAAAAAAATGGAAACACTGATGGATATATCATTAGTGCGGTGGGTGGGTTATCTCAGGTTTGTTTTCATCACAAGCATGGATAATAACTGCTTTTGTTAACTACTCATTTAGGTTCTGCTAATGGCGTAAATTGCAGAGCATAAAAAGAGTTATTTATTAGGTGTATTAGGTGCAGAATTTCCAGATCTGCTTGTGTGATTATCTGTGTTAACAGTTTGGAATTTACTTTGTTGGTGGTTTGTTTTGAGCGGCATAATATATGCTGTACACATTCTGTCCTGCAAAACATATAGCAGCATGACAATATGTATAGTAGAAAGAACAATACATCAGCTTAAAGTCCAACCTACTCATTATTCATACACAACTTTTCTGCCATTTTTTTGCTCTGTATTCATTTAAACTTTTCTTCCATTTTTCTCCAAAACATCTCATCTACAGTGGTGGTCCCTGCTTGGCAGGAGGGCACCCCACCTTTTTCTCTCCACAAAAATTCACAACTTCAGACATGCCAAAAAATGGGACTCATCATACAGTTTTAGTAGTGTGCATTGTACCTTCCATTTAATGAATCCGAGAGAGAACGTCTATTGCACAAGGAAATATATTTACAGATAATGTGTTCTGACTAACCCTATGTATTTTAGATATGTATAGATAAACTGTCATTTAAAGATAGGGGGTGCTACCACAGACAAAAAAAGAGATGCTCCATTATGTGTAGAGAAGAAAGATTCTGTAGATGGTGCATTAGGTAATCAAATATAACTTTTATTAAATAATGAAATAAAATATTCAAATGTTTATTTTGGGCAACAGTCGGGGAGCCAATGGACGGAATCCTGACTGCCGGCTTCCCGACTGTCTAATCCTGGCAAGGGTTAAATGACAGGCGTCAAAATCCCAACGCCTGTCATTTTCCCTATGCTGGGAGCCCGAAACCCTGCTTACTGATCAAAGATAAGCCGGACGACGGGCGCTGACAGCCGCTGGGGGGGAGGGTTAGGTTTCGGGTTCCCGGGGGGGACTTAGGGTTAGGCACCCCCCGGAGATTAGGTTTAGGCTAGGGGAATGAGGGGTTAGGGTTAGGCACCTCTGGGGGGAGGTTAGGGTTAGGTACCCCCGGGGGACTTAGGTTTAGGTGGCGGGGAAAGGGGGTTAGGTTTAGGCACTTAGAGGGGGGATTAGAGGGGGGTAGAATAGGTTAGTGAATACTTACCTTGGGACGATCAGGATTTTCATCCTTGTCGGGCTGCCGCTGTCGGAATTTGAACCGCTAGCCATGCGGCCGGCGGTAAATAATACTGAATCCGTTTATTTTCTATCTATTAAAA
Organism: Taudactylus pleione; assembly: GCA_031769625.1. NCBI lineage: Eukaryota > Metazoa > Chordata > Amphibia > Anura > Myobatrachidae > Taudactylus > Taudactylus pleione. The sequence goes on from JAUIMM010000094.1 coordinate 36,987,823, forward strand.
ACAAGCAGCAAAATATTGGTTTTAAAAATGGTAGAAAAAGTATAGAAAGAATTAGTGACAGAATATCTTCTTTATGTATGTTATATGTTATTAATCATAATAATGCCACAGTCTAAATGCAGAAAAAAAAATGTAGAAGCTGCAATTTCTGCATAATTTTATGAATTGTTGCTATGTACTAATAGCCTAATACAGGAGATTTCACCATTATTCTCTATGAGAACTACAATTTCAGCCCTGAGCTTAGCCCATTTAGTTTACACCATCTTCAGATGGTGTAAACTGCTTTAAGCCTATGGAGGTTTGTCAGTAGGACAGAGATATTGCGATCTCTCTCCCACAACATCCGGACAGTGACACTGTGCACATGCACAGTGTCAACTTCTCCATAGTTCATTCACAAATGTGAAAGACTTCTACAATATGCCAGGGTTATAAATCGAAGGGAGAGGGATTACTGCAACCACTGTCCATTGCCTGTTCCCCTTGGTACATAGCGGAAATATTTTCATTAAAAATAAAAATAAAAATATTTGCCCCAATACAGAACTGCCGTAATACATAGGCCCCACAGTCTGGTATAAGTAAAATATTTTCATTAACTATGTGGTCTATTTGATTAAAAAATGATTAGGTCTACAGGTATTGAAATTACATTAAGCTGATTAGCTGCCAATGAGCATCGGACATTTGCATGAATTAGGTTATCTTAAACCGCATACAAATATTTTCAGCAAACTGTCCTCATGAAAATAAATATTTGTATTATATGTAGATTTTATTGAGGCATCTTTATCTTAAACACTGGATGTTCCCTGTAAATCATGTGTTTAAGTATAGACTCCTTTTTATAGATAAATATTTTATGGCGGAATTTTTTCAGCTCTGTTATTTCAGCTCTTATACATAAATGATTGCATGATAAGTGACTTGTTTTCTTTCTGAAGTCTATCAATATAGGTCCTCTACAATGATGTTATCCAATTATTTTTTCTGAATATATCATGCCATAGAATTCTGTGTACACTAAGGAGTATATTTTATAAAGTGCGAGTTTTTAGAAAAGGAGATGTTGCCCTTAGCAACCAATCAGATTATATCTATTATCTTCTAGAAGGTGCTAGTTAAATGTTACGTAGAATCTGATTGGTTGCTATGGGCAACATCTCCACTTCTAAAAACTTTCAATTTAGTTAATATTCCTCTAAGAGAGTTAATATACATTGTCAAATTGCAACAATGGGTTACAATTAAGTAGAAGCATGACAAAAAGTTATTATTATGTGTTAATTTACTAGCACTGTGGTGCTATAAGTATAATTGGTAATTTAGTATACTCAGGATATGTTTCTTAAATTTGAGTGTACTTCACTTGTGATTATTTTTATGATAATTATAACAATATGCATATTCTCAATGACTGTCCCCTATAAAGGTATAAGGAATATATTTTGCTATTATTATGGGATATGACTGCATCACAACAAATCACAATGGTATACTCACATATCACAATGATATAGATCACATAACATATCATGTTTGGCAACTAAATTAGTCTAATAGTAAACATAATTCTCTCTAGTGCTGCTCTTTTTGATAGCATGTATAGAGATCACACTCTGTAATCTTCCTCAAGCTACTTGTGAGGTATAGTGTTTATTTCCTGTAAATGCAGATGACCTGATCATATATATGAGCACAATGGTTATACAATATTTAAGGCAAGGAAAAAATGGCTATGAACAGCGCTATAGTACTTATTGAATCATTACTATACTGGATTAAATATATATAGAGGTCAATCCGTTGTATATAAGTGCTGAAATACATACATGAAAATATTTCACAAGTGATACATTTGTTATATATAATATAGGTGCCTGACTAGCCTGAGACCCGGGGACCGCATGACCTCACGTGATCGTGGGCATCCCAGAAGTCTCACGGCAGTCGGCGGACAGCTGTTCCCACAGCATGTGTTGCCGGACATGCGCTGCTACCTAGAGGCACAGCAGACGGAAGCGACTAAGAAGAGGAGGACCAGAGCGGAACACTCTCCTGGAGGAGAGTGAAGAAAATCAGCAAGGGTAAGTTGTGCCCCACCAGACACAACGATACACCCTAACTTAACACAGGACAATTGAGACTGATTCCATACAAGATCAAGTATCATAACCCCCATTCCCCCCATTCACCCCCTTGACACCCGGGCACTATTAGCGCAATCCCAATCATCCACACAAACTCTGCCTTAACACTCCATAGTGTGAACTACTACAAGAACGCTTAACTCCTATGAGGTATATTACATCTACAGGAACACTGTGAACCTATACACACATATATATATACATATATATATATATATATAGTCAGGTGCATAAATATTGGGACATTGACAGAATTTTCATATTTTGGCCTCTATTCACCACCACAATGGCTTCGAAATGAAACAAACAAGATGTGCTTTAACTGCAGACTTTCAGATTTAATTTGAGGGTAATTACATCCAAAACAGGTGAGTGGTGTAGGAGTTACAACCGTTTCTATATGTGCCTCCCACTTTTTAAGGGGCCAAAAGTAATGGGACTATCAACTAAAAAGCTATTTCATGGACAGGTGTGGACTATTCCCTCGTTATTTCATTATCAATTAAGCAGGTAAAAGGTCTGGAGTTGATTCTAGGTTGGAATCAGTTGCTGTCGACTCTCAATATGAGATCCAAAGAACTGTCACTATCAGTGAAGCAAGCCATCATTAGGCTGAAAAATCAGAGAGATAGCAAAAACATTAGGTGTGGCCAAATAGCTGTTTGTAATATTCTTAAAAAGAAACAAGGCACCGGAGAGCATCAGCAACACCAAAAGACCCGGAAGACCACGGAAAACAACAAGAACACTCTCCAGGAGATAGGTGTATATGTATCAAAGTCAACAATTAAAAGACTTCACAAGAGTGAATATAGAGGGTTCATCACAAGATGTAAACCATTGGTGAGCCACAAAAACAGGTAGACCAGATTAGAGTTTGCCAAACAACATCTAAAAAAGCCATTACAGTTCTGGACAGATGAGACAAAGATCAACTTGTACCAGAGTGATGGGAAGAGAAGAGTATGGAGAAGGAAAGGAACTGCTCATGATCCAAAACATACCACCTCATCAATGAAGCATGGTGGTGGTAGTGTCATGGCATGGGCATGTATGGCTGCCAATGGAACTGGTTCCCTTGTATTTATTGATGATGTGACTGCTGACAAAAGCAGCAGCAGAATGAATTCTGAAGTGTTTCGGGCAATATTATATGCTCATATTCAGTCAAATGCTTCAGAACTCATTGGACGGCGCTTCACAGTGCAGACGGACAATGACCCAAAGCATACTGCAAAAGCACCCAAAGAGTTTTTTAAGGCTAAAAAGTGGAATGTTATGCAATGGCCAAGTCAATCCCCTGACCTGAATCCGATTGAGCATGCATTACACTTGATGAAGACAAACCTGAAGGGAAAATGCCCCAAAAACAAGTGGGAACTGAAGACATTTGCAGTAGAGGCCTGGCAGAGCATCACCAGGAATGAAACCCAGCGTCTGGTGATGTCTATGCGTTCCAGACTTCAGGCTGTAATTGCCTGCAAAGGTTTTGCAACAATGTATTAAAAAGTGAAAGTTAGATTTAGGATTGTTTTGTTTGTCCCATTACTTTTGGCCCCTTAAAAAGTGGCAGTCACATATAGAAACCGTTGTAATTCCTACACCGTTCACCTGATTTGGATGTACTTACCCTCAAATTAAATCTGAAAGTCTGCAGTTAAAGCACATCTTGTTTGTTTCATTTCAAAGCCATCGTGGTGTTGAATAGAGGCCAAAATATGACAATTCTGTCAATGTCCCAATATTTATGCACCTCAATGTATATTTTATCTATATTTGATGTTTGGAATAAATATATCTACTGGTTAAACATACAAGGTATAAGCTATCTATTACTACAGTTAAACAACATTAGTAGCGCGGACCCTGTCCTCATATTTTAATGAAAATGCTTGCCATGCATGTACTAACTTGCACGTTGGTTATTTCCATATTTAGAGTTGCGATACAAATGTATTTAACAGATCTACTTAACTTGTATCCATGAAAATTTGCTTTAAATCACCCTTTAAGTTTCTATTTTTTTAACAGTAGTACAGGTTGAGTCTCCCATATCCAAATATTCCGAAATACGGAATATTCCGAATTACGGAATAATTTTGGCATGACTGAGATAATAAAACCTTTGATTTTTGATGGTTCAATGTACACAAACTTTGTCTAAGGCACAAATTATTAAAAATATGGTATAAAATTACCTTCAGGCTGTGTGTATAAGGTGTAAATGAAACATAAAATTATTTCATGTATGTACACAAACTTTGCTTGAGCCACAAAATTTTTTAAAATATTGTATAAAATGAGCTGCAGGCTATGTGTATAAGGTGCATATAACACATATATGCATTCTGTGTGTATATTGGGGTCCCATTCCCAAGATATTTCATTATGATATGCAATTATTCCAAAATACGGAATATTCCGTTATCCAAAATACCCCTGATCCCAAGCATTTTGGATATGGGAGACTCAACCTGTATTACTTTGATAGCAGGAACCATGTGAGAACTTTCATTTCTAATTAGGCTATTCCTGGCTATTGTGTAACTGCGTAGATTGAGAGATGATTCAACAGTTAGTTTTTTTAAAGTGTATTTTTTATGTCTTTTTGAAACCAGAAAAACTCCACAAATGATTCCATTGATTTCCTCTTTTAAGTATTAATTTATTGTCTGAAATTCTTGAAATTGACAATATAATTTAGCATGAGCAATTTATTACTTGTTAAAAGCAACCTCCTTGTATTTCTATTTAAAATATATAACTTATATTCTAACTATTTTGTACTGATGGTTGTTATATGAAATCACTTATTTCTTAGTCATGGTCTACCTTCTGCACTAAGGTATGCTGTCATGATGTCGCCGAAAACCAGGTCAACATTCACAATGTTGACAGTAGAAGGCAGACATTGATGATGTCAATATTGTTAAAATGTTTACATCATTAATGTTGACACCTGCAAAATGTCGACGAGGGTTAACATTAGAATTAGGGTTAATGCTACGGTTAGGGATAGTGTTAGGGTTGCCATTAGGGTTAGAGTAAGCATTAGGGACAGAATAAGAAGAAAACCAGTATAGTATGTCCATATTATAACAATGTGGACATAACATCTGCAATGACATTGTGATTGTCTAACATATATACCAAACCCTGCACTAAAAAGCTAGAAAAAGCATATGACACAAAACATATAGAAATAAAACTATCACACATAAAAATATAAAGCAATTAGTTAATACTATTCATGTACCTATAGCTAAACTGTGCACACAGTTTATACCATCAGATGAGATTCCCTAATTGTAAAATATAGCAAAAATACTTAACATTCCCTGCATATAAGCCCACAGGTTGCAAATGCACACATCAAACAGAATAGCAGTAGTGGTTATGCATTTATTAAGATAATTTAGCATTCTTTTTTATACTCTCATCTGGATGGAAATGTGCAGTGAAGATATGCAAATTTGATGCTAATGAAGGATTATCACATCATTATATATCAACATCCTATAACATTAATGAAGCTTAGCAACGTTGTGTTAAATGTTCAATTTAAAATAAAGGACTTTACTATAAGCATACAGATGTATACTCATACACTGTGGTCTAAGTCGTGCCAAACAGACAAAGTCATGAGTAAGCATGCCAACAAAAACTACAGTAATGTATACAATAGAGTGGCACTACAATATAGCAGGCCCTGACTGGTGGCCAATCCTGTATGGACAGTATAGTAAACAGTCGTAGATATGAACATGCAGTAAACCAAATTTCTGATGCACCCAGGTGCAAGACCCTGGATAATAAATGGGCAAATGAGGGTGGGTATAGATGTTTATTTTTAATAAATATTTTTATCTATGGTGTGTGCCCTGCATTTGTTTTTTGTTTTTTTACATGTGGACTACAGTAGCCAGCAGGCCCCAGATGCTTGGGCATGTAGTTTGCAAGTTCAGGTTTAGTAGGACCAGCAGTTCACCTGTAACTGTTATTATTATTATTATTTGTTTTTAATTATTTATTTTGTTATATACACTGTACAGCAGCTAAATAAATGTACAGTGTCTGCAACAATTTCAGCAATGATCTGTACCTTTTTTTTTCTAAATGGGGTGTAACAATTTCTGTGTGAATTTGAACCCACTAAAGACATTGTCTATAGAAATGAATGGGGGCCTGTGACAATTTATAAAATGATGTGCGACAATTTCTGAAGTGGTGTGTGTCAATTTCAGTGTGATGGAGTAACCATTATGAACGGAGGCCTGCGACAATTTACAAGGTGCTGTGCAACAATTTACAATATAATGTGCAACAATTTCTAAGTGACGGTTGACACTCTCCATAGATGTTAATAGGACCACACTGATTAGTCAGTTTGCCGGCAGCTCCCATGTTCTGACCAATTAGCGTGGCCCATTAATTCCTATGGAGAGTGTCCCCGAGTGACCTCTCAGTTGCGACGGAGTTCCAAAAGGGACAAGTTGCATTATCTGATGTGTTTTTTTGTTTGCCAAGACCCCATAGAAGGCCTACAAGGAGGAAGAGGACCTTATCCCTTTGAGTTGAGAGAACAATAAATGGGTAAATGAGGATGTCTAGGGGAGTCATTATTTAATAAAATAATGTAATTTGTTATATTATATTATTATACTTCACACATAAGGGTTAATCCTATTGTCCAAGAAAGGTGCGAGTTGTTGTTGCCACGTGTTAAAATGCCAGCAACGGCACCTGAACTTGCACCCCTCGTGGCCCACTCTAAATTTGGGCTGCCATAAAGTTTGGCTGTTGGATTGACCCCATAGTTTTGTAAATTGTCACAGGCTTCCCATTCACTTCTATAGAGTGTTGAGTGTAGAGTGCAGATCATTGCAGAAATTGTCATACACACAGTACATTTATTTAACAACTGTACAGTGTATATGATAAAATAAATAATTACAAATAAATAACCTCAACCAAGACTACAATAGTAAACTTATATCAATTGTTGTACAACATTAGAGAGGGTAACAAAGGAGCAGCTTATTAAAACATACAGTTGTATTGTACTGTAAGTGTAATTTCATTATTTCTATGTAATGCATGCGCCGTGTAGTTTGGGAAAGGCAATATTTGGTGAACGGTGAGCCTTACACTCTCCTGCGTCTTAATACGTAATGCAGTGATAGCAAACGTCATGGTGTGTCAAAGCAAGAAGTATTTGATGTGGCAAGCTGCCGTGCTACATGGCATGCAGACAATAGGTATAATGAGGACACATTTGTACATGTATGTATGTATGTTTATATGTATGTGTATGTATGTACTTGTGTATGTATGTATTACTAATGCCGTGCAGCAGAACATTCTATCATGCCAAAATATTTTAAAACCTGGATGTAAATGTATTTAATCATTTAATTGCTTCAGGGTTAGGAAGAATACTAAGGCAATATCAAAGTTACATCTGTTTCAATGGGATAAATATTAATTTTGCTTATATTATTTTAGATTTGTTTGATCAGTAGTGATAGCGCTTACTTCTGTTAGCATATTGGAACACATATCTCTTTTTTATAAGTTTGGTATATAGGATAATAACAGGCACAGTCGAGGAAAGCAGTGAAGTTTCTGCCTCCTGTAACCAATATACAGTATATTGTGAGAGGTAACTATCTCTGTTGGCAGTAATTTATCAAAGTTTTTGTGTTCTGGTGCACAAAACTGTCTGATCTCTTGCACCAGGTATAGGGCTGGGGCAATAACACACTGATAAGTGATAACTATAATGTCCATTTGAAAAAACATATTGGTAGGTGCAATATGGCTGTATAGATGCATACAATTCAACGTAGTGAAGCATATCCACAATTAGCTTAGCACATGCAGAGCGAGTGTAATTTCAGCCAACTTGCGTGCAACTTTTAGTCTGCTTCTTAAACTCCTATTCAATGCTCTCTGCCATCCCTGTCCCCTAAACCAGTGACATCATGATGTCACACCTAGGAGGTGGGGCTGCTGGCTCTGGGAAGTACAGCAGTGTCAAGAGCATCGTAAGGACTTTCCGAGCAGCTCTACAGGCTCCAGAATGCCTACCTGGAGCATCCCTTGGATGTTCCAGGTGCATTTGCAGTAGTGCTACTGGCTGCAGGGTGCAGTTCCAGGGAGGGAAAACCAGCCTGGGAAATTTCTGGAAGAAGCCCTAATGGGAACAGGTCATTTGAGGGGCAGGGTCTGTGGAGGGGGGGTGGGATAATCCCTTATATTTTAAATATTAATATCAGATATCTAAGATAGATTATCATTTAATTTTTACTGGCTGTCTCCACTGTGTGACAGACAGAAGTGCCAGCTGCCCCTCTATCTGTCTTAATCAGAAATGGCTTATGTAAATATCAGGCCCAAGAAGGGGCGTCCATGTTAATGTAGTGAAATAAGATTAAACACAAAGACCCTAGACCCCAAAACATATTGTAAAAGGCTTGCAGCCCTGCTGGTAGCCCCATTTAACCCCACACAGCAACAAGCTACAAGTAGCTGACACAAATCCTTAATATCAGGGAAGTAAAATGATGCAGAAAGTGATATGGCAGGCAACCCACCCGGCCGCTCGCAGCCATATATGGGGCATTTGCAAGTCCCATGGGCTCTGAAAATTGTCTATAAATGGCATTATAAGCCCATCACAATGTAGCACAGTGTTAGTCTCAAGATAAATGCAGGGCCAGCATGCCCAGCAGGAAATAATATGTCTACCTGGTACACACAGTGCCCAGTGCCATCTAATACATCTGTATCTGTACTAAGGAGATGTGTTATTATCTTATCACTGTAATATTCCCTCTCCTCTATATAATAATAAAACCACATATCGGTGTGTGCTGGGAGCTGTGTTATTCCTCCTCATATATCACTGTACAGTCCCTTGTACTTTAAATAATAACAATTAATCTCATTTTAGTAACTGCTGGGAATTGATAAATTAAAATAATACTGCCTCCATATACCATTCCAGACTCGTGATCCCAGTGTTACCTCCTGCCCCATGTCCCTTCCAGCCTCCAGCCCCCTGTATCTCCTCCAGCTATCTGTATCACTCCAGCCACATGCCCCCTGTGTTCCCTCCAGCCACATGCCTCCTGTGTCCCCTCTAGCCCCCTGTGTCACTCCAGCTACATGACCTATGTGTCCTTTCTAACCCTCGGCATCATTCCAGCCACATATCGCATGTCCTCTCTAGACCCTGATTTCTGGGAGCTGGGTCACCCCAGCCACATGCCCCCTGTGTCCTCTCTAGCACCTGACATCACTCCAGCCACATGCCCCCTGTGTCCCCTCTAGAACTTGACATCACTCCAGCCAAATGCCCTGTGTCCCCTCTATCCCCCGGTGTCACTCCAGCCACATGCCCCCTGTGTCTCACTGGCTTTGTGTCCCCACAAGCCCCTAATGTCACTGCAGCCAGATGTCTCCAGTATCCTCTCTAGACTTCTGTGTCACTCTAGCCACATTCCGCCGGTGTCCCCTCTGGCCCCCTGTGTCACTCCAGTCACATGCCTTATGTCCCCACTAGCCCCCAATGTCACTCCAGCCAGATGCCTCCTGTGTCCTCTCTAGCCTCCTGTGTCACATGCTCCCTGTGTCCCTGTCACAAGCTGCCGCACTACTACTGCTGTGCGAGGTGAATTCCGGGTGAACATTCACTGAATCTCTGCCTACCTCCTATCCATCATTCTGGGATTACTCCAGATTGGCTCCTGCATCTTTATCCTGCTGGTGCTATTCGCACCAGCAGGATATAGATGCAGGAGCCAATCCGGAGTAATCCCAGAATGCCGATGCTGGTAATAGAGTTTTAGTGTTTCCGGTTCTGGCTTTGTCTCCTGTCATCTAGAGGAGCTCCAGATTTCATGCCTTCTATATTGTTATTCTGCCATTTGTGTCATCCAGGCGGCACGGTTTGCATATCATCTACCTGCCGTTAGTGTCATCCAAGCAGCACGGTCCGCAAATCTGTTTTCTGCCGTTCGTGTCATCCAGGCGGCTTGGACTGTACTCTGTGTCCAGAGTATGCACTACAGTGTCAGCTGCTTGTGTCAACTCAGCAGCACAGGCCACGCTACAGCGTCAGCTACTTGTGTCAACCTGGCAGCACAGGCCGCACTACAATGTCAGCTGCTTGTGTCAACCCGGCGGCACAGGCCGCACTACAGTGTCAGCTGCTCATGTCAACCCGGTGGCACAGGCCGCACTACAGCATCAGCTGCTGGTGTCAACTCAGCGGCACATGACGCACTCCTGTGACTTCAGTGCGCAATCATGCGTACCAACACAATTTACTTCATTACAGCACTGCCCTTCTGCTGCTGCATTTTGCCAAGTTAGTCGAGCCCTCAAGGCTGCTGCACAGCCAAAGGCCGCTTCGTATTCTACGGCCCACCAGCCACAGCTAGCCAAGGCATACCAGCCCTCAAGGCTGCTGCGCGGCCCAAAGCCACTTCATATTCTATGACCCACCGGCCACAGGTAGCCAAGGCATACCAGCCCTCAAGGCTGCTGCACAGCCCAAAGGCTGCTTCATAATCTAAGGCCCTCAGGCCCATCTAGCCAAGTTATTTCCAGTTGTCAAAGCTGCTTCACGGCTGCATCCAGCCAAGAATTCCTGCCCTCAAGGCTGTTGCAGGACTAAAGTGCTTCTGGAAAGTATTCACAGCGCTTCACTTTTTCCACATTTTATTATGTTACAGGCTTATTCCAAAATGTCATAAATTAATTTTGGTCCTCAACATTCTACACACAATACCCATAATGACAACATGTAAAAAGTTTTTTTGAGACTTTTGCAAATTTAATTAAAGAAATCACATGTATGTAAGTATTCACAGCCTTTGGCATGAAGCTCAAAATTGAGCTCAGGTGCATCCTTTTTCCACTGATCATCCTTGAGATGTTCCTACGGCTTAATTGGAGTCTACCTGTGGTAAATTGAGTTGTTTGGACATGATTTTGAAAGGCATACACCTGTCTATATACGGTGAATGTCAGAGCACAAACCAAGCATGAAGTCCAAGGGATTGTCTGTAGACCTCCGAGACAGGATTGTCTCGAGGCACAAATCTGGGGTAGGGTACAGAAATATATCTGCTGCTTTGAAGGTCCCAATAAGCACAATGGCCTCCATCATCCGTAAATGGGAAAAGTTCGGAACCACCAGGACTCTTCCTAGAGTTGGCCAGCCGTCTAAACTGAGCGATCGTGGGAGAAGGACCCTAGTCAGGCAGGTGACCAAGAACCCTATGGTCACTCTGTCAGAGCTACAGCATTCATCTGTGGAGAGAGGAGAACCTTCCAGAAGGACATCCATCTCTGCAACAATCCACCAATCAAGCCTGTATGGTAGAGTGGCCAGACGGAAGCCACTCCTTAGTAAAAAGCACATGGCAGCCCGCCTGGAGTTTGCCGAAATGCAACTGAAGGACTCTCAGACCATGAGTACAAAATTCTCTGGTCTGATGAGACAAAGATTGAACTCTTTGGCGTCAATGCCAGGCGTTATGTTTGGAGGAAGCCAGACACCGCTCATCACCAGGCCAATACCATCCCTACAGTTAAGCATGGTGGTGGTAGCATCATACTGTGGGGATGTTTTTCAGTGGCAGGAACTGGGAGACTAGTCAGGATAGAGGGAGAGATGAATGCAGCAATGTACAGTGCTCCTGACCTCAGACAGAGGCGACGGTTCATCTTTCAGCAGGACAACAACCCTAAGCACAAAGCCAAGATATCGATGGAGTGGCTTCAGAACAACTCTGTGAATGTCCGTGAGTGGCCTAGCCAGAGCCTAGACTTGAATCCGATTGGACATCTCTGTAAAGATCTGAAAATGGCTGTCACCGACACTTCCCATCCAACCTGATGGAGCTTGAGAGGTGCTGCAAAGTGGAATGGGCGAAACTGCCCAAAGATAGATGTGCCAAACTTGTGGCATCATATTCAAAAAGACTACTTGAGGCTGTAATTGCTGCCAAAGGTGCATCAACAAATTATTGAGTAAAGGCTGTGAATACTTATGTATATGTGATTTTTTAGTTGTTTTTTTATTCAATTTGCAAAAATGTCAAAAAAAACTTTTTACACATTGTCATTATGGGGTATTGTGTGTAGAATTTTGAGGCCAAAAATTAATTTATTCCAATTTTGAAAACGGCTGTAGCATAACAAAATGAGGAAAAAGTGAAGTGCTGTGAATACTTTCCGGATGCACTGTATACTCTAAAGAGTCACGCACGTACCTTAACAGTCCCCTCTAGTCCTATAAGCTATACAGCCGCTAGTGATGTTGTCACTAGAACTAGGGTCAGTGTCTTATTTCTATGCACAGCTTCTGCTTCAGAACAGGTATCTGATCCTGTCCACAAACAGCTAGTCTGAGCCACACTCCAGGATGCCCATTGGGATGCAGATGTCACCCAGCTCCCAGAAACGGTCCGGCATTTTGGCACAGTTTGCCCTTCCCAGCGCCATGTTAATTAGAGCAGCAGCCACAGCATTCTCCCATGCTGCCCAGCAGTCCAGCTCCCTAAAGTATGTCTTCCAGGCTGTCCTGAGGCTGCAGCTGCTGCTCCTGCCTTGCTAGCGGCACCAGGAAGTGCCGTCTGCCATCCTGGGGCACTGCTACTGGGGACATTGCATAAGGGGCACTACTACTCAGGGCATTAAGGTGCATATGTAGTGGAAAGGAATGTTCCCAGAGTGACGAGAAACGATGGTGTGTCATGTTGGCACGCCCTAATTTTTCAGTGGCCATGCCCCATGTGGCATGAGGCCACACCCACTCTTCAGAGCACGCACCTTCATCAATAGTTGGGGGGCTCCTTTTTTCATCTTGTCCTTGACTCCAAATACCCTAGTTATGCCAATCATTCATATAAGACTATTAACATCCAGTAGACAATAAAAATATAAAAACTTGCTTGTGAGAACATGCATATCCATGTGGTTTCTAATAAATGGTCCAACTATACAGAGACTGGCTGTGTATTTTTAATTTACACAATCAGCTTTATTAATTCAACACATTCAGAATTTCACAATTTTATATTTCTGGCAAAATTATTGCTCAGAGCGTGATCTTACAGTGGTACAATATAACAAATATTAACACCCGAGATCTGAGGTAGAAACCATCATAGCATTATTCATTTCCAATGTCACACAGATAAAACACTTACAGCACTTTGCAGAATACATGTATAAACATTTCTTAATAATCTGCACAATGTTGTTATACTGTTCTGAACAGAAATACACCTAGTAGGAAAGGAATACATAAAGACATATACTGTACACAGATGACCACATTCATCATATATATGTGTGCTCTGTTTGTTGATGATTCTGACTGCTAACAAGTTGCAACAATTGTTGCCAAGTATCTGGTGATTTATTTGGCTGTTACTAAATGTATAATTCCTCTGTTATCTGAGACAAGTGACTATTATGCCAACAGCAATGCTGACGATTAATGTGTGTTATAGAAACTATCTAAAATAAAAGTTTGATCAGGGGTGAAAAGAATTAGGACACAATGGTAGAACCTGTTAGCTCTTGTAACTGACAGTGTCTACGTTAGATTACTTGCATGTCCATGCAGCAGGTTCATGAGGTTACCAGTCCGCTGGTAGCTTTGCAGCAATTGGCTCTGATGCTCCGAGGTTAAAGGCAGTGGTCCAATATAACTTGTCTCCTATCAGCCCCAACCCCTGATTGCTTAACTGATATAGCTTTTCTGCCATCAGACCTGGTCCCAGCTTGCATTTATGTATCAGCTGCTGCTTTTGTTCCTTACTAGTTCCTGTCATATTATCAATAGTAGGCAGAGCCGTAACTAGACTTTTTGGTGCCCTGTGCCAGAAAGAGCATTGGCGCCCCCCATTTTTCAAATAGGGACATAACGCACCCAAATAAGGGGAATGGCCTTATGGGGAAGGGCCAGGGAAGAGATAGGGGAGGCCATGAGATGCTGTTGATGAAATAAGAGGAAGCTACAAGTGAGACTGATAATAAACAGAAAATTGACAGGCCTGAACAGCGCCCCCTGCCCTGCAGTGCCCTGTGCCATGGCACCGGTCGCACTACCCTAGTTACAGCCCTGATAGGAATTATAACCACCTTCCAGTTAGCAGTGCTGTTCTTATCTAATCTACTTTGTATCTACTGACCTTGTTCAGTGTCCTGTCAACCATAAAGCTGGGTACACACCGATAAATATATCGCCCGTACATTTGAATGGGTGATATATCTTTAGTGCATCGCCGGGTGTGTACAGCGAATATGACTGTGAACAACGTCATTCACAGACATAACCGATCTGCTGTGCAGCACAGCATATGGCCAATATATCTGAATGATATATTGGTCATCTGCTGGTGTGTACTGGCGACCCAACGATCGCCTGTACAAATGTTGCGGGACCCAGCAGTGATTGACAGCTCAACTGGCACATCGGGCAGATGAATCATCAGATAAGTTGGCGGGTCGACTTAGTGTGTACCCAGCTTTAGACCTCAGGAACACCTTTCCATACTAAGCCTTTGCTACCTTGAGTTGAAGTCCTGGGCTCATTTTAGTACTAGTAAGTATGTCTAGCTGGGAGGGAAAGACTGTTTGCTAAAGATGAATACCTCACAAAGCAGGTGTAAATGTCTGATTTCCACTTTACTAGTATTGCGCTAATACCTTTTCTCCATCAGAGTGTGAAACCTTTATTTGTACTCTATTGTATAGACTTCCTCTGGTTCTACACTATTACTTTCTGCTCTCCTAGTGCTACCTGTAACCAACATCCATAGCTATAGAGGTAAACAGATTATCAATTTTTTGCTTAAGAAATTAAACTCCTTATTTGACATAAAACAGCAATCATAGCCAATCATCTTACCATCCATCTTCTTTTGTATTTCATAAACAAAAAAAGAGCCATGTGCTAATAATCAAATAAATATACTAAAGTATATTAATAATAAATGTGATATAAATATATAAGGAATATAATTAATGCAGCAATTTAAAGGAGTGTGTGTATCACTCACTAATCACCAAAACATGCTAATATGGAACACTGGGCCTGATTCAGACCCGCTCACAAGCGCACAGCGTTCGCAAGTGGGTCGATGGTCCCCCACTGCGCATGCGCATGCCGGAGCCGGCTCCGGCATGCGAATGCGCGAGACCCGTCCAGCGATGGGCGCTCCGTCGCTACGGGTCTCGCACCAAAGCGGGGCAGCTGTTGATTGTGATTGACATCTTGCCCCATTTTGGAGGCGGGCAAGGGGGGTGGCTGACAAATGGAGGCATTCCCGAAGGAACGCCTGCCGTTTGGGGGCGGCCCCACTGACATAATGAGTGATGTCAGTGGGTGAGCTTCCAGCTCTATTAGAGCCTAAAGCTCACTGGGGCTTGCGGGAACAAGACCCTACCACAAGGGTCTCGTCACAAGCCCCGATGGTCGCGATGCTTGTGACCATCGCGACCATCACCTGGCCGCTCACTAAAGCTGTGAGTGGTCACCCACAGCTTAGCGAGTGGCCAGGAGGACGTCTTGTAGATACA
Source organism: Taudactylus pleione (assembly GCA_031769625.1). NCBI lineage: Eukaryota > Metazoa > Chordata > Amphibia > Anura > Myobatrachidae > Taudactylus > Taudactylus pleione. Next base: position 37,003,581 of record JAUIMM010000094.1, read on the forward strand.
TGTCAAATAGATACAAGAGGTATAATGTGCGACAGAGAGATAGATAGATAGATAGATAGATAGATAGATAGATAGATAGATAGATAGATAGATAGATAGACAGATAGATAGAAAATAATCAAATTATGCAAGAATTATAGATTTAAATGAGTATAAAATAAAACAAATAAATAAATGATGTAAATGGGTCATGTATATGATAGGGATGTAGTCGGCATCCCGGCGGTCTTAATACCGGCGCTGAAATCCCGACAGGTATTAAGTCCATCGGCATCGGAGTGGTAGGGGGAGGTTAGGGTTAGGGTTAGGTGGCAGGGTTAGGGTTAGGCATTAGGGGGGGGCTAGGGTTAGGCACCGGGTAGGGAAGGTTAGGATTAGGGTGCGAGGGAGGGGGAGGTTAGGTTTTGGCACTAGGGGAAAGGTTAGTTTAAGGCACCCGGGAGGGGTGTTAGGTTTAGGGTGCGGGGAGGGGACTGTTAGGTTTAGGCACTAGGGGACGGTTAGGGTTAGACACCGGGGAAGGTGGGTTAGGGTAGGGGATAGAAAGATACTTACCATTACTTCCTATGCGTGTCATACCCAACCCGTATTATAAATGGCAAATTGCTTATAGTTCTTTTGCTTATTAAGTGAAAAATGTTAAATGTTAAAGTAGGTAAAGTCATGAAAGCAATTAACATTTGTTTCCTCTAGATATGATACAAATATTATCACTTCAACTGCAGATATAGTATGTTGTAATTTACTGCTTTCTAGTGACAGGCTACAGTAGGTGCTTCTATTTCCATCATGTATTTTGCATCATTTGGGTTCGAGTAGGCACTATTCACAGAGTAAGAGCTCTCTGCGGTGTCTGCCAAACTGTCCTAGGTTTTTGGTCAGATATATTTAGTGAATACATTGGTTTTATTCTATCTTGCTGTTTTTTAATGAGCTCATTTTTCTTAGTTGAACAAGCTGCTATTTATTAGATACAGTAGTGCATGTGGCTATCTTTGCTGCTATATACACTGTTGAAGAGTGCGTATCACATTATGCAGGGACTGAAAGTCCTTTGTGTGTAGTATTGTGCAGTGCAGTTAAGCATCACAGTGAAGAATTTAATTTCCTATGCATTGCACCCATTGAAAATATCAGGCTTCTTCTGAGATGTAGTGAAGTTATGTGTGTTTTGTAATGGAGGTCAAGTTATAAACCTTATGAATATTTATTAGATAATTTCCATATATAAGTCACAATTATGATACTATGATGATGTTCTGGCATAATATTGCAATAAAATGGGTTAAGACTTGGATAGAGATAATAAAGATTATGAATATAAACTTGTTGCTGGAGCAGAATGTTGTAATGTAATCTTCATTGAATATTTTATTTCATTAAAAACTGTTTCTAGATATTTTACCATAATCAGTTCTAATATTTAGAACTGTCAATTTGAAGTCAGTGCAATATCCTAAACTATTTGTATCAGAAAGTGTAATGCTTGCAAAAACTAAAGCTAAATTTAGAACTGAAATCTTAACCCAAGGAAGGTTGGTACTTCTGAACTTAAATACAGTTATTGGTCTTGTGGCTTTGTGATCTTGCATGCCAGGAATCTTATAGAGTGGAAGAACCCACTTTTCTATACTTTCGTGATGAATGCAATCATAATTAGCTTGCTTTTTAGGCTGTCTGCTCTCCTGTATACAAATGCCACTAACTAATTGTTTAAATTTTTGGGACCTTCGGTTGAAATCACAATTTAAAGCCAAGAAACGCGTCAAGACACATTGCTCTGAACTTGATTTACAGATGCAATTATTATACACAAAACTATGGATCTAAAACAGTTAATCTACAGAAGAATAGATACCAGAGAAATAACATCACCACAGTAGTAGTATTCTGTGCCTGAGGACTAACTGATATGATGCTGCTTGCACTCATAAATTACATATAAAGGAGTGGTGAGACTTCACCACGTTACATTCCAGCCTGAGGAGTGTGAGCACTTTATTTTCAGAGCTTATCTTTGGGACGATCAATGTTACTACAAAGCAAAATATTGATTCTACCTTGTACCATGTTTCAGATTTAATATATGGAACATACAAAGATCTTACCTTCATATTTACATACCCTAGTAGATACTTTTTTATATATATTTTATATATATGCTCTGTTTTGTCAAATACATCAGATGAGCATATTCTATTAGTGTTTTCATGAACAGTACTGATAAATATGTATAAATGATTGTTTAATATTGTGGAATTGGGTTATTTAATAAATATGATTTCTTTAATTAAGTGGTTTCTGATATTCATGGTAATCTGTGGGTTAAACAGAGGAATGCTTCCTAGAAGAATTCAAAAATGCATGATTTTCCTGTAATAACATTGAATTTGCAGGTAATAAGTGCAGGTTGCTCCAAGTTGATGGTATAAACAGCAACAAGTATGGAGTTGCAATTAGGACTTCCAGCAGTATTTGAAGGTAAGCAGGAGCACACTGATGCACCATGGAGCATGCTAGCACAGAGCAGGACCTCACTAGGTGAGTAACAGGTTAGGAAGTCAGTAACTGGAGTAATGACAAGGAACCAGGAAGAAGTGGTATGACGAAGTCAGAATGTAAACAATATGGCAACTAAGCCGCACTGTAATGCTATCAGCTGGAATCCATGTTTGGAAGGACACATGGTGTTTGCACTGCAGGAGCATGCCATGTTGCAAAGTGACAGCGGCGGATGAGATAAACAGGTTTGGAGCAATCTGACACCCCTTTATATATAGAACATATTTGTCATGACCTGGTCATGTTTTCTGTGTCGCTGGGTCACGAACCACTCCTGCTGCGCTGTAATCCAACCTCATGACAAGGTGCCAGCATCCTTTGTCCATTCTGGATGCATAGGCTTTAGTTTTCTTGGCCTGTTAGGCCATAATTCACATTGGAGCCTAGCCTGGAGTACTGCTGTGACATGTTCTGATCACCTGACCATGGTCCTTCCAATCCTATGCCAGACTGAGCTTCCCTGACCCACCTGATTCTGTTCAACCTCTCACAGCTAACGCAGGGGTATAAGTTCTATCCACTGGCTCATGCAAATTGCCAGTGCAATGTCTACCACAGTTACCACTGTGGCAGGTATTCCTGAGCTTTAGTATCTAGTTTCCTTGCTTACAGCATGCTCGTTAGCATCCCCTTGCTCCAGAGTGTTTTTCTTCAGCTCCCTGGTTTCCACAAAATCCTGCACAGCTAAATTCATCTTCTGTTAAGCCTGCTAAAATACTGGTTTCCACTCAGCTTCTGCTACAGTGATTGTATACAGATTCCAACCACTGATCTCTGCCTTCAGTAACCTGCTGAGTTCACTACTTTCCTGTCTGCAATACTTACAGATAGGTTGGGCATTAAATCCCGGCTGTTGGGATGTCACTGGACAGAATATCGATAGCGGCATCCAAATAGCCACAATCCAGACACCCATAGGAACAAATAGTAAGCATTTTCCTAACCCCTACCCTAACCCTCCCCAATACCTAACCCTAATCTCCACCCCATGATCCTAAACCTAACTTCCCCCTCCCCGCAGCCTAATCCTCACACTCCCTCCCTGGTGCCTAAACCTAACCTCTCCCTAGTGCCTAAACCTAACCTCCCCCTCCCCACACCCTAATCCTCACACTCCCTCCCTGGTGCCTAAACCTAACCTCCCCTAGTGCCTAAACCTAACCTCCCACTAGTGCCTAAACCTAACCTCCCCCTCCCTGCACTCTAATCCTAACTCTCCCTCCCCGGTACCTAACCCTATCTCTTCCCCTACTGCCTAACCCTAACACCACACCCTAACTTCCCCCTAACACCCCGATACTTTACTTTGGGATGCCGATAGTTGGGATTCTGGTGCCGGGATCCCGACCTGTAGGGATTTTGCCGCCGGTATTTAGACCGTCGGCATCCTGCACGCCGGGCTGCTGACTACATCCTCTTACACCTATAGCAATTGCCTAATTCACTGAATGCTAACATCGCTCAAGGTTAATTATCCAAATTGCAGTGTTTACCACAGTCCTTCTAGCAAGTGCTGCTGCAGTGCATTTCCCAATATGTTGCATAGATCCTTATTCCTTGCATGCTATTAACCTTTGAAACACCTGCAAATTACATGAGTCAGTGAGTTCTTTACCTCTACTTCCAGCCTTGTATCAGTGACCAGCAGTACTGACTTCTTCTACCTGTATCCTGCAAATCCTCAGAACTTTCCAAACTCAGCTATATCCATTCTGAGTCCGGAAACAACAGAAGCATCTTGGTTACCAAGCGTCCTATGGCTCCTGAGAATCTGTTCTAGCTCTCTGTCTCTACAGTATTGCTGCCTGAATCCAGTTTCTCCACAGAATCCAGTACAACCAGTTCACTTACCAAGTCCGGATTCGCAAACAAATTGGTTTGTGTCAATATAATTACATGTATTTTTGGTATTTATTACACACAGTCGAGTCACATTATTTTGACCAACTCCTACATTTGACATTGGCTGCATGTAGCCCATGAAGTACGTCACGTGCCGTGCGCTGGCTTGGTGGGTATGTAAGGTGAGCAATAGGCCGTCTGCACACATACTGTATCACTCATTCCTGACTTGGGTAAAAGGGGTGATTTATGCGAGTTGCAAAAAGGAATGACTATTGGTTTTCGGTCCAAGAGTGGCAGTATTTCTGAAGCAGCACAGTTTGTGAACTGTTCGCGTGTTGCTGTGGTGAAGGCGTATCATGACTGGACAAATGGCACCATTGCGAATAACTGATGTGGAAACTGCAGAGCACCACGTGCCATTGATGTGAGAGGTGAACGTCGGCTACGAAGGTGCGTGAGGGCCAACCGACACACTACAGTGGAGCAGCTCACCATCAAAATGCACCTGGGGCCACCAGACATGTGCCTAAAATGACAGTTCAGCTAACCCTGCTGTGTATGGGGCTCCAAAGCAAACGGATGGTCACTGCAGCTGGTGGTCATAATAATGACTCGACTGTGTATATATTGTATAATAACATTTAAATTTTTCTAAAGCTTTTTCTTTGCATTGTTCGTATTATAGGAAAGTTGTGATTGTATGTATAGTGTCATAGGAAATTTTCTAGTATTATTGCACTTTCATAAACAGATTGTCTTCACCTCAATAGCTAATTCATTATGCTTGCTTTTTAGTGCCTGGTCAACTTTATTCTAAGTTGTCTTTTACGTGTTTTTACTACATCATATGATCATACAGGTTCTCAACAACTTGTGAAAGTTTATGTTATTTCTCATCATTATCAAGTCTCCTATCTCCTCATGCAGATGCTTGTCAAGTCTTTCTTATTAAGCAATACGATTAAAATCCTCTTTCAACAGGACAGAGATAGAAGAGTAGATTTATTAAATCTTCCAAAAAAAAAAAGTGTTGTCCATAGCAACCAAACAAATTTTAGCTATAATTTATCTTGTACATTCTAAAAATGTATTGCTATGGCATACCTACATACTTCCTTTTCAGAAGTTATAGTAAATCAATCCCTAAAGCTCTGTCCCCAGCTCATGCCTTGAAAGAGATATTTGATCTTAATGCTATTGATCAATTCTGATAATTTAACAAGTGAGGACATTCATGGCAGCTTGTAAGAATTCAATGACAGTCTCTTTTAACAGTAGAGTTTGATGGGCCACTTTCTCTCTTATGCTCTCTGTCTCACTTTGATACAGTATTGTTTTATACAGTCTCTTAATGTTGCCATTCTTTCCTGCACTACTGTAATCTTTTGATTCAGAATAATAATTTCTTGTTTGCTATCTGCTTTTGTGCTCCCACTGCATTTCAGACTCTTTCACTATTTAGTTTCCCAAAGGTGCTTATCTGCTTATCAATAACTGTCAATTGAATGCCCATTTCATTGCAAGCCGCAATACTCCTAATTAATAACCTTCATTTCACATTCTTTTTCTTCCAGACATTCTTTTAAAATCTGTTTTTCATATGATATTATTTTACCCTCTTGTCCATGTAACATTATTAAGAAGAACGGATCACTCTGTAACATTACATTAGTGTGTTGTTGCACTGTTTTCTCTTCATCATACTTTTGCTTTGAACCTAAAAGCATTTATTTTTTTCCTTCACCACAAAAATATTTCAAGCAGAACTTGTTTTATATGATCAAATGCTTCCATAGTCACATAGTCCATTCCAGGCAGACCCCACACCACACCTTTGCACTGGCCACATACAGTATAATTTTAGATTTAGGGGCTTATGTATAAAGCAGTGAATATAGTGGAGAAGTGGACTAGTGGAGAATCTGTCCATAGCAACCAATCAGCTCTGAAGTAGCATTTTTCAAGTACAGTCTATAAAATAACAGGTAGAAGTTGATTGCTTTCTTTGGGCAACTTCTTCACTGTTACACTTCTCAATGCTTTTCACTGCTTTATACATAAACCCTTTAATTTCCTTTTGTATGTTAAATGTCTTTTTCTCTAAAATATTATATAATAACCCAGCACATTGTGAAGAGTAATACTTTATCATGTCACAGTGCACCGGACTCCGGGGTGCGCTTACCGGGTCCGGCAACACTTGTCTGTCAGGCAGCAGGCGAGGAGTCCAGGGCGCCCGCTGCCGCTTCCCCCGGCGGCTGTGACAGGCGGCCGCGGCTCTCCTAGGAGCTCGCGCGCCGTCCTGTTCCAAGATTTAATGGGGCAGGCGTGCTAAACGCTAATATCGTTTGGCTCAGGATTTGTAGTCCTCTCTAGAAGAGGGAGTCTCTGGCAGCACACAGGTGCCAGAGTATAGGCTCCATACCATACTCCAGCGTTCCTGCCGTACTGTTATCCTGAACTTGACCTTGGCTTGTTTGTGACCCCATTATCGTCTGACCCTTCTGTACTGCATCTGATATCTGGTTCTGACCTCGGCTACTCCCTGTGACCCGCTTAAGTCTGCTCAATTTGTACTGTCTTGTCTGTTGGTATTGACCCGGCCTGTCAACTACGTTTATTCTCCTGCACTTCATCCAATGTTCACCAGCACCTCTATAAGGGAACCAAACCTGAGGGCCGTGACCTGTGTGTCAGACGCAGCCAAGTCCATACCTTCTTGCGAGGGTCCCTGGTGAATACCGCCGGCACATTAGACTCCGCGCCTCAGGCATAGGTCTAACCAACTCCCTAATATGGGCCATATCCACAATCCATCTGAGAGTTGTGCCATATCACAGATCAAGGGCCAAATGTAATAGGGTGAGAGTTTAGAAAATGTGAGAGCTTAGCAGGAAAACTCTTACACTTTTTAAACTCGGCCAATATAATAGAGTCCGAGAACCTACAAACTCGCATGTTTTTAAACTAAAAAAACTCTCACGATTTAAACTCTCATCCAGATATTTTCCAATTTTGAAGATAAAACTCGACCAATATGAGAGTTTGCTGCTAAACTCTCACTTTTTTCTAAACTCTCATCCTATTACATTTGGCCCCGAATGTGCCTAATAAAAGTTTAATCTACTCCATATTTGATTTATTTCCAGACTACAGACACCAATCATGGTTTTGCATCACTTCATACTTAGACACTTATATGCAATCTTTCTTTTCTTTTCCATTCTTTAAAAGGAACACAATCTGAATACAATTTGTTTATGGTACCTTAAAGCAAACTTGTTTTATGGAAGCTTAAAGGAAACTTTTATATTCTTAAGCATGTTACACACCATAAACAAATTTTAGGAGCCAACATACAACAGTAAATTTCTCTTCTTCCTCTTACAAAAAATCTCTTGCTTTGTGTAAGTACTAAACCACTCCTAACTCTTGAATATGCAAATTCACAAACGTCAGTAAAACCACATTTGTTTTACTTTTCTCTTATCAAGCACCACTGCTGATAGAAGGAACCAAGGAAGTTCTCCTCAGCAGGCTAATATTAGTCCAGAATAAAATTGGTAGGTTTTTTACATCCTCAGATTTGGTGGAAATCAGTAATCAGCACAATAATTTCAATATTATTAACTTTGTACCTTCCTATCACACTTTCAAGAACAAATTGTGTCATTTTTTTTTTATTGTAGAAATGCAAACAAAAGTCACACAAAAAACACACCTCCTTAATGTTCCCTCACTCATGATTAATTAAGCTAAACCAGCAATATTAGGGATAAAAACTGAATAGTGGAAAATAATGGAATGTAGTGGATTTAATATGTACTTTGAACACATTTTCATTCTTTGCACCAATTGCATTTAGGTCTAATCTGAAACCCCTTAGTAGCTTCTTAGGATAGTCACCTGAGCATTAGTGTAATTCTCTCTTTCCCCTTAGGTTGTTGTTGGAGGACAAGTGAACAGGTACCACTGTAATACAGCTTTATGTACAGTACTCTGCTTGGATTTGGCTATTAAAAAATGTTCAGTAGAGAAATTAAATTGCATAGAACAAAAATAAGCCAAATAGCAAACACTAAACATTTTTATGACTAGCCTAAGGAGGTTGCAGCCATGACTGTGCTAGGAAAAATGTTTATTATTATTATTATTATTATTACTATCCTTTATTTATATGGCGCCACAAATTACCCAGGCACTGGCCTCTGAGCCGGGAAATGCAGGAGGTGTATCCATGCAACCCAGTGAATGTGCTGCCACTTTACACCCCAAGTACATTAAGAGAGCATAGCTGCGTCATCCACACTGGACTGTTCTCCTAGCACCTTGGCCCACCAGAAGTCTCAGTGTTCATGGATAATGTATGTATTATAGTATTAATTATTAGCATTATACATGGTCTATAGCATAGGCTATATTAAGCATATTTATCTCTTAAATAACAAAAATGATCAAGAAAAGGATAAATGTCAAGGTTGCCTGTATTTGTTCAATCTGTATCAAGACCCTTTAGTCTAGTTGAATCTGGTTGAAAAATAAAACAAGGTTCTTTAATGAATGTTCTGCTCATTTAATATAGCCAGCACCTGAGTTGCACTGTGAATAGGTAATGACTATGGTACCAGAAAATGGACTGGAATTAGGAAGTGGAATCCACCCTGAAACCAATCATGGCAAATTAAGCCTCAGCACAAGATTCCAGGCACTTAGAGACTGGTACCTAATAGGGAACTCAAAGAACAAACAAGTAGAAACTCAGAACCAAATAAAAACTAGACTGGAATCAACAACTCAGGACTGAGACTAGAAGTGGGAAGCTCAGACCTGAGCATCCGAAGACTCTCAGATCTGGACCCCACTCACCAGCACAGAACTGGTAATGGAACCTGAGACTCAGTACTAGCCACAGCTACCAGATAACCGGAACTCAAAGACCAAACACCTACACTGAGGATGACCTGTATGAAAGTAAGTAGCAAGACAGTGGCTAGATGGAGGCAGAGCACTTCTGAAGATGGTTGCAGGATGGTAACGGAAAATAATCCCTGAAAGGAATGAGGAATCATTTGTGAATCAACAGTTGCAGCAAGTGAACTTGGTGGAGTACCAGTGGAGTCTCAGGAGTGACTACAGATGACAGGAGCACTTCAAGGTAAACAAGAGTACTTGTAGGTAACAGTAACACCTGAGGTAAACAAGAGCATAGAGCATATAGCAGCTGAAGCCCAGATCCAGGCAGAATCCTTTTCCTAAGAAGTGAGTTGTTCTGGCAATGGGTCGCCCACAAGAGCTTTCCATCGCCGTTGGTAGCAGTGGACATGTGAGAGCACCTCCCACAGTCTTGAGAAAGTCTCAGTTGCATAGCAGAAGAAACACATTGATGCACACGCTATTGATCTGATTAATTGATTTCACCTGCTCCACCTGCTGCTCCTACATGCTCCATGTGCATGGCTACATCACTGCATTGCTCTGTACACAGACAATCCATCATTTACAGTGGTCTCATTCTCAACACCAGAAGCACTACTAACATCAAAAAGAGTAAGGTAATCTGTTATTAATACAGTGGTATTTATGGTGTGAGAGTCAAGTTTATTGCTGGCATCATACAATCCTCCACCACCAGCTTGCTTCGGCTGGCTTTCACATTATAATACATGCCTGAAGGAATAAAGCACTTTATTTTTCTCAAAATGTACTAACAGTTATATAAACCAGCATGGAGGCTGGTATTTATTTTCATCTTATCCACTACTGAAATTGGGAATGATCCCCTGTGTTTGGCCAGGCTCGGAGGAAACACGGCTACATTAACATGATTGCATACACCATCGACAAACACGATGTCGGAAAACACGAATCTTAGTAAATTTAAGAGTTTCATTTTGAGAAACTCAATTGTGTCCATGCGATGCACAGTATTTTGCAATCTCGGACAAATGTGTATCTTAGTAAATTTGCATACAGCCCGACGTGACTGAGAGTTGTAGCATACTGTCTTTTTCTTTACATTTTACATCTGAAGCACAACCGAAGCTGTGGCCATGCAATATAACACTTCGTATACATATTAATTGGCACACAGATGTACAAATGTCTCACATCAAATTGATCAGTGCAATCTAGCAAAATAGTTTTGTAACTTATAGATGTTTTATTTATAAGACACACATTTAGAGCAAAAACAACGCTCCACATGGCTAAGTCCCAGGACCTTGCGCGCTGAGAGCGGGTGTTTGGTGCAACTGAAGCCACAGTGTATGAGGACACATTTGAATCTGTGGCCTTTGATGCTATTAATCACCAAGTTCTCCTTCAAACTCTCTACTGCATTGGTCTCCATGAATCAGTCCTCACTTTGTTCACAACCTACCTCACTATCCGTCCTTTTCTGTCTATGCCACTGTCTAACTCCACTCTATCCCCTTTTCCTCTATCTATTTGCATCCCAAAAGGATACATCTTTGACCCATTAATCTTCTCTCTACTACAACCTGTATGCTGATGACACTAAAATTTACCTTTTCTCTCCTGAACACTCTCCCCCAGTTCTTACCTGAGTCTTTTCTTGTCTCTCTGTAATTTTTTCTGGGATGCACGAGTGCTTTCCATGGCCTCATTCTTTCCTCATCTCTCTCTGTGAACAACATCTATCTCCAGGCTGTTTTCCAAGTCCACTACTTGGGCATCATTCTTGACTCCTCCTTATCCTTTGCCATGCACATTCAATCGATTTGTCATTCCTGTCACTTCCATTACCGAAACATCTCTGAAACATCTCTATGATCAGGCCCTTTTTCACCACTAAGGCCTCAAAAGCACTCATCATTTGCCACCTTAAGTATTGTAATCTCCTCCTCTTTGGCCTTCCCTTTACTTTTTTTTCCATACTTCAATCTGTCATGAACTCTACGGCCAGTCTCATTTTTCTTTCTAACCACTCTGTGCCAGCTTCCCCACTCCTCACCCTCATTTATAAAGCACTCAATTGCTGTGCCTCCTCCTACATCTCTAACTTACCACCTCTGCTTCTCCTTGGTTACCTCCTCACCTCCAAGATTTTACTCAGTCTGCCTCCTTCCTTTGGATTTCACTCACTTGATATGTCACACTTTCTGCCAAACTTGCCAGGTTCAAATGGTCACTCAAAACATACTTTTTCAAGCCTACTATCCAGTGGCGTAACTAGGGCAGGGCTGCCGGGGCGACACAGGGGGGCACCACCAACCATACAACAGGCCCACTAGTCACTCAGTGTAGTGCAAACCGCAGTGAGTGTGGTCCACACTACACAGTTACACACACATCGCCACCAGCGCTGGCAGCGATGTTTGTGTTTCAGCAGCCAAAGAGAGTAAGACAGACTCTCATTGGCTGCTGCACCCACTGCCAGAGCTGGGCTGGAGATTACTCATGAGCTCCGCCTTTCGGCTCCTGCAGTGGGTGGTGGGAGAGACATCATGGCATTTCTCCCATAGTACCGAGCAGGACCGAGCAGGAGGACAGAGGAGGGCATGACTGGAGCAGTGATTCAGGTAAGTTAGTGAGTGTTTTCTATCTGTCTGTGTCTGTCACTACATAGAGGGGACCACTACTGGCCGGGGGGCACTTATAAGGGGCCCTGCATAAGGGGGACCACTACTGGCCAGGGGCACTGTATAACGGTACACTACTGGGGGCTTTCATAAGGGGGACCACTACAGGGGGCACAGTAAGAGGGTGTACTACTGGGGACACTTTGTAAAGGGTACTACTACATGGGGCACTGCTACTGGGGACATTGCATAAGGGGCACTACTACTCGGGGCATTAAGGTGCATATGTAATGGAAATGTTCCCAAAGTGACAAATAAGGGGTGTGTCATGTTGACACATCCCATTTTTCAGTGGCCATGCCCCTTTTGCCACATGACAATGCCCATTTTTGGGAACATGCGCACCCTGCACCCTAACCCTCTTTGCTAGTGCCTAAACCTAAGTCTCCCCCCTTCATGCTGAAACCATCCCTCCCCCTTAGTGCCTAACCGTAATCCCCCTCATGGTGCCTAACCCTAACCTCCCCCTCAACCAACCTAACGCTAAACCCGCTATGCTACCTAAACCTAACCCTCCCCCCCATGGCTAACATCTAAGATGCCCCAGACTTACCAGGTTCTGGCTGGCATCTGTCTGTGTTCCAGCCTCAGGAGTAAGATAGGCTTCGGTAGTGACATACTTCCAACGTCGAGATTCAGGCCAACGGCATCCCGTCCGCTGGTCTGCTAACTACATCCCCTGTGTATAATAATAAAATAATAATAATAAGGTTATACGACTACAGCAGGTCTATTATGGACTAGAACATGAGTAAATTTCAGACTGCGCAAGTACTCGTGTTTTTCATGTTGCTTCACTCACTTTCATATTTTGCTGCTTTACTGTCTTTCACCTAGGCTTGACCCATAAATACATCCCCTACAAGTACTTTGCTACTCCTCTGTACAGATGTGTCCACTTACATCTATCCACAACTCGTGCCACATAGACCCATTTGGCACATTATAGACATTACAGCTAAGCCGCACCATGCTTCCTGCCACACACTTTTTCACCAAATATGCATCTTATTCACATCACTATAGCGATAGAAGTAAAATACACAATTACCCTGGATACTGGCACTGGCATTGCATGCAGCGGCTATGTGTATGCTAACTTTAAGTACCTATGATACTATAAGTGATTTTGAGTTTGGCTACAATTAGATGCTAAACTCAGGAAAAAGTACAAAAGTCTTGGAATCGCTACACATCTGGACACATCTGTGTATAAGGAGACTACAGTCTCAGGCCTGCCTACAGTACAGTATGTCTATAGCCTGAAGTACTGTATATTCCAGATGTTCCACATGATCTAAGCATCAGAGCTCATACCTTAATTCAAAATAATCCTCACAGTGGAAATAGTCCAGTACTCACTCTTCTGCCTGGACTTTGCACACTAAAAACCTAGGGAAAAATACCTTCCTTTCAATATTTTGCTATTTTCTCTTGACTCACGTACCAACTTTTTAATGGGTTTGGCAGGAACGGCTCCAGATGATTTCTTGCCACAACATTACAATAAAACTGTATCTATTGATGATAGTAGTAAAGGACAATTAAATTGAAGTAAGATCTAATTTTAGATCATTGCTAGATCTTGGTTCACCTGTCAACCCACTCTCCTGCATAATACCTCAGTGATGTTTAATCTAGATGGAACATGCTTATAAATGCAGCTATGGCAATTGGTTCTTTAGCAGCTACATTATTTGAATAGAATAACTTTTTGGTATGAAATCCATAGCACTCAGTAGCAAGGATGCCTTGTAAAAGATTGCAAAACACCTTCTTTCTGTCTATTTAACCAGGATATCAATCCTAATTGTCATTTTTAATGTCCTTACTTTTCATGCACACATAGGGGCAGATTCATATGGGCAAGGTTTAGCAAGGATAAAACCTCGCGCCCCTCATGCCCAATTTTGGAATGCCATGGGTATGCGTCCTCCCGATACCCATGGTATCCAATTAAAAAAATAGTGGTCACGGGGTTTTCAGAGTTGAAAACCTTGGCCACATAAAAAAAGCACTTACCTGCCCTGTGGTCTCTGTGGCTCCTGGTGGCCTCCCCTCTTTCTTCTTCCTGGAGAGGGGGCTGTTGGAAGTCCAGGGGGCTGCTGCAAGGTGCAAGGGGCTGGTGGGAGGGGCAAGGGCTGCTGGGAGATGTATTTCTCCCAGTGCCCATTCCGGTGGGCCGCACTGTCACTGGGGGGGGCACACATACATGGGGGTCACACACACTCATACACACTTACAAACACCACACACACTGACATACTCACTGCTGCTGCAGAAGAGCCGGCTCCAGACACTGGATGCAGAAGACAGTGCTGAAGAAGGTGAGGTATTAAGGATGTATTAAGCTAATTGGAAACTTCTATTGCTTAATTAGTCCTAAGGGGTGGTGCCGCCGGGGTCCCAGAGCAAGTCCCACAGATTTTTCCTAAAATTAACGATTTTAGGAAAAATCTCACTTGTTCTAGAGGTGCGAGGAAAAAACCTCCCAACATGGGGAGAAAAAAACAGCACCCAACTGAATATGAAAAACCCCCACCTACAGGAAAAATCTCACGGGTGCAGGATTTTTTTATAGTCTTGCACCCAATTGAATATGCACCATAAAGTTAAAGATTTAATGTCCCTGGGGAGCATTCTATTCCTGTTCCAAAGACCCCCTACTGTATTCAATAATAATACTAACCCCAATCATTAATTCTTGGTACACTATTGTGGGGGCATATGGTGCTCTACTGTGGGGACATATTGTGGACTGATGTTCTGCTGGGGGAGGACATATTGTGCACAATAGCTCTGCTGTGGAGACATATTTTGTGTAAAGTAATATTTTGTTTATATTCTTGGAGGGGGTGCTCCAAAAAATTTCACACAGGGCGCTAGTAGGTCTGGGGCCAGTCTTAAATGCTGTGTGCACCTTGCACAGTGCATCTTATATGCAGAGCAACAATTAATGAGCAGTACCATATGAAGTGGCCAGAGTTATTCAAATTTGTCCATGTTCTGTGTGTCCTGTGCCGACAGAGGCATTGTAATTGATAAGTGCAGTCAGTTATCCTCAAGAACAATAAGTGTACTATGTAAAGGGTGTACTATACCATGATAGACATATATGCACACATTTCTGTTATAAGCAAGGGCATTTGTGCCAGCTGATGGGAGAAGTTGAAGGTTGTGTGGTCATACCTTGCTAAGTTCAAATTGTGTCTAATTGTGCGGATCCATGCAAAAGTCAAATCTAATTTAGAGTGGAGCATTTTTAGTGGCATTGCTTGCTTTCTGGAAGGGTACACCACCATGATCACTGTGCATAATCCGTTCCATTTTTAAAACGATACAAGTCAATTCACTTCCAGGCTCATGAATCAAAGCAAAGCTGAAATGCAACAGTGGAAGCCACAATTCACAAAATTCAGCATTATTTGTGATTCTGTATCTGAATTTGAGGAAATTAGTATGAACAGTATTTCTGATGTTTTAGACATCTCTACTTTTAATTCTTTTTATGGTTATGTGGGTTACATCAGAAAAACAACAGCAGTTTTTGAATTCTATTTCATAAATCTGACAATAATGATTTCTGATGACAGAGAGACATTTTAATCTTGCTTAAGCATCCACACACAGAAAGGGATAAATTAATTATGCCTGCAAAAATATATTTTAAAAAAAATACTTTTCCTGAGGTAACTGTCCTTGACCTGGCTCTTTAATCGAGTGAAATTTCATCACTTTATCTAATATCATGCTTCATGCTTCAGGCTCCCAGCAATTCTATTTTAGTGTGGTCTAATGGGCAGCTGACACATCCACTCAGCACCAGACTGTATAATATGTGCTGACACACTGTGTGGTGAGCACCCTATTGAGAGCTGTTTATTTGTGCCTGGCAAGGGAAAAATTCATCCTGCAGACAATTTGGGTCTCCATTTTCAGGGCCATTGCAGACTTCACATTTTCAAGAGGTTTAGAAGCACTTGTAGGGGATTCAGTCACTTATTCGGGTGTCTGCATTATCTGACTTTAGGTGAGAGGTTGTGAAAGCTCAGTTCTATCTGTCTGAAACCTGAATCTAGATAGTGTAATCAACAGTGTCATTCCAATTGCTGTGCAGGCAGCTCTCCTGAAAAAGCTAATTCAATTTGATATTCTGAGGTTAACACACTGCATTGGGACTGAAAATAGGAATGCACAAGAAAGCCTTTTATATTCATTCAGTTCAGTAAGCATGGAAAACTCATCAACAGCTATTTGTACATTCTGAGCATATTGGGACTTTGATGTGAGAGAGATGGGTTGGCTACACTTTCTGTAGTACTATCTTGCAGAGAAACACACTTGCAATATTTTTCATAAACATACAGTAATACATAAAATAAGTGCTGCTTAAAGAAAAAGACACGTAAATAAAAATCCAAACAAATTGCAATATCAAAACTATTTTTATTCTTATATGAAAGCTATAGACAGGTTGATTGTAGAATGTTTCTTTTGGAAATGTATTTTTGTAGTTTTTCTAAGGTAAAACAGGTATGGAACTTTAGCAAGCAATGTATGCTATTGTGTTTTTTTCTATGGTAACTACCATACTGTTCTTTTGAAAGTACAAATATGGAAAGAAATGATTGTCTGTAATAATAGTTTTAGTTAAAATGTATATCAGTTCCCATACTCAGTACCAGAGACAGATGTTTTGTTCTGCTGTACCATCACAGACCATATATATATATTTGTATGTTTGTAGAAGGTGTATAGACCGGCGCACTGGTTAAAGTCCTTAGAAACGTATTGCACTGTTTGTGCAATAAGTGTGTTTCAATACAGAAAAATTTTAATTATCCGTTTATTGTTTGATGTACAATGATCACTCACTAAACATATGATTGTACTCAGTATAATTTGAACACAATAGCCGCTTTATGTCACACCATGGGCCTCAGACCACCAACAAAATGGCCGCCCATTTATTTCCTATATAGGAATCCAAAAGATGGCCGCCGCCTCTTGCGTGCCACCTGTAAGCTATGGTTTTTTATTTGTATCTGTTGTCCACTCTAATAGAGCGCTTGCTCTATTTGCTTATCCAGCCAAAGGTATTGACTAGCGCGATCGCGGCAGACCTTGTTAGTTGGCCGCTGCAATCTGCGTATGCGCACTACTAACCGCGCGGCATTATGGGATACACCGTACGTCATTGATGACGTCATACAAGATGGTCACGGGGGTATGCGCATGCACAGAATGGCAAAAAGCTGAAAATAGCGCTGATTAGCACCCTGTCATGTACAGTATATAAAGGGCACCCCAAGAGGTTAACCAGCATCCCTGAAGAAGTCTGAATAGATGAAACGCGTTGGGTCCTTGCTCCAGTGTCTCTCCACTCTGTTAAATACATTGCAGATAAGCATTTTACTATCTCTAACTGTTATGTTTTGTTAACCCCTGTTTACTCTGTATCCCTGTAAATGTGATTAAAACCCCCTTTTATTAAAAAGCACACCTGTGATAAGGGTCATTTTTGCTTATTTGAGGCTAACCTTATCCACCTGTGTGCGGACTATGAGGGCCTCCATGGGATCCTAGAGGAGTTATCAGAGTACACAATACTACATGCAGGTGTTCAAGTATCTTTCTGGTATGCAATATACATTGAATTATATGCGCTGTGTGTAAACAAAAATACTACACTATATTTGTGTTCTATCTGGCTCTGTTGGAGCCTCTTCTATTAAGGTCTTCCTGATCTTTTGGAGGACCATACATATCCCACCATATGGAATCCCAGTGAAGGAATCACAGATAAGCTTTAAAGATTTATTATTTGGTACACACATTATATATTGAGCACGTACATTATTGTTTTAAATACTACACTATTAGGCGCATGCCTTTTCCCAATTCCACTTCTATATATATATATATATATATATATATATATATATATATATATAGAGTCAGTTATTTGTTGGCACTCCTGAATAAATGGCATAAGAATAAATCCCAACTGC
This sequence comes from Taudactylus pleione, assembly GCA_031769625.1. NCBI lineage: Eukaryota > Metazoa > Chordata > Amphibia > Anura > Myobatrachidae > Taudactylus > Taudactylus pleione. Next base: position 37,021,600 of record JAUIMM010000094.1, read on the forward strand.
TCCGGTGCCCGATATAGCAAAAACAGAAATCCAGAAAAAATCGGCACTCAGAGACTGTCATGAATGAGTATAAAATGTATTAAAGGCGCAACGTTTCGGGGTGCAACCCCCTTTATCAAGCCACAACAGACAGTAGAAACATAAAGATCGACCACTTACCCCTTAAATATCAGGTTGTCACTATTTAAGGGGTAAGTGGACGATCTTTATGTTTCTACTGTCTGTTGTGGCTTGATAAAGGGGGTTGCACCCCGAAACGTCGCGCCTGTAATACATTTTATACTCATTCATGACAGTCTCTGAGTGCCGATTTTTTCTGGATTTATATATATATATATATATATATATATATATACAGTGACAGTATTGCCAGAAATGGCACTGGTGAACAGCAGATTCTGTGTTGGGCAATAGAGATCTGCCCACAGAGAAGAAAAGAGATAGTTGAACACACCTAGAGGCTGCCCTTTGCACTGAGCTAAGGTGGGGCTAGAACAGTCAGACAGAGCTCTTTGTGCTAGCAAGCCATTAAGGGCCAGGAGGCCTGAGCCTAGACCTGTAGGAGACAGGGAGGCCACCAAACTCTGGGACTGACCTATATGAATGTGAGTAGGCCGGAGCCTATGTTATCTGCAAGGAAGCAGGCCAGATTGTGAGGCTATACATGAGAGCAGCTGTGGCAGCCAAAACCAAGCCAGGCTGGAGCCTGTTATGTACAGTACCTGTGAGAGACAGTACTGGAGAGATTTTGAGAAACTTTATGTTTGCAGATTATCTGCCCAAGAATAGTGAGGGCTCAGGAAGTGAGATAGTTACCCTGAGTGAGGGCTAGGAGTTTGCTGTTTTGTTCTCTGTTTGATGCCTACTGATGCCTGTAAAGAAATATTTTATATATATACACATACATACACACACACACCAATCTCCAGCAGCAGGGCCGGCTCTAGGGGTCAGAGCACCCTGTGCCGACCCATCATAAGGCGCCCTCTCATCGCGCGTGACTGAATTTGGGGGCGTGGCCTAATTACCGTAGGCCACACCCCCTATGTGACGTTATTTGGAGGCATGCCCACATGGCACGCCTCCAAATAATGTCAGGCTGGGGGTAAAGCCCAGCAATCCGTCACTGGCTGGGCTTCCCCCAGCCCTCTTCCTTCAGTGAATGGATGCCGCGCGCATGCGCGCAGCATCCATTCACACTCCGGGGGTCCGGCACCGCTGCACAGCTGTGGCGGTGGGGGTCCCCAACCTCCCAACTAGACCACCCGCGGGCCACTTCGGCCCGCGGATGGAGCAGTGGGACAGTACTGTCCCGCTGAAATCGGGATGCTGGGGAAGGGTGCCACCCTCTAGGGGTGGCGCCCTTGTGCGACCACACTGGTCAAACACCCCTAGAGCCGGCCCTGTCCAGCAGTATGAAACTCATCAGATTTTTATAAGAAAAACATCACAGCACCCATGTTTGTTTTCATTCTGTCATCAGGGTATATAAGATAAGTTAACCAAATGTAAACTCTTCCCTTATAAGGTAATATACATATATATATATATATATTTAATTATATATACTATTTGAATCTGCCGGCACTCCCCTGCTGGAAAATAAATACAGCCGCATAAGGTGCCTTCCTGCATGCAAAAAAATGCAGCAAACATGTAGAGTGATGTCAACGTTTCAAAACATATAATGTCATCCTGCCGAAAGAACTACATTATATGTTCTGAAATGTTGACATCACTGGGATGTGTGATTGTATTATTTCAAAAGTCATCTGAATGCCGACTTCTCCAAAGAGATTCTCTATATAGTTATATATATATAAAGGGATAAGAGACAGCGCTAATGTTAACTGTAAAAGTATAGTTGCAATTATAGGTGTGCTTGAATTGACCAATAAATGGATTCTTCTCTGAATTAATTTTTATAAAAATATTTAATCACACAAAAACTATATATACCACTTAATACATTGAATATGTAACACTTAATATCAGTGTATCTGCAATGTATATACAGTATATATAACCATAGTGTGTGCAACCAATCACCATTTGATTCTCTAGTGCAGGGGTTCTCAAACTTTTTTGCTCTGGGACCCAGCCTAACAATGAAAATTATTACAGGACCCCAGCAAGATACTGCAGAATGACTGCCACACATGTGTGGTCAGCAGACCGCTCATGCACAGTAGCACTATGGAGATGCAAAACTGAAGTGAGGTATCTGCTAATGCAGGGGCAGAACTATGGGAGACAATGGAGGCGTCTCCTCTATTTCCCACAATATAGTCACCCCACTTAAGGCTATTCTATATTAGAATGTAAGCTCTCGCGAGCAGGTCCCTCTTCTCTCACGTGCTTCTTCTTGCCTTGCTTTTACTTTCATTTCCAATGGCACCTAAAACTTGGTTACTGACACCCTGCTGCTTATTTAGGTGTTATGCAGCATTGTTTATAAATCATGTACTTGTCCTGCATTGTCTGTACTGTTAATAACTGTTGTCTTGTGTGCTCATTTATTTTATGTACTTTGTAATTTGCTGCGGATCCCTTGTGGCGCCATATAAATAAAGGATGATAATAATAATAATTAGTGTTTTTGTTCATATGTGACAAATAGATAGATAGAAATGCACCACATTTATTTTCCCTTTTGTTTTAGGGGGGCACCAAATTATAACTTGCCTTCGGGCATCTGGTATGAACTTACGCCATTGCGCTAATGTGATCATTTAATTTAGATATTGCAGGGACGAGAGCCTATCGAAGCCCCTGTCCCTGCAAGGTGAGGCAGTGAGTGACTGGGGAGACAGTGGGTGACTGGGGAGGCAAAGGGTGCCAGGAGGTAGTGGATAACAGGAAGAAGCTGTGGGAGACAGGGAGAAACAGTGGGTGATGGTGGCAGAGGGTAGCATGAAAAGGCAGAGGGTGACTGGGGAGGCAATAGGAGGCAGTGGGTAATAGGTAGAAGCAGTGGGTGATGGGGAGGCAGAGGGTGTCAGGTGATAGAGAGGCAGTGGGTGGCAGGGAGAAGCAAAGGATGGCAGTGGGTGGCAGCGAGCATTGGGTGACAGGGGGAGGAAGTGGGTGAAAGAGAGGCAGTGGGTGGCAAGGAGCAGTAAAGGGTGTAAGGGAAGACTGTGGGTGACTGGCGAGGCAAAAGGTGACATAAGAGGCAGTGGGTAATGGAGAACGAGTGGCTCACATGGTGAGGCAGGGGATGACAGGGAGAGACAGAGGGTGATAGGGGGGAGGCAGATCATGGCATGGAAAGACAGAGTGACTGGGGAGGCAAGAGGTGACTTAGGAGGCAGTGAGTAATAGGGAGAAGCAGTGGGTGACAGGGGGAGGCAGAGGGTGTCAGTGGGTGACGGAGAGGCAGTGGGTGGCAGGGAGAAGCAGAGGATGGCAGTGTATGGCAAGGAGCAGCAAAGGGTGACAGGGAAGACAGTGAGTGACTGGGGAGGTAGTGGGAGGCTAAGGGTGACATAGGACACAGTGGGTAACAGGGAAAACCAGTGGGTGATGGGGAGGTAGTAGATGAGAAAGACAGAGGGTGCAGTGCGTTTTAAGGGGGAGGCAATGGGTTTTTAATACATTTGTTTTTTTCTGTTCACCCCCCCTCCAGTTCCCACACTGTGTGCTTCCCTGTTCCCCCATAGGATCTGTGCTCAGCACTCCCATCATTCCTCCTGCTGAAGTTTCTTCTCCCTACACAGGAATCAACACACATTCTGTGTCCTCCCACCCTGGAAGCAGCGGTCCCCCAGGCTGCACTTATTTAACAACATCTGCACAGACTGCAGAGAGAGTCTGGCAGCTGCTGAGGCTTGCTGCCTGTGTGTCAGTTTCTGCTGCTGGGCAGGGGGACAAGAGAAGCTGAGTACTAGGGTGGGACGGGGCTGCCTGATGACTCCTCTGATCTCTCACAGTGATCCGAGTAGTCTGAAATAACAGATAGTTCAACTGGTTTCACTCTCCTCAGAGGGTTCATCAACCTCACTTGGGGTCGCGACCCCAAGCTGAGATGGCCGCGACCCACTTTGGGGTCACGACCCACAGTTTGAGAACTACTGCTCTAGTGGTTATCACCATGATTTCAAAATGAAACTCCTCCTATGACATGAAAATGAAACATGAGGTACAAACATGGGAGTGTAGCATCTTTTTGGAAATTTGGGTGTGTGGAAAACTGCCACTTATGTTAGTGTATATTATGAAGGGAGTGACTGCCATTTTTTTGGCTCAGTATTTATCCTTAGGTGTTTTTATCAGAGCAGCATGTTTCCTACCAATTTAACTTGTATTTCAGAGACAATAAATTCTCCACTATATGTAACCACATTGTAGAATCCAGTACTCCAAATCTGAATTGTACCTGCAACTCTTTGGGGTGCAATGGAAAATTGGCTGATTTGGTGGCCACAAAGTGCCATTGTTCTGAACTTTGTAATGGAATTTCGCAGCCATTGTTTGCAGTTGACTACCCCCTAAGCAAAGTAACACCCACGTTAAAAAATTATAAATTGTTAGTGTACTTTCCTATCTGAAAGATGTCACCTTTGCATGGTAGATTGGCATTCACAATGAGTACAAAGTGTACACTAAAAACCTCATGCTTAACCTAAGGGGCAAATTCAATTCTCGCTAGTGTACGTAAAATGCCGTCGGAACGCTGGCACCTTGTGGCCACCAACATTCCTAATTTCTGCTTGCACTACATAGAGGTGTGATTAGGAAAATTAGCAGTGTTGATTAGCATTGTTGGGTTACGGGAAGTTTCAGGGATTTGCACAGCCGAGTATTGTGGTGGCACATCACCAAGAACTGAATTTTCCCATATAAGAGATATTGTAAAATATATATCTCATTGAAGTGTTTAAACGATATTTAAATATTGTCCTAGTGCTTAAAGTATGTAACTACAGTATATATATTTATATTAGTTTAACCATTTTTTAAATATATTTTTATTATTACAGTTTTTTAGGCAGGGGTTTGTGTATTTAATTCTTTAGTCACTTTCTTCTGTTGCAAAATAATTTCTTCTTTTTTCTCTTTTTTTTTCAGTAACCCTTCTTTTCATTGCAGGTATTTAATTTGCCTCAGTCTTTAAACATGTCTTCACTTTTCCTTCCTATAGAATTGTTGCTTTAATGCATAATTATTCACCAGCTTTTTCTTTTTAAATCAAAGAAAATTACTCCAGCTCACCCCGATATGTTTAGATAAAGTTTATTGATGGAAGCCATATATTTACAGTAAAGACTATGGCTTCTGTTAGGAGATTCACAGTATGCTTAACCCAGATGAGTAACATATTTTTTCCTATTCTGGGAGTGGAAGGATTAACAGCACATTCCTTTTCTAATGCAGTTTGTATGGTAATGTGTTTAAAGATGGAAATAGAAGACAGTGAGAAGGCAGCCCGTGGGATGATTATCTACTGAGTTAAAAGGGGAAAAGGGCAAGATGAGGTCAGAAATAAAGCTGCGATTATCAGCAAACTGACAGCAGCTGCATTGCTTACTCTCTTCCATACAGCATTACAGTATGACAACACTGTGAGTGCTGTTTCGATGGAGTTATGCTGGAGGTATGTGCATGCTTGTTGTATTTCTCCACTAATTTATTACTGTATAGTTGTAGGAGTTGTTCCTGTACACAGAATTCTAGCCAATCAGCTGCTAACAAATGTTTACATGTAATAATGTTATGTAAGGTCCAGATTGGTTCTTACAGGTTTTAGTGGATAGTGGATACCCAGGAGAGCTTGACATCTCAGTGGGGACCAGTAGTGTGCTTATATAAATGTATTCTTGTATGTCAAAACCATTCCAATCTATATTTTCAATAAGTATAAATAAAGTATAATTTATTTTTTATATAATAAAGTATTTTTAATATTTTTTATGGGGTTTTTACAGTCCAATACTGCATGGCTATTTTCATTAAGTTTTACTTAAAGGGTTTTGTCATGTGTTTGTTACTAGCATTTCATAATTGACAACTTTCTTTAACTGCCAGTGATGAGAGAAAACATGTGCAAATAGTGTCACAATGTGCAATGCCATGAATTATGCCAGCAGGCAGAGAGGGCACCTCACAATTACTCCATTTATTGAGTCAGTGGCAAACGCAGGATTTCCAGAGGGGGGTTTCCAAATGCTTAATTTTAGAGCGAGTGTGGCCAGTCAATGAAGAGGGCATTATTAGTACTTATCCAGCTTTAATAAGCATCATACAAAGTGTGTTGTGTGTAATAATTCCAGCATATACAGGACCAGTGATCACACTAAGCCATTAGATGCATAAGTAGGGCCATCCTGCCTGAGCTGAATGTATTTATTTTAGATGTGGGCACTATTCCAGACTATTGGAGCAAGTCTGGGAGCCTGGAGGAGCAGCAGAAGAACCTAGGACTGCCCTGGACATATACTGTATGAACATATTGGGCTCTATAGCAGTGCATCTCTAACAGTGCATGTTTTCCAGATCTCTTAGTTGATGCACAGGTTATTTATTACTGGCTGATACATGTTAAAAGATCGATAGATGGTGTTATTTATTTTACTTGTGATACTGAGAAGAACATGCAGCACTAGTAACATTCTATTATATTACTATTTCTATTGTGGTCATGGTGTGGGCTGGTGAGGGGGGTTTCCAGGCAGATGGACCCCCCCCTGCGTTTGCCTATGTGAGTATTGCATCATCACCCCCCATTCCTCATCCCTCCCATTTCACTAGAAATTGGGCAGGATCTGGGAGCATGACCTGTTTTTTTTTTAGCAAATTCAGTTGCTTCCCTCCTAGTGTAGGTAAGTATATATAATGTGTACTGTAATTCTGTAGCCCTATGTAAGCTTCTAGAAACAGCAGCACTTTGTTTGGTGACACTAGACTATGTCAGATGCCTTCTTTTTTATTAATATTAAGATCACCAGTAAAAGGCATGTGAAGAGACCTAGACTATTTAATATCCACAAACATTAACATGTATAAATATAAAATAAAGGGTAAGCATTTTAGGTTGAATTCATTGATTTAATGTAACAGAGGGAAGAATCTTGAAAAATTTAGCAAAAAGTGTTTTTTTATAGTCTTTTAAGATATTTACTCAACTAATCTCATCAAAAGAACATTTCCAGAAATATATTATGATGTTTGAATGAATTATAGTGAGTTGCCAAAATAAAGAAATATTAAAAAAAAAAAATTGCAAACAAGTAAAAGTAAATAACATAGTAGAGGGTTATCAGAAGAACAAAAAAAACAAAGGCTTGTGCAGGCAGCTGAAAAAAATATGCGTATGCAAATCTAACACATGCCCAGCAAGGCAGGCAATCGTATGTCAAGGCATTAGCATGCCCACTAAGGGCCTGATTCAGAGCCGCTCGCTATTTGCGGTCTTTCGTTTAAAAAAAAGGGGTGGCTATTCAAATGAACCGTATGCACTTTGCGGTCTGTTCACGCCTCTAAGTCTGAACGAGCGAGCAAAACTTGCGGTCGAAATTTTGAAAAATACGCCCCCTGGCCGCTCGCATCCTACGTCATGTCCGCTATTTATTAGATTAATCGAGTACATCGAACAGCGTATGAACTGCTCGCTATTCTTGTGGTTGGTTTTTTCAACTGCTATTTTGCGAGTAGTTCTGACTAAAAAAAAACCAAGAGACGTGGTCGCTGACGCTGCTGTATTAATTATGCACACCCATAAAACGCCCGTTTTGACCTTTAAGCACGCCTGCGTTCTGAATTCCACTCCCCGTTTTGAAGAACCTTCCCCTGTTACCACCCACATACGCCTCCTCCTGTCACTCAAAATAGCAGACATTCGCTATTTTGCGAACAAACGATTTTCGTCCGCACTGACTGGTTTGCGCATGCGTATTACAATCCGTATGCATGCGCAGTTGTGCGAACATCGCTCAGTGCGAACGAGCGGCCGCTTACGAGCGGCTCTGAATCAGGCCCTAAGTCTTTACATGCGATCACTTTGTGTATGCAGACGCCCACCAGCCATTCATTAGACGCCCACTTGCGCACGTCATCTCCTGGAAGTGCATGAAAACATTGGTACATCGAGCACCATCGGATGTGCTCGCAGCACTTGAGGTTGACTATACCTTGCCACAAGAATTGCGATCACTTCAGTGTTAAATACAACCAGGTGACGTGTACAATGATGCTGCCTGTTAATTATGCACGCCTCTGAAACGGTTGAAACAATTAGGCACGCCTGCGTTTGTACCTCCACATCCCCATTTCTAGTGACTTGCCCCTGTCACCACCTACAAATGGCCTCTCCTGTCACTCATTGAACTGAACTTTCTATGCTGGGTGAGCGAGTGCTTCCCAATCTTTCGCAGTTGTTCGCGCACGCGTATTGTGATACATATGCATGCACAGATTGCAAATATTGGCCAACTATGATCGATCACATCCTAGCGAGCGGGTCCGAATAAGCTCCTTATATCCTAGGAATTGAACAAGACCTAATGTAGAATTTATGGTACTGGCAATAAAAAGTTATAATGCCATCAGAGCCGTCGAGAGCTCTAATAGGCCCAGGTACTTGGAGAGGGGGCATGGATAAATTCAGGAGTTGTGGCCACCCTCCTTTCCAAAGAAACCTAAGAAACTACTATGCATGGAACCATGCACTCAGCATGGGGGGCTCCAGGGGAGCGGTTGACCAGTGTGATTGTCCCCACCTGTAACACTTCTCTCTGCCCACTACAGAAGTGGGGCATGGTATTCCATTTCTTTGGGAGTTGGAAGAAGCAGCGAGAGGAATTGTGGCATGGGGTGAGAAAGTGTAATGACGAGTCCTGAGGGGATGAGTGACTGATGTAAATAAGAGTTCTGTAGAAGTGGGAGCACTATGTAGTGGAAATAGTTGTAGGGAGCAATGACTCACTCCACACTCAGAGCCACATTAAGGGGGTACAGTGGGCTCTTGCCCCAGGACCCCTTTTCTAAGGGTCCCTCAGTCACCATCATGACATGAACTATGCTGCTCACAGTGTTCAACAGAGCCCATGGCCCAGAAGTTCCCCTTTCCAGTGCTTGATTACATTCCCTGGTTCAGGACATATTGTACTGCTTGTAAGTAGAGCAGCTATGTATGTCACCTCAGTTGTGTGAAGCCTGGATTACACTGTTCTGAATGACTGGCACTTCCTCACTGCTTAGTGGCTCCTCATCTCCTGGAATCATGACTTTGGAGTTAACTTTGGCTGATGGCTCTGATCATCACAAATAATCATCCATCTTCAGTTTACACTTATTTAATTTTTGTTGAAGAATGTAGGTATACAATGTAGTAGAGCAGTGGTTCTCAACTCCCGTCCTCAAGTACCAATAATAGGACATATTTTGTGGATATCTTTAATCATCCACAGGTGACTTAATCTATTTTTTCTGGGTCAGTAAATATCCCACTGCTTCTACAGATAGAAATCCTCAAAACATGACCTGATGGGAAAACTTGAGGATTGAGGTTAAGAATCACAGTAGTGGAGAATTGCTTAAGTTCATGATGACAGTAAACAGATAATAAAATACTTTACACATAAAAGCACATTCTACAATGTGCTGTAATATAATATACAACATCAGAAAATCACCCCTCTTGCTTCACCATTAAAATAACATTGCCACACACCTAAATAAAACCATGGCAATGCATTTAGTAAACTAGCCTAATATATTCAGATCACAATTTATTTGACTTTAATCTAAATACATTCCTTAAGTATGAAGCATTTGAACAGTCTACTTTGGTTTTGCTTTTTAAAACCACATTTGGAATTCAGAGTTTCACTGGGCAAGAAACAGAACATTCTTGAAAACCGTCATCATAGGCTAATAGGCAGCATCCAATTCCATTATTTCCTGCCAGACTACTTTGAGGAGAATATTTATTAAGCTGTGGCATGGAGTGTGGTTAGCCAACTGCCACAAATCACATGGGGCTTGGAGCCTGAATTCTCAAACCACATTCAATTTGGTCCAAACTGGATGAAAAAAATATTTTATTTTCAAACTGGCTAGATAGCTCAAATTGTTGTTATGGGGTGTTTTGGTTTGTGGGCGTTAATGATTTCTAAGGCAGATTTAATTAATGATAAGAGAATTATATTTTGTGGTGATTACTGGGACACTCTCTGTACTGTATGGCCATTTGCAATGCTCTCTGAATTGCATGGTGGCCACTTGGATAATCTATGTACTTTGTGGCAGCCACTTCAATACTGGTGAGTCCAATCCTTAACATTCCATATATCATACCCACCTACCTTGACTAACCCGGGTTACATCTTCCAAGTGCTGTGATATCAGTACATTTCCATCATTCGATGGTAAGGGCATTTCTTCCATCTTTTATCAATAACAGTTTACATTTTTAAACTATATTACAGCCTTTACTGTTTTACCTTTTTTTGCATACTGGGGAGTACCTTCAACCTAATGAGAACCCCCTAACTGAGGACATAGAAAACAAAGAAATCTTTATGATCCTATATTTTTCCATTACAAGTAAGCATATGTTTAAGAATTTTACACAGCACCTTATCTACTCACACCTGGCTGATTCCTATGAATTTGGGGTTACCTGAAGCTGGGAGAGGATCCTTACACACCATCTTTTTACTACATGAACAATTCCCTGTTTTTTGTAATTTTTGTACTTGCACAAGACTGTATTACCCCATTTTTATTTTATTTTATGTTATGGATGACCAAACTGGAACTATCTGAACATTCCCTATAAGGACTTTGTGCCGACTGTTTTAGCGCGTGTTTGGTTGTATTGTTGTACGTTATAAACTGGTGTTTTATTTTCAATCTGTGTAGCTTAGAATTGCAGCGCTGTGGGTTTTAGCCTTTATTTTTTAGTTAAAACGGTTAGTTAAACACTCAATTCCTAATAGCCACAGTCAAGAATGTTGTTATTTTACTGAACTGGGGAATTGGGAGTTTTATATAACCACACCTTGTACAGATACATACATTACTATTTAAAGCTAGACTAACTGCTCTCTATTTACGTGTTCTGATAAAGTGGGTAATGAGTTCTCTATAGAAAGACTAGCAGTGCTTGGTGGAAGTGGGGTAAAGGCTTAATTTCTTACTCTCCCAGAACTTTGGGGAATCTCCATAACTCCTAGGAAGACAGCCAAACCTCCTGGAAATAAACACATCTTTTGCATAATAGGAAATGCCACTATGTGTCTCTTAGTAGATGTAGACGTCTACTGTGTTGTATACAATTAGGTTTTTTGTGTAATAGTGTAACATATACTATAGTAAGTTACCAGAAGCAGTGCCAAATACAAGATTTCCATTCAGTGCAGTCCTATATTTTATTGAGTACTTGTTAAATGTAGTTCTTTTGCAAATTTTTAGACCCTATCAGATGTTTTGTGCTCCTGCCAGTGGTTTTCACACTGGAATATATAATAAAAACATCAGTACTCCTATAAAACAGCATGCAGTCCTACTAATAACTATCTATTGTCAGTCACTTACACCAATGCATCTATGGATTATGCAGAAAATACAATAAATCAATATTAAATTAGAAAGTAAATTGTGTAAGAACTGGCTGTTGAAATAAGATGTTTGTTTAAAATACACAAACACCCCAAGGCAACATGCTGCACTCAGTACTATAGATTTCACTTGGTGCAACTCATCAACAGTGCACAACAGTGGCAAACGCAGGATTTTGAAAGGGGGGTTTCCAATACTTGGGTACAAAACCAATGGCAAAGAATCTCAGTAGATACAGGCAGCACTCCTCGGGTACTCAATAATCCAAGCTTGTTAATCCATTAATGTGCAACGTTTCAGATTAATTTATTACATATTTCATCAATGACGAAATATGTAATAATTGCATCTGAAACGTTGCACAGTAATGGATTAACAAGCTTGGATTATTGAGTACCCGAGGAGCGCTGCCTGTATCTGATTATATGTTCAAGACTGAGCGGTTTGCTTGGTTTTTAAGATCTGCACCCCGGCCGTTGAGATTTTTTATTTGGAGTACCGGTCTGCTTGACTATATTTATGTGGAGCTTTTAAGATTCTCCAAGAAATAAAAAGGTGGCACCGCAAACATACACATGCACACTGACACAGACACACACACACTGACAAAGCCAACACACACACACTGACACACACACACACTGAGAAAGCCGACACACACACTGACAAAGCCTAGACACACACACTGACAAAGCCTAGACACACACACATTGACAGAGACACATACACACTGCACTGGCAAAGCCCATACACACACACACTGACAGACACACAAACTGCAGTGACAAAGCCTATACACACAGACACACACACACTCACTGATAAAAGCCTAGACACCCACACACTGACAAAGACACACACTTCACTGACAAAGTATATACACACACACACACACTGACAAAGCCTATACACACACACACAGACTGACACACGAACACACACTGAAAAAGCTGACACACACTGAAATACACACTGACACAAACACACCTCTCACTTAATAACACAAATTCAGCAATATACTGTAAACACACATCTGGCATGGCTAATTATAGATCACCTCTCAGCCCCCATCGGCTTCCCCCACGTGTAATGCATTAAACCCACCTGCGGTGCTGCTCTGGGAGAGAGTGCCGGTCACTGTGTGACTCACCCAGCAGGCTCCGATATCTCAGCCTCCCACAATGATAAGGGCACCATGGGAACTGCCCGGGAGGAGCTGCGCGCTACCGCTGTGCTGCGATGGAGTGGCGTAAAGGGGGGATTTCTAAGATAGGAATGTATGGTCTTAGTTTATATAATACATTCTTCAAAGGTCTCAAATATGTAAGTAGTTGCCCGAAATTGCTTGTTCCAGTGAAGGCTGTTTAACAGCGGCTAATGTGTTCACCTCTTTTGGCACATTTTACATATTATTTTCTTACATTATGTAATGAATGGATTCAGCTAGGTAATATTACCACTGGCCAGCTCTCTGTGATGTCAAGTTAAAAAGAAAAAAAATGAAAAGCTTTTATCAAATCTTAATAATTTGTACTATTGTATCTTCTGTACATTATTAACATTGGACCATAATATTGAGGAGATTAAATAAACCTTGCTATAACCAACCTTTGGATTGCTCAGAGTACTTTCCAACTCATGTTGGGGGCACTTTTCTGCAAGGTATAGAGCAAATCTCCCACATTTGTTCAGAAATAAGTTTTATCCAGACTTTAAGTATGTTTATGCAGTGGTTACAATGTTTAAAAGACCTGCACTGTAATGTGTTCTCAGTGGCAATCTAATCTGATACAGTATATGTTTACAGAAATTGAGGCACACAACTCCACAGGTGCTTTGTTACTGGGCAATGAACCATTTGTACTTTGCAGATGACCTCCTCTCCTGCTTGTTACACCATAAGATAGTACAGTAACAAAATGTCTGGCTGATTGGTTCTTCTTTATGCATGGTGGTTCATCTATATTTAGAGGTGCATTCACCTAGTCCTGCTTTATTGAACAAACCATAAAAGTGGAATGGACTGAGTAATTTAACAACCCATAGATTGAAAAAAGTAACATTCCCACAATTCAGGGATATTCAAGCCGTATTATAGAAATTAACAATAGCAATAAAATATTAAACTCCTGATATAAACTGAAACTTTAATTACCCATTAAAAACAAATAACTAATACTAAAGACCATTAAAAGAAGGGGCATTTAAACACAGTGGGAGCCCTTTGTACAATTTACTGAGTCTGCTGTACATGCGCCATATTTCCAGCCATATATTTGGAAGGATGGCATCAGCCACATATTTTCGGTGTTTTCTTAGAAATATGGGTCTGGTGCCGTATTGTTGAATAAATCATAAAAAATGGCAAATGCATCCATTATAGATACAACACTATTTCAAATATTAATCACCTTGCTACACATTGAAGTGCATTAGTTCCAAAAGTTGAAACTATGGAATACCAGTACTTTAGAAATTATATGTTATTAGTTGTTTAAAGCTTTCTAAAACAAAATCTTTTTATGCCTAGCAAAACACAACAACCAATATATGGAACAGAAGAACAAATGACCAATAATCTAGGAAGCATACAAAATATAACAAAAAAAAACATATCATGATAACATAGAATCTTTAATATTTCAAAGATTAGGGAATCTCTCACAGTTTAAAGAGCAAGTCAAGCAATTATTTGACATTAATATAATGGCATAACAATTACTTTATATTTATATGCTAAAAACCAAATACTACAATGGAAATAACTAGAGTATTTATACGTTTAATATGTCTAACATCCTCTCTTTCACATCTCTATAGTACAAAGCAATGTTAGGGGGGATGCTACTCTAACAAAGCTTGTGTTATGTGGCTTTGAAGGTTCATACACAGGGGGTCAAGGACATTTATGTCATAAGAGTTCATATAATTGCAGTCTCAGATTGTTGACCTATGTCAAATCCCATTAGGAGAATGTCTTGAAGATGTGGGAGGAGCTAACCGCAATTGCAATGGAGCAGGAGGTAATAATTTAATTTCTAATTGAGCTATAATGGAAAGCCAGATTAATATTGAATTATCTACTTTAGCTTCCTGGTTCTAGATCAACTACTCTTATAAAATAAATACTTCCTATCTTTGTTACGTTTCTTACCTATTAATAACATTAGCACTGTTCCAAGTATTAAAATAGCAGATGGTGATCATAAATGGGGCTTATAGGTCCTTTAAATTAGTTCTAAATCAATATTCATAAATTATATTCCCAGTCATAATCTCCAGCACCTTTTTGTCTGTTAAATCCTATGTGATACTGTGTCAATATAACAGCTCCAAGCTGTCAGTTTTCATTGTGTGAAACAGAGCTATTAAATTTTTACTGTTTATAACTTTATAACCCATATTCCACACACGGTACTTTATGATCTACTGAAATTAAAATGTCATCTGATGAAACGCATAGGAACAGAAATTCATCTCTGTTTGCATTAACTGTAAGCACTGGGAGTTTGAGGCTACCATACAGAGGATGAAGTGAGAGAGTGCACCAGGAGGCAGGTTCCTTGTGTTGTCACCACCCTACCAATACTAATAAATCAGCCTGTTTCAACTAAGCATGTTGTTTCATTCTACCAACTACATTGCACTTAAAGTAGATATACTCCTAATTAATTTTTGTATGATTGAAATGGACAATCACATTATAAGAACTCTTAATTGTCCTTTCCCTAAAATACCATATTCATACTTCAATGTATTTATATAGAAACTTCAAAGTATTTCTATAAACAAAATAAAAGATAATACAAAATAGGCTCAGATTAATTTTTTTATACTTCTCTTTTATTTTATTTTTTCTTTTTCCTCCTTTTATCTTTCCTTTTCCCCTTTCCCATCAATCAGATCTCTAAATATAATACATATCAGGTAACTAAAGGCATCTATTTTAAATTGGTAAAGTAGATGGTTAGGGACCTGCGCTTCAACTCGGATGCTGCTGAAAGTGAAGAATGGGTAGTCCCTAGAAAACACCCAATGAAATAGTGACAAAATACAGATAAAATTAACTCAGCACAACCTTTTTAGGTAAGAGAACACACAATATATACACAAATAAATATTCCAAAGTGTTAGTGAGTGTATATTATACGAAAAAGTTCACCCCTCTGGAATGTAAGTATCCTTAGACAACATCTCCATTTCTAAAAACTCTCACTTTAATAAATATACCCCTGAGTGAGGTGCAGCATCGGTGCATAGAAGGAGGGCAACACCAGAACCAGGGCCCACTTAGGGAACTCTTCGCTCATCCACAAAGACCCTGGATTCGGCACCTGTAAACTTCAAATTGTTGCAGCCCTATCTGAGCTGTGCATTCCAAGGCCATCCATCACACCCCCGATAGACCTCTGGATGTTGAGGATAACCCTTGGTGACTCGTACTCAATAAGCTCCTAGAGCTCTGAGATAGATTCCAGTATTGTGGGAGTATAAGAAGAGCCTGTGGTGGATCAAATCATAAACAGAAACAGACAATGTCCACCTATCTGGAATTCTAACTGAAACATCAGGAAACTTACATCCCTGGGGGGTGTACTTTTTTGTATAATATACACTCACTAACACTTTGGAATATTTGTTTGTGCATATATTGCGTGTTCTCTTACCTAAAAAGTTGCACTGAGTGAATTTTATCTTTTAAATTGTCCTCTTAAGAAGAACTCATAAAAGAGATTATATTACAAAGTTACCATAGGTTAATGATAATATATACAGAGACTTAATGTCAGGATATAACGTGTATGTAATTTCACCTGATGTTATTCATTTATATATTCTTGTTAAGTCCCCTTGGTGTCAAGGTCCCCAGAGCAAAGATACAGTAGGTGTCACGTTTACAGTGATGATAATATCTATCCCCACACCTGGGAGTGGTAGTGATATGTTCAAAACCCTGCAATGTCAGTACCTCAACCTTTCCATCATGATTATGGGCTACATGATAAGCAAGACTATGTTTAATATAATTTCTCAGAACATTTCTCCTATGTTCGAGAAACCTCACATTGAGACTTCTCATAGTCCTACCAACATATTGTTTATTTTATGAGGTAAAAAATATATGAAAACTGACAATTAATAAAATAACCAATGTTAAACTTAGTTCCCAGAGTCGAGGACACAAATTCAGTACTTCTATTCTTAATAAATTTGCAAGTGATGCAGGATGTTTTCCTGTATCTATAGCAACCTGTTGGTTTGGATAACCACCCAATTTTAGCCTGGTCAGACTGCTCCCTATTGATATTATCAGTAAATAAGCTTGGTAAATAAATTATTTTTCATATTTCTTGATTTCTGGAATACAATAACTGGTTCCTCATCAAGGCAAGGAGAAAGGAATTTTAGAGACCTGATTGATTGGAAAGGAGAAAGGAAAAAGAAGGGAAAAAAATAATAGTTTTTGTTTGGGCTTATTTTTATCTTTTGTTTTGTTTATAGAAATATATTGAAGTTTGTATTTTCTAACTTCTCTTTTTGGGAAATGACAATAGAATACAAAAAAAAATATTACGTAGATCCAGTGGGACTTGAACTTGGGAACCAGGGTCTATTCTAATCAGAGCTTTAGCCTGTTTAGCTATATGCCTGTACAATGAGAACTTAATGTTTCCCATACATAGAAAAGTTGAGCTTGTAGTTTGAACTTGGGACACTGTGTCTGTCCTGACCAGAGCACTGGTCTGTTTAGCCATATGCTCATAGCTTTGTGAGGAAATGTTTATTTTAACTCATGGACTCTGTTATAGCAACTTTTGATTATAGGTTATTAAGAATGATTGTAGAAGGTTAGTTAAATTGTCTTTGAATATTCAATATATATACATAAATAAATATATAAATAAATAGTCTATAGAAAAAAATCGTGCAACACTAAATCCACTGATCCTGGTGCAGGGTCAAAAACGTAGATATAAAGACATCTATAGAGCAGGCTCAAGAAACCCCAATACAGATGAGACCAGCACTCCTTCTTCCAATGATAATCAAAATTTAATATCCACATATCATAACTGGTAGCACATCGATAAGCAGCAGAACATAAAGCATTGTTAGCATATCATACTGTACTTGTAGGAGAGTAGCATCTTCGCTGGGATCCGCAAAAATTCCCAGCATAAGTTCCCTACAGCTATTTCAGTGCATACCGTCATCAGTAGAGTAGCAATGTAAACATGCCCATGGAGCTCATAAATACACTCAATAATTACCCCAAACATGTGCTCACCGGCTCAGTTGCCAGCCGATGCCATCACCACTCCACAGGTCAGACCGCGTATGCCAGCGGGAGACAGGGTGCACCACGAGCGACGTCACACAGGAAGTGATGCCGCCGGGATGTCACCTGTAACCATGCCAACCACCAGCAGACAGACCGGTCCACTGTGACAGGAGCGATGCAGCATTATAGCCTAGCAACCAACATAAACAATAGTGGTAACACCCATATTACATCTCTAAACTACATTTAAAATTGCTCTTTTGATAACACCTGATGAAATTGAGAAGGTGCTGGCAAATACTAGCCTTTCAGCATCATTCATGTTGTCCTGTTTTTCCAGTAATTCCTCTCATCTTAAATTTTTACAGTGTCTAATGGCATCACATACCTCTCAGGGGTCATATCCACGATCAATGAAATCTTGCCCCATACGCTCAAGAGCACCCTATAGTTTGTCCACATCAGATGTGATACTTGTCACCCTGATCATTTGGGAAAAAGAAGTCCCTTTTTTTAAGGTTTTGGGTGAAAACTAGATGCCAAAAGTAACATATTTTTGTCTGTGGATTTTTTTTTAAATTTCAGTGGAAAATTTTCCATCAAAAATTCTCACCATTGCATCCAAAAATCCTAATTGGGTGACACTGTGATTGCATGTAAATCTTATAGAACCTTGTATATCATTAAGTTTTTCCACAAAATTTAGCAAAGCTGTCTCTCCACCAGTCCACAGTATGAATAGGTCATCAATAAAATGCACATAAAAAACAATAAACTTGGAAAAATTAGGATCACCCATAAGGCGAGCTCAGGGAGGACAGAAACCTCCCGTGGAGCAGAAGGGCATTTGATTTTCTCAAAATCAAACATAAATAAATTGGCATACGATGGGGCCATGTTTGACCCCCATCGCTGTGCCGATTAACTGTAAATAAAAAGAATGATCAAATAAAAAATAATTTTTATGTAGAATAATATCAATTAATAATAACAAAAATTCAACTGGTGGACCTACATACTGTGGACTGGTTTCAATGGCTTGTCTGATGACTTGTAATCCCTCATTATGGTTAATATTAGTGTATAAGCTGGTGACATCCATTGTCACCAGCATAGAGTCATTAGGAGGTGGACCAAAATCAACCAATTTCTTCAAAAAGTCAGATGTTTCCCTGATATAATATGGGGTCTCACAAACCACAGGCTGTAGATAATAATCTACAAACTGTGAAAGCGGTTGGCTAAGTGAACCCATAGAGGAGATTATAGGTCTCCCAGGGGGCTTAGTCAACCGCTTGTGGATTTTAGGCAAAATATATAGCAATGGGATCCTTGGATAATCCTGGGTGAGAAACAAAGCTGTCTGTTCATTCACCCATGAATTGTTTAATCCCAGTTGAATGATAGTATCTATTTCCTTTTTATAGTTATCAGTCGGGTCAAATTTTAATTATTTATAACAGTCTAAGTCAGACAATTCTCTCATTACTTCACTAATGTAGTCAGATCTATTTAACACTACACCTCCCCCACCTTTATTGGTGGGGCATACTGCAATATTCTTATTGTCATGAAGCATTTTAATGGTGTCAGTCTCATTAGCAGTCAAGTTTGAGTAACGGTTTCTTGCTTTTTGTAGCTGTGGTATAGTGTCTTTCCTCACTAAGCGCATAAAAGTATCTATAAAAGCATTAGAGGAGGGGAGGAGTCAAAGGTGCTGGTCACTTTAATTGGTGTCCTATCAAGACAACCATCCCCTTTCTTACTGAAAAAATCTTTAAAACTTATTTGTCTGTGAAACCTGTATAATTCAGTTTCATAAACAAATACCTTCTGTCTATGGGTTTGCACAAGAGATTACCCTCCAGATAAAACCGAGGTCTCGAATGTAGTACGATTATATTCAGATAAGTTGAAAACCATTACCTCCAACCTCCTCTGTAATTTCTTCCTTTCTGATTTTTTATGCTTAATCCCCCCTCTCCTACAGCGTTTCTTAAATCTTTGTCCGTTACTTTGCTGCGAGTAAGTGTCTGCCCACCTAAAAAGTAGTCTTTTGACTACCTGAGTGATCAGAATCACTCTGCGACATATGTGAGTCAATGTCTGCAAGCTGTCTGTCCGGTCTTTTCCTAAATCCCTGTCCAGTCCTCCAGGGTTGTCTAGTTGATTGGGTTATTAACCAAGGGTATACTCTCAATTCCCTATAATCCTCCTTGACTTTTCTGTACTTAGTTTTTTTAAAGACTAACAATTCTGTTTTAAAAGCAGAAACAGTCTCTTCCAGTTAACTAGCCAGTCACAATTGCCAATGTCAGCCTTAAGAGATACCAATCCTCCTGTCTCACAGGCATCCAATTATTTTTTAACAATTTCAATATCCAAATTAACTTGTTGAATCACTAGCAACATCAAATCAAAACTGCATTGATTCAAGATCAAACACCAATGTCTGTAGAAATCTTTACTGTTGCACCCCATTGTAGGCTGATTTTTTATATGAAAACCCCTAGGGATTAAACCATCCTTATGGTACTGAGACAATGTTAAACCATGTAATTCTAGTTCAACCAATCTTTTACGCAGTTTTAATAAGTCAGAAAAGATTTCTGCAGGACTGTCAGTGTAAAATGCTGGTTGTTCAGTATTGGCAAAAAGTATTTTAGACACATCTTTATCTTGAAATCTTTTGGTGCCCGTGATGTCACCGACATCAAACTCCATCAAAGGTGATACAACGTCTTATCAGCCAACTAATTTAAAAACAAAACAAGAACATGTGAAAAAAAACAATATTAATAAAAATTGTGGTGCAGTCTTGAATCCCAGAAGGAAAAATTTCAAATAGTCTATAGAAAAAAACGCAAAACACTAAATCCACTGATCCTGATGCAGGGTCAAAAACATAGAAATAAAGAGATCTATAGAGCAGGCTCAGGAAACACCAATACAGATGAGACCAGCACTCCTTCTTCCAATGATAATGAAAATTTAATATTCACATATCATAACTTCATGGTAGCACATTGATAAGCAACAGAACATAAAGCATTGTCAGCATATCATACTGTACTTGTAGGAGAGTAGCAGCTTTGCTGGGATCTGCAAAAATTCCCAGCATAAGTTCCCTACAGCTGTTTCAGTGCATACCGTCATCAGGGGAAATGTGCCCATGGAGCTCATAAATACACTCAATAATTAGCCCAAACATGTGCTCACCTGTTCAGTTGCCAGCCAACGCCATCACCACTCCACAGGTCAGACCGCGTATGCCAGCGGGAGACACGGCGCACCACGAGCAATGTCACACCAGAAGTGATGCCGACGGAACGTCGCCCATAACCATGCCAACCACCAGCACACAGACCAATCCACCCCGACAGGAGCGATGCACCATTATAGCCTAGCAACCAACATAAACAATAGTGGTAACACCCATATTACAAGGGAGGTAGCTATATAATAATACAGTAATAACATGATCACTAAATAATACATTAAACCCCAATAGCAAAATATCAACCCAATCCAAATATATGACCAAAGAGCACTATAATCATATTTATCCCTCTTAAAACAATGGAGTCAAAAAATCTATGATAAGTGCTTCATGGCCATAATACAAGCATATATCACATTACAAAAATACATATAAATAATAAACATTAAAAGATGGAGTCTGATGTCGAAAACAATGTACAAATAGATACATATTATATGTCTGAAGAATGGCAGGTCATATAGATAAATACATACATTTATGCAAACTCACAGTGTCTAACCCCTATAAGTAAGGTAAGAAAGATAATTCCTCATTAAGACCAAAAGGTGCCAATAAGCCAAGTTCATGAATCCACCAACTCTCCTGTTGAAGTAACATCTTTCCTCCATCACCTCCACGGTGTAGGGAGGTATGTGATCCAAAGACATAAACGAGAAGTCTTTAATATTATGGCCACACTGAGCAAAATGTCTGGCTACACGTGGAGTATTCGATTCCACCAATGCAGCAGCCTTTTTAATTGATTATCGGTGCATAGTCACTCTCCTTGACCATCTGAATTGTCTTACCTACATACAATTTCTTGCACTGGCATATAATGATATATGTAACATATTTTGTCTCGCAAGTCATCCTGTGACACAGCTTATATTTCTTGCCATTAATGGGATGCACTAGAGTATCTCCAGTTTGCATGAATTTACAGTTCACGCAGCCTGCATACTTGAAGGCCCCATTGTGCAAACTTAACCAATTGGTGTTTGGAGTCATCCTAGGGTGATGTCAGAATATGTGACTCTCTCTTTTAAATTCCTGCTGCGTTTATAACAGAATAATGGTTTCTGCTGACAGATTTTTTCCAGAGTTGGATCACTTTGTATGATATGCCAATGCTTTAAAATTGCTCTTTTGATAACACCTAATGAAACTGGGAAGGTGCTGGCAAATTCGTGTGGTCCTGTTTTTCCAGTAATTCCTCTCATCTTAAATTATTTATATATATATATATATAATAGCAGCCAGCACACCCTGTTGCAAACCTTCATGACTTGCATGGGGTGAACATCCATTGGCACATTATTAGCACCAAATCCATATTCAAAAAATTGCACTTCAGCAGGATTCACTCACTAGGGCTTCTCTTTATCATAATTGTACTTTATTAGTGTCACATCGTAAGGCATCATAGTCAACGATCCGACCATTAAAGCGCGACCTTTCTCAAGACTCCACCCATGCAGAGGACAAAACAAACACACAACTCTAGCCCCTTAGAGCACCCTGATATACCACTGTCAATTATCAATAAGTAAGGCATCAATCATTAGGGTAACTCCTCCCATCAGCTCCATCCAAGCACTGGAACACAATCATCTATCATATATATCAGAGCCCATCAGTATATTACTTCAACTCCCACTAGTAGCAGTGCCATCGCTATCTCAACTAATGTATTTGGGCAACCTGTGCCTACCTTACCTACATCATTGTGGTGCTTATCTCTTCCTCCGGCATGTGTGTCATGCACACGGAAGTCATGCTACTTGCGTTTCAATGACGCTTCACTCCTCGTCACTCCTAGGATGCAGTGCAGCGTTTCCGACCAGTAGGCTCCATAGTACCTCAGGCGTGCATACCAAGCACCTGGAAGACATGCAGCCTGCATTCCAATCGTACATCACAATATGTCATCTATGGGGCACCACACAACGTCCCCGATGCTAACATGATCATAGCTAATCAGTTCCTAGACATACTACAGTCTGTCTGTTCTGTGTAGCCATAAAAGCCTACTTCTAAAGAGTGAAATATAAATCCATCAATACATAATAAACAGAATCCTAGATGACCAACCTATATATATATATATATATATATATATATATATATCTCACAGGGGTATAGCAAAATGCTCAGGGGGACAGAGCTAAGCATAAACCACATACTAATTAACACAAAGCGTATAAATAAACACTATATATATATATATATATATATATATATATAGTAATTCTTAAGATATATTATGTTGAATATTAAAAATTGTGAAAACTATTTATTGATATAACAAAAAGTTAAATATTGTGACATGAGGATTCCTCATGTGGACCTCATATTGAGTATTATGCTACATTAGCCCACTAGACTATATGGTCCCATGTTAACAATGGCTGCCCATGGTTTATTTCTCCTGTGAGGCTAATGGGCTTGAGAAGCTCCTGATATACACCATAGGTGATGAATGTTATATTGATATTAATTGCCACCTTCCGATTTATATTTATTTATACAAATTTTTCTACGTTTGTTTTTACGTAGTGTATTGTGATATTTTTAAAAGAAAGTTGTGATGAGAAACATGTGTATGATTTAATGAATTCACCTGTATGTACAGATACCTTAGATCATAAATTAGTGTAATGGGTTTGTGATTGGCTATATGTGGTTTAAATACAGGTTCCTGGAGCCCTGGCTGCACCCTCTGATTAAAACTGGCCCCCACCCCTAAATGGATGGAGAAATGCATTAGAATTGATTTAAACAAGGGAAAATTAAGCTATTCAGAAATCACTGATACCTACACCTCTTGGTGTTTATGTAGGTTTACAATTTATATTAAAGTTGTATTAATTTATACAATGGTGGTTATATTCCAATTAAACTAACACTGCAGCTTGTCCAAATAAGTCAGTTGCTAGACTGACATACTAACCACCAAAAAAATAGAAACAATAGACTGTGCTAGTGTCAGATAACAGATGGTATAATAATAATAATGATATTATCATTATTATATCATCTGTTACCTGACACTAGCACAGTCCATCATTTCTATTTTTTTATGCCAGCTCCACTACTTTAGCACAAATGAAGATCTCTGCCATTCTTCTTTAATAGAGACCACTGATTCTGACACTTGTACTGCACCAAATGACTGGACCAAGGGGAACTGAGGAGGGTAAGAAAGACATTTATTTTTTGTGCTCTCCCTTCCACTGTATCGGCTCATGTGCTAGGAGACCAGCGGAATCCGAGGGTTCGAACATAGTGCTGCAGCCAGGACCATCAGCGGTCAGCACTCTTCCCTTCCACTGTCATTGGTACAAGGAGAAGTATAGGGCTGATAACTGAACAATAAATGTGTTTGTGCTTTCCCACTAGAACAGCACTACAACTAAGCACTATATACCAGTGCAAGTGTCATTTGCAGTGACAATGGTATAAGGGTTGAGTATAGCACAACATACAAAATACAAAGTGGATCTGCACTCTCTCCTCTGATTAATACAACGGTAATATATTTGCACGCAAGAAACTCAATATTTCTTTAACCAGTGCAAAGGATATTTTACCAAATCATTTGTTGGTCCTAAAAGTGACTATTATAATATTGCTAGTCTCAATTAGTTTGGGGCTGGACTCTGTATTGATTATTTTGCTTTTATACATGTGTATTTCTTAGCTGTAGTTTTTTATGATTGAACTGTGATGTTTTATGTGATATCATATAATTGTACTAATAAAAATATTTTTTAATTTATATTCATTCTGTACACCCCTTTGGTGATATTTATTTCCAATTTCCTCTAAGTAAAATAATAAATGGTTGCAATGTGAAGGTGACAGTATAGGGATAAAAAAGGGTTACAAAGTGAAGAATGCTTTAGTTATAGAACAGAAAACATATTGTAAAAGCATGGAGACAAAAATAGAGAGAGGTTAGCTATACAATAGTAATGTTATGAACCAAGTCTAATTCAGATCACAAATGCTAAACACAATCCAGTAATATTCACAGAGTCTTTAGATGATACATGAGAACAGCAAATTTCTAAGAAATGGCTTGAACAGAGCACAACCAGCATGCAGTATAGTAAATAAACAATTGCTCACCATTATGCAGTGCAGGAAGAGATTCAGCAGGACTGTCCCAGGTAAGGGCAGTCAGCAGGCTTGAATAGCAGGGAGACAAGGCAGTCCATTTATTTTAAATAGAGAAATGGTTAGGAGGAGTTACCGTCTTACAGTAAGAAAATGGTATAGTTGTGTCCTCCTACTTCCATCCTTGTATCCTCAATATGCCACGCAGTATGAAATGCCTGGTGTGAGTAAGCCAACAAGTCTCATGCAACTCTGTTAGCATTGGGAATATTTCTTGCTGAAAATGCATCTGTGTGCGACTGAGTCTGTAAACAGAACTTGGTGTGGAAAAGATCTGCGGGTGCTGCATCATAGCACTTCATATGCTGATTCAGAGACTCAGTCGCACACAGATAAGTGTCACATATCAAATTAATCAACACAGTCTCCTGGTGCATCCTAGCACATTGTTACTTAGATGCATTTTCTGCAGAAAAAAAAAGAAGCGCAAAAGACGCCCAGTGTTAGCAGAATCTCACAGGACCTGGTACACCAAGAGGGGCTATTTGGCATGACTGCAGCAAATATATGTGAGGACACATCTGTTTCTGTTGTAGCCTCATGCCATAATTAGGCATTAGATCAGTGATTCCCAACCTCGGTCCTCAAGGCACATTAACAGTCCTGGTTTTAGTGATATCCATGCTTAAGCACACATGTTTAAATCAAAATAACTGAGGTACTAATTAAGTTACCTGTGCTCAAGTATGGCTATCCTTAATATCTGGACTGTTAAGTGTGCCTTGAGGACCGTGGTTGGGAATCCATGGTCTAAATAGTACATAATATGCCAACTAGCATTTCATAAACTGCCTATGCATTCAGTGGTGGCTCCAGATGTGGGGCTGCAGCACACTCCAATATTCAAATAAGGAAGCCACACCGACTGGCAATGTTTGGCAGCATTTGGAAGGGCACTTGGTGTGGTTCCCCTATTTGAACTTTGGACTACCCTGCAGCCCCACCTCTGGAGCCGACACTATAAAGTTAATGAAATATCTAATTGTGGCAAGAGTTAATATCCATATTTACTTCTCATTAACTTTCATAGCTATAGATGACATCAGCAGCACCTGGTATGGACATTACAATTATGTACCAGAATGTAGATAATTGTCTATTGCTTTTGTGGATTAATATGTGAAAAGCCACTTTGGTTGTGTGCCTTTCACAAAATCTTACTACTCCTTCAAATAATTTGCCATTTTTGCAATTTTTCACTGTAACACAATTACAGACTAGAAATATTTAGTTTTCCAAATGAAATATCATAGGGAGAAATGTTCTAAGCTTGTTTGATAGCATGCAACACAATGGGTAATGTATCAGGCAATTGTAAACCACTCTGTTAGGTGGTTTTAGCCCAGAGGTTCCCAAACATGGTCCTTAAGGCTCAGGTTTAAGAGATATCCATGGTTGAGCACAAGTGGTTATATTCAAATTACTGAGGTACTTATTAAGTCACTTGTGACCAAGCATGGGTATCTTTAAAACCTGGACAGTTAGGGTGTCTTGAGCACTGAGATTTGGAACCTCAGCTTTAGCCATAAAAAAAAAAACATTGTATCTTTCAACTTTCCCGCTCGCTTGTAATTGGTATGGAGTATGTAATTGCTGTTGCTTTCCAAGCTGAGGGATAAGCCTTTGCCCAACCTGAAAAAAATTCTTCACATACTAGTACAAAATGAAATATTCTCACTTTGGGAAGTTGAATGATGACCAATATGTAAGACCTGGAAGAGACTTTTAGTAGGTGACTCAAAAATATGTTTTGTGCATACTGGCCTTCTTGGATTACTCACACAGAGGAGAAAGCTCTTGCAGTATTTAACAGCAAAAGAGGGAATACTGGGATATACCATTAGGTCTTTATCAAACTTACTATACCCATCTTGTCATTCATGTGACAGTTCAGCCAGTTCAAATAGGAGGGACTTTGGAGCAAATGTTTTTTTTTTCTTTACTGCTTGGACATCAGTGGACACATTCCCCATCCCTTTATCTGGAGATAAGCTGATTGTATGGATATTGAAGTCTGTTCATAAGGTATAGCAAAAACATTCAAATTTACAGAAGTATCAAAACCCTTTTTCAGCTGATGCCACTGTAACTAATAGCAAACAATTATATGGTGGACTATATAATGTTCACCTACCACTTACTGACACTCTAGTGTAGCAGTATTTAGCATATTATATTTCTTTATTATAAAGTTACTGGGGGCCAAAAGGGCAGTTGTGACTGTGTGCAGACCGTCTGCTAATGCCCTGGCTACAGTTCTCTTGTGATCTTCAGTTCTATTTATGAGGATCTCTCCAACAAACCCCATGTACTCCTGACAAAACAACAAAGACACATTTTTTGTCATTAGTCATTTTTAAGGGCTGGAGCATCTGAGAGATATTTTTGCAAATCTATAAAAAACATTTTAGTTTAACCAGTGTGTATAAGATGTTATGCAACCTCTTTAATAGTCAGTGAATAGAGAGGTACTTCCAAATGTGAGTAATTAGGAATTGTCCTGCTTCTTATATCTTAGTAATGTTATTTTAAGCACTTCCCATATGCACTCCTATGTTACACTGTGGTAGCTAGGGGAGGTGTAG
The DNA here is from genome assembly GCA_031769625.1 of Taudactylus pleione. Taxonomy (NCBI): domain Eukaryota; kingdom Metazoa; phylum Chordata; class Amphibia; order Anura; family Myobatrachidae; genus Taudactylus; species Taudactylus pleione. The sequence continues at coordinate 37,049,474 of JAUIMM010000094.1, forward strand.
TGTTTGATATAGGTGATCCAAGAGGTACTGTAAACAATTGAATATTGTCTTTTAAACTTTGTGTCTGTCATGAGCTAGAAATGTAAAAATCTGTATAAGCATGAAACAATGTATAGCTAAAAAATTAGTAGGTAAAATGATGCACAGTTTATATATATATATATATATATATATATATATATATATATGCCATCTCTAAAGATACAACTTTTACATTTTAGTAACATTTGCCATTTTGCTACTGGTAGATTTATCGAACATGAGACAGCAGACACAGAAGTTTTACATCTTCACCTTGCTACCATCCTTTCTTTCTCCAAACAATGAGGAGAGGCAGTCTTAACCAGGGCTACCTGGTAATGGGGATTTAGACAATAGGCCCAACAGTAAAACTACTGTGAACTTTAAAAAAAAAAAAAAATTTATGGGAATGTTCCAGAGAAAATAAACTACCTGTAATATCTCACATATACTCCTGCACACACACACACACACTAGCAGAAGTGATCTAGCAGGAATTTAACAGCAAAAAAAAAGTGTGGTCAGTGCAGAGTTGAACACAATTTGATTATAATGAAATACACATTGCATGCACAAAACTAAATACATAGGTTGAGTCTCCCATAACCGTATATTCTAAAAACTGAAATATTCTAAAAACCGGAATATTTCGGGGTCAGCCGTGACGTCATGACGTGACCCGACGTCATGACGTCACTAGTGTCAATGGCCAATGACTAGAAGGTGGGTGTGACTTCAGAGGCATTTTCTCACCAGAAAATATGAGTCTTCTTCTCCTCCACATGCCGGATCTCCACCACGGTACACTCTAGACAGCACGTCACTCACCGGATCCTCCAGTGATACCCGAAGCGCCCGCCAGACCCAATGCACTCATCAGAAATTCCAGTGACAAGCGCCGGACCCCCTGCAGCCTCCTGTTACTCAGCAGCGGCACCCACTGGAAATCCCTCTGACACTCGCCAGAGCCCGTGCAGCATACGTCCACCCTCCTGTTACACCTGCACCACAGGCTGGACCCACTGCGGCACCCGCCAGACCCCCCCGCGACTCCCGCTAGGCCTCCCGTGACACTCCCAGACTCACACAGCACCCTGGCCTCAGGTATTCTGAAAACCAAAAAAATCCAATATCCGAAATGCTCCTGGTCCCGAGCATTTCGGATATGGGAGACTCAACCTGTACACTTATATGCTTATTTGTACGCAACTATGAGAACTCACAACTCCAATTTGTACACTCAATGTCATACTTATCATTATTATCAGTGTATACTTGAGCCAGTACTATTATTGGTGCTAGAGATCTATTTGAAAACCAGTATACAATATTTACACATCCACACAACTCTACATATCCAACATTTGTTCCACATGTATTTTTACACATCATAGCAAAACTGAGTGATATAGGGAGGTTTCCCTTTGCTAGTTACTATTAAAATATGTGAAACTCAATGTTCATTTATCCTAAATTATATACCACTCATAGTTATTGCAATGTTACAGCCTTTGTTGGCAGTGTGGCTGCTGGTAATTTTATTGATTATGAGAAAGCTATGGAATACCAGTTAAAAATGGTGCCTTTGGAAATGCCTGTTCTATTGTAGAAGTGAATAGTAACTCTCTGGATGGTCCCGTTCAAAACGGTTTCTGTACAAATGCTAGTTGGATCTCTATATCTGAATCTATGTTCTTCTACGTTATACATTATCTGGGATATAATTTGACTGTGTCAACATAATTCTTTATTTAACTAGTCACCTCCAAGCTAAGTGATGAGGGGAGAGTAATAGCCAAAATTCTGTTTTTTAAGAATGAGCTAACATATAGTGATAACAATAGCAATAGTGCATAGTCATATTATAATGGGAAGAATGACAAATGACAAATATTGTGTGCTCTCAGCTGTAAATATGATACAGAAATATGTGACAGTCTATCTTATCTATATATTACCTTTGGATGTAAGTTTGTTATGAAATATTTTTAATTGGATACAAGTATATATCAGAGGTATCAGTACATTCACATTTTGAATTGGATGTATCTTCAGGTACATGTGACTGAAAATGCAAATAGGCTATAAGTCCAAAGTTTTGATGAAATAAAAGTAACCGTATGTTCATAATACACATTTACAGCTTACTATAAATTATACACTTTAACATTGGTATAGAGGAAATACAATTATGATACACATGAATTGCCACCAGAATGGCTTCATAACATGTGTTTCATTTCAGCTCGCTATATATATATATATATATATATATATATATATATATATATATACACAATGTGATATATTGCTGGTAAGTAGCTCTGCAGAGGGTGGATTGGTGCAGTGTTTAGGTACTTAATGAGGGTCCACACACAGCTTTCAAGTAAATAAATTATGCTTTACTTACCAGCATTGAAAGTCAGGAAACAAACAGAAAATAATAAACAACCTAACCCCTATTTAGGGCGTCTAACTCACTTCTTGAACCCTCTCTATAAGGGTGCAGCTAATCTGCCAATAAAGTCTCTCAGTCTCTGTGCCTTTCCCGTGTCCTCCAGGTATACAGTAGGTCCTGGCTTCTTCAGCCTGCAGCCCCACTGCTTCAATGTCACACAGTCTGAGAGGTTTATGGTCCCCCTTTGCCTCCTGCAAGGTCCAGACACAGGCCTCCTGGCCCCCAATGGCTCACTTAGCTTCACTGGGCTCTCTCACTGCTGCAGTCTCACATAGACTATTTATAGCAGCAGCCAGACTGGTCTTTCTTCTCATCAGCCCACACCTGAGCTCTCTCCACAAGGCAGCAATTAGGCATCTTCACACAATGCTTTTCTACTTTGTGTGGGTGGATCTGTCCTGTCCCACACAGAATCAGCTGCTCACCAGTGCAATCTCAGGTGATACTGCCACATATCCCCACCCCAGCTTGAAACCCCTGGGTTCAGCTACATGGGACCTGGCATTCTCATTGCAATGTCCCTCTTCATTATTCTCAGAACCATCTACTGGATCCAAGATCATCCATACTCTGGTCATTTCTGGGGGTCGCATACTCCAAGTTCCGGAGGTAATTTTTTTCCTTACTTTTTTCCTAACTTTATGGTACCAATGGTGGTACTTGGTTTCTTTATGCAGAACTTGAGGCTCACCCTTGGGTACTGCAACAGGCATTAAGAACTTGAAGTAACTTTTTCCAAAGTGACATACTTCATCTTTACTCTTGCCACTTAAACCTATTAAAGGCACATCTTTTGGCCAACTTCTACTTGTCACATCTTAAAGTCATGTATTGGGTACTGGCATACTTCACTGATGGCCTTTTGAAAGAAGAGGAGCTATAAGTATCTCGAGAGTCATCAGCATCACAAATTATAGACCATGGCTTTATGTCAACAGACAACATACTGGCACTGTCACCCTCAGATTCCAGACTCCCGTGTCCACATAGGATACTTGCATATTTACTCCATTGATCCACATAATTTACCTCATGGCTTTGATGGCTATCTGCCACTTCATTAAGGCATAGATCTCTTGGATTTTTTTGTGCTCCTGATTTTTGAGCCTTGAAAATATAATGAACTTCCACATGTTTCACCAGCACAGGTTGAAGTTCACTTTCCACTGAAGTCTTTATTTTCCAATTCACTTTAGCTGGACATTTTGCTTCAAGATTTGTAATTTGAGACCACTTCACTTCCTCACAGATAAATTCAGCTGTATTGCAAATTTTATCCTGGTTGCATGAAGGCATTACTTCATATACATGAGAATTACTCTTCACAAGACTGTTACCATTAACTGCCTGTAAGGTTCTGTTTTCCACTGCAAAAATGCATGACTTGGGGACATTCACATCACTGTGCTCATATAGTAACATCAGAGTCTCATCTTTGGAAGCCATCAACATATCTGTAGACTTCTGTACATCTTGTACCTTTGCCTCACGGGTTATGCGATCACCATCTGTATTTCTTTATCGCCAATTTAAGACATGGTGTTGCAACCTGGACCTGTGTCCCTTTGGGAGGACTTCACACCCTCAGCTATTACTGTAAGCTGAAAGTCACTGCAAGGAATCTCATCCACTTTTCCAAGACGGACCTTTAGGGAACTTCCCAACTCTGATACTTCTGTCCCTTCTTGTATACTGGTATCATTAACATCTCTATGATCACATTGCTGCTGAAAGACATCATTCTGGAACATCTTACTTAGTTCCCGCAATTCACTGTTTGTCCACTGCTCATCACACAAGCTACTCTGTACTGGAAGCATATCACTCTGCGTGCCAGCATTTTCAGGATCAACTTGAACCAATTGCTGCTTGTGGTTATGTACTTCTGCCACACTGGGTTCAGCAAAGACATCGGACGCCATTTTAAGTCCAGAATCCAACTTTAGAATGTTATTTAACTTCTTTTCCTCTAATTTTCCTACTACCATGTGGAATGTTTTCAGAGATGCAGACAGCTGCTCTTCCAGATGGGCAATTTTCACCATGATGCTTTCCAGTTTGGTCACAGATTGCAGTAGATTGCGCTCCATGACTTCAAATTCAACAACCCTCAACTTTTGTACAATTATTTCAGACTCTGCCATTTTTAATTCACAATGCAACTCCATTTCTTTGGTATTCCTCTCCACTTGGAATCTTTGCAACTGGTCCTGTGTACTTAGCAGACACTTCTCAAGGTTCACACTCTGTTCTTGCAACTTCCAAGCCCTGCCATGGGCAAGGTTAAGCTCTCTCTCCACAGATTCACTTTGCTTGGTGGTTTTATGCAGACTTTCCTCTAGTAATATATTTTTTCCATCAGACATTTATAAACTGCTCTAGCTGCAGCTAAACTGGATTGGAGAGTTTGTACTTGCTCCTTACATCTGACTTTAAGATGGACTCTCTCCGTCTCTTTTCCTTCATGGTCAGTTTCCCACTGAGCACAAGTCTGCAGCATCTGGAGATACTTCTCTTTTACTTGACAAAACTTTTCCACCAAAGAATTTTTGTCCAATTCATAATCTTTAAGCTTTACTTGAGTGGACACAATTAAAGAGTATTTTTCTTTTAACACCAAAGTCAGATCCACCACTTTCACTTGCGTGCACTCTACATCACTTTGATGTCTCTGGACACATTCTTTCAAATCTTCTACTTCCTGCTGAAGTACCACACACTTTTGCTGCAGTTCAACAATATCTTGCTCTAATACATCATTCTTTGCTTGGAGCATGTCATTCTCATACTTTGTAACACATTGGAACATTTTAGCCTCCTCAAGGCATTCATACATAACAGCTAATTTGAGGTCTGTCTCTTTAAGAACTTCAAGTCTTTTTTCAATTTGCGCATGCAAAAGCTTCTCTTTTGTAGACTTGTCCTCCAAGTCACTTATCTGGTCACAATAGCACATAATTCTTTCATGCCAAACTTCACACAGAGAGTCAACTTTTTCCATGCTGACATAGTCCTCTCCTAGTGGACTTTGCACCATACACTGACCATAAACACTGGCATCTTTATATTCAGACTATAAACTCCAGCCCAGGTTTTCCATCTCTCTAGACTGAGAATGAAACTTTGTAGCAAGAATTCTGCCTCTAGAATTTCTCTTTCTATTTCCCATGATTCTTTGCACAAAATACACAGGAACAACTTGTTTTTGTTTTCACTGTATCCCACTTTGCCTTCAAAAGTATTTTCAACACAGCAAACACATGTTTCTTCATGTGGCACTACAATTACCAGCATGTATCAAACAGTCTCAATAGCCTTTCAATAGGAACCTCTGCTGCCTAAGTACCACACCTTGACTTAATGAGCATGAGCAATTCACCAGGATAAACCACACAATTTTGTTTAACCCTTCTGATGCTGAGGAAGTGTACATTTCTCTTCACAGACAATATACTTGCACTTTTCACTTTTGCAAAACACTTGAATACTGTACTTCTGTTTCTGGCAAACTTTGCCTCTCCCATAAGCAAACAATTCTCCAGCAACTTGTGTAACACTTATTTCTCTTCCTTTCAAATTAAAAGATGTACACTGCAGCAATAGTGCACACTTGCAGACAATTATTTTGTTTGAACAACACTTCATAAAATACTTATCTTCACTCCCCACCTTGACGAGCATTCCACCATGCAGGTGCAGTGAGCCTCCTTATGTCCATTTACTTGCTGTAATCCACTTTTTTCACAGATCTGTCTTGCGTAGATCTTTATGTGTTGAATCTTTGTGTGTAGAATCTTCGTTGCCCGCATATATATATATATATATATATATATATACACCTTGCTATATAATGGGGAATTAAAAAAATGTTCACTACTTCCACATCCATGTGGATTACACATTTTAGTTTCAACATCCATATGGATTTGGTTTTTGGGATGGAACATTATGTAATATTTATTAAGGAAATCACTGAAATTGGTAACTGAGTTAGAACAGAATCACAAGGTATGAGCCACTAAAAATAGCCCAGATGGGTAAGGTGTGAGATTATATAGAGATAGATATCTTAGCCATGAAATTCAACATTAATAAAACTGAACTCATTTTTTTTCCACTTTCCTGGATGCCTATAAATTCACCTACTTTCTCTTCATTGAGATACTTACCCTCTCTTCTGTCCCACGTGTTTGCTGCTTTACGTACTTCTTTGATTCCACTCTCTCCTTCTCTCTCCACATTTAATCCATCTATCAATCTTGCCACTTCCACCTCCCTAACATCTCTAGGATTCTGTCTTTCTTCAAACCAGATGCCACCTTATCCATGCACTCATTTCCTCCCTACTTGACTACTTGCATCCCACTATTTCACTTTTTCTCCCTACAAACAATGCTTAACACCGCTGATCACCTTCTTCCATTTTGTTTTTTCCCTTCTACTATCTTTACCACCAGTGCTCCTTGTATTTTGTCTTCTGCCCTTCAGCAACTCTGACACTGACTGTAGGCCTATATGGTGTGCACAAAATCATTGAGAGCTCTGCCTTCTCTTGCAAGTCACAAATACCTGTTGACTCTAGCTACAGCAAGATGTCTTACCCTTTCCTTTGTACTTGTCATTTTACTATGTTTGTAATTATGCTTAGTATTCCTGCTTGTATTTAAGCTGTACTGAATTTGTGTCTATGTCACTTGTGCTGCACTGCCTACACCTTTTGGCACATAACAAATAAAAAATAATAATGTAGCAAATACATATGTAGTAACTAAGGGTTAGAGCCACAAAAAAAGAATATTCAGACATGCTATGATCAGGAGTGCTTTGTGGGCTATCATACAGTGTAGGGTCATAATAAAAAAGGGAATAAGCTAAGCAATGGTCATTGCATAAATACACAACACAGACATAACAAACAAAAGTGAGACAGGAATAACACAGAAATGGGAAAATAACAAAGTCAAGAGAAGGTAGAAACAATAACAAAGGCAAACACTGGGTAAACAGTGGAACAGGATTACAATATACACAGGACAGATAAGAATGAATATGAGACTAAATACACAAATAGACAGACTACAGTAAACACAAAGCCATAGGCTAGTACTGATATACTCAAATACAAAGCATTACAAGAGTGAAATAATCTCAACAGTTACATGGTGTAAGTCTGTAAGAGTTACAAGAAATAAATTTTTCAATAACATCTGAAATGTTAATATTTACATAAGTACTTCTTACTTCATATAGGTTAAATGATTTTAAGGTAAGGAGGTCATATGTTACCTGTGACCCTGATTTTAATATTTCCCAATGTTTGGGAATCTGCGCATATGCAGAACGGATCTGCTATCCTGCATGCAGTCCGGCAGCAGATTGTCAGTAATTAAAAGTTTGCTGCCATTTCTGGACAGGGAGGGGGTGGTGACAGTCTCTGTTTCTCAAAACAGAGGCATGTCTCCACCATTGGAGGGAGTGGAGAGGCCATGATCTCCATTCACTGATGGAGATTTCCTGGTCTCTTTTGTGCATTTTCAAAGGCCAGCTTGCGTGACTCCATGGTCACTCAGCCGACCGATGGTATCACAGCTGCTAATATGTTAAAAACTGCAATGGCATATCCATTCTCTGCTGAATCAAATTGTGTTGAGGGCCACTTACAGTAAAGTATGTATTTTTTTTTACACAGAACAACACCCATTTCATGAGAGGCTGAAGGAGCCACCAGCTAGAGGTATGTTCTGTATTATTATTATTATTATTATTATTATGATGATTATTATGATGATTATTATTATTGTCTCTAGTAGCAGTAGTAGTAGTAGCAGTAGTAGTAATATTAAAATATAAGGCACTACTGTACATGCTTCAGTAGTGCTGTACAAAGTATATTATAGGTACTAAAAAGTTTAGACATGGTAGCAAACTAATATGAATACTGTACATAAAGTAAAAAATTACCCAATAGTACTGAAGCTGTAGTGTATACTCTAGAGTTATTGGGACTAGGGGGAGGGATGAAACAGGAGAATAAAGGGTCCAGCTTGTTTTACATTATTTTACCATACAGTACTATGGACCTGATTCAGAGATGTACAATCATCTGATAGTTAGCGCACATCTCTGATTGTAGCCACTCTGCACTGGCACAGGACCCGTACTATGCATGTGCAGTACGGATCTGCAATCCCGTAGGCAGAGCAGTAGCCGTCTGCCAGTGATTGACAGTTTGCTGCCATTTTTGGGTGGAGGGAGGGTGGCGTCAGCCTCCATTTCCCAAAACAGGGCTGGGTCACTGGGGAGAAGCGACCAGGATCTCCATCTGCTGTTGGAGATTTCCTTGCCACTTTTGAGCAACTGCAATCGTCAGCTTGAGTGACCCCATGGTCACTTAGTCAGCAGAGGATCACACAGATGATCTGATGCTGCGTACACAGATGCTGCTTGGATTAGTAATGCATGGAAGAGGCAGGTCACCTCCTGCTGCATTACCATATTAGTGCTATCTCAGCTGCTACCATGTTAGCAGCTGCGATAGCAAATTTGTCAGAGCTTGAATCACCCCCTTCATCTTGTCATGTTACTGTATTTCTTAGTTACAGTGCTATATTTCTTTGTATTGGTCCTGAAATTTAGGGTTAGTAATACTGTTTTTTTGGAATTGGCATTGAGGCCCACCCTCTTAATGCACAGTGTCTATTTTTTACACAGAACAACACAGGTGACACATCAGGCCTGAGGAAAAGGTGCCAGTTCCTGAGGAGACGTCAGCTAGAGGTATGTACTGTACTTTATTATTTAAAAAAAGTATAAAGGTTCCTACAGTATCATCATCATCTTGTGTCACAGAGATATACTTCACAACTCCCATATAAAATGGTAAAATAGAAAATAATGTATACAAGTATTGGCGCTTGCATATAGGGCCTAAATGTAGAGATGTAATCAATGCTGACATTTACGCAGTGGTTTGCCATGGTGCATGCAATTAAGCTGCACTGTGCACGTGCAGGGATTGTTTTGTGATTATGCTCGCACAGAGAATTAACTTGCAAAGTGAGTGACAGGTAGTCAGCATTTGGGGGAGGTAATGGGAAGTGGTTAGGCACCGTGGTTATATGCTGTTTTATGGGTGTGCATACATTAGGTATTGCGATCTCCTTCACAGCATGAGAGCTCTCTGCATATCGGGAGAGCTGCAGTGTTTACAACTGGTCAGACTTGCCACATATGCTGCATGACTGCCCAATCTGCATTGATGTTACCAATGTTTATGCTGGTCAGTGTTGGACTGGGGCATGAAGGGCCCACCGGTGAATGCTGTGGTAGGGGCCCATGCTTAAGGGGTGTGTTTATCCATGAGAAGGGGAGTGACCAGTCACCCAAAATGCTTGGCTAATCAATAGGTATAGATTGTATAGAAGGAAACCAATCACCCATATTGATCAGTGGTACTGCTGCACCAGATAACTGACCATCTAATAGAGTAACAAAGTATAATTTGAGGTCTGGAACCTGACACCTTGAAGAGAGGGTGGGCCCTTAGGCAGTGGGGCCCACTGGGGATTTCCCCTGTACCCCTCTGGGCCAGTCCAACCCTGATGCTGGTGCATGACATCGGACGGATATGAGAAGGCAGCAGTGGGCATCCCTATGCTTGGGTAAGCTTTGGAAACATTAGTATATTTTCACAGCTGCATTCAGTATGAAATCGCAGATGCGATTGCATTAGTGTACATCTCTGAATCAAGCCCATAGTCCCTAGATACTGGGACTATACTGTATGTGAGTGCTGTTGTGGAATATATTGTATGTAGTCTTCTTGTACATTATAATTATTATTATTATTATTACAGTACACTTACTGTACAGTGTTTATTTTTTAAATCCCATTCTAACACTGTACTGTACAGAGTATTAGCCCCTTTTTTCCTTATCAGCTATTTATTATGTTACATTTACAGTACAGTTAGACCTAGGTTTAATGCGACTGCAGCATTAAAGTAGGATTTTTATTTTTACAGTTTATTTAGAGATTTGGTATTGAGGTCTAATTACTGTACTGTACACTATTTTGTCACGCTACTGTATTTCTCAGTTAAATTTTATCTGTTTATTGGGATTAAGTATTCTTTTGTTTAAGTTTGCTACAGCAGAATAAGCAATGAATGGGGGAAAAGAAGGAAGACAAGGAGGAGGAGGCGATGGAAGTGGCACCAGTGGAGAGTCATCTTTTCCCCTACCCAAGTATTTTAATTTTTTAAGCTATTATTCTATTTTGGCCACGTTGGTTGGCCTACTGTATACATCTATTTTTTAACCAAAACAGTAGGTTTTTCATGTGGACACAGCATGGATATTTTTAAATTGACAATCTTTAGGGTTATCTTATTTCTTTTTTTCATATTGGCAATTATCTTGCTTATAGATTTGCTTATTTTTATTTGTCATGCTGCCCAACAGGAACTGTAGAGAGAACAAGAGAAATATTTGTGATTATTTATTTAAAAAATAAATACAAATATTAAAAAGAGACAGGATACATTGTAAAACTTCTAGCAAAATACATTTAAAAAATGTACCGCTACTCTGTGTGACTAGGTACATGGATGTGCATCTAAGTACATGTAAATTGTAAATAGTACGGATAAAGCAAAAAAGGCTACCAAATACTATTGTGGTAGCATGAAATTATAGAAAGCACAACAAAATTATTTTGGAACTTGGTACCTTTGATATCTGATTACAATATTATTTTAGTCATGGTGATGTGTAGTTAAACTATGTACTACAAGTGTTGTAGCAAATGAGCAAGGGAAAATTATGAGTTTTCATACCGACTGTAGATGGTTCATTGAAATTGATTAATTTGGCTAATGTAATCAAAATATTGATTTGGCATAAAATTTGCTGAAAGATTTATTGATCATCACAAACAAGTGCAAAACAATTAGATAATTATATTAGCAGAGTTGAGAATGTAAATCCCTAATAAATTAATCTACATTTACAGTTCTAATTAAAAAAAGTAGATGGAATTTCAGACAGGGTTTCATGCATGCTAAATATATTAAAAAGTGATATAGTGAAAACATTATAGATTTTAATAATACAAATATTAGAAAACTATTTAGTTTTGCTATTATTGACACAAAAATAAGTAGTAATAATAACTATTATGGTAATTGTTGATACTACTCTTTGAAGCCTTACTTGTAGGAAGTAAGGGTATCCTCTGATGGAGATGATGGTGTAATGTTTAGCATTACTGCCTCACAGCACTGAGGTCGTGGGTTTGATTCTGACTATGGATCTAACTGTGTGGAGTTTGTATAGTTTCCCTGTGCTTGCTTGGGTTTCCTCCCACACTCCAAAAATATACTGGTAAGATAATTGGCTCCTGAAAAAAATGACCCCTAATGTGTGAGCATGTGGTAGAAAATATAGATTTTACACACCACTGGGGCAGGGACTGATGTTAATGGCCAAATATTCTTTGTAAAGCACTTTGGAATATGTGTGTGCTATATAAATAACTGGTAATAAATAAATAAAAATCATTCAAATAGGCCAGGCATTCTCAATTCTTTAAATATGCTGGAGACCACCACTCCAACAATAAAAACAGTTAATTCTAAATGTAAGAGCAGTGGTGTAACTACCGTAGGTGCAGTGGGTGTGGATGCTATGGGGCCCAGACCAAACAGCTCTCTCCCTGCACCTACGGTGCCAGGCCTCGGTCCGTGGCCCCCCTCCACACCCTCCTCATTCCCCCTCTTTGACTTAACTGCTCCGTGGCCATGCCTCCCCCCCTCCGTGGTCACGCCCCCCGTGGTTGCATCCTCCTGATCGGCTCCACCTCCATCTCTTCTAATTGACTGATACTGGGCCTCCTCCCTGCATCATTCAGTAAGGACAGATGGAGCCAACCGGGAGAGGAGGTATGCCTGCTCTGTGCAGCGCGACCACGAAGCAGGTAAATCAGGGAGTGAGGAGGGTGCAGAGGGGGGACACCGACTGAGGGTGGGCCCATAAAAACTTTGCTATGGGGCCCTCCTTGGTCTAGTTACGCCCCTGTATAAGAGGACTATTGTGGGGAGGTTAACATTTGTATTTATAGTTTTTAAAGGAAGCGTATCAATATTATCATCTTCAATTGACCCCTAAAGGATACCTATTGGGGCCCACAAAAAGCTGGCAATCAAACTTATTTGCTGCAGATATATTAGCAGGAGCTGTTTAAAAAAGGTGGAGAGTATATTATTACCCAATGAAGCATGTCACTGAACAACCAAAGCTATGTTTATATTCTGTATAATAAAGACAAAGTATATTTGTAAATATTAGGATTTGTATCTATTTTCAAGTTTATAACAAATAATATAATTTAATATAATAAGCAGCTATACCATTTAGGCTTAAAGAATGCAAACATAACACCAGGAATAATTGCATACCATTTTAGAATAGAACAACATAATAAGTGTTCTACAAATACAAATCAGTATATAAGAAATATAGTTGACTTTATACAGTGATGTAAATATTAATAATAAATTACAGAATTGCTGTGTACCAGTTCTGGTCAATTAACATCTTGCTGAACAGCCATACTGTCAATATGATAAGTTGAAAGACAAGTAAAGAGAGAACATGATCATTTTTATTTTATTTAATAACTTGTATCAGCTGTGGGATTAAAAAGAAGTATTATTATCTAAAGTAAAAAAAAATATATTTCAATGAGCTGTCAAAAAGTCTGAGTATATTCGTTCAATCCAACAGCAACAAATCTTGTGCAAACAAATCAAGTGAAGCAGAAATCCCTTGCACAAAATGATAGGCTAGTCCTCCATGCTAACACTGTATGCAAGCCAAGTTTTCATGTATTTCGATGGCTGACCTCCAACTCCTGACATATTCATTATATCCCAGCATGTTGGGTGCAGATTGCTTTGAAGTGATGACAGCTACAAGACAGCCAACGAGGAATATGGGCATTCTGGCAACAGGTGGCCTTTCACATGTACTGGGAAAGCTAATCTAGTTCATCATCAAAGTATATTATGTAGGAGAAGTGTCATATTTTAAAAGTTCCAGTGACAGATCAAACAGAAAAAGCATTCTTCCAAGGAATATGACATTTTTGAGTGGGCATTTCAATCTGCCTGATTGCTTATGCTTGCTCAGAAACACTTAAAAGTGACTTCATTGTCCATTGGTTCACAAAGCCAGTTCCAAATTAAGGTTCATTAGTAGTCAGCTGCTTTCACAGTACATGTGTATTCCATTTGTCATCACAGCTGGCTAAATGTTTACAGTAGGGAAAATGTTTTAACACATGTATCTATTAAGTGCAAACGAAAGAGAACAAGATTTAATATACACTTTTTAGATTAATTGTTTTTATTGTTTGTGAAATCAAAGCAAAATTAAGTTATAGTTGCAAATTGTAAAATTATATCAATAACATTTGAATTGATATAAAACTGTACTTGAAAACAGATTTATATTTTTACATAAATCAGAAAACCTGGGTGCACCTACAGTATGCTCCTACAGTAGTCCATAATTAGCAAGAAACACCTTTGTACTGCCAAGCTCCCATCTGATGGTGTTATATTTCACTCCTCTGTCCAAATCAATGCACACTTTGATAAAAAACAAAAAAAACTGAAGAGCATTTGGCACTGTGACCTGGGAGTATTGGTGTTGTATAGTAGGTTAGCTCTATAATCTTGTTAAGATGTTAGTATGGTTAAGTCAACTTATATTATTACAGAGAGATAAAAAGGGTGCACAGGCATGCATAGGGGTTATTACTGGTTGTAATATTCCTATGCTAAGAAACATTTTAGAAAAAGTAGAAAAATAAAAAAATATTATATACCTAATAACCATCATGTGGAAATTCTATTCTAACCATTAATTTATTGGCCGACTTGGCTTGTAGACCAAATCATGCAGGATTTATATATTTCATGCATGTGTATTATTGATGTATGTGAATGCTATGCATATATGACGTTTGGAAAAATTAGCATTTTCCTTCATAAATGTCCGATGCTTGCCACTATTATACGAAGTTCCTGAAATCATTTGCACGAGTAGAAACACTAGTCCACCAGCAGTTTGTTCTGATGATTTGAAGGGGGAAAAAATTCAGGTTGCTGCACCAGGCTAGTCTCACTAGGCAGCTGCAGTTTATAGACGTAGAGATGTTGCCCACAGCAACCAAACAGATTCTACTTAACATTTATCTAGCACCTTCTAGAAGATAATAGATATAATCTGATTGGTTGTCATGGGCAATATCTCCACTTTCAAAAAATCTGCACTTTAGTAAATATTACCCACTGTCTCTTCCAAAGTTTCAGGATTTTAAGGGGCAATTACATTCAATACAAAAAAATAAGACTCATTAGCTTTAAAAAATTCTGCATAGTAAATGGAGCTTGCAGTGTTAATTGATTGTGGTTGATTCCTCACATTATGGCATTATGTCCAGTTTCATATATTCAGGGACCAAGATTGAACTACTAAGTATAACAACAAATGGAATATTATACATTTTTAGAAGTATCAGTGTATCTTCTTCCCCTAATCTCCTCTCCCTCTTTCTCCAGTGTTTCTTTCTCCCATCTGGTACGCTCTTCCTCCATTCTCCTCTCTTCACTTCAATTACCAGGGTCCTGCACCATCTCCTCTATCAGAGTCACCTCTTTACACCTCCTTTCACATCATACTAAATTCCCACCCACCTTGCCCGCCATGAGCTGTTTCCCCTCCTTGCCTCATCCCAATGCATTCCCATGGTACATGCTCCAAATCAATCTGACCACCATGCTCTGGCAACTCTGACAGTCTCATTCACATCATTGCCCTCCAATCAGTCCTTCTCTCCTACTCCCTCTGCAATTCTGGGTTTGTCTGTCACAAACCCATGACCAAATCATCTTCAACTCCCTGAAGCTACTGGCCATCACTGACTCCTGCATCTTACCATCAGATACCACTTCTCCAGCTGCCCTCTATTCTGGTAGCCTCTTATTCTCTCATACACCATGCCCTGTGGGTAGATATGGTGGTGGTATTGGGTTCCTTCTCTCAACCTGCTCCTCCATCCAAGTCAAACCCTCATAACCCCCCCTGTCATTCTCTTCCTTAGAGGTTCATCTATTGTTCCACCGGTCCTGTGTCCATATTGCGCTTAAAAACATTTCCACCTGGCTCCCCCAATATCTCTCTACTGATTTTCCCTCCCTCATCTTACAGGTAGGTTACTTCAAAAACTTATTGATGTCCTCACAGACCCCTTTCCCCCTCTGCCTCTAAACTTTCCCTCACATAATCTTTTGGTCTTTCTAAATGTACTTCCTTGCCCTCCCACCTCCCTCACACTTCCTCACCTGTGAGTGGGCAATTCCTTGATCTAATATTTACCAACCATTGTGATATTTCACAGTTTACTAATTCTCTATTCCCTCTCTCTGATCATCATCTTATTTCCTTTAACCTATAGTAACCCACACCCCTTCTTTACCCCTGTCTTCCAATGCTACCATCACCAAGCATAAAGTTAAGACTCTGTTTCCTTCTCTTGCCTGAGTGACTCACTTTTCTCCCACAATTGTCTCTCACCTTGTCTTACCCCTGGCATTCCAAGTACACCAGATACCTGCAAAAGTCTTCTCAAACTCATGCATTCCAGCAGACTTCCTCCATTTCAAGTTTATGCTCTCAACCCTGCCCTTTTCCTCTATATTTATGCTTATCTGTAGTCAGTCCACCAACCTCCATTGTCTTTTTTTAATCTTCCACTCCCTCTTCTGCTACCTAAATCATTCCATTAGGACATCTCCATCCTTCAGATCCTACTCGCTCCACTCTCTCCTTTCCCATCCAGTCTCCTCTCTTCCAGCCTTTCCCTATCTTTCCAACTGTGACATCCTTCACCCCAGTTTCTGAAGATTAAGTCATGGCCTTTATCTGGTGCCCCCTTCTAATTCTTACTCCCGTTACTCCTCCACTTCTCCCTCTCTCCTGTTTCTATCTTGCTCATCTGTTCAACCTTTCTTACTCATCAGACAATGTCCCTTCTGCTTTGCATGTTCTTGTTTCTTCCATTCTTAATAAACAGACCCTTGACTCTATTACTCTCTCTAATCACCACCTTATCTCTCTTCTCCCCTTTCCCTTCAAGATTCTCAAGCAGGTTGTCTACAATGCCTTATCACATTTCTTTCATCCCACTCCCTGCTTGACCCACTTCAGTTTGGCTTTCATCCTATTCACTCTACAGAAACTTCCCTCACTAAAGACAGTAATGACTTGTGCAAAATCCATGGTCTCTACTCTCTACTTATTCTACCTGAGGTCTACACTGTTTAGACTGTTTATGACACTATTTTCCCACAAATCCTTCACTCCCTTGGTATGTATGACACCACCATATCCTGGCTGTCCTCTTATCTTTCTGGCTACTCTTTTTCAACTTATCCCCCTCTTCTACTTCCAGTTGATGTCTCTCAAAGCTCTGTTCTTGGTCCCCTGTTTTGTTCATGTACACTTCCTCTATAGATGAGCTTATCAGCTCTTTTGGACTCTATGATCATCTTTATGCTGATGATACTCTCTCCTCCACTGATCTCTTCCCCTCTCACCTCACTCATGTCGCCAACTATCTATCTGCTATATCCTCCTGGAATTCCTAGTGCTTTCCTAAACTTAACATGTCTGAGCTAATCATCTTCCTACTCTCCAGAGTCTCCTCGCCTCCCTCAAATTCAAAACCCATCAACATCCTTACCATGTGTTCTATTCTGCTTGTCTTGTAGTTATCCTTGACTCCACCCTCTCCTTTCAGCCCCACATTCAGTCTCTCTCACAGTCTTGCCACTTCAACATTCATAATATCTCCATGATCAAACCTTTTCTCACCCAAAAAGAAACAAAGATCCTTATCCACTAACTGCTCAAGATTGGACTTTGGCAACCTCCCTGTCTCCTGCCTCTTTCCACTGCAATTTGTCGTCAATGCTTATGCTCAAATCATCTTCCTCTTTAAATTATATTGTTTCTGCCTTCCCTCTCTACCAGGTACTATTGTTGCTCCCATTTCCCTTAAAAATCTAAATTAAACTCCTCACTCTCACCTATAAAGCCCTAAACAAATCCTCTCCTCCCTAAAACTCTGACCTCTTCTTTTTCCACACTGCCTCATCTCCTCTGAACTGATTATCTCCTCCCACTTCCCAATCTAAAATGTTAATCATGCTGCACCCTACCACTGGATCTCTCTTCCACCTCAAATTAGACTCTCTGTTTGTCTGACCCTCCCCTATAGATTGTACGCTCTCAGGAGCATGGCCTTTTCCTTCATGCGCTCTTCACTCCCTCACTTATACTATAATTTCTCCCCACTGCCCACAATTGCACCAAACCTTTGGGTTCAACAGCATTTTTGTGAGTATCACTGCATGTGAAACAATGTTTATATAGTTTGTATCTCATGTTCTTCAATGCTTTGTACAGTATTTTGTATTTAATTGTTTTCTTGTTTTGTTTGCACAATTTCTTCTTACATCCTTTCAAAAGTTCTGCAAAACCTTTGTAGCACCTTCTAAATAAAGGATAATAATAATAATAATAATAATAATAATAATAATAATAATAATAGTTATTATTATTATTATTATTATTATTATTATAAAAGAGTAATGAAGTAGAAAAATGACATCAGTTTAAGTAATAATTAAAAATATATTAATTGTTTTGCTCTTACATATCCTATTGTTGTTTGCATATGTTTCTAAAGGGCAGTGAAATGTCATTTGAAAGAACAGAAAGAAATAAAAGAATATTTGCACTTCTTATTAAGAATTAAGGATCAGCACTGAGGTCATGGGTTTGATTCCCACCACATCCCTAACTATATGGAGTTTGTATATTCTCCCCTTGTGCTTGCGTGGGTTTCCTCCGGGTACTCCGGTTTCCTCCCACTCTCCAAAAATATACTGGTTGGTCCATTGGCTCCCAATACAAATTAACCCTAGTGAGTATGTGTGTGTGTGCATGTGATAGAAAACATAGAGAGTAAGTTCCAATGGGGCAGGGACTGATGTGAATGGTAAAATATTCTCTATAAAGCACTACGGAATATTCATGCGCTATATAAATAACTGGCAATAAATAAATAAGGTTCAATTATTTATAGATGAATCCCAATTCAAACATTAGATATTAACCCATGTAAAAGTTACACATAAAAGTTATGGACCCTTTATGGATCCTCTCTAATTATATTAGTTTTATATCAAAAAGGTATAATGTTGTCTTTATAATTTGCTTGCTAACCTCAATATAGAAGCCCTTGTGATCCTTGTCTTATGGGCTGGAGCTTTATGTGATGTTAATCACATCTTTTTGGACTAGACATGTACAGCAAGATAGCAAGGTATGGGCAGTTGCTAGATCAGATTCTAGTTTATAGACTTCTTGTTAATACCTTTGCGCTCAGACCTATATAGAATGTGGTTATATAAATAAGGTGTTTAAGTCAGGATGTCTTAATTAAGTGTTCTATTTATTAAAATCTTGGTATTTGACATGCAGTATAAGAATGGTATTGAAATAGTACAGTTTAAATAGATAAAATACAATGCATTTAATCAGTAATCTTTGAGTAGCAGCTGGCTTTCAGTGTGTTAATGTTGGACATATGTATAATAGGACAATGCATGTAAACAGATGTATACAGAGGAAGGGGGTGGGTGTGTGGAAATGTGCAGTAAAAACAGGGACAACAGTTACTAGTGTAGGAGGAAGGGATGTGGAGAGAGGGAACGGATAATGCAAAAAAAGATTCCGGTGACTGCAATGGGATATGCCCAAATACTGTCCTTCAATTGATGTAATATGGAGCTCTCTTTGAGCAGATGTCCTTGTGGCTGCTTACCCGTCTGTGGGATGTTGTGCTGGTGTTGGATTCTGGCCGCTCTTTGACCCGTGGGTACTTAACCTTCCTGGCTGGGGGAGACACCAGTATCAAAGTTAGAAGTTTCATACGTGATCTGGTAGGTCTCTAAACTTAGCCGGACATCTTCTGTACTCAGTGACCAGCCGCACACCGCACTGGAAGTAGACAGATGACTGTTCCACAGTCTCGCAATTCCTGGCCACGCCCAACTAGTTTCATCAGAGACTTCATCAAGGTCGGATAGCTACCCGGAAGTTAAGTAATTTTATGAGCAATCACTTTACTTCTTACTGATTGCCAGAATGGGCTCACATCGGAGCTTGTCTCAACCTTCATAAATTCCAGCCAAAAATAGTCCTTATTGCTGTAATATGCAGCAGTATGAGATGTTTTCAGGGGCATATGGCAAATTTAAATAAATATTCCCCTTAGAATAATGAGTTTTTTACTTCATTAGGGAATCATTAGGGAATCATAGTTCTATAGAATATCTTCTCTCACAAAGGTCTCATAATTAAGAAATATATTAAAGATCAGTACATATATTAAAAAAGGATCAAAGAGTTATGGTTTGCATTATACAATGCATCTTCCTGTCAACTACAAGAATAAACTATCTCTGGTGTGAACAGACACAGCTTACAAAACATACATTTGTATATTGGACCCACATACTTCAATAGTGCTATCAATACCACACTGGGGCCTATTCATCAACACTAAAATAAAGTTTTTAAGGACATTTTCCTTAAATAACATTATTTTGGTATTCACGAACAGAGTTCCCCTGCGTTAATTTCCACACTCCCCATACATTAGTATGGGGATGTGGAAATTATGGTATTCATCAAATTCCGAAAATGATAAATTTTCAGAATTTGATGCAGTTACTATTTGCCACTGTGAGGTGGCGAATAGCAGAATCCACTTACCTGTATCAGCGTGTGCAGGTCCCCCGACGAGTCCCTCCGGTGCTCTGCTCCGTCCTCAGGCTCCGGAGGCTGGTCGGATATGTGTGCTCTGCAGCAGAGCACAACAAAGTTTAGAAAAAGAAAAAAATATATATATTTTTTTCTAATCTGTCATGTGGTCTGCTGGGAAACCATATGACAGACCAGCAGGATGGAGCCGGAGGCTGCTGCGCAGACAGGTAAGTCGGGGGGGGGGTACGAAACTTAATGCATCTGTAGGCAGTGCTGCGCATGCGCTGGTTTTACAGATGTAACAGCGCATGCGCTGCACTGTTTCCAGATGCGATAAGGTAGTGTAGGCAGGGAAAAGTATCTATTTCCCGAAAAGCTGTCATCGCAAAAATGACAGCTTTTCGGAATAGATACTTATGGAGAGGTGGAATGGTGAATTCCACCTATAATTAGCTATAACTCCATGAGAGTTCTAAAGCTAATTATCTCCATTGAATTTTTATGTTTAATGAATAGGCCCCTATGTCTGTTAGAACCAAAACCAAAAACTTTGATGTCCCATTAGTAATATGTTAAAAATGTATTAGATCAAAATATTATTTCTTCTACAGGTTCTAAGACCGCAAACCCCTGTGATATTGCCAATATATTTGCCAATTATTATTTTCAACTATATAACTTGTCATCTGATTTATGTATTCCTCAACATTCCTCTTCAAATATTGCATCTTTTCTATCTGACATTGGTCTACTTTCCATGATGGATAATCAATTATTGTATTTGAATGCTCCATGGTCCATGAGAGAAGTAGCAGCGGCAATTTCCTCGCTCCTGCATGAGAAAGCTCCTAGTCCTGACAGATTTATGAATTACTTCTATATAACTTTTTCTGACTATTTAACCCCCATTTTGACATCAGTGTTTAATGTTGTGTCTCATTTCCCAAAGAGATGTTAGAGGCCCAGGTAGTGACCTTGCCCAAACTCGGAAAAGATACTGCCTTCTGCCAAAATTACCATTCTATTGCTCTCCTAAATAGAGATGTGAACTTACACCTGATCAAGTAGGGTTTGTGTCCTGCAGACAGGCCTCTGATAACACCAACAGAGTATTTAATCTCATTGATAATCTACTAATTCTGGAATGCTCTTGCTTTCTCTTGATGCTGAAAAAGCATTTGATTGCCTAAATTGGTCATATCTGCAAGCAGATCTTTCCAAATTTGGGTTTGTAGATTGTATTATAACATCTATTTTAACTTTGTATAGTTTTCCATTAGCACGGGTTTTTAGCAATGGCTTTCTGTCTGACACATTCCCTATCTCTAACGTTATGTACCAGGGGTGATTTGTTTTAGCTATTGATCTCCTTGCCGCTAAATTGCTAGCAGATGCTCCTTTTCCCAGAATTAAAATTGGGGAGGTGTCCCTTAAGCTTTGTCTTTTTGCAGATGTTCTACTTTTTATTACAGACCCTGAACACTCATTACCCCATCTCCACTCATTGTTGGATGCATACAGTGCTGCTTCTTCCTATAGGTTAAATACGACCAAGACTAATGCTTTACTTATTAATCTTGCACTCTCTGTTGTTGCTTCACTTCACTATAATTTTCAATACAATTGGTGTACTTCCTATATTCATTATCTTGGCATACATATTCCCCCTTCTTCTAATTTAGTTTTCGATGTTAACTTGCCTGCCCTAATTAACAGTTTGTCCAACTTCACCAGATCTTTGCTTTCTTATGAGATATCTTGGTTATGTTATTTGGCTGCTTTTAAGATCTCTTTATTACCAAAATTAATATATTTATTTCACATCATCCGCTTTGTTTCCTGGTAAATATCTAGAGAAGTGCCGTTCTCTTTTATCCCGCTACCTTTAGAAGAACTTCTGCCAAAATTAGCACGATTTTGAATAATTCTCCAAAAGTAACATGGAGGTTTAGCTTTACCAGGTATTAGCTTAGTATCAAGAAACTTGGTTATTGGTTCCTCTTCAGGAATGGTTACATCTTCCTTCTGCTTCTTGTTGGGTGTCTTAAGAACAAAACTGTTGTATGGGATTTTTTTAAACTGATTTACTTTAGACTCCCAAATCTATACATCCAGCTGTTTCTTTTTTATTGCCTTCTATATGAGTTTTGTTGCAAGTTGATTTCTCAGACACCTGATTTTATCCTCCCATCCCCCAAATTATCTATTAAACCATTAACTAAATTGATCTCTAACCTTAATGTTTCTATTTGGTATGGCCAGGGAATACTCTTATTGAGGGGGCCTTATCGAAGGTAACATGAATCTCCTATTCTCTCTTTTACAGTCCCGTTTCTTCTTACCTATGACAGATGGACTACATTATATGCAGATTCGCCATTGGTTTCAGAAAATGCCTGGTTTGAGGGGAATGATTTGTCCACCTCCTAATACACTCTTACCTCAGTTGTAGAAAGTTCGGTCTAGAGGTGGAGTCTCAATTTGGTATAAAGACCTCTTTGAATTTTGCCCTGTTGATAAATCTGCAGCTCAGTTAAGATGGAAGAAGGATATGGGTCATCCTATTTCTGACTCTCAATGGCAGTTAGTTTATTCAACTTCGTTCAAAATATCACAATGTTTGAATCACACAGAGATGCAGATCAAATGTTAAATAGACTTTACGTGAAGGTGCCCATATACAGGATGATTTTTTACACGATATAACCAGTTATGACAGGTTGGACAGACCAATAATGTGATAATAGGTGTATTTTGTGTGTTCTGTGACCCCGATGCACGTCCCCGCTGTCGTCTAGTTGAATCGCAGATCAGATGGTTTTGCAGAGAGATCTACGATCTTTTGAGTACAATGTGATACACTTCTATGCATCTTATCCTTTGATCGTAATGGTCAATCATACTCAATTTGACCACATCTTATGAAAAATTTCAAGGGAAATCGTACAACTCATCTTACCATCTTTGATTCGCACCGTGTATGGGGGCCTTTACTCCTGTTAAATTACATTCTTATTGGAATTCAAGTTCTAATATTGCTGGTGCAGCTGCAGTGAGGTGGATCATGTTTTCCATGTGTTTTGGTCTGTCCCTCTTTTACATGCTAACTGGTTAGAGGTACAGTGCATCCAGAAAGTATTCACAATGCTTCACTTTTTCCACATTTTGTTATGTTCCAGTCTTATTCCAAAGTGGAATAAATTCATTTTTGTCCTCAAAATTCTACACACAATGCCCCATAATGACAAAATGTAAAAAATTTTTTTAGAGATTTTTGCAAATTTAATTAAAAAAAAATACTAAGAAATCACATGTACATAAGTATTCGCGGCCTTTGCCATGAAGCTCAAAATAGAGCTCATGTGCATCATGTTTCCATTGATCATCCTTGAGAAGTTCCTACAGCTTAATTGGAGTCCCCTTGTGGTAAATTCAGTTGATTGGACATGATTTTGAAAGGCATACACCTGTCGATATAAGGTCCCACACTTGACAGTGCATGTCAGATCACAAACCAAGTATGTTGTCCAAGGAATTGTCTGTAGACCTCCGAGACAGGATTGTCTCAAGGCGCAAATCTGTGGAAGGGTAAAGAAAAATATCTGCTGCTTTGAAGGTCCCAATGAGCACAGTGGCCTACATCATCTGTAAATGGAAGAAGTTTGGAACCACCAGGACTCTTCCTAGAGTTGGCCGGCTGTCTAAACTGAGTGAACAGAGGAGAAGAGCCCTAGTCAGGCAGGTGACCAAGAACCCGATGGTCACTCTGTCAGAGCTACAGAATTCCTCTGTGGAGAGAGGAGAACATTCCAGAAAGACAACTATCTCTGCAGCAATCCACCAATCAGGACTGTATGGTAGAGTGGTCAGACGGAAGCCACTCTTTAGTAAAAAGCACATGGCAGCCAGCCTGGAGTTTGCCAAAATGCACCTGAAGGACTATGAGACCATAAGAGACACAGATTGAACTCTTTGGCATGATTGTCAGGCATTGTGTCTGGAGGAAACCAGGTACTGCTCATCACCAGGTCAATACCATCCCTACAGTGAAGCATGGTGGTGGCAGCATCATGCTGTGGGGATTTTTTTAAGCAGCAGGAACTTGGAAACTAGTCAGGATAGAGGGAAGTATGAATGCAGCAATGTACAGAGACATCCTGGATGAAACTCTGCTCCAGAGCGCTCTTGACCTCAGACCGGGATGACGGTTTATCTTTCAGCAGGACAACAATCCTAAACACACAGCCAAGATATTAAAGGAGTGGCTTCAGGACAACTCTGTGAATGTCCTTGAGTGGCCCAGCCAGAGCAAAGACTTGAATCCAATTGAACATCTCTGGAGAGATCTGAAAATGGCTGTGCACCTATGCTTCCCATCCAACCTGATGGAACATGAGTGGTGCTGCAAAGAGGAATGGGCAAAACTGCCCAAAGATAGGTATGCCAAGCTTGTGGCATCATATTCAAAAAGACCTGAGGCTGTATTTTGTGCATCAACAAAGTATTGAGCAAAGGTTGTGAATACTAATGTACATGTGATTTCTTAGGTTTTTTTTTAATTAAATTTGCAAAAATGGCAACAAAACTTTTTACACTTTGTCATTATGGGGTATTGTGTGTAGAATTTTGAGGACAAAAATTAATTTATTAAATTTTGAAATAAGGCTCTAACATAACAAAACGTGGAAAAAGTGAAGCATTGTGAATACGGTCTGGATGTACTGTATTTCCTTTCATTCATAAAGTGTTAGGGTTATCTCTGTCACCCTCAACTTCCTTAGCCTTGTTACATATTAACCCTGCCTCAGTACCATCACATCAACGCTATATACTTGGGCACATTTGTAACGTGGCTTGCGCCATGCTAGCTCAGTATTGGAAATAGCCTATTCCCCCTCAGCTTATTAAAGTGTTTCATAAAGTTTATTTTCACTTTCTGATGGAGACAGAATCTATGCCACACTCTACTTCTGCCTCCTCCCCAATGCTGAAGTGGACAGCTTGGCATCAATATGTAAAAGATGGAGAGGGCACTTTTTTTGTGACCAAATCGTCCTTTTCGGATCCCTTACAATGTAATTTCAATTAATCTCACACTTCTAATTGATTTTTGCTCATAAATGTTATGTTTTGGAGTTTTCTATTGATTTATTTCATTCAGTATGCCAGTGGTTCCCAAACTGGGTGATGTGTACCCGGGGTGCCTCAATGCACTTGCAGGGGTGCCTTGTGTTGGTGGTCCGGGACCAAGTAAAATTATTTTTAGTCAGTGAGATAGGTAAAACCAGTGCTTATGACTGCCAATTAAAAAATATGTGAAAGAAGCACAGCCCTGTCAACCAGAGCCGTAACTAGACTTTTTGGTGCCCTGTGCCAGAAAGAGCATTGGCGCCCCCTCATTTTTCAAAGGGACAATGGCTTCATGGGGAAGGGCCAGGGAAGAAATAGGAGAGGCAAGGAGATGATGGGCATGAACTAAGAGGAAGCTACAAGCAAGAATGATAGTTAACTATAATTTCTATTAGTAGAAATTTGACAGGCCCAAACAGCGCCCCCTGCCCTGTGGTGCCCTGTGCGATGGCACCGGCAGCACTACCTTAGCTATGGCCCTGCTGTCAACCACCACATAACTGAATAAGGGTGACATATAAGCACAATTTACTTCATTTAATTTTTGCAGAATTTCGCCGAATTTCTCAACAAGAAATTTGCGGCCCTGGGGTGCCGTGGATTAGATGTTCATACTCTAGGGCGCCGTGTTTAAAAAAAGTTTGGGAACCACTGAAGTATGCTTTTTATCTGTTTCATATTATGTATATTGATTAGATGTGTGCTTTGTACCCCCTCCCAGAGTTTTCCCCCTCTCTACCCTTTTTTTCTTTCTGTATCCCTACAGAATTTCAATAAAAATGATTGATGTTAAAAAATAAATGTATTAGATCATTATCAGACATATTGATACTTACAGTGACAAAATGATCTTGATTAGTCAGTGTATCACTCAGTACTAGCCAATGCCATTGAAGTAAGAAGAGAGCAGCTGCTCAGCTCATGTCCCAAAATTATGGATCTTGTCTAATTTGACATCTTGCATGTGTGTTCAAATTGACACTAATTGAGGTGCTCAGGCCAAATGACAAGATCAGACACTGGATAGATAACTTTAGATTACTACTACTACTGATAATTTTAAGCCTTTAACATTTTATCATATACAAATCATTTGAACTTTTTCTGCCTAACATTTTCAACTGAATAATGTTAATTTTAATCTTGTGGATGACTTTAATAGTTTTATTCAACTCCCCTCTTAGTCACAGAGACCCCCTTGCTCTTACTGTTACAACTGTTGGGTGATAGGGGGTGATTGTTGGTGAAACAGATAGTTAGTAGGTGATAGTGATATGCAGTATAGGGGGTAATAGTGATACTGTAGATCAGGGATGCGGAACCTCAGGAATCATTTGGTCTGGCCCTCGGAGCTTTTTTCTACTAGTATCATCTGGATAGCAGAGGACAGAATCTATGCAGCAGTGCCGCCTGGAGCATCCTTAGGATGCTTCAGATGGTCACACTGCTGCCCTTACAGCTCCTCAAAGCATCCTGTGGATGCTCCAGGCATTGCTGTAATCACTGGTGATTGTGACCCTGTCCCCATGTTACATCACACGGAGGGGGTGAATAATGTTCCCCACCACTGATGTAGATAATGGGGTATACATATAGGTTAATAATAGTGGGTGAGAGTGATAGACAGTGGGTAATAGAGGATATTAATGGATGACAGTGATGGGTGTGCTAAAAAATGTTGATATTCAGAATGTATTGAATGTTGACATTCAGAATGTAAACTAGGACTGACATGCAAAATGTCGATATGGTCATAAAGTCAATATGGTCATAATGTTAACTTTGTCGGCATGATGACATAAAGTCATTTTTACTGTTAGAGCCCTAATCCTAACCCTAACCCTACCTAATCCTAACTCTAAAGCTGCATACACACTAGATGATCTTTATGAATGATGTGGATGATAATGATATCATTCAACAATATATCATTCATATCGTTCAGTGAGTATGCTGCGAACAACCAATGATGCGCGCTCCCGCCGGGTCATTAACAATGTCTTTTGTGGTCAATCTGATGATATCGTCCAGAATTGCCTATTCAGAGATGTCAAAGGATGCCTTTACTGAAAGATATACTGTATTTCAGTGTGTACACCCAATATCGTTTGTCCTGCACTACAGAAAGTTCAAGGGAAATCTTTCACCAGTATCCTTCATACAGCACATTGTCTAATGTGTATGAGCCTTTACTCTAAAGCTGTAATGTCAACATTCACAATCTTGATATGATGACCATGTTAACATTTTAGAGGATATTTCAAAGAAGCCAGGAACAGCAGTTCTCCCCCACCCCCTGGCATTCCGCTCCCTTCTCTCCTTTCACTTACCTTAGCCACTCAGTGTGGTCAGAAGGTGCTTCTCTTGTCAGGTGGCATGTTGTCTGGTCCTTTCCCAGACTCAGCTGCAGTAAAAAAGCATGCCACACAGTGATGATGATGTCATCCAGTGACTGAGAGCAACTGCAACATCAGACTCCATCTATTCTATGAGCCTGAGACCTTATATTGCGACCGGAACCAAAAAGGTAAGTATTATCCTACTGCCCTTGGCCCAATTCACATTCAGCCAGATGTACTAAGCTATGAAAAGTGATAAAGTGGAGAGTGATAAACCACCATCAATCAGCTCCCAACTGTCATTTTTCAAACACAGCCTGTAACATGACAGTTGGGAGCTGAGTGGCTGGTCATTTATCACTCTCCAGTTTATCACTTTCCAGAGCATAGTACATCTCCCCCATTATGTTTTGAATGTTGAAATACCTGGGATTTAATTATTATTATCCCAGGTATTTTTGGGACTCAAAAATTTTTGGGATCCCAGAATCCAGAGATCGGGAATCCTAGGATTGTCTCCGCTAATCACTATAACCAAATTTGAATCATTTTCAACCACTCTCACTAAAACCCACCTATTTATCACTATGATCAACTGTCACCAAGTAGGATTATTTTTTTTATCATTGTGAACTACCATCTATCACTATCACTGTCATCCAATATCTATCACTATCACTAAAACCCATAATTTATCACTATAAACCACTATCACCCTCTATCTATCATCTTTACCTTCTATTTATAATTACCACCTGTTATCTATTTCTAATATTACCCACTATCACCCTCAATTACAACCTATTTATCAGTACGATCAACTGTCACCAAGTAGGATTATTTTTGTATCATTATCAACCACTGCCTATCACTATCACTGTCATCCAATATCTATCACTATAACCCAACATGACCCTCTATCACCCACTGTCACCTATTAATCACTATCATCCACTGTTGCCCACAATGACCCTCTATGTATTGCCATAACCCACCATTTATTAATACCTATTGCTATCAACCAAAACTATTTATCACTATCACCGACTATGTATAACTATCACCTTCTATCTATTTTTATCAGCTACCACAAGTACAAGTAGATATCTATCATTATTACCCACTGTCCCTTTCTATCACAGTGCCATGATTTGTACTAGTGGGCGAGTCACCTGAAATAATTTGCCCTCATGTGTACGACTAGCAATTAGAGTCAGTTTTATATGTTTATTATAACACCCAAGAACAGCATTGAGTGGCCATTCTCCTTAAGGACATTAAAAAAAAACACAAAAATAAAAATGCATGCTGTATAGGTTTTGAAAAAATGTTTATTGTCCTCCATACTGGTTACATATACAGTAAATCCACTTTGGGGGGTTAATTTACAAAGTAGTAGTTTCCCCAGTGTGTTTATAATTACCACTTTTCGCTGCACATCACTGTCAATTTTGCCCTCCAAACCTTTGGATTTATTATCCAGCTGTTTGAAATGTAAAAACCCTAAATTGTATGTGGAATAAGACAAACTACAAGCTGTTTATGGAAAAATACACCATTATAGATGTCAGGGCTTGAACTATAGATATCCAGGTCAACATTGTCTCCTATCTTGTACCACTGGCAAGAGTATACCAAAATTACAAATATTGATGGCCTTCTTTAATGTAAATAACAATATATGTGCTACCTTTTGAATTTAACTAAATTTATGTTCCCCCTTGTTCTTTTTAAATAAATATACATGCTCCAATATTCTTTTTAAATGATTAACTGTTCCCCCATATTCTTTTTAAATTAATATATGCCCTCCATTATTTTTTTTAAATGAATAACTGTCCTGCTTTCTTTTTAAATTAGTATACCTTTCTAATTAATAGTTATATCTCCTTCTAAATTCATAGATATATATGTGTCGCCTTCCTAATTAATATAGTATACATGCACTTAGCATCACCAGTATCGATATGTTGCGAGCCCTTTCCATTAATTTATTGCCTCATTGTATGACTTGCATATATTGCTTTATGTTGTTGATTTTTTCTTGTACTTGTATATATTATAGCCTTCACCTCTTGGCTTTGTCAGTCATCCACTGCCAGCCTCAATAAATCTGTCTTCGCTTTTAAACATTGCAGCACTGCTAAATAAAACCTGCTTAGTGAAATCACAAATGGTATTCTGGAATGGCAGCAAAGGATAATTAGGGTCATTTTGTAACCAATGATGTGACAGAATGTGTGTTGAGCTGTATTGGTTGAGTTTGCAGGCTCATCTATTGTTACAGAAAACAAGTTGTTTCTATCAAACCTATAATGATCTTAATCTACAACAAATCAGTGACTGTCTACTTCTAGTTTAATTTTAGCTTACATTGAACTTATTTCTGTTTAATTAATTAAATCATGATTTTTGATAGTTATACATTTCTTCATGTATTTATTATATCATGTTTTATCTAATCTTATCTATGTGTTGTTGTTGTTGGCAGATACACTATATAGGAGCAGCAGAAAGTATAATCAAACAGAAACTTTTTATTTCTATATAAACAGGCATTGCTGGATTAAGGGCCACATGGGCCTAAGGGCCTGATTCAGAGCCGCTCGTAAGTGGCCGCTCGTTCGTTCCGAGCGATGTTTGCACAACTGCGCATGCGTACGGATCGTTATACGCATGCGCGAACCAGTCAGTGCGGCCGAAAATAATTTGTTCGCTAAATTGCGAATGCCTGCTATTTTGAGTGACAGGAGGAGGGTATGTGGGTGGTAAAAGGGGAAGGTGCTTGAAAACGGGGAGTGGAGATCCGAACGCAGGCGTGCTTAAAGGTCATGGGTGTGCATAATTAATACAGCAGCGTCATTGACCACGTCACTGGGTTATTTTATAGTCAGAACTGCTCACAAGATTGCGGTAGGAAAAACCAACCACAAGAATAGTGAGCAGTTCATACGCTGGTCGATGTACTCGATTAATCTAATAAATAGCGGACATGATGTAGGATGCGAGCGGCCAGGGGGCGTAGTTTTCCCAAAAACGACTGCATGTTTGGTTTGATCATTCAGACCTAGAGGCATGAACAGACCGCAAAGAGCGAACGGTTCATTTGAATAGCCACCCCTTTTTTCTGAACGAGCGAGCGCAAATAGTGTCCGGCTCTGATTGAGGTCCTAAGGCTGAAAAAGTTCAAGGGCCTATACTGAGAAGGGGAGGAGCTGTAACCAGTGCTGTGTGGGTGTGACCAGAGCCAAGTGTGTGTGTAAACCCCATACACTATCAGCCCCACTGTCTCCCAAAATACATAAAATAGAAAAACTTTGTGAGAAAACTAGGAAAACTATTTTAATACTTATAAATTATGGCTGATTGTGTGACCAGCTAAGCAGCTGATAATATTCATGCTGATGATGGGCCTATTTTTATGTGGAGTCCTGGAGCTGTAGCTCCATCTGACCCATGTACACCTTCTTCTACAACAGTTTGGTTAAACACATCCCCTAGCTACATTTTGTTATCTAAGTTTATCAGCAGCTGAACACTGATGATATCTGCATGTACAAAAAAAACACAGTTGAAAGCAGAGTTATCAATATCAAATTACAAGTGTCTAATGTCCCTACTTAATAAATGCTTCTCAAACCAGTCTCATATTGGATCTAATGTCCTCAAACTTTGGCCTTGGGATTGGCTTTGTCAAAACATCTGCCAACATATTTTCTGTCTCACAATATCTCACATCTTGCGCCACTAGATCACATCGGTAATGATGCTTCACATCGACATATTTTGTTCTAGTGCTAATCTTTTCACTGTTTGCAAGCTTTATACATCCTTGATTGTCCTCAAACAATACTGTCGGTTGAGCTACTAACACTACTAAATCCTAAAAAGAATCAAGTGTGCAGATGTTAGCCTGTGTCATTGAAAACAGCTGACACTTATTAGGGATCCTGCAAAACCCTCAAAAAGGAAGCAAAGTAGTTGTTTTACACAATATGCGCTAATTATTGGCATAAACCAAAATAAAAATATCCCAAGAGCTGTGGGTTCAAGCATATAAATACACATTTATTGAATCATTACATAACATACCTCACTGACTGCAATCAAAAAGTTACTCTAAAACATAAAAAATACATTAAATTCCCATGAAAAAATACAAATTGTAACAATAACAATAAAGTTGCAATTGACATCAGTTCGCTAAAAGCAGAGTGACAAGCAAATCTGTATAGTTGCATAAATCTGAACATGCATGGGATACAATTGATATCAATGTTCACATAAAATACCTAAATGGTATATAAGGAATCCAATTTCCTTAATAGAGCTGTTAAAAAGTTATTTGGTTATTATTATTATTATTATTATTATTATTATTATTATTATTATTATTATTATTATTATTATTATTATTATTATCATTTATTTATATGGCACCACAAGTGTTCCGCAGCGCCTTATAAAGTACATAGACAAAAAAGTAACTATTGACTTACAATACAATACAATACAATACAATACAATACAGGACATGGATAAACATACAGTAGCTATATTAGTGACCTTAATGCCCGCATAAGCAGCCAAGTGTTAGTTGCCCTAGTGGGCAGTAAGAGATAAATTAAATTATAGTAGGGAGAAGCACAAGAGAGTAGAGGGCCATGCTTGAAAGAGCATACATTCTTTAAGGGAGGGGAAGACAAACAGGAGTGACACAAAATGGGGTGGGCGGGGGGGAAAGGAAGATGTAGCAGCAAGTTAGGATGAGAGCTGGAAGGTTTTAATGAAGTAGTGGGTCTTAAGAGCTCGTTTGAAAGATGGTAGAGAGGTGCAGAGTCTGATAGGGAGAGAGAGGGAATTCCAAAGGTGAGGAGCAGCATGGGCAAAGTCTTGGAGGCGGGAGTGGGAGGAAGTAATCAATTGGCATGAAAGGCGGCGTGTATTAAGTGAACGAAGAGGGCGGACAGAAGAGTGAAGGGAGATGATATCAGAGATGTAAATGGGAGAGGAATGGGTGAGGGCTTTGTAAGTGAGTGTGAGAACCTTGAATTGGGTTCTGAAAGGGAATGGGAGCCAGTGGAGGTCTTGCAAAAGAGGGGAGGTAGATGTATGGCGTTTGGAGAGGAAGATGAGCTGAGCATCAGCATTGAGCACAGACTGGAGAGGAGAGAGATGGGATTTGGGTAGGCCAGCTAGGAGAAGGTTACAGAAGTCCAATCTTTACATGACCAGTGAATGTACAAGGGTTTTGGTAGCATCCTGGGTGAGAAAGGGTCTGATCCTGGAAATATTCTTGAGATGGAAACGACAGGACTGCGAGAGGTTCTGAATGTGTGGTTTGAAGTAGAGGGAAGAGTCCAGGATGACTCCAAGACAATGCACTTTGGGACTAGATGAGATAGTAATGCCATCTATTAATAAATAAATAGTGGGACATGATGTTATGTGGGAGGGTGGGAAGACTATAAGCTCAGTCTTAGACATATTAAGTTTGAGAAATCGCTGGGACATCCAGGAAGAGATAGCAGAGAGACAGTTAGAGATACGAGTCAGTAGAGAGGGGGAAAGATCAGGTGAGGAATGGTAGATCTGAGTATCATCAGCATAGAGATGATAATGGAGGTCAAAAGAGCTGAGGAGTTTACCTAGAGAAGACGTATAGAGAGAGAATAGGAGAGGTCCAAGAACAGAACCTTGGGGAACAACTACTGTAAGAGGCAGTGGGGGGGAGGAGTCGCCATGAGAGGAAACAGAAGGAACGGTCAGAGAGGTAGGAGGACAGCCAGTAGAGAGCAGTGTCACGTAGACCAAGGGAGTGAAAGATATGCAGCAGTAGAGGGTGGTCCACAGTGTCAAAAGCAGCAGAGAGGTAAAGGAGAATGAGCAGGGAGTAGTGGCCCTTGGATTTGGGAGCAAGGAGGTCGTTGCTGACTTTTGTGAGGGCAGTTTCAGTGGAGTGGAGAGAACGGAAGCCAGACTGAAAAGGGTCAAGGAGGGAGTGGGAGGAAAGAAATGTGGTGAGGCAGTTGTAAACAATATGCTCAAGGAGTTTGGAGGCAAAAGGGAGGAGAGAGATTGGTCGGTAGTTAGAGAGAATGTTAGGATCAAGGTTAGGTTTTTTAAGAATGGGGGAGACACGGGCATGCTTGAATGCAGAAGAAACAGTGCCAGAAGAGAGGGAGAGATTAAGGAGGTGGGCAAGATGGGAGCAGGCAGAAGGAGAGAGGTAGTGGAGGAGGTGGGAGGGGATAGGGTCGAGGGGAGAGGTGGAAGGGGGGGAGGACTGGATAAGGGCCTTAACTTCCTCTCCAGTCACAGGGGAGAAGGATGTCAGAGTTGGCAAAATGGATGGGGAGGGGTGATCTGGGAAAGGAGGAGGTGGAGAGCTGGGGGACTGGTTGGATATGATGTCCTGATGTATGGAATCAATTTTAGATGTGAAATAGGTAGCAAAGTCAGTGGCAGAGAGCAAGGAGATGAGACGAGGAGGGGGTGGCAGAGGAGGGAGTTGAAGGTGGAAAAGAGATGCTTGGGATTTGAGGACAGGGAGGAGATGAAATTCTTGAAATATGACTGTTTAGAGAGGGAAAGGGCAGCACTGTAGGATGACAGCATGAATTTGAAATGCAGAAAATCTGCCTGACAGCTTGATCTTCTCCACTGTTGCTCGGTGGTTCGTGAACATTTTTGCAGGTATCTGGTGCATTTGGAATGCCAGGGTTGAGGTGTGGATTTGCGAGGGTGAGTAGTGATCGCCAGAGCAACAGAGTCAAGAGCAGAAGTAAGGGAGGCATTGTATAGGGATTGTTCAGCGCAGGAGAAAGAGAGGATAGGGGAGAGAAGTGAGTCAAGTAGAGAAGAAAAGAAAGCAGTATCGATAGCTTCAATGTTATGCTTAGTGATGGTGGCTTTCGTAGGTAGTGGAGGGGAAGGAGAGAGGGATAGGTTAAAAGAGAGGAGGTGATGGTCATAGAGGGGGAATGGGGAATTGGAGTAGGCAGAAATACCACAACGGTGAGTGAATACCAGATCAAGCAAATGCCCACTCGCATGGGAGGCTGAGGAGGTCGATTGGGAGAGTCCAAATGAGGAAGTGAGGGTGAGTAGTTTGGAGGCAGCAGATTCTGTGGGGATATCAATAGGAATATTGAAGTCACCAAGGATAATAAGAGGGAAGGTCTGAGGAGAGAAAGTGAGTGAGCCAGGAAGCAAAGTTGTCAAGGAACATGGAGGGAGGGCCAGGGGGATGGTAGATGACAGCTACTCTGAGGTGTACTGGTTGGAAAAGGCGTATAGCATGAACTTCAAATGTGGAAAATGTAAGGGATGGTTCTGATGGTATATGTTGGTATGAGAAACCAGGGGATAGAAGGACCAAAACACCACCACCATGGTGACCCCCAGGCCTGGGGGTGTGGGAGAAGGTGAGGCCCCCATAAGAGAGAGCTGCAGGAGAAGTGGTGTCAGAGGGTAAAGTCCAGGTTTCAGTAATGGCAAGGAGATTCAGGGAATTGAAGACGAAAAGGTCATAGGTGGGGGCCAGTTTGTTACAGACTGATCTGGCATTCCAGAGGGCACAGGATAGAGTGACAGAGTTGATAGGAGAGATGTGAATGAGATTATCAGGGTTGCAATAGCGTGGAGATGAGAATAATATACTAATAGGTAAAACCTATGTTTCTCATATTGAAACTAATCAGTAATACTGTAATGTGTACAGAATATAGGGGAAGGGGTCCCCCCTCCCGAAACCCCAGGCTTAGGCTGAAGCCCGGGGCTCTTCCAGCACCCCTGGGCTGTGGGTACAGGGGTAATAATGTGTAAAATAGTTCAAAACTATTGTATTTTACAGTGGAACTACAGGTGCCAGCATGCCTGCCATTTGGCACTTGTGGAACTACAAGTGCCAGCCGGCACCCGTACTTCCACTTTTAAATAAATAGTTGTTTTTTTTGCCAAGACCCCTGGATGCTAAGGAGACCAGCATGAGGATGGAGGTGAGTATAGGTTCTTTATTCCAGGTTCTCCCATTGGATTCTACCAGAGAAGGGGACCGAACAGCTGGCAGCAGGTAAGTATGTGTGAATAGGGTAGGTAGGTATGTAATAAAGTTTTACTTTAGACGGTGTGTGTGTACTGTGTTTCTTTAACTATTTACTTTACAGTAGAGTTATGGGTGCCGGCTGCCTGCTTGCACTTGTAGTTACACAAGTGCCAAAGGGCAGGCATGCTTGTTTTGAGAGAGGGGGGACCCCTTCTTGGGGGGGTCCACACCTCCACAGAGATCCCCAGCTTGATCTGACTGGATTAGGGTGATAATGCTTTGGCCATGGAGACCCAGTGATAGGGTCTCCTGGCTGTGGCATTACACCCTAGTCAGTTTGGGTCTGGTGCTACTTCTAAATATAGGGGGACCCATATTCATTTTTGCCCACTATATTTAAAACCAGAACTGGCCCTGCTGCCAGGTGCTGGTTCCTAAATTATGGTGGAACCCTACACATTTTCCCCCCTGTAATTTTAGGAACCAAGACTGGCTGAGCAATCCGGGGCTGGTTATGTCTTTTGGGAGGGGACCCTATGTCATTTTTTTTATTTTAAATTAGACCTACATTTACTTTTTACAGGCAGAAACATACATGGATTACACTGATCTGTGTATGTTTCTGCTGAACTCGCAGCTAACAGGCAGGTGTATTGATTTCACAAAATTTTTACTGGAGTGATGAGAGTTTAGGAACTATCTTCTTGGTAAATTCCCAAATCCTATCTTCACTAGTGAAAAGTTACTCGAGTTTAGCCGATGGTGAAGTGAAGAGAGTTTGCTAACTCTCCAGAATTTTCCCATAACAAAGGAGATTTCTCTCCCAAGTTTGACATTAGTAAATTTGTGAGTGGGAAAAAATGCCCATACTCTCCAGAGAATGCTAACTCTACCAAGCTTGAATCTTAGTAAATTTACCTCCTAGTGTCATTGGAACAATTCCTTCCTAAACTTAATATTTTACCTTTAGGTACATTGCTTAGCCACTGAAATAGATGGCTACTTTCAATATCTATAAAGGTATTGCAAGTGGGTTTAACTAGTGCTAGTCACAAGTTTCCCATTCTTACCCTTAATCTGCAGATCAAGAAAATTGACCTCTTTTTTACTAATGGAAAAACTCAAAACAATATTCAATTTATTATTATTGAGGTAACTACAAAATTCTTTAAGGTCTTGTTCTTCTCATCTCCACACAAACAGAATGTCATCTATGTACCGCCACCAGTGCACTAGGTTTGTGCTCCAGCCATGCCCGGCCCATACATGGGAATCTTCCCAACTGGACATGAACAAGTTCACATAGTTGGGTGCAAACCTGGTACCTATGGTGGTACTTATGAGTTGTTTATGATAGGTGCCATCATAGTTAAAATAATTGTTTTGTGGAATTAACAGAATTACATCAATCGTGAAATTGCAGTAATTCACATTCATTTCTTCCCGTTACAGTGTTTTCCTGATGGCTTGGATGTCATTTGTATGGGATATGTTAGTATACAAGTATGAGACATCAGCAGTGATGATATAAAAATGATTTTCCCATCTAATATTTAATAAGTGGTTAGTCCTTAGTATCTCTCAGATGAAAGCTACCTTTGTTCACCAAAAGCTGTAATTGGTGATCTATGTATGCTGAATTGTTAGATGTGATAGAATTTGTACAAGCTATAATGGGCTTACTTGGGGATTTGTAACATTTTTATGAATTTTAGGCAACAGGTACAGTAATTGAACTAAACATTTCTCGTTGACCAGATAATCACAAATATCCATACCTCCTTATTCAAAATTAATTATTGCTGCACATTGATATGATAGCTATAGGAATGTGTTTTCACTTCTGGTTTGGTAAATCCCCAGAATTACTGATTTATCCAATTTGGTGGCCTGGATGGGAGATTATCTATTGATACCAGGTGTTATATGTATTTTATCTTCACCAATGTTACATGTATCTTTTTCTATGATTTTAAATGATATTATTACATATAAATATCTATACAATTTAAGCTACATACTGTGTGTTTTATATATGTGTTTAACCTATCTTGTGGCAGCACTCATCTTGATAAAGATGCTGCGGTGCGCCGAAACACATTGAACAAGTGTCAAGTGTTTTGGGGTGCAAGATCCTATCCGTATATACATTACCATTTGCATTAAAGTACTATCTTCTGCAGTACAGCAGTTTACTGTACTTTGGCATCAACATGGTTTGAATACTCTTCCTTATATTTTTATAATAAAAGCTTTTGTTTGCAAATAATTATTGCATTATAGTTTTTTAAAAATTCTGTTTTATATTCCCATCTGAGTAATTACGCCATTTATGTCTACCCCAGAAGATTTAAAGAAACCTCTATGAGTTTTCCATCATTTTGTTTTGTGTAAAAATACATGTAAGAGTTTGCACTGTTTAATTGTCCATCACATTTGGGTGATATAATGGAAGTGGTACTGTTTGGAATTTGAAAGGGACTTGGACACCATCCTTCTATTATTTTTGGGACACTTGTGGGGTGTTAACCCTCCCAACAATATTACACTATTGTGTTTTTCTACTTATTTGTATATAATGAACCGTATTACTGGACCATTTGAAAATTTGGACCACTACCAATAACAATATTGCAAGCTGGAACCATCCAAAGCGCAAGGGAGGTCATTCTTTCTATGTTTGTGAAGTCCTGTGTGCATTCAATGTACTGAATCACTCTCTTAATTGCATTCCAGTCTCTTTGACAAGGTTTAATCACACATTTACAAAGATTAGACATAGCTACTAAAATATCAGAACTTGTAGTAGTTGCCTCATATAAAAGTGCCCCCACTGCTTGTCTGTACTATTCATTATTTGGTAAGAGATCATCTTATCATTCTAATTTCAGATATGAGTCATCTACCTTTTGCTTCTGACATTCCAAACATTGAGAACTTTACCAATTTTAGAAGACTCTTGCAGTAGAAAACTTCTATTTTCTTATTGTATGTGGATTCTGATGTAGTATGTCACCTCTCCCAGGTCTTTAATATGAAAGTGTTCTAAGTCTAGAATTTCACTTAGTTTTGAGATATCTTCTTCATAGGCAATAATCAAATCATCCACATATAAGAGTGGACACATCTATTTCCAATTTTCAAAATTCTAATATAGACATAAATCCAATTTTACTTCTTGTGAACTCTTGTTCCAATAAAACTTTAATAATTTATACAATTCCATGTGCTTGCCGATTGCTTAAGACCATAGAGTGATTATTGTAATTTACAATTTTCCCTTTTTGACATAACCTTCATGTACAATTCTTCTACTACTGGTGCAAAAGTGTCATCATACTATTCACCATATTTTTTGAGAATAGCCCTTATCCATTAATTTTGCTTTAAATCTGTAAAATGCACTTTTACTATGTCTGTAGCTGTATGAGAGCTTCTATCTGTTCATCAGCAGCTTTAATCCAATTTTCATTTTCATGGGTAGGCAGATATTAAGCATCTCTTTCCAGGATACTGGCTCAGGCGGAGCTGTCTAAGCAAGATAAGATAACCTCCTCTGCAGCCTTCAGACCTTTAGCATATCTAGCACATTCCATACCTGGTTCACCTCTTACCTTATCAACTGCTCCTTTCCTGTGTCCTCCTCTGGCTCCACCTTCCCCTGTCCAACCTTCCTGTGGTGTCCCACAGGGTTCTGTCCTGGGCCCCTTGCTCTTCTCTCTGTACACTTCTACACTAGGAGAACCCATCAATTTTTTCGGCCCCCAATACCACCTCAATGCCGATGACATTCAACTATACCTCTCCTCTCGTGAACTCTCCCCTTCTGTCCTCTCTCAGGTATCCAGCTACTTCTCCGTCATTTCTTCCTGGATGTCCAAGTGCTCTCTGAAGCTCAACATGGACAAAACTGAACTCATCATTTTTTAACCCTCAGAGTCTCCACTCCAACCAATCTTGCTATCACTGTTGACAACACCATCACCTCCCCTGTCCCCCAACTTAATTGCTTTGGTGTCACCCTTGACTACACCCTCTCCTTTGTCCCCCCACATTCTATCTCTAGCTCAATCCTGCAGTTCCAGCAATGCAACATCGCCTGCATTAGGCCTTTTCCTATACCAAACTGATTATTCATTCACTGGTCATTTCTCGGCTTGACTACTGCAACCTTCTCCTCACTGGCCTCCACTTCCACCACTCCCCTGTGCCAAAGCCTGCACTGGCTCCCATTTCCCTACAGAATCCTCTTCAAACTCCTCACCTGCACATACAAGGCCCATGCTAACTCTATTGCTCCCTACATCTCCAACCTCATCTCCTTACATACTCTCATTTGCCCACTCTGGTCTGCCCATGACTGTTGCCTGTCTTCTACCGTGGTTACTTCATCTCATGCTCGTATCCAATATTTTTCCCATGCAGCCTCCCTTCACTGGAATGAGCTCCCTTTGCTCGATCAGGCTCTCCCTGACTTTGCAGAGCTTCAAATGTGCACTGAAAACCCACCTGTTCATCAAAGCATACCCTTTCACCACATAACCATACCACCAGGCTCTCCCTCCTTCCTCAGCCATCTCTACTTTACCTACTTACTGCACTCAGGTGCCCATCTACACACTCATGCCTCATGTCATCTGTCTGTCTCCCCTCTCCCCTAGATTGTAAGCTCCTAAGAGCAGGGATCTCCTCCGTACTGTCTCACAGCCCAGTTCTCTAGTACTTCAATGACAGTCTTCAGCTTCCCAGCTGTATTGTGTATGGAGAATTGTGTTGCTAATTGTTGCTTGAGCTTTGTTTATATTTTTGTTACTGTATTGTAATGTTCTGTGTACCCTGTACTGTCTTACTGTTGATGTATGTATGTTGCTGCGGACCAACTGACCGTCATTATACATACAGCAGTCTGTTATCCAATATTCCCAATGCTACGTTTTAAAACATGTAATGCATTTTCTTTGCTTTATTAGTATCTGTGAACATATCCCTGTCTGAATACCTATAGTCTGACAGGCAGAAATAATTAACAACATAATTATATTGCTTGTGGATAAGCATGCTTTTATTTATTACTAGCACATTGGACGTCAGGTCAAGGGTCTCTTCACCTCCCCTACTTACACTTACCAGATCTTCCATTCAGCTCCTATTCCTACTGTGACAATGGAAGTTATGCACACCACAGTTACCACAGCGCATGTCTGACTCGGGACAGATCTTGTAGGATTATTATACAGATTCCATTCGACACATTTGAAATTTTTTTGGCCTGAGAAAAAATAAATTCACGCAGAAATCATGCTAAATATTTAGTAATTAATGTATAAAGCTTTGAGCAAAAATGGCTTTGAAAAATTCAAGTAGAAAATTTCTATTCGCATTTTTTCTTAAATAAACCACAAAAGGAAGAAAAGTGTATGAAAATTGACATTCACACACATTGTACTTGGCACCAGATATGTTGAATAAGGGAACGTGATTTTGTCCGTGGGAGAACTACTTCAGGGAAAAATATGCATAGAACCAGTTGAAAAGCCTTTGAGGAATCATACTACAGAGCACACATATTTTTCAGGTTAACTTGAGTTCAGTTGATTTTGTCTGGTGAACAAATGCAACAAGTATAAGTTGGCAACTGAAAAGTGAAACTTTATGTTGATTTACATGTAATGATAAGGAATGAAAACTCCTTGACTAAGTACACATGAAAAGCAGTCACTAGAATGGTGAGCACACATTAGTAGTACAGTATGAACTAATGTATTATTTAAAAATGCGCTCA
Source organism: Taudactylus pleione (assembly GCA_031769625.1). Lineage (NCBI taxonomy): Eukaryota > Metazoa > Chordata > Amphibia > Anura > Myobatrachidae > Taudactylus > Taudactylus pleione. The sequence continues at coordinate 37,091,152 of JAUIMM010000094.1, forward strand.
AAATAAGTGCAATCAAAATACATTTATTCTCCTTTTTAAAGAATTTGATGTGATATTTTATTTTGCAAATGATTATGTTTATGCTTGATTTTAAAACTTTATCCACATTCATAGCTTTATATTATACCAGCACACTATGGGCCAGATTCAGATCCGCTCGCTAGATGCGGCTGCTCTCTCCCAGTGTATGGAAATTCAGCTAAATTCAGCTAAGTGCCATGCCAGCTAAGGCGCTTGCATGGCAAGGCATAAGCACGCCCACTATGTCTTGGTGAGCCATTAGTTTGTGTTTTCAGATGCCCAACAGCCTGTCTTCAGCCACCCACTAACGGACATCATCTCCAGGAAGTATATACAACCATCGGTTTCCATCAGATCTGATCTCAGCGCTTGCGGTTGACTGTACCCTACCGCAAGCACTGCGAACACTTCAGTGTATAATTCAACCAGGTGACGTGTACTATGATGCTGCTGGTTAATTATGCACACCTCTGAAACAGCATTGAAACACTCAGGCATGCCTGCGTTCGTACCTCCACTCCCCCATTACTACTGCCCTGCCCCTGTTACCACCCACAAACAGCCTCTCCTGTCACTCATTCCTCTGGGCTGTCTTTGCAGGGCAAGCGAGCGCATCCCGACCGCTCATAATAGTTTGCTCACGCACACTGCGAACTATACGCATGTGCACATTTGCAAACATCGCCAGCAACGGGCGATCGCTTGCTAGCGAGCAGGTCTGAATCAGGTCCTATGTACTGAAATCAGGTTGGTAAATGTACTACAATGGTTTACACGTACTCACCTTACAATGAGAATCACACACAGCAGTTCTTGAACTATGGACTCCAGAAAGTTAACAAATAATGGGCCTGCTTCAGAGATGTACACTATTGCTGCCAAAGCTGTGATTTTTTTTCAGCTGAGGATGTGTAAAAATATCCTAACAGAAGAACAGCGTAAAATCTGACTGAGCCAGGTTAAATCCCGAGGTTGTAGTAGCAGGGTACCTTTAAGAACTATGGGGTCTATTTACTAAGCAATGTTAGGAGACAGAGTGAAAAGTGATAACAAAGTGATAATGTGCCAGCCAATCAGCTCCCAACTGTCATCTCACAAGCTGTGTTTGAAAAATGACAGTTGGGAGCTTATTGGCTGGCACCTTATCACTTTCTTATCACTTTTCACTCTGTCTCCTAGCACTGCTTAGTAAATAGACCCCTATGTGTTGTTGGTGTCAGGCATTTAGAGTTAGCCTATAGGGTTCTTGGGGGCGTGTCTTTGTTCTAATATTAGGGTTGGAAAACTAGGAAATCGGTCTCTTTGATGCTGGAAGTCCCTCCCTCCCTTTTTGGTTTTTGTATGTGTTATGCATGTTGTGGCAGTAAGAACGGTAGTGTGCTTTTTATTTGTTATTAAGTTAGATGGGTGCGTTCTCCTTATTCAGATATAGGCCAAATCACCCCTACAGAGAAATGACACAGCCCGTCCAGGCATGCTTTGCTGGAGAGTTGAACACTAACGAGTGATGTGTTTGGTCTGCATGTGTTTGTTGGAGTGCCCGTTCTTTGTTGTCTGCCACCAAACTAACTTTAAATTCATAACAATTAATTTCAATTGGCAATACCTAATTTGGTGATTAATTCAATAATCAATAATTTCATAATTAATAACTTTGTCAAAATAAAATTTGACCTTATTTTGGTTCCAACTCCCTTTGAGGTGCAATGCGGATGTCAACCATTAGGGAGTTTACAGCCGCAGGGAAATGTACAGAGACGGCCGCTGGAGCCATCACAGCTGTCCACAATCGGACGCAGATCATGCAAACATCAATTCCTTGATTGAGTCTATGGTCACTCAGAATGGCCACCGTAACCCAGACGCCAGATCCCTGTTTCTTGCCAACGGGATTGCAGATGCAAGATGTTACATGTCCCTGACACTGAGACATGCCTGAGTTGTTAGCCGGCACTTCCCATTGCCACCCCAAATGCTCCCTGCCTGCCAATTACACTGCAAATAAAGAATTGCAGTGTGTGACTGTGGTTATGTACCTCCACACATGCGCAGTGAGACTCAGACAAATGCTTATTGGAAAAAAATCACTCCATTTGCGAAAACATCGGTAATGCATACAATTCTGTATCAGGCCCTATGTCAGGCTGATAATTATGCTAAATGATTTGCAATCTGGAGATGTTAGATATGTATTTAAAATAAATAGGGCCATATCCAATTAGCTGCAAAAAGCCGTGTTTTGACAAAAAGTTTATGATTTTCACCACAAATGTATATCGCGCTAGCCGTGACTTTTCGCACATGCAAATTCTGCGATGCTAAAAGTTTTCACCATCTCAGAGCAGGTGAAAAAATGTGCAAAACCCCTATTTTGAGCTAAAAATGTGGGGACATGGTTCAGAACCCCTTGGACACCCCCTAATGACTGATAAGGCAAAAAAAATGTAATTAACTTAATTCCCCCTTATAATGACATGTCATTTTTGGGTCAAAATGTAAAAGTGTTGGAAAATGGGTTTTAAGTAGTGTGGTACTATAGGTCATTTGGGGGCTGTATGGATGGCACAATTGTTTTTGGGATTGCAGGTTTAAAAGTACCCCAAAATGACACAAAAATATACTTGCACCCATTTTTATGTACTCCTAATTTAATTGCAGCATTTATTTTGCCCCAAAAAACTTGCTTTCTTTAATTTTTCCACTGTTAAAAAATTCATATAACAGTCATTTGACACAATTTAAAAACCCCAAACCCTTTTATTTTGCCCATTAATACACTTCTAAACTATTACCCAATGTTAGTTTACCTTTTTTGAATGGGTAAAGGCACATGTCCCCATTGTCAGACACACTTTTAGCCACATTTTGGGGGGGGCGAATGCCGCATCGAATCTTTTGTATTAGTATTATCCGAAAACTCACATACGCGATAGTGCCGAAAAGTGACACATTCAGGCGAAGGGTGTGAACAGTTCGCACATATAAAAACATAATGGTTCCCCGTATAATTGGATATGGCCCATAGATGGATCACATACATAAAAAAATAACTAAACAGTAATGAATGAAAAGTAATGAAATAGTAATGAAATCCAAAAGCAAATTATCCAAATGTAGTAAGTCCAGTGTAACACTCAAGAATGAAAATCCTAATAATTATTGCTGATGGGCAGCCAAATGTGCTGATATACTTAAATGTATCATATAGTAGTGAATATTGTATGGGTCATACAATATAGACATTTGATGAAGTATGTTTCTCTGATGTTTTGATATTGAAGCCTTTAGTCCATGCATGCAGCAGCGTCACAAGGGGGGTGCAGATCTCAGATTAGAAACGCAACTCGGATCTATCCGATTCATGAAATTCAAATGGATATAGATTTTTTGGAGAACCGAACCAGACATCTGTAGAACAGAATTATGTTTTTATTATTCTATTATATGTGTTTACATTGTTACCAGTTACCGCTTTCTGTTTTTGTTGTAGCATTATATTTTTTGTTCCTTTATCTTTCTGGAGGGAGAAGAAGAAGAGAATCAGAAGGCAAAGCATGGACCTGCATGTCTTTCATGTCATAACAAAAGCCAGGTTGTGGTGTGGTCAGTGGGAACCTTTGCAGAAGGGGTTTTATTTTGAAAAATGTATTCAATTCTCTTTTCATCTGTGTTGGTTTCTTGCCTGAGTGCTGTGATTATTCTTTTGTGTTGCAAGTCCTGGCTGAACCTATTCATCATTGCTGTACTGAGTGGACTGATAATACATTATATTTACCTGGACACAATTCATAGATTTTTATTACAATACTTTTTGATGTTATTTCCATTTCTTTGGTGCTAACATATTCATTGTTTAGAAAATACAGTTATCTATTGTTTTCAACACAGTGAAAATTGACACACCAGTGAGAGTGTGGGTGTAAATAGGTTCTGTATCTGCACATGGACATTTATTCCAAATGTAAAAAAGTAAAAAATTAAACTTATGCATGATTTTATCCACAAAAATAAATAATACTTACACGGTTTTAAAATACATGATTAATCATAAAACACACTGTGCAGAAATCTGTTAATGGTATCCATCTTACAGTATAAAGGTTGTACTACTTTTGTTAGTCAATGATTACCAGTCAACAATCCATGCAGTTATACTCTGTCCATTGCAAAATATGTGACACAGTATGCACCTAAAATTACAGTCAGGTGCATAAATATTGGGACATTGACAGAATTTTCATATTTTGGCCTCTATTCACCACCACAATGGCTTTGAAATGAAACAAACAAGATGTGATTTAACTGCAGACTTTCAGATTTAATTTGAGGGTAATTACATCCAAATCAGGTGAATGGTGTAGGAATTACAATGGTTTCTATATGTGCCTCCCACTTTTTAAGGGGCCAAAAGTAATGGGACAAACTAAACAATGCTACATCTAACTTTCACTTTTTAATATTTTGTTGCAAATCCTTTGCAGGCAATTACAGCCTGAAGTCTGGAAAGCATAGACATCACCAGATGCTGGGTTTCATCCCTGGTGATGCTCTGCCAGGTCTCAACTGCAAATGTCTTCAGTTCTTGCTTGTTCTTGGGGCATTTACCCTTCAGTTTTGTCTTCATTAAGTGAAATGCATGCTCAATCGGATTCAGGTCAGGGGATTGACTTGGCCATTGCATAACATTCCACTTTTTAGCCTTAAAAAAACTCTTTGGTTGCATTTGCAGTATGCTTCGGGTCATTGTCCATCTGCACTGTGAAGCGCCGTCCAATGAGTTCTGAAGCATTTGACTGAATATGAGCATATAATATTACCCGATGCACTTCACTTCAGAATTCATTCTGCTGCTTTTGTCAGCAGTCACATCATCAATAAATACAAGGGAACCAGTTCCATTGGCAGCCATACATGCCCACACCATGACACTACCACCACCATGCTTCACTGATGAGGTGGTATGTTTTGGATCATGAGCAGTTCCTTTCCTTCTCGATACTCTTCTCTTCCCATCACTCTGGTACAAGTTGATCTTTGTCTCATCTGTCCATAGGATGTTGTTCCAGAACTGTAATGGCTTTTTTAGATGTTGTTTGGCAAACTCTAATCTGGTCTTCCTGTTTTTGAGGCTCACCAATGGTTTACATCTTGTGGTGAACCCTCTATATTCACTCTTGTGAAGTCTTCTCTTGATTGTTGACTTTGACACATATACACCTACCTCCTGGAGAGTGTTCTTGATTTGAGCAACTGTTGTGAAGGGGTTTTTCTTCACCAGGGAAATAATTCTTCTGTCATCCATCACAGTTGTTTTCTGTGGTCTTCCGTGTCTTTTGGTGTTGCTGAGCTCTCCGTTGCATTATTTCTTTTTAAGAATGTTCCAAACAGTTGATTTGGCCACACCTAATGTTTTTGGTATCTCTCTGATGGGTTTGTTTTGATTTTTCAGCCTAATGATGGCTTGCTTCACTGATAGTGACAGCTCTTTGGATCTCATATTGAGAGTCGACAGCAACTGATTCCAAATGCAAATGTCACACCTAGAATCAACTCCAGACCTTTTACCTGCTTAATTGATAATGAAATAACGAGGGAATAGCCCACACCTGTCCATGAAATAGCTTTTGAGTTGATAGTCCCATTACTTTTGGCCCCTTAAAAAGTGGGAGGCACATATAGAAACCGTTGTAACTCCTACACCACTCACCTGTTTTGGATGTAATTACCCTCAAATTAAATCTGAAAGTCTGCAGTTAAAGCACATCTTGTTTGTTTCATTTCAAAGCCATTGTGGTGGTAAATAGAGGCCAAAATCTGAAAATTCTGTCAATGTCCCAATATTTATGCACCTGACTGTATACTAGTAATCCCATTAGAATAAAAATCCAGGACTAATATCATAGTTTATATTTTCCACAAAATCTCATCCATGGTTTTGGATCTGTATCTTTAAAAATGAAAATAAAAAAACAGCTAAATTCAGTGGCAGCTCCTTACCTGTCTGGCCAGAGGATCTGCAGTTCACATTATCTCTCCCCTCCATTACCATCCCGGTGATTGACATGTGATGTCACCAGGAGGTGGGGCTTAAGTCTAGTGGATGTGGAGGCGCATCCCAAATAAGGGTGTGTGGCCTACACCCGAAGCTGCTGCTAGGCTAGCAGACAAGCTAGCTGGCTTTTAGGGGCTGCATTAGTTGCAGACCCTATAAGCCAGATAGGGCTACCATTATAGCAGGGTAGTGACTTCCAATGGGAAGCACTCTCTCTGCTATTGCAGTCCGGTCTGGCAGTCCCAGAGGGAAAAAACACCTCCCCCTGGGACTGCCTGTCTGGCTGTGATAAGCAGAGAGTGCTTCCAATGAGAAGTCACTACCACTGCTACTAGGGGATATAGTCGGCATCCCGGCATGCAGGATGCCGACGGTCTTAATATCGGCGCCGAAATCCAGACAGGCCGGGATTCCGGCACCAGTATCCTGACCGTCAGCATCCCGAAGGTAAGTATTGGGGTGCAGGGGGAGGGTAGTGTTAGCTAGCGGGGTTAGGGTTAGGCACTGGGGGAGGGTTAGGGTTAGGCACCAGGGAGGGAGGGTTAGTAGTAGGGTGTGGAGAGAGGGAGGTTAGGTTTAGGCACTAGGGGGGAGGGTTAGGCATCGGGATTGGTGGATTAGGGTAGGGGTTATGGTAGGGGTTAGAAAGTTACTTACCATTCACTGCTATGGGTGTCGGGATTCTGGCTGTCGGGATGCTGCTGACAGTATTCTGACTAGTGGCATCCGGATAGCTGGGATATCATACCCAACCCACTGCTAGCCTAGGCAGTCCCTAGCAGTGGTAGACTTTACTTGGGGGGGCTGCAGTCCCGCAGCCCCTAGGTAAAATCCGCCACTGGCTAAAATTATGTCATTTTGACCTGTTAGCATGCAGTCCAAAAACAGAGTTCGGTTTTTAAATCTGAATTCCGCACCACAGGAAGATTCGAAGCGGGACAGGTTTTGACTCGGTACCCTAAAGTGAATCTGAACTCGGACTCAGTTCAACTCAGAACCCCTAAATTTGGTTGTTGTCAGTTCTCTGAGAACCAGACCCACACATACCTTAAATGTATTGTTTTGGCTCTTCTGTTTATAAATTGCAGATGTCATTAAATACATTTAGTCTATGACTTAAGGATAACAAAATGCTACAAAAATAGAATAATCAAACACTACACTTATTTAGTTATGTAAACTTTCCTTTTTAAATAAATGTTATTAGTACTAACTAAAAATTGTCACAACTCATGGATGGATAGTGGATGCTAGCCTGTATTTCAAGATTGGCGAGACCTAGTACTGAGGCGCAGAGTCTAACAAGCCAGTGGTATTCCTCAGGGACGCTAGCAAGGAGGTTTGGACTTAGCTGAATCTAACACTCAGGTCACGGCCCTCAGACTAGGTTCTATAGTACAGGTGCTGGTGTACTCTGGATACAGTGGCACACGAAGGAGGTGTACAATCATAGTCGACAAGCCACACCAGAACCAAACAGACAAGATGATACCAGGAATCAGACAATATCAAGGTCAGGAACAAAACCAATGTCAGAACCAGAATACCAAATGCAGTACCAGGAAAGAGAAGGAATCATGTCACAGACAAGCCAAAGTCAGGAAAGAGCAGAAGCAATCATGGATAAAGGAACTTTGGAGTAAGGTTGGGAGCCTATACTCTGTCATATGCCTAGTGACACCCTTTATAGCGGTTCAATTCTCATGCCAAATGTGACTTCCTGTTTTGCATGCCTGTCCCTTTAAATCTGCAGGTCATTGCACGCACTCCTAGGGGAGCTGCGGCCACCTGTACTACAGCCACCTTGAAGGGAGAGAGAAGGAGTCGGGAGCCAGAACAGCAGTGGACAATGGGGACTCCCCACCCACTGCCCCATGCCGGCCGAGAGCCCAGTGCTGCCAGACTCTGTAAATGGCCACTGGGTTCAGCCACGCTATGAAAAATATTGTATTTTTTGCTTTTTTAATCTGTTGAAATCCAGACGAAAATGAAAACTCCTTTCTTCTTTTTGTAATGCATAATATAGTCCAAATGGACAAAAAAACAAACACACAATAAATCCCCATAAAAAGACCAACATCACACTAGCTGGCCAATAGAAAATTAAATTATTAGAGCTAGAAATTCCCTAAACTCTCATTCACTGCCCAGCCAATTACACACATTCTACAAAGCTGGCCATGTGTGATTGCAATCTGGTAATTGGTAGTCTGAAGGAGTCAATCATAAGTGGTTATTTCAAGAAAAAAAGCTTGTATTTGGCTGGATGGTGAAGGTTAGTACTAGAGACCACTTACTATTCACATTTTGCATCAGTCAGCTGTAATTTTGCAGTGTATCTTTTTGTTATGAGAAGTTTGGTGGAAACAGTGGTACAAGAATGATGACTATGCAGGCTAAAAATAAGGAAAAATAAAATATGGAATGTAAGCAAGGAGTTTGGTGAGTTTATAACCCTTTACTTATACAAATATGCTGTAAACTAAATACCTTAAACATAATTAGTGTATGATGTGAATGTGAAAAAAAAATGAAAAAGAATAGAAAATTAATAGAATAAAATAAATCCTAAATTACTGTAATTCAAAGTAATTAGCCACTTAAGTAATTTTGCTGAATGGCTAACATTCAAATTTGGCTCAATTATTGACAAATTCAATTGCATGGAATTAATTTTTTCACAATGTGCCACTGGGCATCATCACAATGCCTGGCTGTGCACATACTGTATCAGCCACTGTTGGTAGCCCTTTATCCTGTGCATGTCTATGGGGTGCAGGGCAAAACTTGCAATATAGACATTGCAGAGCGGCAATTCATGTCCATTGCACTCAATTTAATTTCCTCCTTTAGCCAACCATAGGTATGTTAATATTCAGTATATAAATTTACTGTGCTTTCTCAGCACTCTAGGAGCAGATCCCAATGTTGTAATAATCTGTGATAACTCAACACCTAGCCCATTAATGAAGCTGCCAGAGATATCAATACAAAATGAAATTTAAAATTCAATTGAATCACAATTATGATTTTTATTTTGTGCCCCATACAGTATATTGTGCCAAGTATACAGTAATAAAGTTTTACTGATATAGTTAAAATAAAATATATAAAGTTCCTGGTGAGTGCACTCTATTATTGGAATGGGATTGTAAAGCCGGTGGCTGTTTCAATCCCGACAACGTGAGCCCAAAAGGATGAAATGCCAACAGTGGAGGTAAGTAAAGCTAACCCTCCCCCCCCTAACCCTAACCCTCCCTTAGGGGTGCCTAACCCTAACTTCCCCCCTAGTGCCTAACCCTAGCCTCCCCAACAGGGGTGCCTAACCCTAACCTCCCACCGGGGGTGCCAAACCCCCTCTTCCCCTTGCCTAACCCTAACCTTCCCAGGGGGGTGCCATCACTTAACTACATCCCCTATTACTTTAGCAATTTTTTAACCACTTAAAAAGTAGAGATGTGCGGGTCCTGATTTATGAAAGCTGAACACAACCGAATTTAGGGGTTCTGAGTAAAACCAGGTGAAGGTTCAGATTCACTTTTGTGAAGCAGTTCGAGAGAGTCCTTGTTCGGATCTATTGCCAGTTTTGCAAAATCAAAACACGTAGTTGAATCCAGATCCAAAGCCAAAACATGGAGGTCCATGCACATGACTAAAAACACAAGGCTGTCAATAGGATGTTTTTATACAGGTCACAGAAATATTAGCTGACTTCTTATATCCAGAGAATGGTAACAGCTAGACAGATGAAAAATGGCTCCTTGGATTTTACTTAAGTGAATGTCTGAAAAATGTTGACAAATGTTTGTATCATCCATGATAATATACAATAGGAGGTGCTTTATTCCTTTAATAAACAAGCTTTTTATATAAACACATACTTAAGGATATCAGCAATATCTATAACCAATGAAAACAGTACTCACTGTTTAAGATACGTATTACTGTACACAAAGCTTATGCTTTATAAAACTTTGTTTACTCTCTGTGTTTAATACAGATTCACAAGCCTCTCTTCAGTTCGGTTTTCCTGAAATACAAACACACCCGAACTAAGGGGTCCAAGTTGAATCAATTCCTAGTTCGGAATCACTTTGGGGTTCCATGTCGAACCGAGTCCCGGTTCGGTTCTGTGGCAGTTCGAAACTCAGATATAAAAACCTAACCCAGGTTTTGGATTGCATGTCCAAATGTTTTATCGATTTTATAGATTTTTGAATCAATTTTCTTTTATATTTAAGGAATCCAAAGAAAACCAAAACAACTGAAGGTGGTTTTGCCAAAACCAAAACACGATGATGAATTAGAACCAAAACCAAAAAGCACAGGGGTCCGCACACATCTCTAGACTGTACTGAGTTCTTTATTTATATTAGTTCCTGATAATTGTCTAATGTTACTTTAGAAACTGATGAACAAGCTAAACTAGAAATAAAAATGATGATGATGATGATTCAATAATGGATAGATACAATAAATTTCCACTTTTGTCACTGGAAGCCTATGTGTAACTGTTATAGTGCATTAGGTACACTCTAGTAGTCCTCATGCCTGTGTAATCTTACTACTGTTATGGACTTCAAATCATCAGCACAAATTGCCAAGCCAAGCGCATGCAAAAATGAACTTTTCATTTGACTGATCCAATCTACATTTTTTTTTTAGTTTCTAAACTATCGATCAGGCTTATATTTCCTTTGGATGGCTCAGTTTTCCTATTTTCACTTTGCACAATGATGATTTGGCAATTTTTATGTATCATATTTTTTACACAATAAGAATAATATATACATATTATGCAAATACATAGTCTGCTTTACCATATAGCATACAGTATCTTGACATCAAACAACAATATACAGCAAGTACAAGACAAGTTAGCAGTGCGGAAAAAAGAAACAAATGCTCTGGTATTTATCTGCTGTAATGCAATTAAATTCCAGTGGCAAGTGACAGATTATTTTTTCAATACAAAAAGAGTGAAGAATGTTTAATTATTATTTACAGTGAGATTAAGCAGTCAAATAAATGGGTCTTTATCATCACTTATTAACAAGATGAGTACTGTTTGATGTGCAACTTATCTATCCTTGTAGGATTCAAGTGGATTGTTTGTAGACTCATATGTGTACTTGTCATTTTCTCAGCATTTTCTCTGCTGTGCTACAGTCATCATTCTCGATTCTTCAAAGAGAGCAGTGGTAGAGAAGCATTTAGCTTCAAGTTTTGTTGTCTCAATCAAAATTTGTGTTTTAAAAGTAGAGATGTACACAGATGCCAGTGTTTTTGTATTGGTTCAAAAGCATTGTCATGTTTTGGTTTCAGCAAAACCACTCTCGAGTATTTTGGTTTTGGTTTTTCTTTTGGTTTTGGATCTAGATGTCTTGAAAAATTGATAAAAACTAGAAATTAGTAGTTAAGTTTTGCTGAAAATCGAACACACCCAAACGTAGGGGTTCCAAGTCAAACCAAGTCCCATCCTTCAGATGCTGTGATATGGTCAAAATCGACTGGAAATTAATGTCATTGATGTTAAGTACTATATGAACAAAGCAGTTCCATGTTATATGATTAAGCGATGCTTGGTTCCTGGATAATAAATTGTTGTGGGGTTGGCTTCAGGTGGGACAGAGGTGCCTGATCCTCTTGGTGTTATATAGGAACAAAGGTAAACACCACGCTCTAACCCCTATATATGGTGTTTGTCCATGCGTCTAATAAATGCTATAAGGGATGATCTTTGGGAGGGGGGTTTGGTGGGAGATGACAAAACTTGTTACCTTCAGACTTCAGCTCTTTGAGTTGATGGTAGGGTCTTGCTGTGATGGTAGGGCACTTGTGTGGGCTGCGTCGTGGTGACTCTTCTCCTTCCTTCCTGCTGGTGTAACTGTGTAACTGAGTCAGACCGCTGCACTGCAGACAAGGTCCAACGATGTTGACACAGTTACAAAAGTGGGAAGGAAGGAGAAGAGTCCCCGCAACACAGCCCACACAAGGCAACCCAGCGACCACTCCAATCCAACCAGCAAGAGTTGAATTCTGCCCAAACAGCCCAGCCCTACCAAGCGAAGCTTTTGTTTGCACTTCAAGCAAGGAAGGCAAGCCCATCCCGATCAAAGTAAGACCCTACTATGACTCAAAGTTGGAAGGTAACAAGTTTTGTCATCTCTCACCAGACCATCCCCTCACCCACCCAAAGTTGGGACAATTTTAACACCCCACATGACAACCCCCCGTATTCACCCAACACCTACAGATACAGTATCTAACACATCAATTGGGACACCGTTGTCCCAATAGACTTGATACCCGTTAACACACGTTACCCAAGAGTGCTACCATTACAAGGATTCTTAAGGCAAATAGCCACAAGATATAGCATTCATGCTTTATGACTGTTTTATACTGCCAAACATATCATGTATTATCATCTGTTCTAGTTCTCATTCTGAACGTATATGATTTATACTGGTTGTAATTACTACTAAACGTATCATTTACTATATTCTGTCAATGTGTACAGTATTGTATATGTCAAATTAAGTCACTTATTTTTTATCCACATGTGTTAAAATTCTGAGGTTAACATTGTGATTAACCATTAAAAGATTTACAAGATCATCCCTTATAGCCTTTATTAGACAAACGGACAAACACCATATTTAGGGGTTAGAGCGTGGTATTTACCTTTGTTCCTAAGTTACATGATTGCCAAAACTAAAACACAGAGATGATTTAGAAACAAACCAAAACAAGGGGGTCTGCGCAAATCTCTACTAAAAACAGCCTGAAATCATGGTAACTTGGACCTATTTTTGTTTCAATAGAATTATTAACATCAATAACATTAATTTCCATTCAATTCCAGTCAATTTTGACTACCTCACAGCACACAATATTGTTTTCACCAGTTCTGGCCAAAGGCTGCAGTGAGCTGGCTGGTTAAACTAAGCGACAGAGTAGCGGTTATCGATACCTAATTAAAACCTCTGTACGAACCTGCCTATACCTTCCAAAATCCTGCCTATACCTTCTAAGTCCTGCCTATACCTTCTAGAATTGTCGCAATTTAGCGTAATGAGTCACACAGTAATTAAATGCCTTCAGACCTTGAATGTGTTTCCAAAGCACAAAAAGTTATTATTCAACATAAAAACAGATGGTTACACACTGTGATCTAAAGACAATTAGCACAAATAAATCATACAGACCCAAGGTACAGTTGTTACATACACACGCCCTCTGGTCCCAGATACCGGCATCAGCAAGAAACCTCCGTCAACAGCATCAGCAAGGAGACTTTCGACTGGGGTTAGAGAGCACACATATATACCCTTGCAGAGATTGGGAATACAGTAGATAAGTTTGGCATGATTCCATTGGTTCTTCTTAAAGGTGTCTTGGTTACAGGATCGTCAAATGGACACAACGGCCTCCAACTGCCCTTTGTATCCTTTTTCCCGCTGCATGCAAATCTAAGCTGCTAACATTACAGAGTACATTTTTAATGTTTTAACTCTCTATAGTCCATAGTTTGCAGATGCAGGTTCCGATCTTCTCACCGATGGTACCGTAAATCTGTGGAGACACAGTGGATCAGTACAACACCAGACACAGTCTGCTTACCATGTACTAAACCTTAGTTGCAGAAAACAGTCATTTCTTTACATGCTGGCATTGCAAGTGAATCACTTAATAATAACCCTTTTGCGCTACGGAATTATTGCTTTAAGTGTATGTATGCAAGCGAAAACACCACTAAATAGTGTTGTGTGTCTGGGAGTCTGTGGGGTGCTTAGCAAGCAGCGCTAGGATGAAAAGGTATCTTTGAGTGTGTGGGGTTGTCAGTATTGGTTGTGTAGGGATTGTATAAAGTGTTCTAATGTGTTTCAGACACACAGCACAGTTTAACTATATTACACTCTCTGCGCTATGAGATTTGTGTTAACCTCACGGCTAGATGTTTTACTGAGAGTGAAGGGAGAACAGCGCTAACTAGCGCTGTGTAAGTGTTGCAGTGTGCTGGAATATTATCCTTAGGTGTTTTGACTACTGACAATATGATTTTGAGAAGGATTAATAAAAGTGTTCTCATGCTAATCGTTAGCTATTTTGCATTGTACACTGTTTAACATTGCGTGTATGTGTTAATGTGAATGCAGGGAAAACACAAATTTGCTACTATTTTGCGCTGTTCATATTTAAGTCTGTGGTGATTTTAAGGTGTTGGAAAGTCATTTTTATGTATGTTGAACACTGTCGGTATGTGTTTGGGGAAGATTGTTAAAAGTCTTACATTAGTATTAATTAGCAGTTTAGCGTTGTGTTTCTTTGTACTATGTGGATTTGACAAAATGGTGATGTGTGACCTATTTCTAAGATGGAGTCTTGTCGCCATTTGCAAGATGGCGTCATGCAAATCTGATTTTAAACTTATCCTGTCTCAGCCAGTTATCCAGCTTCGATAGTCCACCCTTTGATAGCAAACAACATGCTATCATACTCTGTTTTAACAATAATTTTAGGCTTACATTATGACATATTATTTAATGTTATATTATGGTATGGCATAATGTGTTTCTTAATAAATCAATAATGTGTCTAGGAGGGGACATAAAACTAACATTATACGCACAATGCAGATCCTGGGAGATCATGGGAAAGATGTGGGGGAATAGGGATTTACATTATTTAAGGTGTTTCAAAATAACATTTTTAATAATACATTTTATGCATGTCTAAATATAATACATTATACAATGGTATTTCCTAGTTCAGGGTTGTAATGCAGTTCTACATTTACCTCAGTATTCATATTGTCACTACTGACCACCATCATAATTTTGTTCTTCCGGTTTACTTTATTTTTACATTTTCCACACTTCAACACAGTAGGAACACACCTGACACATATGCCAATTATTATGATGACAACCAGTATGAGGATCAGGAGTTTACCTATGCTTGCAATCATTTCCTGGACCCATTCTCCTAGACTTGAGAACCATTTCACTATGTTCAACAATGAAACCCATTCCTCTACCTTCTCCTCTACTTCAGCCACTGAAGCATTATGGCTCTTCCGAAATTCCCATTTTAGCTGCAGAATTTCATCCATCTTGTGGTCTATCACCTCCTTGGGGTCGCTGGTATCATTTGTGACATAAGTGCAACACTTTACTCCAAATTGGGTGGCCAAAGTTACGCAATACCCTCCATACCTGAATGTGTCATCATACATCTCGGTGATATTATCTATTAATTTAGCAAGATCTTGGATATATCTAAAATTTTGTGTACCCTGAGTGATCCTGGTGGGATCCAATGCTACTAAAACTTGAAAGACAGTTGTTTCACTAATTAACTGTGTGGCTTTATGCACATCACCAGGTATCATATTTCTTTTGTCTCTGTGTTCATACTGTGTGTGAAGATATGGTGATGGTGTGTTTTTATGAATACCAAGCATTTCAACATGTGTGAGGGTCATAACCTTTGGGACTACTCTTCCCAGATAACACAAACCTTTCGGAACTCGCGGAAGAGCCACTTATATGCTTTCCTTCCACATATAAAATATACATCATCGGGAGAACATAAGGAATAGTATGCATCATGATCATCAAACACATTTCCCTCACAAATGATCCTATATCAGGTTCTCCCATCTGGCAAATACATGTTTCTGGTTGTATAACCTTAGCACAGTACCCTTCTGGTATTCTACCAACCATTTCTTTGGTGTTACTCAGTGTATATTTATATCGGAAGTGTCTTCCACCAGACCTAATTTTGCATAACAGTTCATAATTCATAGGCTCACGGTCAGCTCTTAGTGAGAAGGTCATCGTCTTATTATTCCCAGTCAGCTCCCAACTTCCTGGTTAATTGGAGTTGGTGATGTTTAAACATAAAAGAGTTTTGTCTGCTTGGTACTGGTGGAGCATAAAATGGGGTGGTTTGGTATTAAGAAATTTTCTGTCCAGTGTCTTCCCTTTTTGCAATTCTAGAATTTCAGAGATATTTAATGGGAAGGGCACTAATCCTACATTATGCTGTCCTTGTGGGACGTGAGAGCACACCCAACAGTCGGTTTGGTTCAAAATTTTGCCCACCATAGTGAGATTCTTCTAAAGGATACCCACCCCAATACTGATTATACTTGGGTTGACACCGTTGGATGCATCTCTCATCAATTACGGAATCACAGAACTCACACATACAATAATCTTCAGACGATAGACCTTCACACTGTCTTCGAGAATCCAAAACAGCCGATCTCTTAACAATTACAGTACTAAGATTGGTCAAACACTCCCCTGATTGGCATAGCACTCCTCCTCTCAACTCCACTCCATCAATTCTGCCATCAGCTCCCATCTCCTCTATCGGTCCCCCATCACAGAAACCAGAAATCCCCGAACAAACCAGGATTATGGAAACTCTGGAAGAGAATATAAAAATGAACACAGCAGACCAGTCCATCGCCATAGCAAGGACCTGCAAATTTATTTACCTCAGGTATCTCACTATAACTTTTTAACCCTCCCAGAACAAGCTTGCAATCAACAGGTCCACGTTATCAGCCTTGTCTCTGCCTTGTTTCTCCACCAGTTGGTTGACCTTTTTGCAGTGAGTGGAATGGACCCAGGTATCTCTCTCAGCCACCTTCAAAGATGTGGTACTCATCAGCAACACCTAATATGGACCTTCCCAATGATCAGTCAAACAACCTGAATGCAAGAAATTTCTGATCATAACATATTCTCCATGTTCAACATCATGACAGTTTGTTTCAGGCATATCATGTGACAACAATTTCAGTTTCTGCTGTTGCTGTTCTAACTGTTTACTCATTGATAAAAGATACTTTACAGTTACCTCGTTGTTATCTTTTAAATCTTCCTGCGGGCTTATAATCAAATGAGGTTGTTACCAAACAGTATTTCAAAGGGGGACAGATTTAGAGGGGGTCTAGGAGTGGTCCTTATGCTATGTATGACCAGCGGTAATGCTTCTGGCCACCTAGTCCTGTCTCTGCCATGATTTTACTTAGTTTGTTTTTAATAATTCCGTTCATCCTCTCCACCTTGGCACTGGCTTGCAGTCGGTAGGGGGTCTGAAGTCGACTATTAATACCCATCAGCTTACACATATTTTGAAAAACATCACCAGTGAAATGAGTACCCCTATCACTCTCGATAATTTTAGGGATACCATATCTGCACATAAGCTCAAGAACAATTTTCTTGGCAGTGAACACAGCAGTATTAGTGGAGCTGGGTATGCCTCAACCCAATTGGAAAACACGTCAGTGCACACTAATACATACTTGAGATTCCTGCAGGGTGGTAATTGGATGAAATCAATTTGTATTACCTGGAAACGTCCGTCAGTCAGAGGAATGTGAGATGGTTTGGTAGGGATCATTTTCCCAATGTTTTTCCTCAGGCAGGTCAGACAGGACATTGCTCTCTTTTCCATTTGAGAAGATAATCCCAGTGCACACCAGTATGCTCTCACCAATTTGCACATACCTTGCTTTCCCAAATGAGTCAAACCATGTGGTGCCTCAGCCAGGCTGGGGTAGTATGCCTTGGGAGCTACTGGCTTACCTTGTCCATCCCTCCAAAGTCCAGAGGACTCTTGCTCACATCCCTTGGACCTCCAGACTGACTTTTCCTGGGTAGCACACAAATTTTGCATCTCAATTAATTTCAGCATGTCAATTGTTTGGAAAGTCATGATCTGTTCGATTGGTACATTCATTTTTAACCCTGCTGCCCATTTTGCAGCTTCGTCTGCCTGTTGTTTTGTGGCAGTGACATGTTCTGTATGGCCTGGATCTGTCATTTGTGAGTTGTCGTAACCCCTGAGTTAGGGAGTGTCCCAAATATTTAAACCTGGACTGGCATGGACTGTAGTTTGTCCTTGGCAACCTTCTGTCCTGTTTGCGAGAGATGAAGCAGCAAAAGTTTTGTATCATTTAAACATAACATAAATGAATCAGAACATAACAATAAATCATCCGCATATTGTATTAGAACAGATCCATTGGCAGGTTGAAAAGATTGTAAACAGTCATGTAAGGCCTGGGAAAAGATACTGGGGCTGTCTATGAAACATTGGGGAAATCGTGTCGAGGTGTATTCTACACCCCTGTATGTTAAAGTGAATAAGTACTGACAGTGAGGATGAAGAGGCACAGAGAAGAAAGCAGAACAGAGGTCAATGTAGGTGAAATGGGTGGCATTTGGTGGGATCTGCATGAAAATGACAGCTGGATTTGGCACTATGGGAAATTGGCTCTCTACCACCTTATTAACACCTCTAAGGTCTTATACCAGCCTATAACCCCAACAACCACTCTTCTTTACAGGAAAATTGGGACTGTTGGCTACACTAGCTGTAAGAACTAAAATTCCCTGCTGTAGCAATCGTTCAATTATGGGATAAACCCCCAATTCTACCGCAAGCTTTAATGGGTACTGGGGAATTTTAGGAGGTTGCCGACCGCTTTTTAAATTTACTATTACGGGACTTACATTTGCCATTAATCCAGTGTCCTGTCCATCCTTGGTCCAAAGTGAATCTGGATTTTGGGACAACTTTAGATCTACCTGTGATGGATTCTTACTTAAACTGGTAGAGTGATACATTATCCTTTGGGGAGTGTCCAACATATCCCTCACCTCGTGTGCAACTCTCTCTGGGATATCTAAAAATACACCATCAGGGGTACAATATATGACACATCCCATCTTACATAACAAATCCCTTCCCAGTAGGTTAGTAGGAGCTGCTGCTGCCAGGAGGAAAGAATGCCTGGCATGCAATGGCCCGATAGTGACCTCTGTGGATTTTGTTAAAGGATAATGTTGCACTTTACCTGTTACCCCCATGGTTGGTGCTGTCTCGTTGGTTACCTATAAATTAATGGGAGATTTTATCACTGACCTGGTATCCCCTGTGTCTACAAGAAAAGGATATTTAGTACCAGCTACATCAACCATCATTACTGTTCTTCCGTAGTACTTCCCGTTACCCTGACTATCTGTAGACTACAGGTATGACCTGACTCCTAGCGTTGACTCCTACTCTCCAATAAAGCATTAACAGCCACAATTGGAGCTGGTGTCTGTGTATATCCCTTATGGGGATATCCAGGTACTCCCTGGTTCAGGGGTCCTACCCACTTCGCTGTACAGTTCCTACTTACATGTCCTGGCTGGTTGCAAATAAAGCACTTCCATGAGTGGGGTGGATGAAAGGATTGTTGTGTGGGTTGAGCAGGAGGGAAAGGTGGTGGGTATGGGTAAGGATATTGAGGGAGATATGGTGGTTGTGGATAGTATGGGAGTTGTGGTTGTGTGTGATAAGTGGGGTAGGGCTGTGTTTGATGTGGTGTAGGGTTAGTGAGGACATATAACTGTTCAGGTGCAGGTGTAGGTGTGTCTGCTGGCTGTGATGTTAACATCATTCCTTCTAGAGCTTGAATACTAACAGCCATTAGGTTTCTTGCTCTGGGTCTCTCTCTTTTTAGAGATGTTCTTGTCATGTTAAATTGCGGATTCCATGAGGGTGTCTACAGTCACTCCCCTCCAGCCAGGCTGTGAGGTCTGAACCTGGGTCTTTAGGTTCTCTTTAAGACCATCCATGAGTACAGTAACAATCAATCCCCTGTAGTGAGTGCTATCTTTAAAATTGTCTAACCCAGTGTACTGGGTGATAGCCTGCAGAGCCCAGTTACAATAATCTTCTGCAGATTCATTCATTTCTGTTTTATGGTGAAAATTTTGCTCCAGTTAACTACTACTGGAAAATATACACCCAATTGAGTTGCAATGCGGGAAATGTTACCTTGGTTAATTACGTATGTTAAGGGAACATCTCCTTCCAATACACAATCCGTGATAAATTTTGTCACATCCGTATTGCGTGGAAGACAAGCCCTTAACACCACTCGCCAATCTTTATTGGTTGGCTCGTGAGAACTAGCCAAATTTTTTAAAAATCTTTGGCATTTGGCTAGTTCCTTTTTGGGATCAGGGAAATCATTCATTATGGAATTTAGCTCCGCTCTTGTCCAAGGACAATGCATTGCTACTACCCTTGTGGGCACTACACCATTCGCATCAGCATTCCCATTTGGAACAGTTATTGTCCGGATGGGATGCAGAACGGCCACACTGCTACCTTATTAACTTGCTGGGGGTTTAGTCTGTTACTGCTCTGTATAGTGTTAACAACTTCCTCTATGAGTGCAGTGGATGCTAACACTTCCTGTACTATTACTGATGGAGATGGCGGCACTACTTGTGCATGTCATGGTGGAGCATCTAACATGTGTACAGCATGGGAAATCGCAGACATAACAATAGGCTCATCATCCACAACTGGTGAAAGACACTCAAGACACTTTCACTTACCTGTGGACGTCTTTGAAAAAGGGCGTATCCACAAACCCTATGAAAGACCTCTAGACGCCTCCACTCACCTATGGAAGAAAAGCTGCTTCCACGCAGAAATCCCTTTTTGACTACCTTTCAACTGCTAGGGGGTAATACTTACCCTTTGTTTTCCAGTTGATTTCGTCCATCCTCTCATCAGTTCACAATCACAGTTTAGCCAAAACTATGCGGTTCAATTACAGTGCTCAAATAAGCCTAACCGATTACTGAATACTGTAATCACACTGAGAGCCGAACCCTAACAAAAATAACAACCCATACACCTGCTTTCTGTATAGTAAATGGTAAGCTGCTACCGAGTCACTAGGCCACTCCTTACGCCTAGCATTTAAGGGTCCAACGATACCCTTAACATTTAGGAACCGAGTTACACCCTAAACAAATACTCACTGTTTTCCTGCGCAGAAAAATACACGTTAACCCAGCTATTGGCAACACTTGATAACGTAATTCAATGGCTTTGTTTAAAACACATGGCAGCAAGACCAGAAATACGTATACGCTGTTGCACGACTAATCGTATACACAATAATGCAATTACTACACAACACGTATTATGACTCTTATGCTATACTGCGACTTAGCCGCATACACAATAATGCGACTTCCCATTTTTGACAAACTAAACAAAATACAAAGAAAAAACTATCGATGAAGGAAAACAAACTTTTTCCTCCCTCATCCCTGGATTCTAATCAGCTCTCCTTTTACACAATAACCGGCAGTGCACTCTCATCAACAAAATGGTAACTGGCGATGGCTAAATGCGTCTCCTGTTATGGCACCTCCACCATTTTGCTGAGAGACAACTGACCGAGTGTTACCATGTATCAGATAGCGTGATTCACACTGCGAGCCCCCAACTATCGATACCTAATTTAAAACCTCTGTATGAACCTGCCTATACCTTCCAAAATCCTGCCTATACCGTCTAAGTCCTGCCTATATCTTCTAGAATTGTCGCAATTTAACGTAATGAGTCACACAGTAAATAAATGCTTTCAGACCTTGAATGTGTTTCCAAAGCACAAAAAGTTATTATTCAACATAAAAACAGATGGTTACACACTGTGATCTAAAGACAATTAGTGCAAATAAATCATACAGACCCAAGGTACAGTTGTTACATACGCACGCGCTCTGGTCCCAGATACCGGCATCAGCAAGAAACCTCCGTCAACAGCATCAGCAAGAAGACTCTCGACTGGGGTCAGAGAGCGCACATATATACCCTTGCAGGGATTGGGAAGACAATAGATAACTTTGGCATGATTCCATTGGTACTTCTTAAAGGTAAACAAACAAAAAATGGCAGCTGCTCAATCAATCTAGCAGCACTAATCAGGTACATGAAAGGGAGGGGACATACTAAGTAGAAAAAGGAGGTGGATTTAACCCCCTATTGTTCCTCAGCACACTGAATAGTACCTTGCAACAATATATGAAGACTGTATGGTCATACAAATTCAGAGATATTAGTTGCATGCATTTGCAAATACATGGAAAGCTGCTAGGCTCATCATGGCTTCTCTGTCACTAGCAGTCCCTAACATTAGGAGGTTCATGTCCAGGATGCAGTGCACCCCGAAAAATGTCCAGCCCAGGACCCCCCCAGGGCATCACACGAAAAATGGAAAAAGAGTGACAGTGCAGTGTAAAGTATAGAAGTGTAAGGCTAATTAATGAGTGTTGGAAAAAGGGGTTAAAATATATGTGAAATATTATATGAAAAAAATACAAACATAATATGTGATGTAAAAAGCAACTATGTGTATTAAGTGGTGATGCCATGAGGGGGCCCAGCCAAACCAGCCCCGGGAGCCCTACGCCTGAACGCTCACCCCAAATGTAAAATATGAAAATTATAAGGCCTCATGATAAAGGCGCATATAAATTTTGTCAAATGTAAGGCCTCCTGATAAAGGCACATACATAAATGCATCCACATTGAGAGCCAGCTTACCTGGGAGTCACCCCTGGGAACTCCAACTAGCACTACTAGAACCAGCATGCCCTACTAATGCTGGCTCCTTCATGCCTCTCATACCAAACAAACAAAAAATGGCAGCTGCTCAATCAATCTAGCAGCACTAATCAGGTGCATGAAAGGGAGGGGTCATACTAAGTAGAAAAAGGAGGGGGATTTAACCCCCTATTGTTCCTCAGCACACTAAATAGTACCTTGCAACAATATATGAAGACTATATGGTCATAGAAATTCAGAGATAATAGTTGCATGCATTTGCAAATACATGGAAAGCTGCTAGGTCTCGTCACGGCTTCTCTGTCACTAGCAGTCCCTAACATTAGGAGGTTCACTTCCGGGGTGCAGTGCACCCCGAAAAATGTCCAGCCCAGGACCCCCCCAGGGCATCACACAAAAAATGGAAAAAGAGTGACAGTGCAGTGTAAAGTTTAGAAGTGTAAGGCTAATTAATGAGTGTTGAAAAAAGGTGTTAAAATATATGTGAAATATTACATGAAAAAAATACAAACATAATATGTGATGTAAAAAGCAACTATGTGTATTAAGTGGTGATGCCATGAGGGGGCACAGCCAGACCAGGCCCGGGAGCCCTACGCACAAAAACTCACCCCAAATGTAAAATTTGCCTTGCGCTATGGAACTATTGCTTTAGGTGTATGTATGCAAGGGAAAACACCGCTAAATAGCATTGTGTGTCTGGGAGTCTGTGGGGTGCTTAGAGAGAAGCGCTAGGATGAAAAGGTATCTTTGAGTGTGTGGGGTTAAGTCAGTATTGGTTGTGTAGGGATTGTTTAAAGTGTTCTAATGCGTTTAACTATATTACACTCTGTGCTATGAGATTTGTGTTAACCTCGCAGTTAGGTGTTTTACTGAGAGTGCAGGGAGAACAGCGCTAACTAGTGCTGTGTAAGTGTTGCATTGTGCTGGAATGTTATCCTTAGGTGTTTTGACTACTGACAGTATGATTTTGAGAAGGATTAATAAAAGTGTTCTAATGCTAATCATTAGCTATTTTGCATTGTACACTGTTTAACATTGCGTGTATGTGTTAATGTGAATGCAGGGAAAACACCACTAATTTGCTACTATTTTGCGCTGTTCATATTTAAGTCTGTGGTGATTTTAAGGTGTTGGAAAGTAATTTTTATGTATGTTGAACACTGTCTGTATGTGTTTGGGGAAGATTGTTAAACGTCTTGCATTGCTATTATTTAGCAATTTAGCGTTGTTTTTCTTTGTACTATGTGGATTTGACAAAATGGCACTGTGTGACCTATTTCTAAGATGGAGTCTTGTCGCCATTTGCAAGAGGGCGTCATGCATATCTGATTTTAAACTGATCCTGTCTCAGCCAGTTATCCGGCTTCAACATGGTACAAATTGAAGATGTGCGCCGACCCCCATGTTTTGGTTTTGGATTTTTATCTGGATCTCCCCTGGTCCATTTAGGATTGAAGAATTAATAGTTGATAGTTTCCGCAGCCACTGGCTGAAGTAAAAAGAGTTGATACTTGATAATTGATGCAGCCACTGGCTGAAGTAAGAAGATTTGATACTTGATAATTGGTGCAGCCACTGACTGAAATATGAATTGATAGTTGATAGTTGGCACAGCCACTGGCTGAAGTTAAAAGAGTTGATACTTGATAATTGGTGCAGCCACTGGCTGAAGAATTGATAGTTGATAGCTAATTGTTGATGCAGCCTCCGGGTTGAGTAGTAGTGGAATACAGAGCTATGATTAGGAAAAAAACAGTCCTGCAACAGCCTTGAGGGCTGGATTTCTTGGCAAGTTGCGGCCATTACAGCCTTGAGGGCTGGTGAGGAGTGACAACAGGTGGCCTTTGGGCCGTGAAGCAGGATGCAGCCTTTGGGCCATGTAGCAGCCTTGAGGGCTAATAACCCTTGGCTGAATGTCATTGTTGTGTGACTTGTGCCACCGGTTTGACACAACAAGCAGCAGTTGGTTCAGAATTTTCGTTAAAAAACAATGAAAGGGGCATGCAGGAGATGCTGTCTGTGGCCACTACAATTTCTGGACATTCATAAACCATAACATTAAAAATGTCAGGCAGCAATGCCCCAAACAGCACATAATAGAAAAGAAAAAGGTGCAAGATGGAATTTTTCTTGGGCCCTCCAACCCACCCTTATGTTGTATATATGAAACAGGACATTCACAGTTTAGCAAACCAATCACTTCAGCGACAGGGACTGCCACTTGTGGCTGAAATGATTGGTTTGTTTGGACACCCCACAAAACAAGCTACCAATGAGCAGTGGACATTGGTGGCAATGATCCCATACACAAACTGGCTTTACAATACATTAGATTAGATGTCGTCATCATCATCTCCATCAGTGTGTGTATCCTCTTCTTCACACAATATTAGTTCGCCACCCCTGGAATTCACCATTACAGATGTGTCTGTATTTTTTTTTACCTAATTGCTAGTAAAGGTCTTCCTCATGGAATTTGTAATTCATTTTAATGAACATCATCTTTTCCACATTTTGGGAAGTAACCTCCTATGCTAATCACTGACAAGGTTCCCGGCTGCACACACACTGGAGGATGGGCAACTTAAGTACAGCAAAGCCAGTTTGTGTAAGGGACTCTAAATTGCCTCTTTTTCTTGCCTATAGTGAAACACACTGAGTGACATGTCTATTTGGATGCTATCCCTAAAATACCATCCCCCATTCTCTGAATGGTAACCATATCAGACAAAGTCACGGTAGACATGTCACTCATTGTAGGCAGTTCTTTCAGACCCAACCAGATGTCATTAGGTTTTGCTGACTGATCTGCATCACCACCAGCTGTGGGTCTCTTAGGAAAAAAAAAATTTTCCTGGCAGCTGCAGAAACTGAAGGAGGAGATGTTGCTGTGTCACGTGCCACTTGAGCTGACAATTTTTTCACCAACAGCTCTTTGCATCTTTTCAGATTTATGTCTGTCGGAAAGAAAGACACAAAGTATGACTTAAACCTAGAATCGAGTATGGTTGCCAAAGTATAGTGATCTGATTTCAAGAAATTGACGACCCTTGGATCCTGTCAAAGCTAATCAAGGGCTTGATCTACAAGTCTGACATACTTAGTCGAATCACACCATTTCAGCTCCTCCTTCAGTTTCTCCAGCTGCTTTTGCAATAGTCTGATTAGGGGAATGACCTGATTCAAGCTGGCAGTGTCTGAACTAACTTCACATGTGGCAAGTTTAAAGGGTTTGAGAACCTTGCACAACATGGAAATTATTCTCCACTGCACTTGACTAAGGTGCACTCCTGCTCTTTTCCCTATGTCATAGGCCGTAGTGTAGCCTTGGATGGCCTTTTTCTGCTCCTCCATCCGCTGAAGCATATAGAGGGTAGAATTCCACCTAGTTACTACCTCTTGCTTCAGCTGATGGCAGGGAAATTCAACAGTTCTTGCTGGTGCTGCAATCTTCGACATGCAGTTGCTGAATGTTGAAAATGTCCTGAAATCTTTCGGGCCACCGAGAACATCTCCTGCATGCCCCTGTCATTTTTTTTTAAATGTTGCACCACCAAATTAATTGTGTGAGCAAAACATGGGATGTGTTTTAATTCGCTCACATATAATGCTTGCACAATATTGCTGGCATTATCAGAAATCACAAATCCAGAGGAGAGTCCAAGTGGGGTAAGCCATTTTGCAATGGTGGTGCTTGGAGATGACATCATCTCCAAACTTCCACTTCCACACCGGAAGAGATGGTTCACTGCAGACCCGGCTCCGATGTGAACGGCACCGACTTGGGAATATCCTGGGTCAGCGCCGGCTAAATTCCTGGTCTGATCCGGTTTGGAACCCTGTTCCAACCTCCAGGTCAGACCCAGAATTTAGGTATAAAAGCGGTATTATTCTCAATACCAGGTGTCGAAAAATACAAATGCATTCATCCCTGGATCTGTAATCTGCTGCATAAAGAAACAGTTACCTCCTGCAACAGGTTGCATTTGGTAAATCAAAAACCTGGAAATGTTACAAAATATATTAGAAAAATAGAGTATTGTTTATTGAATTGTTTAAAATGTTTATTCTTATTACAACAATGTTATAATAAAAAATATAAAACAACCATTTAGTATTTGAGTAACAATTGAAACATTGCTATGAAGAAATAGGAATGTTGCATAATTTGGATAACTACTTGTAACTTCTAAGGCATTTTATCACCCGTATGCTGAGCCTATTTTGAAACTTTGGAGTTATCACATTCTGACTTTAATATCAGTCATTTTTGTAAGCAGTATCCATACTGTATCCAGAAGAGTTATCATTTTCAGAAAATGCCATTGGTTTCATTAAAAGGGAAGATTAGTCTTTGCAGTAGGGTAACCACCCTTCCAGGATTCCTCCGAACAGTAAGAAAATAAAAAAGTCTGTCTGGAGACAACTATTCCCAGATAGGCAGTGTCTGGAAAATGGATGTGTGTGTATGGGGACATGGACAACAATACAGCACTGTCAGTGCACCCTGTCATCTGCTCTCACCCTGCAGTCCACCTTCTGTATTTACCTGCTTATAGATAAGTGGCTTATCATAATGCACTGCAAGTACATCTGTCTAACGGATATTGATGCAAGACTCCAACATATTGTGTCCGCTAGCACACAGGCTCACTGAGCAGACTGCAGATCCACAATACCCACCAGCAGTGGATATACCTCAGAGAACACTGCAGGCTTACAAGCCACGGAGCAAATGGTGAGCAAACAATCTATTCAAACACTGTTCGGTTCCCACATTATGAGAACTGCCTCATGTAGGAGGATTACAACCTCAGCACACAAATAACTATCTGTTGCCATCAGTGACAGGAAAATATTGCCTTAATTCTGAGTTATTATTTTATAACTGAAGCATCATCCAAAATACACTGCCTACATTGTATGGATTCTTCCTGATATAGCAGATACATATATGAGCTTTACAGTCGCTTTGTCAACAGTGACTATGTCAAAACCAGAATGCCAGTGCTAGTATCCCGACAAGGTTATAATTCTACCCGTCACATATCATTGGTAAGACAGATCTTTCCTCAGCCGACCAGACAGCACATTTTTCCCCCCTGGACCCATTCTTGCAATCTGTCTCTTCCAGACAGCAGTAGTGAATCTTGAGTAGAGAGAAAAACCCTCACACAATTTTCAGGCAGTCAATATAAATAAAAATAAATACAATTAACACATTTAAAAAATTGGACAAAGCAGCCGGGAATATATTACATTTTCCCTAACCAATTGAAAATAAAAACACACAAAATAATAATAATGTTAAAACTTGTCTAACTCGCAAAACTAAAGCGAGGTACACACCTATACAATGGTCAAACAGATCTTCCAATTTCCAACCCATTCATGTGATATCTTAAGATTGTGTACAAACCTACAGTCATATTTATCAGAAGAAAACTAATCACATATAAAGATCTGGTCTGCATCCTAATATTTGTCAGATGCGATGGTATAATGTCAGACAAAAAGTGTTCTGTTCAATACTTCTGCTCCTGCTCCTGCAGTCACAACCTTTTCAGTAGATGGTTTCAAGAGATGAGAATCACAAATTGAATTGTAGATTGTAATTATGTGTATGCATGAATCTGTATGCCATGTTCCTAGAGACCTGCGCATGTGCAGGAGACTATGACACAATGCCAAAGTCTACTGCACTTCCAGAGAGATTGGGGCCCAATCGAAGCCTGCACATGAGCCCCCTCAGCCTCTGCTCCTCTGATTCAATTTATTTATGCATAGTTCCTAGGAACTTGCTATTTTCTCCTTTGTATCATTGTTATTTGCCAATAGGAGAGATTGTGTAATACCCCACAAGAGGCAATGTAGTAACGCCCTAGTACATATACTTTTCTGAACTGTGGTGGAGTCCTTTCTTTGGTTCTTCTTCAAATAGTATGATTTGTTTTATTTTTTATAAATAATTTTATTGACACAAACATATTAGAAAACATACAAACATTTGGGTGTTCATAACATAAAAAAATTACAAGACAATGGAAATATCTTACAGATCAGAAAAACAAAACTCAATGAGAAAATACAGGAGCAATAATGTCTCATTAAAACAACGGAACATTTTCAAATCCCAAAATAAAATAAAAGAATTATCAAAATGATGGCTGTCCTTCTAATAAATTAAAATTGTACCAGGTTGTCAATTGGAAATTACATTTAAGCAATATTTTCATATCAGGGGATAACATGTGAACATATGTAATCCACACTGAGAAGAATTTATCTGTCAATTTTTCTTTATCAATGGATGTAGAGGTCCAATCTATAGTAAATAAATAAAGAAGCCTGGGCAGCATTAAAGCAAGTGTTGGTGTGCTAGGTTCCATCCACTGAGCAGCAACTTTCATCAACAATAGCTTTTCTGATTTGGTCAAGGTGTGGGTAGGAGAAGAAGTATATTTACTCCAAAGGAACCACTCAGGGGTTATCAAAAATTCTATAGCGAGGGTATTTTTAATATAAGAGTATACATGATCCCAAAATCGTTTAACATATAAACATGATCAAAGTCAATGAAAAATATCAGCATCAGGGAATTGCATTTAAAACCAGGGCCGTAAATAGGGGTGTGCGAGCAGTATGTCCGCACAGAGTGCAGTGCACTGTGGGCAGCACCACCTCTCATCCACAGCCCCTGCATCTGGCTTTCCAAGCACCCTGCAGCCAGAATCTCTGCAACAGTACCATCTGAAGAGTCCTTAGGATGCCTACGGCCCCCTGAGGATGCTGCGGGCATTGCTGTAATTCCCAGAATTCGTGGCCCCGCTCCCTACATACACAAGGAGGAGGCATTGCCTGCACCAGGCATCAGGACCACTGGTTATGGCTCTGTTTAAAACATTTAGAAGTTATAGATTGCCCAGTAAGAAAGGTCAACCTATGGGTATAGTAGGCTCTATGTAGAATGTTATAGTTCATCTCTGCGCAAGAGATGAAAAGCAAATTTTTATTCAATCATTTGGTAATTTGTACTAGATAAGTTAAATCTAAATTAGGGAAGTTGATTAGGGAAGTAGTCTATCCATTTGGCCAGCCCCCTGAAATCAATAGTGGGATGTACAAAAGAATAAATATATAAGAAGTAGAAAGAGTCAGTGGCGAAGCACACCATCCAACCTACACTGCTTATCTGTGACCGCAGAGTCCTTTGCCAGCAGCTGAAGACCGGTAAATAGGGGAATAAAGTCCTCCTTTATTTTGATAACTGTTTACTTACTTCAACAGAGAGGGGAGGATGTTTCTTCCCAACCACAATAAAAATACAACTGTTACACAAAACTTTTTTATTTGACTGGAAATGGTCACTCGGACATGTTAAGAGAAATCTACCCCGTTTAGGAATATTTTCCTCAACACATCAATTTAGTGCATAAACATCAACAGAAATACATATTCACTATTTAACATTTGTTACTTTCACTTATAACCACACTCAACCAATCTTCTTAATACAATGTATCTTTATGGTTTTAACTACATAACTACACATAAGTAAATATTCACCTGAGATTGTTTCTAATGGGTGGCAGTTTTATTGGGCTGAAACAGTTCTCCCTATTTCTTACTAGTGAAAATAAGACAGGCCATCATTGGTGCACTTTTCGGATCCCCAAACCCAGACTTTTAGCTCTTTAAATGCATAAAAATGTGTTTTATATTAGAAAATGTTTGGCTTTGCAGAGAAACTGGATCAATTGTAGAAAAAGGTCCTCTTCCAAACTAATTCTTTAATCAAACCTGAAGTAGGTGATGTACACTGTAAGGTTTTGTCCTGTGACTAAATTCAGGATTTAATAATTGTCTGATGTTAACAATACAAGACAGTTGGCAGAATGAAATCTCTTTCTTTCCCTGGCATATGAATCATATGCTACTCCTGAGGCATTCAAGTTCAGTTTGGCTGTTAGCTATGTAATAAATGTCCCTAATAGTATATCCTTGAGGTATAGGTCTTTTCAAGGTATCAGTTGGGAAATTAATAAGGGGATTATTAGGGCATTTAATGCAAGTTCAGTCCCTCCTTAATGCTATCACAATTAAAGGAAAACCCTTTCTTTGTCCTGTGCTATATGTGGTGGGTCTGATAAATACTCAGCTTCCCGGATTCCACATGCCGAAAAGGGAGTAAGGAGCAAGCAAGTATCAACCTTAGTCTGGAACAAACTGTCAGACTGAAACTTCAGGTCCACGACTACCAGTCAGTAACCAGCCTTCCAGCTGTCACTCTGTAGGTGGCACCTCTCTGCAGGCTCTCTCCTGCAGATTCCTCCTCAGGGAGAGGAGGAATCTTAGCCCAAATCTTCATCCACTAATCACACATCCTGATGGTGCAACACATATAACTCTGCCTTCTCTGCTGCCAGCACTCTTCTACTCCTCCGCCTCTCCTCTACTGTTCACTGGGGAACACTCCTGATAGCCATTCCTATGACAAAGCTTAGGACACCATTGGGCTTCCCTGGTTTAAGCCAGTAGCACTTGCTTCACACTATTGGCCACATCCCTATGGTGATGCAGGTCAGCTGTCCTGCCTCGCCTACTCTCCAATGCTTCTCTGGTCTTTGGGGCTCTGCTCTGCAGTGTAATAGCTTCCTCAGAGATTCCTCAGAAGCCACCATTTAGCTTATCCCCTTGCTTGGGCAGGAAGAGCTGCACTTCAATCTCTCTCTCTCTTTCCCCCTCTCTCTCTCTCTCCCTCTCCCTCTGACCTCTCTCTCAGGCTCTCTAACTGTCAGAGGGATCCATTTTTTTTTTCAATTCTCCGGGCCACATTTGTCACCTCAATTCCATCACTGACACAGGGGCTTCTCGAGGCCTCTTTGACCCATATAGGTGTGAGCATTTAGCTTTAGGTTATGGAACCACAAAGCAGTAAACAAACAGTTATATAGTGACATTACACACATACATTTATTTATATATTTACATATATTTCTAATACATTTTTCATAAGATCCAACATGGGTAGTCACTATTAGATTCTGGGGTACCACAATTGTACTGTATATTCTGATCATTTAACTTAATTTGTACAGAAGTGGGGACACCTGTCACCTTTCTCAGCTATGCTCTCATTTAGCACATTAAGCAAATATACATAGTAGTTATAGTAATGTGAATACTACCTACCATGTCATGCTCTGTCTGCCACCATTATTGTTGTTTCAGGTTACCAAATATTTTTTAAAATCCCTTTCAAATAACACTTTGTGGTTATGCCTGGGAATATCCATCTCCTTTCTTGACATAGCAAAGCAGTGACATTTTTTAATGTTTTATTCTCATAACAGTACTTTATCATTAGAATTACATATAGTTTAAGATAAGTGAATGGGACACTTTCATGCCCATTGAAACACACAATGAGAAAAGTAGAATTGAGGGGATAAAAGAGGAAAAGGGAGGTGAAAGTGTCAGAGAGTGAAGGAACAAATCAAACATTGAAGGGGAGGTGAAAGAAGCCTAGAATAAAGGAGAGGGGAGGAGATCTGAATGGTGAGATGGAGAAGGGTCCGTTATGTAGAATATAGTGCAAAGTGAGATAAAACCGATAGGTGACCGCCAGGCACATGATGCCCTGTCCTAGTTTCGGCCCTGGACACTACTATACTATTGTATAGTATTTCCTTCCAGATGTCCTTTGTCCTTTTGGGCCTGTCTTACCTGCTGTGTATTGTGCCATCTATTGACTAGATGATCTGTACAGTAAATACAACCCTGGCTTGTGCTACTGGCTGACCTTGACTATTTTTGTTTTAAATTAACAATACAAAAGGAACGTAAATTAACATGGAAGTAGTCTCTTGGACAGTATAACAACCTTCTGTCATATTTGTAGAGTACTTATTTGATTCTCAAGGCCTTGTCAGATTTACAAAATGTAACCTTTTCCTACTAAAAATACTTTCTGACAAATTAACTAACATTGTGTTTTGTGTCTGCAAAGTTATTTGTCTGCAATTTGTCAGCCCTTAGTCAAAACCAGCAGCTAAACTAAATTATTTAAATCTGCTAATCTCCCTAAAAGGCTGACTATGTGCTACAATAAACTGTCAAGCAATGCAGAAATATGTGTACTGAAGAAAAGCAGCACATGGGGGATTTGCTTCATTTGCTTGTGTGGTTTATTGTATAGTAAATGGAAGTCAGCAGAAGAATAAAATGCTGCTTTTTAGCTGTAATAGTTGGAAATTTCTCATGCATGGATATTAAACATATAAGATTGTAAAGCATAACAAATTCCAGCACTTCTGTTTCCACCTTAGCGTACATTTGCATTTAAAATCTAGTTGGATAACATTAGGCATTATCCAATAAATGCAAGAGGATCAGGCAGTCATTTTGAAATAAGTAGTAAACATTTTGGTACAATTTAGCTTTTCATGTTATCCTTTAACAAGCCTTAGTGGCTGCCAGGTTGATAACACAGAATACTGTGAAACAGTGATGGACAACAGGTGACCTTAGGGCCACATGTGGTCCTCCAAGTCTCCACCCCTGGCCAGGAGCTGAGAGAGGGTACAGGTACTAAATATCTGGGCCCGGGCTCATTTAAAGGGCCTGGCAGGGCCTGATTCAGCTGTGCAGGGGAAGAATGCCCCCTTCCTCAACATGCACCGCAGCTGTGGGCATAGTAGTTTTCATTCATTTTTTGGGAGGTATGGCATGAACTAGTCACATGATTTGCCCACTCCTCCCCCATTATCTGGGCCCATAATTATTTTCTTCCTGACTCTGGCCTCCAGCTCCTTCCAGCTTTATTATCAGATTTCATATAAAAAAAATATCAAAGGGTTCAAGAAGTCCCAGGGGACAAGTGGTATACAATTTCCATAACCTTTACAGACAATAACAATAAGGTAAATGCTCTATTGTACATCAAATACCAATACCATGTATTTTAATTTCAAGAAGTACATAAATAATAGAAATATATAAGCTCAGCCCTGTGTATGGAAATATAAATACTTTGTGCAAATGACTTGTTGAAGATGTTGGTGCCTTCAGGGGGGTGTAAACATTTTGGTCTCTTTATAGAAGAAGCTAGTTGAGATTGGCATAATCAAGGCATTTTTTGCTGCATTTTATTGACTGGCCTCTGTTACCTCCCCCAAACGCAGACAACCTGTCATTCACTTTGTAAGTGGATTCTCTGTGCATGTGGAATGTGGAACCACAAGACAATGGCTTATACGCATGCGCAATGGCAAACAATCGCTTGATCTGCATAAAAATCGGATTAGCGTCCATCTCTGAATTAGGCCCATAGAGTGAAGATTTACAAGCATGGTCCTGGATTAGAAGGCAGCCATGTGCTTTTATACCATGGCAAATGTATTCATTATGGGTTCTTAGAAGTAACAGAGATGGCACCTCGGTCTATAATTTAAATAGGGCGCCTTTAGCATGATCACAGTGCACTTTAAGTGCCAAATGCAATTATTTGCTCTCAGCCTATGGAGGTAAAAACACAAATCAGTCTACAATCATTGTTCTCATGAGCACAGTGAGATCTGCCAGTAACAGCTAGCGTTTTAATTGAATTTGACCCTATATGGAAAAGCAAATGTGCTTAGGTATGATTCTCCCAGTATAATAAAACATTAAATGTTACAATACTACAACACTAAGACTTTTTTGGGAGGTAAACCCATCTTCACTACAGTATCAGCAGTATTTTAGGATTAGAAGAAATACTGAAATTAATGTGAAAGCAGACAGGGAGTGATAATTTTAGTCCTTCCACTACTGTATGTGCATTCCTTTATGGTGGTAGTTTCCAAAACAGAAAGGGGTCCATCCTTGGTGGATAAATAGGTGACTTTACACATAATTTTGTTCCATTTTGTAAATGACCCACAGTGTTGTGCCACGTTTAGAAGGGCACTCGGTTATGTTTTCACATACATAGCAGAAATTCTAAAATTAGTTGCATTTGCATAACTAATTTAATTTATTAATGGAGCTAGATTAAGGTGGTATAGGTGCTGGGAGATGAAAAAGATATAACTGGAAAGATTGAAACATGCAATAGATATAAGTAATTTATTTTAGATAAGAAATGTCATCAAGCATGCTTGCACATAGATAAATCAATTTCTCACACTGTTCAAATATTTAGCTAGTTGCAATATGTAACAAGTGACAAGATACTATGTAACAAATAGGGAAAGACAAATAACAGTGTTACAGTGAAATAGCATAATAGAGTACAGTATCTACAGAGTACAGTAGCTGTGACTTTCAATCTCATGTTTGAATATGTTGCTTGTTTGTGCATATATCATGTTACACATATGCTCTGTAACCACATACAAAACAAAGTCTTAAAATAAGTATCAGTAACTCCTGTCTTCTTTCCTGTAAGAGAAAGACTTATGCAGTAATCATGCAAAAAGAACCCTACATATATCTGTTTAGGCTATAACTGGAACCCATAGAGTGAAGATTTACAAGGATGTTCCTGGACTAGAATGTAGTGGTAGTACTTAATTCTAAAAAAAATAGGTAATATCATAATCTGGCAATTACAAATAATTATTATAATTTATCTATTGTATTGAATTACTAAATCTCTATATTTCCATTTTTTGGTGCACTAATAATTATAGAACTATGCTAGAAAATTGCCACCAGCAGTGATTTCAGACTAATTAAAATCACACTAATAATCCAACTGGTCAACAGTAAAGAGTATGAACTTTAAACTTGAAATAAACTGAGAACCCAAAATTTCACAGCTAATTAGCATTCAAAGAAAACCCAGAAACCAGCTTCTTCCACATCCTGTTTGAAGCCCACACCTATACGGGTGAAACACCTAAGCTGGCAAAAGAAGTTAGTAATCAGGTATATCAAAAGAAATAGACCACCACTATACATTGTACTTGCAGTGTACTATACACACTGTTTCACAACATTGCTTTGGAGATGCATTACAGTACATAGAATAATTCCTGGTCTTGCCTAAGGCCAAGGCTGCAGGGAGCCCACATTTGGTCTGCACAACTAGGGTTTTTCAGAATTTTTATTGTTAACCTGATTTTTTTTATTGTTTTTATTGTATTTAAACATACAATAAATATATAAAGTCTAAAAAATAATAAGGAAAATATACTGTTTAAACAATAATAATAAGCCAAGCATCTAATACAAATAAAGGCATAATGAAATACTGTTACTTGTCACGTGTTCATATTGCTTTAAATGAAAGACCAGGTGATGAAATTAGTACCAATTATGGCAGAATTTAGTTTTTCTCTTTGAACACATAAAACGTGTCTGTGACACTCTTGGTCCAGATCTATCTAGATTTAATGCATTGCTTAGTAATATTGCAATTTAATTAATTATAATGAAAAAACAGTTAAGCCTGATTTTGACAAGGGCTATTATGATATGCCATTATATGATAACATTTGCAATAACAGACATCATTAAAAAATACTTTAGCATTTATATTGGTTTCTATAAAATTGCAAATATGAAAATTCTACATTAGAAAATTACATAAATTGTATAACACAGAAACAAATGGTGAAAAAATGTACATTTTGAAATATAAATGAAAACAGGCCTGTCTAATGATTTATTTTTAAGACACTTTAATGAATGTTCAAAACACACAATCATATGTATACATGCAATCGTAACAAAGGAAAACATGATTCTGCATTTATACATGATAACAGTAGTTATTTTTAAGAACAAAGTACCACAGGTATTTAATATTATTGAAACAAAGGATTATGGGCCTATTTCAGTGGGGGTAATTCAAATGTTTTTTGGGCAGCTATTTGTCTTGGGCACCTGACGGAGCAATTTAATTGTTGCTCCATTCGGGAGCAATAACCATCGGCAGCAACATTTCTACCTACAGTTTCTCACTACATGGGCAGCAGGCTGACAGACCTATTGAGAGACACTACTTTGGCTTTATGTAAGTGCTGTAGTTAAATGCTGTTGTGAGTGAGTTGGACATTAGGTCCCTACCCCCTCAGCAGGAGAGACTTATGCATAATTAGTGCCAGGCAGGCCAGAATTTATTTTTGTTTTGTTATTTTGTGCTACAAAACAAAACTAGCTGTAGATACTTGTACCAAGGCCCTGGACTGGTGTGTTACTAAAAGGTTACTGCAATAGAAGTATATATTTGTGTGTGTCTATATAAATATGAGTGTGTATGTATGTATGTGTGCATGCATGTATGTATGTAGAGCGTGTCTGTCTGTCTTCCGGTTTGTCCTTTATGCATTGCCAGAGTTTTGGACCTAGCTCCACCAAATTTGGCATGGTGTTGTAGTTTGACTAGGATTAAGTTTTTGCCTAGGTTTGAACCTTGTCAGAGCCACACACTGTCACACAATCTCTAAAAATGGGGACACTCTTACATTACACAGTTTCCAGGGATGGCTCCAGTAGAATTGAGCAGTCTGCCAAAATCCTGTTTAAAGGGGCAAACACAGGGGATGATGAGATTTCCCTTGAACTTTCTGTAGTGCAGGACAAACAATATTGGATATTTGTCCAGGAATGATGATGTTTGTTCATGCAAAATGACGTTTTGCCTCTTTCTGAGTTCCGTTTTTTTGGAGGGAAAAATCCGAACTCGGCGTGCAAACTCGAACCTATCCGAGCCTGCACATCCCTAATATGAACAATATATCGCTGAACGATATCTTTATAATTCATATTGTTCAAAGATATAATCTCATGTGTATGCCCCTTCAGAGCTACAAATCTATCCTTTTAATCTCACAGGCTGAGCAAGTGTCAAACTTTATGACTCATGCAAGTTCATATTAAATCCAGAGTTAGTCCATTTTAAAGTGACCATATATATTTGTTAACCCTCTGTGTTTGCATGCCAGGGTGTAACTAGAACTTTGGGGGTCACATAGCAAGCTCTTAAAAGGGCCCTCCAAGAAGTAAAAAGCACATATATTTGCCCCCACACAGAGCCCATTTATTTTATGCCACACAGAGCCCATAAAGCTAATGCCACACAGTAGTGCCCCTTATAAACATAATGCCACACAGTAGTAGTGCACCTTATACATTATGCCACACAGTAATGCCCCTTACACTGCACAGTAGTGCCCCTTACACATCATACCACACAGTAATGCTCTATAGAGATTATGCCATATAGTAGTAGTGCCTGATATAACACATTATTCCACACAATATTAGTACCCCTCACACATTATGCCACACAGTATAGCCCCTTATGACATTATGTCACACATTAATGCCCCTTATAACATTATGCCACACAATAATGCCTCTTACATATTATGCCATCCCCCATCAACTCTCCTCCTAGTGTGCCTCCAGCAGCCTTTCACCTCCTCCTGTGTGCTATCAGCTGCCAGCAGGTGTCAATTTGTGGCCAGGTCAGCAGCTAATTACAGGAGTTGCCACCGCTTATTGGCTGCCAGTCCACAAGCTCTGATTGCCTCTTGTCCGGTGGCACTGTTGTCTCTCCATGTCCACCTGCCAGAGCACCAGCTATAATTAGCTGGTGGGCCGGTACCAAATCAACACCACTGCTACCCAGGCTCCCCTCAGTGGCCCTGATTAGACTGGCCCACCTTGAGTGCGTGACTGGGTGCATGCATGTTAGCAAACAGTGGGGTCCTTTTCAGGATCAATGGAATAGGGTTATAGGTGAGGACAATGTAACAAATAAAGGCTGCTGGTGTACTTCAGGGTCCAGTCTTCAACTCGGGCAATGCCAGGTTTCCCATCTTGTATATATACAATTGATATATCAATCAAGAGATTAAAGATTATTATATAACTAATAAGCCATTGTGATATTTGCAGTCAATAGAAAAAACATTATGCAAATATATGCTATGCTAACATACCACTGACCTGTAAATATAGAGAGAACATTTATATAATATATTTTAATATGTGCTTAACCTCCATCCTTTTTGTCTGTTCTTTTTTGTGTACTCCATGTCTTATTTCTTCATATTCCATCCAGACAATTTATGTGTTGCCTCATCTCCCCCACTCCCCCTCATTATTTTGGACATTTAAAATTTTGTAACATGACATGTTATT
The DNA here is from genome assembly GCA_031769625.1 of Taudactylus pleione. NCBI lineage: Eukaryota > Metazoa > Chordata > Amphibia > Anura > Myobatrachidae > Taudactylus > Taudactylus pleione. The sequence goes on from JAUIMM010000094.1 coordinate 37,129,820, forward strand.
TCTATAGCTTCATGACATGCCTATGCTTTCATTAACGGCTCTTCCGTCCAACTACTCCAATTATCTATTAATTTATTATTTATATTGTTACAAACTGTTGCAGATGGCATCCAATGAAGCTGCTAACTTAACAGCAATTGCAATGTACAAACTACACTTCCCTTTTATTTTATTCATAAGGCTTATTCATCTTTCATATGAGTTTAAAATCCAGAAAAAATATACTATTTATGTAGCATGTCAAACAGTAATTGTGCCCCCCCCTCCCCCAAATGGTCTTCATTAGGTTTTTATGTCAAAATATGTATGTTTTTCTGTGCATACCTTTGTGTTTTCTTGGCAGTGTTTACTGATATATTATTAGTATTTTCAAATGGTTTTAGTTTTGTCTGAAAAGTATAATTACTTTTACAACTTAATTTATGGTAGTGTTTTTATCATTCTAATTTTGTAAACTCATTTCTTTGTTTGTGGAAATATTGTTCTTCTTGCCATATTTATCTCAGAGCACAGTGTGTTACCTGGAAGCACACTACCCCACTGTATATAGCTTAGTCGCATACACGCTGTTGGTGGCTCATTGCAGTTTATTAGTGAATGATCATTCAGTTCATTAAATGTACTGTTTAAATCTATAACATTTATATACTGTTGGGCTTTTTTCATAAATTAATTGAATATTTATTAGATAATTTTGTCATGTACTAAGTGCATGTAAATCCCAGATATTTTAGAATAATATTTTCCGGAATTAGAAGGGCTAATTAGCAGTTAATTAGAACCCTTTAGTGACGTGAGTACAGTTTCTGAAATTATGTGGGAATTACAGGATTTGTTCAACTAAATTTATGTCAAAGCTCTTATATTAACTGTATGTAACCTATAGTATTCTATGTCAAGACAAGCCTACTTCTCTAATAAGACATTCTAGGTACAGATAGGATACTTGTGATTTCTTACTGACTGGTGTAAATAAAAAAGTGATTCACATGAAATACTTGTAATTCTGATTAATTTGAAAAACATTTGTAAATATAGGTATTATTCATCCAAAATAGAGGATATTGTCTGCTATTGTATGCTGTTGTTGATTGCTGACCAACTCTGCATATGGCAGACAGCACAGCAAGTATTAATATGTACTGATAAATTGTGAGTTTACCCATGTTGGCATCAGGAGGATCAGTAGCAGCAAGATCCAGATGCTGCTGTGGAACCCTGTAAATGGGGGTCTTTGACAAACCTGCCATGTATGCTGTCTAATACAAATTAAAACTGATAGCTTTGGGTAACTAATGGATTTGAAGATATGTAGTAAAAGCTGTGTCCCTTTGGCCATAAAGAGCCTCTACTGTTTCTTAGTAAAATGAGGCTGCATTCTAATGAATGTTGGCTCAGTTGTTGCTATCATGTGTAACTGTATTCATTCTAATTTCATTCATGTATTTCACATATATATGATCTGTGGCACCCTATAAGTAAGCAATGGCGATGATGAACATGGCTGGCTACACTGTGTTTAGGTGAAATTATAGAAAATAAAGAAAAAAAACTATATATCATAATAATAATTCAAGTGTATGATTTGACATTATTGGTGTAGGTCAGCAGTAAGTGTAAGTACAACTATACACAATTAACAATAGCAATAAAACTGACCTAGATAGCATCCACCCACATGTGCTACAGGCATTATAGATAAACCACTGTTTCCTTTACTTGTTGACTGCTTCATAACCAAGTCAGTGCATGACCGGCAGAATATGTGCTCTATTTCCAGTTTATTAAAGGAGCATGCAAGATAACAGGCTGAGGGATAAGAAGTACAGGGTTGCTTTAAATAAAATACATTATACCTAGGCTGTGGTAATACTCATGCTGTTTACTACGAAGAAAGTATTCCAAGATAGTATATGTATGCTGTTTAGTATGAAGAATGTATACCTGGGTAGTATACATATGCTGCTTGGTATGAAGAATGTACACCTAGGTAGTATACTTATGCGCTTAGTATGAAGAATATATACCTAGGTAGCATACGTATGCTGTTTAGTATGAAGAATGTGAACCTAGGTAGTATACATATGCTGTTTAGTATGAAGAATGTATACCACGGTGGTATACGTATGCTGTTTAGTATGAAGAATGTATACCTAGGTAGTATATGTATGCTGTTTAGTATGAAGAATATGTACCTAGGTAGTATACATATGCTATTTAGTATGAAGAATGTATACCTAGGTGGTATACGTATGCTGTTTAGTATGAAGAATGTATACCTAGGTAGTATATGTATGCTGTTTAGTATGAAGAATGTATACCTAGGTAGTATACGTATGCTGCTTAGTATGAAGAATGTATACCTAGGTAGTATACGTATGCTGCTTAGTATGAAGAATGTATACCTAGGTAGCATACATATCCTGTTTAGTATGAAGAATGTGAACCTAGGTAGTATACATATGCTGTTTAGTATGAAGAATGTATACCTAGGTAGTATATGTATGCTGTTTAGTATGAAGAATATGTACCTAGGTAGTATACATATGCTGTTTAGTATGAAGAATGTATACCTAGGTGGTATACGTATGCTGTTTAGTATGAAGAATGTATACCTAGGTAGTATATGTATGCTGTTTAGTATGTAATAACTAAGTAGCATACGTTTGCTGTTTAGTATGAAGAATGTAATAACTAGGTAGAATACGAATGCTGCTTAGTATGAAGAAGGCAATAACTAGGTAGCATACGTATGCTATTTAGTATGAAGAATGTAATAACTAGGTGGTATACGTATGCTGTTTAGTATAAAGAATGTATACCTCGGTAGTATATGTATGCTGTTTAGTATAAAGAATGTATACCTCAGTAGTATACGTATGCTGTTTAGTATGAAGAATGTATACCTAGGTAGCATGCGTATACTGTTAGTATGAAGAATGTAATAACTAGGTAGCATACGTATGCTGTTTAGTATGAAGAATGTTATAACTAGGTAGCATACGTATGCTGTAAAGTATGAAGAATGTATACCTAGGTAGCCTACGTATGCTGTTTAGTATGAAGAATGTAATAACTATGTAGCATATGTATGCTGCTTAGTTTGAAGAATGTAATAACTAGGTAGCATACGTATGCTGTTTAGCATGAAGAATGTATACCTAGGTAGCATATGTATGCTATTTAGTATGAAGAATATATACCTAGGTAGCATACATATGCTGTTTAGTATGAAGAATGTATACCTAGGTAGTATACGTATGTGGTGTTCATTCTAGCACCCTGCACCTTTCACAACCCATGCAGTTCCTCTTTCCTGTCTGGGGTGTCACTCTCTGCCCTGGTGGTTCTAGCACACTCAGCTGATGCAACAATCTGCTGAGATACAGACCAGAGTGTGCTAGAAGCACCAGAGCAGAAAGCGACACCCCAGGCATGAAAGAAGAGCTGCACGGGTTGTGACAGGTGCAGGGTGCAAGAATGAACACTACAAATGACAGGTGCAGGGTGCAAGAATGAACATGTTTAGTATGAAGAGGGTATACCTAGTAGTATACATATGCTGTTTAGTATGAAGAAGGCATACCTATGTAGTATACGGGTTGGGTATGAAATCCCGGCAGCTGAATTGGTAGACGCCAGAAGCCAAAACATTCATAATCCCCCCAGAGGAGGTAACTCCCCAAACCCTACCCTTCTCCCCCACTAACCCTAACCCTCCCTTAGGGGTGCCTAACCCTAAAACTCCCAGGGTGGTGCCTAACCCCAAGTCCTCCCCAAGGGTGCCTAAACCTAACCCTCCCCCCCGCACCCTAAACCTAAACTTCCTGGGGGGGTGCCTAACCCTAACTTCGACCAAGTGGCGCCTAACCCTAACCACCCCTTCCCCTAGCCTAACCCTAACCCTCCCCGAGGGGTGCCTAACCCTAAGTCCCCCAGGGGGTGCCTAAACCTAACCCTCCACCCCACGGCTACCATCTAAGTGTCCCCATTTACCTTCATTTGGAAAGTCACCCTGTCGGGATTCTGTCGTCGGGCTAACGATAGGCATCTATATTTAGACGCCTGTCTTTAGTCCCGTGTCGGGATTTAGATGACAGGATTCCGATGGACGGCTTCCCATCCGTCGGTATATTGACTGTATCCCATAGTATACATATGCTGTTTAGTACATAGAAAGTATACCTAGTTAGCATACATATGTTGTTAAGTATGAAGAAAGTATACCTACAGTAGGTAGTATACGTACACTGTTTGGTATGGAGAAAGTATACCTAGGTAGTATACATATGCTGTTTGGTATTGAGAAATTATACCTAGGTAGCATACATATGCTGTTTAGTATATGTGTCAATAATCAGGATACATAGGGAGATCAATTGAAAAGGATTTAAGAAAAATTGGAGACAATAGAAATGTTAATTTTGATTGAACTGGCCCAGTTAAAATTTTCAGTTGATTTAGTCTTGAAAACATCAAAATTTTCTTTTGGTTTGATCGCAGTGACATACAGTCAGGTCCATAAATATTGAGACATTGACAGAATTTTCATATTTTGTCCTCTATTCACCACCACAATGGCTTTGAAATGAAACAAACAAGATGTGCTTTAACTGCAGACTTTCAGATTTAATTTGAGGGAAATTACATCCAAATCAGGTGAAAGGTGTAGGAATTACAACGGTTTCTATATGTGCCTCCCACTTTTTAAGGGGCCAAAAGTAATGGGACAAACTAAACAATCCTAAATCTAACTTTCACTTTTTAATACTTTGTTGCAAATCCTTTGCAGGCAATTACAGCCTGAAGTCTGGAACGCATAGACATCACCAGACGCTGGGTTTCATCCCTGGTAATGCTCTGCCAGGCCTCTACTGCAAATGTCTTCAGTTCCTGCTTGTTCTTGGGGCATTTTCCCTTCAGTTTTGTCTTCATCAAGTGAAATGCATGCTCATTCGGATTCAGGTCACTGAATTGACTTGGCCATTGCATAACATTCCACTTTTTAGCCTTAAAAAACTCTTTTGTTGCTTCTGCAGTATGCTTCGGGTCATTGTCCATCTGCACTGTGAAGCGCTGTCCAATGAGTTCTGAAGCATTTGACTGAATATGAGCATATAATATTGCCCAAAACACTTCAGAATTCATTCTGCTGCTTTTGTCAGCAGTCACATCATCAATAAATACAAGGGAACCAGTTCTATTGGCAGCCATACATGCCCACGCCATGACACTACCACCATGCTTCACGGATGAGGTGGTATGTTTTGGATCATGAGCAGTTCCTTTCCTTCTCTTCTCATCACTCTGGTACAAGTTGATCTTTGTCTCATCTGTCAATAGGATGTTGTTCCAGAACTGTAATGGCTTTTTTAGATGTTGTTTGGCAAACTCTAATCTGGTCTTCCTGTTTTTGTGGCTCACCAATGGTTTGCATCTTGTGGTGAACCCTCTATATTCACTCTTGTGAAGTCTTCTCTTGATTGTTGACTTTGACACATATACATCTACCTCCTGGAGAGTGTTTTTGATTTGGCCAACTGTTGTGAAGGGGTTTTTCTTCACCAGGGAAATAATTATTTTGTCATCCACCACAGTTGTTTTCCGTGGTCTTCCTGGTCTTTTGGTGTTGCTGAGCTCTCCGGTGCGTTCTTTCTTTTTAAGAATGTTCCAAACAGTTGATTTGGCCACACCTAATGTTTTTGCTATCTCTCTGATGGTTTGTTTTGATTTTTCAGCCTAATGACAGCGTGCTTCACTGATAGTGACAGCTCTTTGGATCTCATATTGAGAGTTGACAGCAACTGATTCCAAATGCAAATGTCACACCTAGAATCAACTCCAGACCTTTTACCTGCTTAAATGATAATGAAATAACGAGGGAATAGCCCACACCTGTCCATGAAATAGCTTTTGAGTTGATAGTCCCATTACTTTTGGCCCCTTAAAAAGTGGGAGGCACATATTGAAACTGTTAGAATTCCTACACCGTTCACCCAATTTGGATGTAATTACCATCAAATTAAACGTGAAAGTCTGCAGTTAAAGCACATCTTGTTTGTTTCATTTCAAAACCATTGTGGTGGTGAATAGAGGCCAAAATCTGAAAATTCTGTCAATGTCCCAATATTTATGGACCTGACTATATATATTATAAATGTTATGCCGTTTACTTGGATTTGAAATTACAGTTTTAATTTCAAAGACATTAAAATAAATAATGAAATGTTGCGTGTTGCATATTCTACTTAAATGTTAACATGGTCAAGGATTTTGGCCTTGTTTGAATTTTTTAGTCTGTTTAAATATAAGAACTACTTTGAGCATTTCCAGTAGACAACAAGATGAACAGCACTCAGTGTCAGGCAGCTGCTGAAAGATCTTAAAATACACTGGCATGCATGAAAAGCAAGGTAGGTACACAAGAGGTATATAAGTAACTGGTGCAGACTGGGCTATAGTTTGGGTGTATTTGACTAATCAAAGCCATATCATTTGAGATTTAATTGCAGAAATATAAAATTTTATTAATAATGGGAAAGAAGGGATTCAAGTTAATTAAAAAAAATTAAAAATAATAAAAATTGGTATTGCTTTGGAAAGCAAAGTACTTTAATGTTTGTCTACAGATGAAGCATACTACGCTATAAAAACTAATACTCCTGTGCTTAAAGTAAGTACTATGCAGCTCAAATTATATAGTAAATGGTACATTATGGGCAAGGAATACTTCCATGTATTTGCTGGTGGTTGTTGTAAATTCCATATCTAACTCCTTTTGGTTAATTGTCAGGTGGTAAATTTTCATAGAGACACTGATTCTGAGTCTTATACGCTTTTCCCTATGACCGCGGCATTGTACTTACTTTCATATTTATATACTAATGCCACAATCCGCAAATCTGTGCATCTGTAAGCGTAAGCCAATCCAGCCCACTGTTCTAGCTTCTGTGGACGCAACCACCATAATTAGTGTAGGCACTTGCGCCAGCTGAATGCTAGGTGCAGGAGATCCATCTAAAACAGGCATCCATTAGCTATACGTATGAGTCAGAATGGAACTGAGGTTACTTTAGACACATGCATATGATACTCCCATGACAGTGCAATCAGAAGCAGCCACTTGATAAAGTCGTTGCCCAGAAACGTTTACTTCATGTTGGTCTCCATTCACATGTGCCATGCAAGCACCTACTTACGCATAACATGTGTTGCGATTCAGACGCATGTGTAGTCTACTCAAAATCGAGAGATGCATTTGTTCTCACAGATGCGTCCAACTTAGAATCACCCCCAAAGTATTTTCTGGGCCATCCCATACAAAGAAAATGTCAGCTTCCCAAACCTGAGGCTCATTTTTGTACAAAAACTTCTGCATATCTATGCATCCATTGTAATGATAGAACACTATAGGATTTTGGGGTCTATGTACTAATGATTGTGGACCAGCAGCCATTATTATCTATCTATATTGCTGGGGATATTTTAATTTTAAATGAAAATATCCCCGTTATGTACAAAGGGGAACTTGCAGGGACAGCAGTTACTGCTGTCCCCGCAAGTTATATTCCTGGCAAATTGTACAAGTGTTTCACAGAAGTGAAAGACTTTTCTGGGGAAAGCTGGCACTGCACATGTGCACAACATCAGTTTCCAGAGCCATCCGGGTGCTACGACAGAGATCAAAAGATCTCTCTCCTGCCCCTGAAGCCTCCATAGGCTTACAATAGTTTACACCATCTGAAGATCTGAAGATGGTGTAAACTACCGGGGTTAAACTCCAGAAAGCTTTGCTGCATGTCAGGAGAGTCGTAATGATTGAGGCAGGTCAGACTTACAAGCTACGTGGCCCGATATGCGTTGATGTTACCGAAGTTCACGCTTTTGTACGTTATAAAAAGGTAGCAATGGGCATCCCTATGTTTGGGTAAGTTGTGGAAACACTACCATATTTCTCCACCTGTGTTCCGTGTGAAATCGTAGCTGTGATTGTATTAGCATACATCTCTGAATCAGGCTCTTTATCTCTTTCCACTTTATTTATCTTCAAGGCTTAGAACATCTCCCCCTACAGAAGAAAAGCTAAATGAAAGACCTTGTTGAAATGTTTGCCAGAAAGTGCATGGAATACAGACATGCCAAGTGAGATTTAGATTCTATGGAGTGATGTAACTGTAGTTTAATGGATTGGTCCCAATGATAGGCACTATGATTGGTGAAGAATGTATACAGCAAAAGGCAATAGGAGTTGATTAAACACAAAACAAATCAATGACCTAGAGCAGTGGTGTCAAACTCTGGCCATCCAGATGCAATGGAACTACACATCCCAGCATGCAGTGCCACAGTTTTTCTATTAGGGCATGCTAAACCTGTGGCAGGGCAGGTTGGGATATGTAGTCCCATAAAAGCTGATGGGCCCGAAAGTTTGACACCACTGACCTAGAGGTTCTCAAACAAAGCCCAAACCTCAATCCCATTGAGAATCTGTGGAATGATTTAAACAATTGCTGTATAACTCACCTGGTTGAGATCTAACCAAAATGTCTCACAGCTGTAATTGAAATTAAAGGTGTTTCTACCAAGTACTAAAAAAAAAAAGAGGTAAATATTTATCTGATCAATTTTGCATTTCAATTTAACAAAAAGTTTTAGATTTGTTATACTATTATTATTGGACATTATACAGTATTTTATGTTATCAGTGGTAGTAAATATTGAAATAAATACATTTGTATTCCAATGATGTAAGAAACTAAACTAGGCAAAAATCCAAATGGGTGACTAATTTAATATCCATTGTAAGCTTATAAGTAACCTAGTGGTTGCAGTACTTGCAAATCTTTGCCTCTTTTAATTTTCTTTGACTTGAAATGAAAAGCGAAATGCAGAATTACTAAAATGCATTGTCCTAGCATCTACAATTTTGCTGTCCATCGAAGCCATCGAATATACCCCAATTGTTGTCATCATGGAATCAGAACATCGACCATGGATTAGGATGACACTGATGACTGTGTACTGAAGGAAAAAAAAACAAGAGTGCACACCTAGAGAAGGAAGGCAAATTGGATGTAGTCAGCTAGAAATAGGATATACTGCTTTGAAGAAGTGACATTCTCATTATGACTGAAAGAGCATAATCGTGCCAAGCTTTCTTTACTGAGCTGGAACATGGTGAAAAACTTAAGTCACAATGCATATTGCATACACAAGAACATTGCTTTTATGTATTAATGGGCCTTGAGCTAAATATATCTGAAAGGTAGAAAACAATTAATAACAAAACAAAGCCACTAGAATTGATCCAACAATGACCACTAGGATTAATCAATAGATTGATAGTCATACTAACAAGAACAGAGTGATTTTATTTGATACTACTTCATAAGAACCTGCATAGAACACATAGTTGACTGTAAATTATTTCTTTATAATAGAGTCATTTTTCAAATAACTGCCATTTTAGATCAATTCAGCTGTTGATGATATATTAAAGTGTGGATCTATTCTACACATGGTAATTGCTAATATTAATCATTAAAACTAAAATATACATATTAGGGCTGATCCAGAATGAGACCAATGCCAATTTGTGTAGCCTACAATTAGTAAAATCACTGAGTAAACAGGCTGCATGCATATGATGCCATGCAGATATGCTTGAACCTGACACTAGTGCCTTGTTGTATCTGGAGAGAAGGGAGGGGGGATGGAAGGAGTGGATTAAAGTAGCAATAAGAGCATAATGATGAACAGGACTGGTGCTGCTCCCCAAATACGCTCCTCCCAACCCATCACAAACACACCACTGCTGTCCCTGTCCTAGTCCTCCAGTTAAACACTGTCACAAATCAGGCTTGAGGCAGTGAAAAGACGTACATGCACACTAAAGAATGCAACTTGCAGCTGAAAGAATATGCAAATTCCATAGAGCTAATTTTTTTTAGACTCAAAGGGGTCTATTTTATTAGGTGCAAGGCGGGCAAATTGTCATTGCAACATCATAAAAATGCGATTGTACTCACCCCCTTGGAGTCCAATCTCGCCCCGGATGTGCGGCATATAGCCGCACTTACTCTTGGCCACAACTAAGTCACTCTTAATTGAACTGACCACTTACAGTATTTAAAATCTTATATGCAAATGACCATTTTCTTTTGCTAGAATTTTTTTATTAATTATAGATATTTTTAATTTAATTGCATTATACTCAAGGGTAGATTTTTATATAAAAGCTACAGTATGAAGACAGTGATATTGTACCAAAGGTAGAATTACTTTACAGTGCTTTTCAAAGTCACCAAGTCTTCAGCGGTTTCACCCACTAGATTTAAATGGGCAATAATAATGCTAGAGTTTGTGTTTAATATGATTGCCCCTTTGAATTCAGCAACCAAAACAGCTTAAAATATGGCAAAAGCTATGTACAGTATCGGCTGAGGTCCATCTATTTCCAACCACAAAAGCAGTTCCTGTCAGAATTCCAAGCTGGCCCTGGCCATGTAGCCTATGGGCTACTCCACCGCTTCTTTTTCAGAGAGGGATCCCATAGATCCAGGGCCATAACTAGGGGTATGTGGTCGGTGTGACAGCTCAATGCACAGGGCTGTGTGGGCGGTACCATCACCACCCCATGGCTCTTGCTTCTGGTTGGAGGGTGCCTGGAATGGACTAACCTATTTCTAGCCCCTAACCCTAACCCTCCCTTAGGAGTGCCTAACCCTAACCTTCCCGCCCAGTGCTTAACCCTAATCCCCCCTCGAAGTGCCTAAACCTAACACCCCTTTCCCCGAATCCTAAACCTAAGTCCCCAGGGGGGTGCCTAATGCTAACCCCCCTTCCTCTAGCCTAAACCTAACCTCCCGGGGGAGTGCCTAACCCTAAGTCCCCCCCGGGAACCCTAAACCTAACCCACCCCCTCACATGGCTATCCACGCCCGGCATCCCTTCGATCAGGATGCCGGGCGTCGGGCTCCCAGTGTGTGTCTAATAACAGGCGTTGGCATATCGACACCTGTTTTTAGACCCTTGCCGGGATATGACAGTCGGGAAGCCGGCTGTCGGGTTTAGGTCCACCGGCTTCCCGACTGCATACCACTGGGTGTGTTCCTGGAAGGAAAGTGATCTAATTTTGCTTCTAGCCATTCACCAGGACAGGGATTTTTTAGAAATGCGGATGATGACATATAAGCCTCTATGTCTGGCTCTACTTCTAACAGTCTCCATTATAGAAAAACATACAGCAAGACATTGGCACTCAATGAGGAGGGGTTATGGCTTCAAACATATTGGCAATGACAATATTTAATTAAGCTAAACCCATTTTCATGTAGATACAACATCAGAACAACAATGTACAACACAATGCTGTTTACACACACACACACACACACACACTTCTGTTCCACTGGCAGTCTGTATTATATTTACAAACAGTGGCGCAGATTTTACCTAGGGTTTGTATGGCTGCACCCTGATGAAAATGCACTACCCAATACAGCATTGAAACGTTGGTTACTCACCCTGCGAGTCTGTCTTTTTTCCTGATTGCCACCATCATGGATATATGACAACTTCCTTGCACTTTGTGCACAGCTGTTTGGAAGGCACCAGATTTTAGTTATTTATTGCAGTTTATATATATAAATATATACAGGATGACCCCTGTGAACCAGGGATCAGGCGGCACTCAGCGGACTTCAAAACATAATGTGTAGTTTATTCCATTAATTGACGTTTCAAGACCAAAGAAGCCTTTTCATTAGGATATACATTAAAATCTTTTATTGTGAGAGCCCCTCTACCTGTGTGGATATATATATATATATACTCATATATTATATTATATATATATATATATATATATAAAATGAGGAACGCACACTGTCACTTCAATAATAAATAGGTGCCAGGTCTGATAAAGCAGATATCAAACAGGTCCCAAACAGCCAGCTCATAGGGGACCCCAGACCAGCACACAATAAAGATAATGATATTCAATCACCATAGAAAAAGTTTTAATGATACAACACCGTGCATGGAGAGGACAATGTTCAAAAAAGGGATCATAAACAAGCTATGCAGCATAAAGAGGCAATACTTATCAGCTCTGATGCACATAAATGAGAATCAAACCAGGGAGCTAAGCTCAGAACCTGGGTAGCCCCGACAGCCATTTCGTGTCTAGCTTCATCAAGGGACTTAACTTCTATTGTGTGATAGCCAGTTTATATGCCAACCCACATTTGGCACAATAAACAATTAAGTGAACTCACCTGGATCCGTTCAGTGGTCGGCGGCGTCCATCCAGAATGGAGCCACACGTGCATGGTCGCACACGCGTCACCACGTGACACGCGTCGCACCAACAATAATGCAGCACAGGTCACTATGGGAATGCCAGGCGCTGAAACTATGACAATGGGCATCAACAATCGGGGGGACAGCACAGTACACGCACCAGACCACAAGAGGAAACACACAACATAAACAAACAAATAAATCGGTGTACATTTAAAATAAACACCCATTAAAATAAGTAGATATACAATCTGGACATCAGTAATTAGATCTGCTATCCACCTATATTGCATATCACTATTTTGTAAAGTCATAATAACTTACATGGATAAGGGAATTTTCCAAAAGATATTAGCCAATAGTGCAACAATTATATATTATGCAGGATAATATGAATGAACATAGAAAACATGAGGGCACTTAAAGAGAGTGGAGAGCCAAACCAGAGATACCAAAACACATATTGAAAAAAAAAAATTTGTTACTGTGTCATGTCGCCAAGAAATGCTGAAAATGTGAATTCCTTGTTTAGTCCATGGGGCACCATGGTCCCAAGCTTGTAAATCCATCGACTTTCTTGTCTTAACAGTAATTTGTGTCTATCTCCGCCTCTCTTCAGAGGAGGTATATGGTCAAAGGGCATATAGCTAAAGTCTTTAATAGAATGCCCTGCTTGAACAAAATGTGTCGCTACTGGAGGAGTATTGCCTTCTAATTGTTTGAAGGCTTTTTTAATCGATGACCTGTGCATTGAAATATGTTCTTTTAACATGCAAATAGTTTTACCAACGTATATTTTAATGCATGGACATATTATTAGATATGTCACAAACTTGGTTTCGCAGCACATCCTATGCTGTAAATAGTATGTAGTTCCATCAGAAGGGTGTGTGAAAGTATTGCCAATTCTCATAAACCTGCAATTCACACAACCTGTGCATCTGAATGCACCTTTTGAAGGAGTTAACCAAGTTGCTGAACTGGCTGGTCGGGAGCTAATATCGGCACTTGATAGCTTTTCTTTCAAATTTCTGCTTCTCTTATAGCAGAATAATAGTCTTTAAGAATAGGATCCATCTGTAGTATATGCCAATGCCTCAAAATTGCTTGTATTATGATCCCTGAGGTGATTGAATATGTACTCCTGAACAGCATCCTGTTATCTTGCATTCTGGCTGGTTTTGCTTTTAAAAGGTCACGTCTATTTAATGACAAACATTTTTGTATGGAACTTTTGACCTCCTTTCTGCAATAACCACGCTGAATGAATTTGTCGCCCAAGCTCTTCAATGCTTCCTGCAGCTCCACCTTATCTGAGGTAATACGAGTTACTCTTAGAAGTTGTGAAAATGGTAATCCCCTTTTCAGGGTTATAGGATGAAAACTTGATGCTTCAAGCAGAGTGTTCTTATCAGTGGATTTAGTATAGACAGATGTCGAAAAAGAACCTTTCTTAATATGAACACAAACGTCCAGATAGTCAATCTTTTCTGGACTGTATTTGCATGTAAATCTGATTGAACCTGGTATAAGATTTAGGCTCTCCACAAAATCTTTTAAGGCTGTCTCTCCTCCAGTCCACAAGATGAATAAATCATCGATATAATGAACATAAAATGCAATAAACTGTGAAAATAAGATATTTTGCATAATGTATTTCCTCTCAAATGTGTACATATATAAATTTGCATATGAAGGGGCCATATTTGACCCCATTGCAGTTCTTTTTAACTGTAAATAAAAAGCATTATTAAAAAGAAAATATTTTTTATGCAAAATCAAATCCATCAACAGTAAAATAAACTCTATTGGAGGACCAGAGTAATGAGGACTGGAGGAGAGAATTTCCATAAATGCGCTCAAACCCTCCTGATGCTCAATGTTAGTGTAAAGATTGGTGATGTCCAAGGTCACCAGGATACATTCAGTGGGTGGCTGACCAAGACTCTCTAGTTTATTCAAAAAATCAGTAGTGTCTTTCAAAAAATAAGGAGTATGTTGTACAACTGTTTGTAAAAAGTAATCAACATATTGTGATAGGCTTTGACTTAAAGACCCCCTTGAGCTGATGAAGGGCCTGGCAGGGGGATGCAATAGTGACTTGTGTACTTTTGGCAAGATATAAAATAATGGTATTTGAGAGAAATCTTGGGTCAGAAAATGGACCGTATGGTCATCAATCCATCCATTAGAATGACCAAACTGGATTACAGAATCAATCTCATTTTTAAATTTATCTGTAGGATCAAAAGTTAATTGTTTGTAGCAATCAGTATCTAACAATTGTTGAATGACCTCAGCAACATAGTCCTCATGATTCACGAGGACGACACCACCATCCTTATCCGCGGGTCATATAACTATGTCAGTGTTGTCACACAACTTTTTGACTGCTACACTCTCTTTCTTTGAGAGATTGGGGTGAAAGATCTTAGCCTTACATACAGCAGGGATAGTGTCCCTTTTGACCAATCTCATAAAAGTATCAATTGAGGCATTAGTCGAAGATGGATCAAATGTACTAGCCACCCTAAAAGGGCTAGTTTGGTCAGGTACACTCTCCCATCTGGCAAAGAAATCTTTAAATTTAAGTGATCTATGAAATTTATATAGATCTTGCTCATAGTCAAAATTGTTTTGTCTAAAGGTATCTACAAATGACAACCCCTTAGACAGAACAGCTGACTCATCTTCAGTAAGGTCGTTCTTAGAGAGATTGAATACTGTTATCTCCTTTGATTTCTGTAACCCCTGCCTTGTTTTTTTTATGTCGCTTACGCCGTCTCCTGCAGGGCCTCTTCCTGTTACACCACTTCTGGTCTTGCTCTGAGGTAGATCTCTGTCGCCTAAAAAAACTTTAGTACTTTGATTAGAGCTATCAGAGTCGCTCAATGACGTATGTGACTCAATATCTGTATATTGTGATTCTATCCTTTTACGTGAACCTGGACCTGCTTGCCAAGGACGTCTGTTGCCCTGATTCAAAAGCCAGGGATATTCCCTCATATCTTTATAGTCATCACAGACTTTCTTGTATTTAGCTTTTTCTAAAGAGAGCAAATCAGACCTAAAGCTAGTGAGTGTGTTCTCTAACTTGGTCAGCCAATCACCTCCTGCATCTTTCTTTAAAACTTCTAGACCACTAATTTCACATTCTGCTATATCTTTTTTAATATTCTCAGTATCCAAATTGACCTGTTGGACCACTAGAACCATAAGGTATAGACTGCACTGGTTCAGAATCATACACCATTGGTGACAAAAGTCTTTATTACTTCTGCATAAGGTAGGTTGGTTCCGGATCCTAAAACCCCTAGGAATAAGTCCTTCTTTATGGTATTGAGATAACGTCAAGCCATGCAGCTCTAATTCCACTGCCCTTTTATGTAGTTTGACAAGATCTGAGTATATCTCTGTTGGTGTATCTACATCAAACATAAGTTGCGCTGTATCAGCAAATAGGATCCTTGATACATCCTTGTCAAGAAATCTCTTTGTACTAGTAAAGTCTATGGGACCTGAATCCATGGTCACAACAGTTATAATTTCCCCGTTGTAGTCACTTAAAATCCAGTTTGATCAAAAAACAAGTCCTCTTAAATGCATGCAATCAGACGTAGGTGATCTAGAATTTTCTGATATTCATAGAACAATTTTTCTGGTGCAATCCGAGATACAAATAGAAATTGTATCAAAAATAGAAAACAATGAGGAACGCACACAGTCACTTCAATAATAAATAGGTGCCAGGTCTGATAAAGCAGATATCAAACAGGTCCCAAACAGCCAGCTCTCAGGGGACCAGACCAGCACACAATAAAGATAACGATATTCAATCACCATACAAAAAGTTTTAATGATACAACATCGTGCATGGAGAGGACAATGTTCAAAAAAGGGATCATAAACAAGCTATGCAGCATAAAGAGGCAATACTTATCAGCTCTGATGCACATAAATGAGAATCAAACCAGGGAGCTAAGCTCAGAACCTGGGTAGTCCCGACAGCCATTTCATGTCCACCTTCATCAAGGGACTTAACTTCTATTGTGTGATAGCCAGTTTATATGCTAACCCACATTTGGCACAATAAACAATCAAGTGAACTCACCTGGATCCGTTCAGCGGTCGGCGGTGTCCATCCACAATGGAGCCCTACATGCATGGCTGTGCACGGCGTCACCACGTGACACGCGTCGCACCAACAATGATGCAGCACAGGTCACTATGGGAACACCAGGTGCCGAAACCATGACAACGGACATCAACATCCCCAGCTTCCTTCCTCTCCAGCCACATAGGGCTGTATTTAGACACTGACTGTGAGGACACACGTCCTAGTGAGTTCTTTTAAATCACCTAGGAGATTGGTTTACCAAAATGCAGTTTATTCTATAGATGGCAATACAGACATGTGGATATATAATCTCCAGACAAATGCACTTCTTTGCAGGCACAGTATACACAAGTGATGGAAGTGCAGATCCTAATCACCAATCCGTGAACACATCAATGCAGTTGGAAACATAGATTTATCCCCTTAATTATGCCCATGGTGTTGGAGCTAGTGGTGGACAGATTAAGGGAAATAGCCAGATTGGTGATAGGTGGGAAAAATGATGTGTGTCCTTCCCTCATGGCAGTTGGTGCTGAGTGTCCACCCCCCATGGCAGTTGGTGAGTGTTGGTTCCCTGTGAAGCAGGTGCCTAGGAGTCCAATCCACGGCACCTGGCACCATTTAAGAATAAGTTTTCTATCTTATAGAACAATTATCATAAATATGCATAGCAGAAAATAACATGATCACATAGAAACAACAAATAACTATAAACTGTAAGGCACTGAGACAATGACAGTTCATGGTACACAGAAAGGGGTGTTGTATCACAAGTGTCTTCATGCTTTAATTGCACCGTGTGGTTTCACACTGACCCTGATAGTTACTTTAATTTATGGATTAATCTTAATGATATTTTTTTTCTGGTTTTATAAAATCTTAAAGGTTCTTAGAACAGGTATATTCATGAGACTTTCATTTCCCAATATTCAACACCATGAGATTTCGAAAAGGAATAAAATATATATCCATTGATAATAAGAATGATTTATAATTGTGACACCCCTTTGATGCATGCCATTTGAGGGGGGGTCATGTACAAGCGATGCCCACATAGCAACTAACTTCTCACAACCTCTTGTTTGAGATATCAGCAGTGCCCCCACATGAAGCTGTACAGGCCACACGCCTAACAGCCGAGTTTCCCATCCACCAGAGATTGTTTCAGGAAACCTCTGCTCCAACACATCTAACCTTTTATACTTAACCAGCATAAACAACACAATGTGCGAGACAATTCTCTGCAATACTGAATAGCCCCAGGAGGGAGCTCCTGGAGTTATTCAATTCAGCACACTGTTAAGTCAGAGAATGCCAGCTCTCGTGACTTCACCTGGGTGTTTAGTCGCGAGAACCGCCATTCTCAGACTAAAGTGCCATCCACGAGGCTGTTGGCGCTGAGCTAAGCCAGCAAACAGCTGCGTGACCGGCACTTTTTTCAGATTTCTTCTTTAGTTGTACTAAATGGCGCGCTCCCGGGCTATTCAGCATCACGTTGAATTGAATCGCTGCCAATGTTTGTTGCCAAAAAAGACAATGGTATATTTATTTATATGAAATAAAGAAAAGTTAATGGCGAACTTTAAACTATAAAAAAATAATATTGAACAGTGACAAAACTCGTAAGAATATAAACTTGAGATAACACAGTTGTTTAGAATAGCAATAAAATAGTTATAGAAATTGAAATAGAACAATCTCACTAGTAAATAGGACATAGTAGAAGAGATAATAGACAATGCTTGGAAATATCTATAGACATGGGTGATGATAACAGATGTTTGGCAATGTTGGAAATCATGATCAGACAAACAAAATCGGTCAATGCATATGAAACAAATCTCTGGCATAAGTATTTACAAGGAAATATTGATGTCTAACATGAATCTTCCAATGAGAACAGTAATATGCAATTTAGAAAATGGAAGAGAAGACAAAATTGTAGAAGTAACACCATTGATTTGAATAATTGTAGCAACAATCAACACACAATTTGCACCAATTACTCCCTAAACTCCAAAACCACAAAACAATGCCTTGGGGGTCTATTTATCATGCAGTGAAAAGAGTGGAGAAGTGAACCAGTGGAGAAGTTGCCCATAGCAACCAATCAGCTTTGATGTAGCATTTATCATGTACAGTCTATAAAATAAAAAGTAGGAGCTGATTGGTTGCTATTTGCAACTTCTCCAGACTTTTCACTGCTTGATAAATAGACCCCTTAATCTCTAATAACTCCTACACAGGATAATAGCCATCATCATTCACTACTCTCAAACACAATATTGCAGCACTGAGATACACATTGCAATATATTATCGTTGTCAGTCTTGCGGTGGGTATCATAAGCGTTGGTGTGCATAAACTATAAGTCACAACAGTAGACTTAAAATAGCAATCTCCTTTTAAATAGAATTGTCCCACAAATACTACTGGATCTGACTTAGACAAATACAACACTCAGTTATTCTCAAGCAAGTAGCTTGTACCAGTCAAATGCACTGATGTACAGAAACAAGCTGAATGCAGCTTGAATAGATTTGAAATGCACTAATATACTCTGAAGGCACTTGAAGATTAACAGTCAAAGTGGGGGAGATGTACTAAGCTCTGGAAAGTGATAAATTGGAAAGTGATAAACTACCAGCCACTCAGCTCTTAACTGTCATGTTACAGACTATGTTTGAAAAATGACAGTTAGGAGCTGATTGGTTGGTACTTTATCACTCTACAAGTTATCACTTTCCAGAGCTTAGCCTTAGTACATCTGCCCCCTTCAGAGTATAATCTGCCAGTCACACTGTACATTAGTGCTCTATAGCAATAGATGACTGTTGACAGTGCTGCTCAACACACCAGAAAATAGCCACCGCTGCCATTTTTCTGGCGTTTTGCGCATGCATAGCGAGGAAATTGCATAGAGTTCAAGAGTAATACAGTAACACCGTTTTTACTTATAACTTATTTTTACTTTAAGTCTTGAGAACTGTAAAATGTGGTGTTAAATAAGTAACTTAGAAAATAATTGCTCTTAATTTTTATATTAAATGAAACAACACCAACTTCCCAACAAGAATAACTGTAAGATTCCTTTGTCCGCAACATCCTCAGTTCCTTCTGTTGGGTTGAGTTTTGTTTAAAGCCACATCCAACAATATGGCTCAATGTATGACTTTTAGTTGCCAACGATTATTGAGCATATAAATTGAACCTGTCAATGGCCAGGTTGGATCTTTAGGGTTTATCTACATCGGTGTATTTTTACATTTGTCTTTACTTTTCCCTCAGGCAACATAAATCGCCTGTTTCACAAACAGTAGTGCCAAATAGAGCATGCTAAAAATGTGTAAATAATTATATGGAATTATTATTATTATTATTATTATTATTATTATTATTATTATTATGAATATTATTATTATTATGAATATTATTATGAATATTATTATTAATATTATTATTAATATTATTGTAAAAATTTTTTTAGATATGCCAGTTTGTACTGAAGATCTGATAGATCCTGAAATAAGGGTATGACAAATCTGTGAAATGAGACATAACAGCTGGCATTGTAAAGTGTAAGTAAGACCAGTCTTAAAGGCTATCAGACTGGATGAGCTCCTCGTGCATATTGGTATAATGTTGTTTTTTTAAGACTTTTAGTAATATGAAAAATATATTTGTATTTCTCAGCAGAAACAGTTACACCTGCAGGTTGCTGAAATGTAATTAGCACAGAACAAAAATGTAATATAACAAAACATTATGTATAATAAAAATATGTATTTTTCTATTTGATTAGCACATTTCAATTGCTTTACACTGCTTAGTTCTGAAAAAAAATTCAGAAACAAGTGTTTGACTCACCAGTGCAAGTAAGGACAACAAAGGTCATAACCAGGCTGGAATGTTTTTCTCTTTAAGAATCCAGTAACATGCTCCATCATAGTCAAAGATGTTGGTCAAATTTGTTTGACACATGGGGTTAATAAAGAGTTGGAAGTATTTGTACCAATAGCTTGAGCAAGAAAATGCACACATGAAAATCTGCAATTACGTAAGTCCAGCTGAACAACAATAGAACGTGCATCAAGTTTACCTCAGGAGCAACAAGTGTCTATACTTATTCACTGAGATACCATAAAGAAAACATAGAGATAGTGTAGAGTTGTGGCTCAACAGTGTTAGTAATAAATGCAAAGGTGACATTACCCTATTTGAACACAATACAAACATATAATGAGTGTCATATACACAAGAGAGAATATTGTCTTGTGAGTGTTATTAATAAATGCTAAAGTTGCATTTGGCATATACATCATGTCTTTGATGGTTTTGACCACTGGATGTAAAGGTGTAATAATAATAATAATAATAATAATAATAATAATACATACATAACCAGGCATTATTATTATTGTCCCTTTAAATCCATGGCCACTTTGTAAATTTACCCCCTTGTACCTAACTATTCCCAAAACATATTCATATTGTTATTAACATGCCCTTCAAATGAAGTACTTTTCCAATATTCTAGAATTGCAGTCAAATGTGTAACTAATAGAGATGCCAAATTCAGTATAACACAATATAATCTTAGGATTGCTAGTATCTGATGCATCATATTTTTATACTGAAAATGTTTTGTCAGTTATATTTTAAATGAACAGCTTCTCTGTGGGCAGTATTCACCAAAGGCTTCAATTGCTTCATATTGGAAGTCAATCTGCAAACCAGTTGATTATTTCAGAGCCCCTGTGTATGCTTTTCCTCTGCTGATATAACATGAGTGTTTAAGCATAATAAACAGCTAATATACTTACTCACATGTACGGTTTATATCTGTTGAAGGATCTGAAAAACTGCACTGTAAACAGTTGTGAATTTTCCTATGGTAACGAAAAGATTGTTTAATAGTCTCTAGAAGTGGGAGAGGAGCACAGAGAGGTTTTTGTGTCTGGCTAATATCACTGTTTAATTCCCAATAACAAACCTGTTTTATTATAAGTAGTGTTTTTTCCATCACTGAGCCTTGACTTTGGCATAATATTTATAAATTGGCACCATCTCCAAATCTAGTCCTTTTGCAAGTAGAGTTTGCAATAAATCTTAAAGCATTGAAAGAAACTCACTTCAGTTATCTGATAATCTTATTAAGATATCTGGATTACATAGATGTGTTATTGAGGATCATTTAAAGGGCCACTGAAAATAAAGTACAAAATTACACTCTACCCCATGAATAAACAATATTAATATCGAAGGTACTTTTCTCAGGGATGGTTTCTTTATTAAAAATGGATGATGGTGAATTTCAAAGATATTTGAATATAAAATACCTAATTTAAGGCCAAAAATTATGGAAACAATTATCTTTAGTACCGGGGAATCGGAGTAAAAAATATATCATATATTCATAATAAAACCTTGCCGAATAGAACATATACAAAAAATACAACATAGAGAAACAAAGTCTATCTTTAGTGCAGAGGAACATCTGGAGAGAACACAAATGATCACATATAAAGAGAAAGAAAATGAAAAGAAAGATCTATCATTCATTACGCAATTTAATAGCAATACAAAAACTTTTGAAAATATAATAAATAAACATTGGAACATCCTCAGATGGATAATGATATAAAACCTCTTATTCCAGAAAACCCTCGAATCATTTACAGAAAAGCAAATAATCTGAAACAAGATTTAGTGAAAAGTTTCATACCTCTAGAAAACAAACTTCATATTACAAGAAAAGGTCATCACTATTGTCTGAAATGTGTAGGATGTGAAAATGGAAGAAAATCAACTACTAGACCCCTACAGGAATTTAAATCAAAGGTAACTGGAAAAGTATACAAATCAAAGGAATTGACATCATGTGAAAGTAAAGAAGTCATCTATCTCCTAGAATGTCCTTGTGCATTACAATATGTCGGCCAAACAAAAAGACAATTCAAGATAAGGCTGGCCGAACATATCCACAATATAAAAAAGGCCTTACAACACATAGTTTATCCAATCATTTTTTGGAGAAGCATGAAAGAAACCCAGAAGGTCTATAATTTATTATAATACCAAAAATTCAACAAAATTGGAGAGGTGGTGACATAGTCAATGCCCTGAGAAGAATAGAAAACCCTATAGCCCTGTGGGCTTAATATAGACAGCGAATTAACAGCCTTTTTATAATTATACATGATCTTTTAACATACATTAGTATAACTAACAAAAGAACACTTTTGTGAGTGGTACCAATTTTTACACGTGGTTAATTTAAAATAGAAGGAAAAACAAATATTCATTTTTTATTTATTTATTCTTGAGAATTTTTTTATTTATCATTAAACACTATATGAGTTTTAAAATGGAAGCCAGGCACATGGATACCGCCTTTTTCTGATTCATTTCCGGCAGGAAGTTTTGGTTATTAATTGAAATTAATAAATGTTTTTAGGTATTTAAAGACAGCCTGATGCTACCTATGCCATCCTTGACAAAGTGCACATGACGCACAAAATGCGTTGGAGGCAAGTGGTGGATCCCCCTGTAGCATTGGACAGTCCAGCAATCCACCCGTTCATTCTGCCCGCACGGACTCTGGTGACATCATCAGCCGTGGCCGCGTTTGGCCCTGACGCCAGCAACATACAGTGGAGCAGGAGCTGAGGCCAAGCTCCAATATCACGTTCCCCGACTGAACCTATACTCACTCACTGGAGAGATTGGAGGATCTAATTCAGGGTAAGATAGGGACAGTTGGCATCTGATGATTGCGGTAGATTGATTTTGCAAACGGGACCCACCATTACATTGTCCAAAAGGAGCTATAAACACTCTATTAACCATTATTTTACAGGTACCATGCATTCATTATATATAGCGCTCGATTCTTTTGTTATTTATCCACTATCCCTAATTGAGCTGCTTTTATTATTTACATATAGTGCAGTAGCCACAATACTAATTTAATATTGCAGAAAATGTCTCGCCACAGGTTTATCACTCATGTCTTCTTCTATAGCTTGTCTAATAAAGCATATATGGTTTGCTATATATTCTCTAAAATTCCATGACATCTTCACAACATAGTAAAGGCCACATTAAAATGTAAATCACATGAGATGACGTACATGTGAGCCAGTGTCTTGTAGGTATTTTCATTTCAGTGTGGGGATGCACAAATTCTTTCCTGGCTAGCACGCCATTACATGTCGTGCACTCCATGCAGCGAAAGCACCCCATCTTCCTCCCTGGCAGCCATGTACCTCTAGTTTTTTTCTTTAAGTTTTTCATTGGTTGCATAAGTAGCTACTTTAAATTTGGTCCTCATTTGAAGGACAACAGTGGAGGTTGTGCTGCATTTTGTAAAGCCGGATCTGTGCCAATGATAAGCCAGTGATTTTTAACTGACTTGGCAAATTGTGTGGCTTTAGTATTAAACTGGGTGGTAATAACCATGCTTGTATCAGTCACTATGGTAACAAGACCTCTCATTGTTGCATACATTTTTTCAACTCATACATATATGTATAATCAAAACTATGGCCTTGGTACAAATTATTTTTTCACATAGTCCCCATACTTGTCTAAGCATTTGTTCCAATGGTACACCAAGGCATCTATTCTGGCATAGAAGAAATCAGTGTCAAGCACTTGAAGCCAGGACATGATGGCTTGCTGAACTTCACCGTCAGTTGGGAATAGCCTGGTGCTTCTTCAGTGGTCCAATAAGATGAAAATCACTCAGTGCCAGGTCAGAGCTGTAGGGAGGATGGTCCAGTACCTCCCAATGGTAGCACCGTAATAACTCATGTGTGCAGTTGGCTGAGTGTGCCTGGTGTTATTGTGCAGCAAAAGATGCCTGTTCACAGCAACCCAGGTAATTTTCCACAAATTGCACTCTCCAACTGGCTCACAATCAAAGTGTCACAATAGTGGACAGCATTCATAGTATCTCCCTTGGAGAGAAAATCATCAAGAAGCACACCCTTGTGGTTCCTAAAGACGGTCACAAGAGATTTTTAGCTCTTCAGCAATATCACTAACTCTAATGTGTCTGTTCTGAATCAGACTTTCAATGTGGCACAAATTGTCATCTGTGGTAGATGTGCTTGGCTGGCCATATCGCTGTTCATCTTGAACGTCTGTCCTGCCATTATTAAAGGCAGTGCACCAAACCCAAACCTGTTGCCGTGACCTGACACTAACACTGTACACTTAGACAAGTTGGCGATGAATTTCAGCTGCTGATGTGCCCTTTAGATGCATAAATCTGATCGCAATAAGCACCACAATGTTTGACCATGTTTCTTCCAGCCCCGCAATCTTACCACTGATGCTGTGATGTTAAGTAGTGGTCTACCTGCTCTGGCCTGGTGGGAAAATAGAATGCAATAGAGAACATTACACATGTAAGAGGTCTTGTTACCTTACTTATTGAACCACACTGGTATATGCATTACAAAGAGCATCCTAGTTACTTCTACACAATACAGAGAGCATTATAGTGACCTATAAACAATAGGGAAAGCATATTAATCAACATATATGTACAATAGAAAGAACATTTTACTCTCCTAGATTAAATGCAGAATGCATCTATACAATATACAATTGTGAACATCTTACTGACCAAACTACAAAACAGACAGCATCTGATTAAACAATATAGAATACATTTTTATGACCCTTACTCAAAACACAATACATCTCAGTGATTGCTGTTCAACAGCAACCCTGTTTTAGAGGTCACTAAGATGCAGACCTCAAATCTTTAGTGGCTTTATAATGTAGGTGCCTCAAAGTAGTTGACATTGGCGAGGGTTGGTGCAATAAAGCTACACTATGGAGGAGGCCTGTGTAAAGTAGCTAACAATGCAGTCTGCAATGCTGGTGGGTTCATAGTCTTTGGTATTACCAATATGTACAATGAGGTTCTTCGCAAAATGGTTGTGAATTAAAGAACTTTGTGTGTATAGTTTTTGTATAAATATGTATGGTGGGAATGAGGAAATCGGAAGTAAGAAAACTAAGAGTGCTACCACAGCAATGGCCTTATATAGTATTAACCTGGCTTTACTTCTCTATCCTTATGATATTAACTCATCCATATCTGAATGCATTGCTGCACACACACTTCTAATTTCATTTGCAGCATCTCCAAAACAAAACTTTGGAGTTCAGTTGTGTACAGTTGGTTTAAATGAACTTTGACAATCACATAGACCAGAATAAAATCCAACAGACATTTACAGGTGCTGCTAATTAGCCTTGCTTGTGACTTACAAGTGATTCCAGGAAACCCTGGACTGGAGCTCACTACCATGCTGTTTATTGCTCCATCTCTGCACCAACCTACTGCTCCACATTAACTTCACGTGTAAGCATGCTGTCCCTGTCACACTCCTTCCACCTTAGCTTCAACCATCCTGGTGAAGCTAAAACTTTTTCAGGTGAGCTCTTTGCCTTGCCCACCTCTATTTGTAATAAGCAAAAGAAAGAAAGTAAGGCTATTCATTGGGGCACACTTATAAGCATTCGTAAATATTATATGAAAATATAACTTTTAATAAGTATGTATAAAAATTATTAGTAAGAGGTACCAGGGTTAAACAATTTATATTGGCGAACTTATTTATTAGACAATTTCTGCATATCACCAAAACATTCCAAATTAAAGTAAAAATAAAAACGTTTCATATATTATTACATAATGGATACCATTGATACTGATATACAAGCTACACTGTGTGCAGTCCTATGATCCTCACTGATCAGTGCAAAATTACCTACAACACCTGGTATTCCTAGGGCAGTGTTTCCCAACCTCAGTCCTCAAGGCACACTAACAGTCCTCGTTGTAGAGATATCCATGCTTTATCACAGATTGTTAAATCAAATAACTGAGGTACTAATTAAGACACCTGTGCTCAACTATGGCTATCCTTAAAACCTGGACTGTTAGTGTGCCTTGAGGACTGTGGTTGGGAACCTCTGTCCTAGGGGGTCTCCCACACTAGTACTGACCAGGCCTTTCACTGTATCACTTCCAAGATCAGACGAATTCGGGCCTAGTCAGTGAAGTATGGCTGTAGGTATTTATATGTCACTGAAACCATAAGGGGATTTACCTTATGCACACAGTCTGAGCTTGCTTAAAATGTAGGACTAATCTCACCAGGAGAGTCCATTTATTAAGATTTAGCTTTCACGGAAAGTGATGCATAAGCATACCTTACTTGTGATGCAAACAATAAATATATAATATAAGCATATATGAATGTTGATAATAACATAAATGAGCATCACATTAATCGTTGTATCCTATTGTACATTCCAAAGTATCCAAAAGTAATGCACTTATATAGGTATTCTGTATGATGACAAGTAAGATGATAAATCACAGAGTAAATGATTTTTACACATACATTAGTCACATATAGAAATGTGCCCCAAACTTTAGGCCATCTATTCATAAAGGACCTATAATTTTGAAGTGCCAAAGATTAACCTCACAAATGCTGTGGCCACACTAAACAGATTAATCCCTTATTCACACTGTGGTAAACCAAAGGTTTAAACAAGTTGAAGTAAATTCAGTAATAAAAAGGAAGGCTCAATATCCTAATTTAATCCTCAATATTTTCATGGGTAAGCATTCATGTATCAAAAATAGCACATGAAGAGCCAGAAAAAGAGTTGCAGCACATAGAAAATGGTGTGTAATATCAGCAATGTGTTAAGTACACTAAGGCACATTAAATCATTACCAGACTGGTCAGATATATAGCCTGGCAGTCATAATACAATACCAAATCGGGGTGATATAGAGTCCAGTCCATGCACTGACTAGGTTTCCTGATATAGAAGCAGATTGTCATCCAGAGAGGACGTGCGTTTTGCCCACATAGAGGCTTGTTCACCTCATGTAAATCTCCTAACAAACGGTGACCTTATTTAAACGTGTGGCATATACACATCACTTACCCGCAGATAAGGTTCCGACTTACTGCTGTAAGATTAGCGCTGTGGTTTTCTGTGGATATAACACTCACTACATTTTTACAAGGCAATCTATTGTGATCCAGGTAGGCAGAGCAACTATCCCGATCAGCGCTAATCTTACAGCAGTGAGTCGGAACCTTACCTGTGGGTAAGTGATGTGTATGTGCCACACGTTTAAAAAAGGTCACCGTTTATTAGGAGATTTACATGAGGTGAACAAGCCTCTATGTGGGTGAAACGCGCGTCCTCTCTGGATGACAATCTGCTTCTATATCAGGAAACCTAGTCAGTGCATGGATTGGACTCTATATCACCCCAATTTGGTATCATATTATGACTGCCAGGCTATATATCTGACCAGTCTGGTAATGATGTAATGTGCCTTAGCGTACTTGTTAACACATTGCTGATATTACACACCATTTTCTATGTGCTGCAACTCTTTTTCTGGCTCTTCATGTGCTATTTTTGATACATGAATGCTTATCCATGAAAATATTGAGGATTAAATTAGGATATTGAGCCTTCCTTTTTACTTCAACTTGTTTAAACTGTTGGTTTACCACAGTGTGAATAAGGGATTAATCTGTTTAGTGTGGCCACAGCATTTGTGAGGTTAATCTTTGGCACTTCAAAATTATAGGTCCTTTATGAATAGATGGCCTAAAGTTTGGGGCACATTTCTATATGTGACTAATTTATGTGTATAAATCATTTACTCTGTGATTTATCATCTTACTTGTCATAATACAGAATACCTATATAAGTGCATTACTTTTGGATACTTTGGAATGTACAATAGGATACAACGATTAATGTGATGCTCATTTATGTTATTATCAACATTCATATATGCTTATATTATATATTTATTGTTTGCATCACAAGTAAGGTATGCTTATGCATCACTTTCCATGAAAGCTAAATCTTAATAAATGGACTGGTGTGATTAGTCCTACATTTTAAGCAAGCTCAGACTGTGTGCATAAGGCAAATCTCCTTATGGTTTCAGTGACATATAAATACCTACAGCCATACTTCACTGACTATGCCTGAATTTGTCTGATCTTGGAAGCGATACAGTGAAAGGCCTGGTCAGTACTGGTGTGGGAGACCCCCTAGGAATACCAGGTGCTGTAGGTAATTTTGCACTGATCAGTGAGGATCATAGGACTGCACACAGTGTAGCTTGTATACCAGTATCCATGATATCCATTATGTAATAATATATGAAACGTTTCTATTTTTACTTTAATTTGGAATGTTTTGGTGATATGCAGAAATTGTCTAATAAATAAGTTTACCCATATAAATTGTTTAACCCTGGTACCTCTTACTAATAATTTTTATACATACTTATTAAAAGTTATATTTTAATATAATATTTACAAATTCTTATAAGTGTGCCCCACCGAATAGCCTTACTTTCTTTCTTTTGCTTATTAGAGTATTCCGTTTTAGGCTATGGGATCACCACCAACATCTATTGATGAAATATTTTGAGTAATGCATCATGGTTGGTTACAGTAAATTCTTGTTACTGCTCTGTGCAGAATCTCTCCCTTTCTTTCTTTTTGTATAAATTTATGCTGATAACCATTCAGCTTCTTATTCCAGCACGAACTGTATAGAATTTGAATTCAATAATAGAGGTTCCTAATTGATAAAAAAATAAAAAAGAATTAATATTAAGTCAAACTCTTTGCCGAGATACAAACAATATATTTTCTTACTAGGAGCCACTTTAGTGATATAATGTCTACATTTTCCCTTAAAAATGAGCTTATTACCAAAAAGAGAAGCCTAGATAACCTTGATGATATTTTTTCGGACGTATCAATATCAAATCCTACTAGAAACAATTGGGAAGAAGACTTATTTCAACTCAAATCTAACTTACAACGTTGAACCCGGGTATCCTGGGACATTACTACTCTGGAAAATTATCTGAAAAACGTAATCACCCCAAGAGGTTTGCAACCTAAAGTATTTTCAGCTTTCCAATTGGCTATGGAGAATTTACGTAAGGATTGGGAGGTTGTTTTGTTGAATTGATAACAGGACCTGATGTCAATTTTGATCAAACACAACCATATCATTCTGGATACATGTGAAAAAGAAATCGAGATACTGGGCAAAAAGTTGGCAAACTGGGAACAGGATACGACATTCCAAAAAATAGTGGAAAAGCACAAAAAAGAACTTGAGATGTACGAATTGGAAACTATAGAGCGGAAGGAGCATAAATATAATAGGGATAAATGGGACTTTCAAATGGGTAACATCTTTAAATGGAACAAACAGACCAGCAATAGACCAAGTTATAAACCTCAAGAATCCTATACATCATCAAAGATTGAATCATCTGGTGGTGAGGACATCTCAGGGACCAGTACTAGTGAACCCCAAAACCCCTGGTCAGAGATATGGTATATATGTTGATGAACATTCTCCATCAACTTTTTAGGGCCAAGCAGAGGGGGACGATCAAAATACCGTATGGGAAGAAAACGAGGTGGGGAAGAAGAAATGTAGGGGAGTCATCAGACTGGGATCACCACCCACAGCCCAGATATCCGATCAGGACCCCAAAGAGGTAATGACTTCCGATTCCAAACTTAATATAATTAATCTTTCTAACAAGGTTCTAACTGACGCTGAGATCTCTATACTTGGAAAAGGACTATCATTTTCACCAACACAGTCATTTACTCGATTCGGATGGGAGAGAGATTTGAAATTATTCGGACGTAAACTCCTCCTTAAAAAACATTTTCCTAATCAGAAGAATTAAAAATTAACCAATGACCCTACATTGGAAAGTAAGACAATCCTGGATGATGAGGAAGTAGAGACTGTATATGCATTGGAAGAATTACAAGAGGAAAATACTCATATTGATAATCCAATGAGCAAAATAAGACCGATTTGCAAGAAAAAATCAAAATTTTTCCCTTCTGAATCTCTCTGCCCAGAAGTTTTAATTTTCCAAGAACTAGTATCAAGAGATCTCGATCAACTTCATTCAACCAACAGAGGTAAGAGATATACGCATGGAAATCTCAGCAAATCAGATATGAAAGTACTTAAAGGAAATCAGCAATGGAAGGATGTAATTATTAAACCTTCAGATAAAGGAGGTAATATTGTTATCTGGCCTGTCAAGATGTATTATCAAGAGGCGATGCGACAACTTCAAGATACCAATTGTTACCAGATGATGCTCTTTTTACCACACTTTACAATAGAATTGTTGATAAGTTATTTCAAGGAGGCATCATTCTTAAGCAGGACTTAAAAGTACAGAATCCTAAGATACCGACACTGTATTTGCTCCCCAAGGTCCATAAAAACATCAAGGACCCACCAGGGAGACCAATAGTCTCTGGGATTGGTGGTTTATCAGAAAAGGCGAGTAGGTTCATAGATCTTCACTTGAGACATCATGTCCTTGGACTAACATCTTGTATATAAGATACATCTTATATTCTTAGAAAATTACATGATGTAAGAATGGAGGGACATCATTTTCTTGTGACGCTTGATGTTGAGTCATTATACACCTGCATAGGACATGATCTTGGGATTCAAACTGTCGCCTATTTTCTCAAAATGGAAGAACCATCTGACTTTCACCAATTCCTAATGGACATTCTTGAATTTATTCTAAGTGAGAATTATTTCACCTTTGGAGACCGCTTCTACCTACAGACGAGGGGGATGGCAATGGGAGCTGCATGTGCCCCCACTTATGCCAACCTCTTCCTGAGTAGGTGGGAGAGGAAAACAGTCATCGGCGATGATATGGACCAATTATTTTCACTAATTTTCACCCAATTTGTGGGGGGGTGGCGCTATATTGATGGCATTCCCTTAATATGGGAGGGTGAAGAGAGTCTACTCCTGGAATTTACAGAGAATTGAACAATAATGACATCAATATCAAATTGACCCACCATTATAGTCTAGACTGGGTATCCTTCTTGGATCTTAACATTTATAAAACTGATGGAGGTATAATTCACACTGAACTCTTTGCAAAACAACAGCAACAAATAGCCTTTTGCACCAAACTAGTGCACACTTCCCACCGACAGTGGAAAATCTGCCAAAAGGTGAATTTGTGTGCCTCAAGCGGAACTGCTCAGAAGAATCAATATACAAGATCAAAAGCATTGAACTTTCCGAATGATTGGCAGAAAGAGGATATAGTAAAAGATGCATCAAGAAAGCAAAGGCAAGCATCTCTACTATCCAAAGGGAAACAATGATCTTTCAAGGTAAAGAACATAACTCTGGAACAACAAATAGAACTAATAAAACTGATACTATATGTTTTATTGGCCAATTTTGTAAAGAATGGAAGCTCATTCAAGATATAGTTCAGAGACATTGGCCAATTCTACTTTTGGACAAGGATCTATCACAAATATTGGGTAACAAAGTAGCCATGGGCTGGCGCAGGTCTAGGAACCTATGGGACAACTTTGTCCAGAGTCATTTCGTTAAATTCCCTAAGAAAGACAAAACGACACAGGGCTCTTTTCCTTGCGGGTAATGCAAAGCATGCCAGTATATGGCCAAATGTGATAAGGACAAATATGGTCAGATCATCCCAATAAAAGATTTTATTAACTGCAGTACTATGGGGGTTGTATACTGCCTGATGTGCAGCTGTGACATGAAGTACGTAGGGATTACCTCAAGAAACTTTAGACAACATAGGTGGAGCAACTATCCCGATCAGCGCTAATCTTACAGCAGTGAGTCGGAACCTTACCTGCGGGTAAGTGATGTGTATGTGCCACACATTTAAATAAGGTCACCGTTTATTAGGAGATTTACATGAGGTGAACAAGCCTCTATGTGGGTGAAACGCGCGTCCTCTCTGGATGACAATCTGCTTCTATATCAGGAAACCTAGTCAGTGCATGGATTGGACTCTATATCACCCCAATTTGGTATCATATTATGACTGCCAAGCTATATATCTGACCAGTCTGGTAATGATTTAATGTGCCTTAGCGTACTTGTTAACACATTGCTGATATTACACACCATTTTCTATGTGCTGCAACTCTTTTTCTGGCTCTTCATGTGCTATTTTTGATACATGAATGCTTATCCATGAAAATATTGAGGATTAAATTAGGATATTGAGCCTTCCTTTTTACTTCAACTTGTTTAAACTGTTGGTTTACCACAGTGTGAATAAGGGATTAATCTGTTTAGTGTGGCCACAGCATTTGTGAGGTTAATCTTTGGCACTTCAAAATTATAGGTCCTTTATGTATAGATGGCCTAAAGTTTGGGGCACATTTCTATATGTGACTAATTTATGTGTATAAATCATTTACTCTGTGATTTATTATCTTACTTGTCATAATACAGAATACCTATATAAGTGCATTACTTTTGGATACTTTGGAATGTACAATAGGATACAACGATTAATGTGATGCTCATTTATGTTATTATCAACATTCATATATGCTTATATTATATATTTATTGTTTGCATCACAAGTAAGGTATGCTTATGCATCACTTTCCTTGAAAGCTAAATCTTAATAAATGGACTCTCCTGGTATGATTGGTGCTACATTTTAAGCAAGCTCAGACTGTGTTCATAAGGTAAATCCCCTTATGGTTTCAGTGACATATAAATACCTACAGCCATACTTCACTGACTATGCCTGAATTTGTCTGATCTTGGAAGCGATACAGTGAAAGGCCTGGTCAGTACTGGTGTGGGAGACCCCCTAGGAATACCAGGTGCTGTAGGTAATTTTGCACAGATCAGTGAGGATCATAGGACTGCACACAGTGTAGCTTGTATACCAGTATCCATGGTATCCATTATGTAATAATATATGAAACGTTTGTATTTTTACTTTAATTTGGAATGTTTTGGTGATATGCAGAAATTGTCTAATAAATAAGTTCGCCAATATAAATTGTTTAACCCTGGTACCTCTTACTAATAATTTTTATACATACTTATTAAAAGTTATATTTTAATATATTTTCTTTTGCTTATTACAGTATTCTGTTTTAGGCTATGGGAGCACCACCATAATCTATTGATGAAATATTTTGAGTAATGCATCATGGTTGGTTACATTAAATTCTTGTTACAGCTCTGTGCAGAATCTCTCCCATTCTTTCCACCTCTATTTGTGTCATCTGACCGGGAACACAATCGTCTACCACTTTCCAGAGCTCCCCTAGCTTCACCACACACTTGCTTGGAGATTCAAGAACCACAAATCTTCTGGAAAAGGCATCAGCATTCAGGTGCTGTTTCCCTGGTCGATGCTGTACCTCAAATTTTAATGGCTGTAAAGCCAAAAACCAGTGGGTCACCTTGGCATTCACCTCTTTGTTTGTGTGCATCAACTGTAAGAGAGCATGATCTGTGATTAACCGGAATTCTTGCCCCAAAAGATAATATTTTAGCGACTCTACTGCCCACTTAATCACCAAGCACTCCTGTTCCACAGTTGAGGACTTGCGTTCTCTGGGCAGCTATTTCCAGCTAAGATAGAGTATAGGTTTCTCCCATCTACCTCCTGGGAAAGGACTGCTCCTAAGCCTGTACCAGAGGCATCAGTCTGCAACACAAAATGCTTCATAAAGTCAGGCACTTGCAAAATAGGCTGTACACACAAGGCTCATCTAATATCCTGCCAAACAGTCTCTGCTGGCCTAGACAAGATTATCTAGTCTGGGGATTGTTTTTTAAGGCAATCAGTCAGTGGAGCTGCCCTAGTGGCAAAATCACATATGAATCTGCGGTAGTAACTGACCAGACCAAGGAATGTTCTGAGTTGTGATTTACATTTGGATTTAGGCCAGGTAAGTACTGCTTCCACATTTCTAAGTTGGGATTTAACCTGCCCTCTGCCTACGATATATCCCAAGTATTTCACTTCCACCATTCCAATGGCACATTTCTCAGGGTTAGTGGTAAACCCATGTCCCCTTAAAGACTGTAACACTGCTTCTACCCTTGGAAAGTGTGACTCCCAGTCAGAGCTAAATATGATGTTGTCATCTAAATGTGCAGTTGCATACTCCCTGTGGGGCCAAAGTAACTTATTCATAGCCCTCTGGAAAGTTGCTGGGTCTCCATGCAAACCAAAAGGCAGAATTTTGTACTGGAACAAGCCCTCTGGGGTAGAGAAGGCTGTTTTTGCTTTAGCAGCTTCAGTCAAAGGAAGCTGCCCTTTTGTCAAATCAAGAGTGGTGAGATACTGGCTTTTTGCTAGATTCTCCACCAGCTCGTCAACCTGGGGCATAGGGAATGAAACAAACTGAGAAACTCTCTTTAACTTGTGAAAGTCATTGCAGAAACTTAAAGCCCCTAAAGGATTAGGCACTAAGACAATGGGGTTATTCCATTCACTGTTTGACTCCTCTATGACCCCTAAGTGCAGCATCTCCTCCACATCTCATTTTACTGCTGCCTGTTTTGTCTGCGGTATGTAATAGGGTCTCTGATTTATTATCACCCCTGGAGGAGTAACAAAATCATGCTGTATGATTTGGGATTTTCACAGTATTAGCCGAGAATACATCTAGTTTTTTTGCTACTAAACTCATCAATTCTATTTTTAGGCTAAGATGGAGGGTGACCCTATGGAGGATTGGGGCACCTCTCAAACTGCAAACATCAAATAGGGCAGGAGTAAATCCCAATCTCGCTTTTCTTGTGACACCGTCCCCTTTATAATCTGTTTAAAGGTCTGGTTAAGCATTCTACTAAGCCATCGGTTTGCGAGTGATAAACTGAGGTGGTAATCCTATCTACCCTTATAAGTCGGCACAAATCATACACATATAACCTTTACCAGGGGTAGCACCTGAACAGCTCTGAGTGGAACCAGGAAGGCAGAGATGATAGTTAATTCACTGCCAGTATCCACTAAGGCCCAGATCTCCAAGCCTTCCACTTGCACCAACAAACAACAAACAGTCTCCACCGGGGAAATGCTTCCAACAGCCGTGCTGAGCACCGGTCGAGTTGTTTTTCCCGCGCTGCAGTCCAGACTGCTTTGGGCAGTCCCGGCATACATGACTGGACTCGCCGCTACCAAAACACACAGCCGGAGGTGGGTTTTTTGCTTTAACAACTGACACCTGGGTTCTAGGCTTAGGTACTGGCTGGAACCCCTGCTTGGCTTTATTAAATTTCCCAAGAGTCAGGTACCTCTCAATTGCCACCGCTAAGTCCTCAAATGTTTGGAGGTCAGCTTGTAGAGCCCATTGTTGTACAACTCGGTCTAATGCCTGTATAGCATGGCTAGAGCAGTGGTTCTCAAATTTGGTCCATAGGACCCCACACAGTTCATGTTTTGCAGGTCACCCAGAAGGAGCACAGGTGTACTCATAACTCACTGACACATTTTTTAAGAGATCCACAGGTGGAGATAATTATTTCACTTGTGATTCTGTGAGGAGACCTGAAAAACATGCACTGTTTGGGGTCCTGAGGACCGAGTTTGAGAACCTGTGGTCTAGAGCAACCATTTCCACCACACGCTGTGCAGAATTTTTATCCAGCTGCTACCAGGCTTTACTCAGGCTTTCTAGTTTTGCCAATTGTACTCTAGAAGGCTCAGACAGGCCAGTCACCCCAACCCTCTTTCAGATGAGGATAGGAGCTGACCTCAGACACTGTTAAATCAACATATACTCTTTGTGTGTCCCCTGTGAGACAGGGAGCTAATATGGCAGCCCACTCCTACTCTGGCCATTTTAAGTGAACAGCAGTGCATTCAAAGGTGCACAAAAATGCCTCAATATCATCTGTTGGTGTAAGCTTTTGTAACACCTCCAGCTCCTGACCAGCTTTTGTTATTTCCTGTAATTCAGCATGTAGTAACTGTATTTGAGTTTGTTGCCCAGCAGCCAGAGTTTGCTGCCCTGCAACCAATTCAGCAAACACTTTCACCACTTCCTCCATATTAAACTGCTTTTCCACTTTGTGGATAAATATAGCAGGCTTAATTAACTCTCTCTTGCAAGTCAGATTCCTAGCAATCTGTATCAACTGGCTTCCCTTAAAACTGCACTACATTCCTGGGCTCCCAGCCCCATACACAGGAATTAAGCAGTTTTATATTGTGCACAATTTGCATATACACATGGACAGATTATCACTGTGAACAAATGCCATTTTATGGCTGGCCTGCCACACTCACCTACCCAGCTGCTAGTAATGTGACTCAGACTCACCAGGACACTGCACAACAGGTAGCATCCTGAAATGTGTCTCACTGCCACTGTGGGTGGTTCTGGTCACTGTATCCAGGCTCTTGCTGCATAGTAGTGTCCAGCAAGGTCCCTGTTTGGGCAAAAATGTGACAAGAATCACATAGACCAGAGTAAAATCCAACAGCTTTATTTTCTCACCACAGGAATATATACAGGTCAGTGCAGTGTTCACAGGCAATATGTTACAGCAGGTACACAGAATCTTCCATACAGCAACACAGTTCTTTTATTGGAACCTCAGGTCCAGGATCCCTAACACTAGTCACCCCCAGGCCTATAACCTGGGTGACTAATTCACCATCAGGATCATTGTGGATTTGCACTGACACAACTTTAAAGACAGATAACAGGTGCTGCTAATTACCCTTGCTTGTGACTTACAAGTGATTCCAGGAAACCCTGGACTGGAACTCATTACCATGCTGTTTATTGCTCCATCTCTCCACCAAACTGCTGCACCACATTAACTTCATGTGAAAGCATGCTGTCCCTGTCACAGAACTTTTGTGCAATCCACTGATACTGACAAGGTAAAATAGAAGTGTCTAGTGTATGGAACAGGATTGTTTTGGAAAAACTGTGATACAGTATGCGGAGGTTCCAAAATGTGTGATGCTAGACAATATTAAATTGGGGAATTTATAATGTTAAGAATATTTTGAAGAAAGATAGACTACTAACATATAAATTGTACCATGATGAGCAAATGCACCCATAATACAAAGCATTCAAATCCCAATAATATTTCTGGAAATATGTAACTAAATAAGTTTTTCTCCAAGATCAAAACATATGGTGGATTTGAATAAATGCTTGGATTGCTGGACCACCAGATATGCAAAAAACCTACAAGCAATACCTGCACTTCTTCAACAATTTGTTTATCCATGAAACAAAGGTATGTGAGATAACTTAGTATAATCATCTATAGTTGTTCATTCAACTTCCAGCTTTTGAGGAGCTGTTGTGGTGTTTGTAGCACTAGCAATATTTGTATTAGACTGTCCGGCAGTTGTATACGCCAGAACTTCGGAATTGTTACTGTTACTTCCTGCTCCATTTTATGAATCTGTTCTTTTCATAAAATTATGTTGTTCACCAGTAAAGTGGCTGACTTGTTTTCTCCAATCCAAGTATATTGTCATATATACAAACATTCCCTCACAGATGTAACGAAGAATAAAATAAATCTTAATATCGCTTCCAGAAACTTTGGAGGAAATATTTCAAAGCTAGAAGAGATATAGGACCTTATTCAGAGGCGGCCGTATGGTCTACGACCGCACGGCCGCCTCGATGTTTTGCCAGTGCGCATGCGTGCGATGGAGCCGGCTCCCTCGTGCGCATGCGTGAGACCCGCTACGACCGACAGCGCCGGTCATAGTGGGTCTCTTTCCAAAGGGGGCGATCTGTCGATGTTGATTGACAGCTCGCCCCGTTTGGAAGGCGGGCCGGGGGGGTGGCAGCCCAAACGGAGGCATTCTCATGGGAATGCCTGCCGTTTGGGGGAGGCCCCACTGGCATCACTAGTGTTGTCAGTGGAGGGCTTCCGGCTCTGACAGAGCCAGAAGCTCTCCGGGGCTTATGACAAGTGAGACCCTACCCTAGGGTCTCATCGTAAGCCCCGATGGTCGCGATGGTCCCTGACCATCGCGACCATCACCCGAGCGGCCGTTAGAGCTGTGGGTGTTAACCCACAACCTAACGACCGCAACAGAGGCAGGCGGTCAGGATGCAAGTGGCCGCCCAGATTCTGAGCGACCGCTTGCATCCTCCGACGGCCTCTGAATGAGGCCCATAATGTGAAGAGAGATAAAGTATAACCAATCAGCTTCTAACGATCATTTAACAAGCTGTGCTTGAAAAATCACAGTTAGGAGGTGATTGGCTGATACTTTGGGAGAGACACTGCCAGACCTGGCATGGGAAACTGGACCACAATGTATTACAGAGTGTGGTGTTTGTAGCAGTGGCGTAACTAGGGTCTTTGGTGCCCAGGGCAAGATGAAAAATGGCACCCCCCCAACTATGTACACACGCCGAAGGTGCGCGTGCCAAAAAATGGACAAGAGGCATGGCCACTGAAAAATGGGGGGTGTCACCATGACATACCACCATTTCTCGTCACTCTGGGAACATTCCCCCAATAGTAGTGTCCCTTATGCAGTGCCCAAATACCAAGCTGGGAGTTACTCTATTTAAAAACTACCCCATATTGGGAGATTTCGCCATTAGTAACCCTCACTGTGATCTGCAGTGTTTTCAGGCCAGATATATTTAAGGCCAAACTCTTAGAAAAAAATATAAACAATTGTCAGTTTTACCAGTGTCTTTTAATTTAACCAAAAGGAAATGGTGCTAGAATAATGCACTCATCTGGAACTTTAATGGATTTTAAATGTCTCAGAACTTGCATACTTATGTAACTAACAAAACCTATTAATGTAAAGTGATGAGCAAAGAGGCTTGTTTGCTAAAAAGACATGATATTTAATGTAGCTTGTTTCCATTATCATGCTAAGTGTGATGTAGCCGCATAGCACAAGGCAATGGAGCGTCAAAAGCACATTAATGTAATTCTGCATTTTAATGTCCTAACAAGGCAGAAAAACTTTTCTCTACATTCCAATGTTATTTTTCATATGGCATTAACATCTAAAACTTTGTAACAACTACGTTGTTCATGCTGTTGAATATAAATAAAGTTGCGGCTGTATGTCCATTTCACGTGTGCCCGAAAAGGGGTGTGACCTTGTGACAGGGGACATGGCCTCACAGGAAATACCATCCCCATGAGCCACATCACAGTTTTCGTCATGCTACCATCCCCTCTATCCATAGAGTAGGTGTTGAATTCTGCTAGGCAGAGCAGCGGGAAAGAGGAGAGGCAGAACTGGGGTGGGAAGAGATGTTCTCTCTTCGGCTGAGTACAGTGATAGTGAGTTCACGCAGATTACAGTCACAGGCTGATAAATGGTTGTGACACTCTTGCGTCCAGTTGCCACTCCCCACCTCAGTTGCTGCTCACAAATGGTCCCTGTCTGGCAATCACTTTGCAAATAAATCCTCACTGCGGGCAACAATGGTAATGAAAGTTGATCCATGCTCTGTGCGACCCCGATATATCCATCTCTAGATCAGGGCCATATTTCATAAATATATTTGACTATATAAGTCAAGGCTTTATATTGTTAAAATTATTTTCAATTTCAATGTAACAAGATATATCATATTCTATACTATGTATATTAAAAGTACCCTCAGATTTCCATTAACTATACATAGGTACTAAGGGCCTGATTCAGACCCGCTCGTTAGGATACATTCGCTCATAGCTGCCGATGTTTTGCAATGTGCGCATGCGTATGCATCACAGTTCGGGTGTGCCAACTAGTCCATGCGATCGTGAAACGATCTCCCCATGTCTAAAGACACCCCGCCAGAATAAGTGACAGTATAAGCCGTTTGTGGGTGGTGACAGGGGTTGGTCGATTAAAAAGGGGGTGTGGAGGTGCGAACGCAGGCATGTCTGAGCGTCTTAACCCTGTTTTTGAGGCATGCATAATTAAGTCGGAGCATCATAGTACACGTCACTTGATTGAATTTCACACTGAAGCACTCGCAGTGCTTGCGGTAGGGTATGGTCAACCACAAGAGCTGCGTTCACTTCTGATGGTACTCGATGGTACCGATGGTTGCATACACTTCCTGGAGATGACGTGCATTAGTGGGCATCTTAAAACAGGCTGGTGGGCGTCTAAATACACAGCGCAAATACACGCCAAGACATAGTGGGCGTGCTAATGCCTTGTCGTGCAATCGCCTGCCTTGCTGTGGGCGCGTCGGATTTGCATTCGCTGGGTGCGAGCGTATGCATCTAGCGAGCGGGTCTGAATCGGGCCCTAAGCTTGTGTGCTATAGTATTTACATGGTCACAGATCTCAGTGGTGAATTCTAATATCATTATTATTTACAGTAGAAGAGTCATTATCACCCATTAAATCTGTGGCTAGTGGCATCGTCACTCAATATTTATTCATAATAATGCTACACAACAATATCTTTTACCTGTATATGTCAACATCAGATTTGCTTGTTTCTCTATGTTGCAGTAATGTCACTGATATCTAAATGTATTTGTACAGTGCTATAAAACTTCACAATAAGTGTAATACAGTTTTATTATACAGTAAATATGAGCAAATTGATTCTGTTTATTCCAACAATATTAGCCAAGGTTCAGTATAAACTGGGCTGAATTGATTGACAAATCAGCTGATTCACTATTTGGATCACTGGTAAAGGCATAGCAAATACATTCATGGTACATAAGTAGAAGTTCTTCAACATGGCCAGGAAACAGGAACTTAAAGCAAAATGTTTATTTAAATCAACTGCTTTCTATCATCCAATAGATCTCATCTTATGATTGTCTCCTTAAGAATGGAATGTGCACTGCAGCCAAATTCACAGAGAATCACTTTATGTTTGATGTCTGTTCTGTTTAAAAAAAACAGTAACAAAAGAGGAAGGTGATCAATTAAACAGGAAGAAGTGGTCACCACACTTCCTTATTTTCACTAGTGTTGCATACATTGTAAGACTGCATTTATTTTGTAATGTACAGAAATGTATGCTGAGATATCTATTTTTAAATGACTGAGACAGAAAATCTCTCTTTAACAATAAGAACACTTAATAACTCTGACATATTATTCTGAGATAATACTTGCTGTGAGGTGGAAATGTTGTATGCCAAATACCGGAAGAAACAGGAAATCTCAGGGGTTGTGTTCACTAACTCTTAGGTCAGGAAACAGACAGTGCAGGTGCATTATTTAAGAGCTTGTCAAAGATGATCTCCTGCAGCACACTGTTCCAGAACTGTATGTGTGCTTGCAGTAAGTGTGATCATTTATTAAACTGTTTCCCACTGAACAGTTTAACACATTGCATATACATTTTTATTGATGTAAATTATTTAAAGGAATAGAATTTACATCTACTAATTCATACAGTTACAAATAATGGAATTTATGTGTTCATTGTATATAAATAATTCCATTAGCTTATAGAACATGAACCCATAATAAAATACATCTTAGAAGGAAGGGCACTATGGGTGGTATATACAGAGCTTCTCTCATACGTTTGTCTGCACAAACCGAGAGCAAAACAGAACCAATTAATCATGGACTTATTAAATACTTGGCTGTGTACATAGCTGTTTCTAAGTCATTGGAGATAGAGACTCCAGCAAAATATTTTCACAGGGCTGCTATGGGTACTGTCAAATATGGTAATTGTTGCTACATCCTAATTTACTGTGCTCCACCACATTTGTCCACACTTGTATTGGCAGTAAGCTGAGCGTCCTCTACTGACCCACAACATTCTCTCATTATCTCTATTTCCCAGTGCAGTTCAGATATGTTACTATTATTTTATAAATGACTGTTCTTCATTCTCTGTCACTGAGCTTGTTGTAAAGTCTAAATAAAGAATTAACATTAAAAATACTCATCCTTGTACAGCCGTTTCTACTCAGTAAACTTTTCTTTATACTACTATTAATTATGACAATCTCCTAACTGGCATGTGACAATCTCCTAACTGACATCTGTTTAAAGACTCCATACTCTATGCCTTTGTAAATTCAACATGGATTATTTCCTATAGCGAATTACGTAGATATGTTTTTAAAAGGTCTGCCATCTACTCATTCATGTTTAAAATTTGGCTCCTCTTGGATGAATTTGCTACTTTATGGATTGCTCACCTTTCAAGAGATTCTGGTTCGGCATCTGGAAATTCACAAACTGATTTTTGTGGCCATAAGTTCCTCTTAGCAGTGTAAGTAGCAGCTAAGAAAAGTGTGCTCCAGAAGTGAATCCAGACTACTTCACCCTCAATGGCTCTGTTCTGGGAAAAACTCTATCACATCTTCTGTATTGATTGTTGGAGGCCTCCTTCCAGAAGTAGAGTCACACCTAATGCATGTTTGATACCTGGGAATGTTTCACTGCTATCCTCTCACAACCAGTCATTTGGCAATGCTTCTGTACCACCACCAGCTATTAGATACATATGTGTGTGGATTATCTCCCAATTGTCCTCCAAAGTTAAATCAATTAACCCTGCCTTCTCCTGATGGCCCCGCCAGTCCTCAATTAACTCCAAATGTTATTGCTGATTGGTTTGTACCTGTTCTCTTCTTGAAATGGTTAATTGATATAATTCAGCATTGTGCAACTTGCCCCCTCCTTGCATCCCTAGTTTGTCATGCTTGTATTCTCAGATCAAGCTCATTGTATTGAATTACCTTACATAGATGTACTCTGTAATTGGTACTGCTTTTATATACATATGTGTTTATTATTGCATACATAAAAAAAAAAAAAAATGTACTGTAATAATTATTCCTTATGAGCAGATAGGTCTATCAACTAGTTATAACACCACCACCATACAAAAACCCCTAGGCGCTAATAATAAAAATATATTGTGTGAAAAATTATATTAAAAAAAATATATACATATTAGAATACAGTATAATATTTATATCAATTCAGCTGCTAGTTCCAGTGAAGGACTGTGATAAGTCCAACCAAAAACAATTTAAGTAACTGGCTAGTAATATGGCAGAAAAATGCTGTCAAGACACATTGAAAAACAATTCAATATTTGATTCATAATAAATCAATGAAATACAAAACAGTAAGATACACATTTTTGCCCCCACACATAAGGCTTTATTAAATAGTTATTTTTTTATAAAGACTGTGGGGGCGAAATGCGTCATGGGACAACAGGCACACAGAAACTGTTCACTATATGAGCTAATCTCTGCAAAATTCATCTATAAATATTGGTCATAGTTGGCAGTGGAGCTCTCTGATTTGCATTTTTACATAAGAAGGACCTGCCTAGTCTGCAAAAAGCAGTGGGGTATCCCGAGCCAGGTGGCCAAGTGTGCATGCACTGGGAAAAAATCAAATAGCCTGAGTTTCATCTGGTAATATACTTCATATCCCATGTTTTTAGTACCGCATCGGTTCAAATCCCAACAGCGGAAGCCCGGCAGAGGTGAAGATCCCGACTGCACTAAAGGTAAGTATAAACTAACCTAACCCCCCTAACCCTCCCTTAGCGGTGCCTAACCCTAACCCCACTCTAAGTGCCTAAACCTAATCCCCCCTTCTACACTGCCTAAACCTAAGTTTCCCGGGGGGGTGCCTAACCCTAACCTCCCACCGGGGCTGGCTAACCCTAATCCTAGCCCTCCCAGGGGGCTGCCTAACCCTAAGTCCCCCCTAACCTAACCCTCCCCCTCTGCGGCTATCCACGCCCGGTGCCTGGCTTACCTTCGATCGGGATGCCGGGCGCCGGGCTCCCAGCGAAGTTAAAATGACAGGCGTCAGGATTTCGACGTCTGCCATTAGACCCTTGCTGGGATTAGACAGTCGGGATGCCGACGGTCGGGATTTAGACCGTCTGCATTCCGAC
Organism: Taudactylus pleione; assembly: GCA_031769625.1. Lineage (NCBI taxonomy): Eukaryota > Metazoa > Chordata > Amphibia > Anura > Myobatrachidae > Taudactylus > Taudactylus pleione. The sequence goes on from JAUIMM010000094.1 coordinate 37,174,031, forward strand.
TGCATCCCGTTAGTACAGACCTGTATATTATTATAGATACCAAAGTACACTACCTTTGGACTTCCCAAATAGTTCCTGAAATATTTTTTTTTCAAGTGACTTTCTCATTCAGCTTCTATATGCCTGTGTATGGAACGTGTGAATATTAATGCCGCTTACATATATATAAGTATCAACTAACTGCAGCAAGTTACATTTATTAAGAGATAGCTGTGCTATTTATATAACTTATATTGTAGATGTGGATAAGAACCTGTTTTTGTGATAACTATGTACCTTAGATCTTTTTTTATTATATGGATTTAGTTTTTTATTAAATATATAATTTTTATTTAACATTTATTGACAACATTTTTCTGCCATATCAGTATATATACAATTTACACTAGTGCAGTTCCTTATATTGTTTTTGTAGTTATGAATCAATTATACTCCCACACAATGTTTAGTTCTCTTTCAGCTAATATGAGTTAATAAAATTAATAGAATGGAATTGAATCTCAAATTAACATCTGCTTGTCACCATACCCACAAGAGTCATCAAGTCTAATTGTCCTCCTGCCATAACTAGCCATTTCAAAGGGAACAAGTGGTCAGGTAATTAGCTTAGCATATCTGTGTCAATAGGGCATACAGCCACGGGCCTGTGAATTTAAATCAATTTTCCACTAGTCTGTAATGATAGGATTAATAGGCAGTGCTCTTCCTGACAATTAACAAAGAGATGGATATACATTAAATACAAATATGAAATAAATTATGACTTTTCCAAACACATTTATTCATATTTCAGGAGTTTGGAAATCTGTTTGAAAATTTATGTTCAAATACAATAGTTGCTAAAAGTGTGTGACTTATGACTAACTGACATATAGGGAACCTATAGTATTTACATACTTTCTGGAAAAAAGATTGTTTATACAATAAAAATGTAACTTGTTGTATGAAATATATGGATTATTACTGATGTAGTTATGTCCGTGTGCAGAATCATAACAAAGTTAAACAATGAAAAAAGTTTTGGACTATGGGCCTGATTCAGAGCCGGACGCTCTGACCAGAGCGCTCATTCTGAATCAGAGCCCTCCTACCTAAAAATGGAGCGGCCTCCTGGCCGCTCGCATAGCTGTGGGTGACCACCCACAGCTTATGCGAGCGTCCATGATGATGGTCGCGACGGTCAAGACCATCGCGACCATCGGGCTTGCGCCGAGACCCTGCGGTAGGGTCTCGCTGCCGCAAGCCCAGGAGTGCCTTTGGCTCTATCAGAGCCAAAAGCACTCCCACTGACATCACTAGTGATGTCAGTGGGCCGGCTCCAGACGGAAGGCGTTCCCATGGGAACGCCTCCATCTGGGCAGCAACACCCTGGCACGCCCACCAAAGGGGGCGTGCTGTCAGTCACCATCGACAGCACGCCCCCTTTGGTGCGAGACCCATAGCAACAGCTCCCTCTGTCGTGCGCATGCGCATTAGGGCACCATCGACCTGCTCGCGAGCGGGTCTGAATTAGGCCCTATGTTTTGACCAACAAATATTATTATTATTATAATTATTATTATTATCCTTTATTTATATGGCGCCACAAGTGTTCTGCAGTGCCTTACAGGGTACATAAAATAAAGTGAAAGAAATGAGTAACTTACAGTACATTACACTGCAGGACAAGGACATGATTTATATACATTGCTGCAATAGTGATTAAAACCCTCACTATAAGCAGCAGGGAGTTAGCAGTCAAGTGTTTGGTGTCCTTGTTGGGAGTAAGGAGTAGAAGAAAATGTAAAGAAAAGCACATGAGGGAAGAGGTCCCTGCTCGTGAGAGCTTACATTCTAAAAGGGAGGGGCAGACAGACAGGCATAACACAAAAGGGGTAGATAGGGAGAATAGAGCTGGAAGTGGGTTAGGATGAGAGCTGGAAGGCCTTGATGAAGTAGTGGGTCTTGAAAGCCCATTTGAAGATTTGTAGAGAGGTGGAGAGTCTGATAGGGAGAGGGAGAGAATTCCAAAGGTAGGCAGCAGGGTGGGCAAAATCTGGGAGGCGGGAGTGGGAGTAAGTAATCTGTTGGCAAGAGAGGTGGCATGCAGTGAAGTGGACGGCAGAAGTGTGAAGGGAGAGAAGGTCAGAAATGTCAGTGGGAGAGGATTTGGTGAGGGCTTTGTAGGCAAGTGTAAGAAACTTGAATTGGTATCTAAAAGGGGAAGGGTAGCCAGTGTAGGGCTTGAAGGAGAGGAGAAGCAGATGTAGAATGTCTGGAGAGGAAGATGAGCTGTGAAGCAGCATTGAGGACTGCTTGTAGTGGAGAGAGGTGGGAGACTGGAAGGCCAGTTAGGAGAAGGTCACAGTAGTCTAATCTGGAGATGACCAGCGAGTGGATGAGGGTTTTAGTAGCATCCTGGGTGAGGAAGGGTCTAATCCTTGAAATATATTTTAGGTGAAAATGGCAGAACTGCGTGAGGTGCTGAATGTGTTGTTTAAAGGAGAGGGAGGAGTCTAGGATAACTCCAACACACCGCACTTTGGGACTAGAGGAGATAGTTGCACCATCAATAGACAATGAAATTGTTGGAAGTGAGGTAATGGAAGAGGATGGGAAGATGATCAGCTCAGTCTTAGACATGTTAAGTTTACGAAAGTTCTGGGACATCCATGAAGAGATAGCAGAGAGACAGTTTGAGATATGGGTAAGGATGCGAGGGGGAGAGATCAGGGGTGGAAAGGTAGATCTGAGTATTATCAGCATAGAGATGATATTGGTTGTCAAAAGAGTTGATGAGTTCACCTAAAGAGGATGTATATAGGGAGAATAGGAGAGGTCCAAGAACAGAACCTTGGGGAACTTCTACTGTTAGTGGAAGTGGGGGGGAAGAGGAGTCATGAGAGGGGACAGAGAAGGATTGATCAGAGAGGTAGGAGGAAAGCCAGGAGAGGGCAGTGCCACGTAGACCATGAGAGTGAAGGATTTGCATGAAGGGAAGGGTGATCTACAGTGTCAAATGCAGTAGAGAGGTCAAGGAGAATGAGCATAGAGTAGTGGCCCTTGGATTTGGCAATAAGGAGGTCATTGCATACTTTAGTGAGGGCAGTTTCAGTGGAGTGGTGAGAATGGAAGCCAGAATGAAATGAGTCAAGGAGGAAGTGGGAGGAAAGAAAGGTGGTAATGTGGTTGTAATGCCTAGGGGCTGATCCAGTGGTGGGTGGATATTCACACCTAGGGGCTGATCCCGTGATGGGTGGAGACGCAGCCATGGCTGCATCTATTGGTGGTTGCCTGTCTGTGACTTTATGCAAATGCCATTACAGAACTCTTCCCTGGTGTACATCTATTCATCCAAATGTGTAAGGACTGAGACGCCCACTGTCAGCATCCATACACTCTCTATTACAGATTGGTGTGTCTTTAGATGCACCACCGGTTGTACCATCAAAACTTGCACCAGCCATATGGGAGATGCAGTTTCTCTGTCCGTGTATGGCCTCCTATGTGTGTGGTTCAGCGTCTGTGTATGCAACCACTTTCGCCGACACACCCAAAAGAAGGACTATCTCTGTGCGTGTACTAAGACACTTCCCTATCACTGCCCAGGAATGCCCTTCACTTTTCCCAGATGTATCTGATACAGTGTATCTCAATGGTAACAGCGTCTTTGTGCGTTCTCTCTGTGTAACACATGCTCCATAGGAGTTTTAGGGATTTTCACGCACAATTGCAAAACATTGTTCAACTATGTGAACACCGGCATTGTGTGTGATTCAGAATCAGGCCCTTAGTGGGCACGTACCTATCTGCATAAGAACCTGTGCTGCCTTTTTATTGCCCACCCAGTGGAAAATGCTCACTTGTGTATAAAAGGACAATTTGTCACATCTGGGGAATCTATAGTATTGAATAATTGTTCATTTTGTTCTGCCATATTCCAGGCATACAGGTAATACAGAAAAAGTGTTATATTTCTGTTTTTTTTATCACTTTATCTGTACATTTCTATGCAATTTGCTATATGTTTTTATTATATCCAATGCCATGTACCTTGTAATGTTAAATCCAAATTTACATAGGTTTTGTACATGTTACTCTAATAAATCTATAGGCCTGCTATGAAGAGAATAATTGCTTGACTTTGTTAGCCTTGCTGTGGATTTTTGGGGTCTTATGTATGGGTGGGCATGAGAACTGTTTTGGGGATGATTTAGCCACTCTGTAACCTGTATGAAAGATAAAGCTAGATTCAGGGTCGGATTGGGTTACCAGGAAAGCGGGAGAGTTCCAGCTGGGCCAGTCCCATGAACCTGGCTGCAGGGTTGGACGACACTGCCGGCCAGGCTGGGTTGGCACTACTTTGCCTGCTGCCGCACTTCCGGGATTTGCGTTCCACTATGGAATGCAAACTGGAAGCTCACAGCTCCACCATCACTGTGTGGTGTCCTCTCCCTCAGTCTCCACCACCAGCCATCAGCCCCCTGTCTCTATGGCATGGGCGGAGCCGGAGCATCCCCTGGGGCTGCGGGAGGCAGGTTTGAGTCAGACATTGCTGGAATGACAGGAGCGTGTGCAGAGCGCAGCTATAGCTGGAACAGAGGAGGAGCGTAACGTATACCCATCCTGTCCCTGCTATTTTTACTATAACTCCCATCCTGCACGGAACTACTACTACTACCAGGGGTAATTGGGATGGAAAACTATCCCGGGAAATTTACAGAAGCAGCCCTAATGGGGGGCGGGTCTGTTGAGGGGGTGGGGTTTGTTAAAGGGGATGGGATCCCTCCACACATGCCCTGATTATGATTTGGACACTGTTGAGGCCATCCTTGAATCCTTTGCTGCAGCCCTTCCCTGGTGCACATCTGTGCTTACGAAATGCAAAGACTGAGACGCACGCTGTCAGTGTCTACAGATGCTGCAATCATGCTTTGTGAATGTTACATCTGCGTCTGATTATCCAAGCCCCGGTAACTGCCTAGGAACAGCCAGCACACTTCTAATATACTTTTTGGTGTAATGGGTATGAAATACCGGTGGCTTAATAGCCGCCGGTTCAAATCTCAACACCGGAACCCCGCATAGTCAAGGTCCCAACAGAGGTGGTAAGTATGCTATCCTTAACCCTCCCCCTCCCCTTACCTTAACCCTTCCTTAGTGGTGTCTAACCCTAACCTCCCCTCCCTGCAGCCTAACCCTAATTTCCCCTGGGGGTGCCTAAACCTAACCCCCCCATCCCCGGGGACAGTGCGCTACTTACCTCCTTCTGAATGATGGAATGCTGATGCTGGTATCCAGATGTAATTCGGGATAGCGGCATCTGCATTTTGCCTGTGGTCGGGATTCCGGCATTGGTATATTGACGGCCAGTATCCCGTCCACCGGCATTTTAACTACATCCCCTTTTTAGTGCATGCGTCTGAATCCATACTGCAACCTGTGTATGTACACCATAGGGACGCACAAGCGGTGTAAAGCACACACTTCTGCAGATGAAAAACAATGCACAAGAAAAAAAAACACACACTGACCCCCCACAGGAAAAAAACCTACATTAGCCCCCACAGGAAAAAAAATAACACATTGGCCCCACAGAAAAAAAATAATGACGGTGGTGTACTGTATGTACCTGGGACGGGGGGGTATTGTGTGTAGTGTATGTCCCTGGCCTGGGGGGGTAATGTATATCTAGGGGGCCAGGGAGTAGGGTATGATCCGGAGGCCGAGGAGTAGGGCGGATTATGGGTATGTTCCATGGATGGTAATTAGGGTGGGTACTGTATGTTTTGTGAGGCCATGGGGTAGTCTAATTAGTTAATCACCCCCATCAGAGCCTGGAGCATGAGCCACCGCTGAGGGCAGGATGGGAGTAGTAGTAGTGGGAAGCAGGAGGTTGGATGGGAGTAGTAGTAGTGCAGATCAGGGGGCAATATAGGAGTAGTAGTAGTGCAGATTAGAGGCAGGATGGTAGTAGCATTGGGGCTCCGGATCATACACTACTCCCTGGCCCCCTAGATATACATTGCACCCCAGGCCAGGGACATACACTACCCACAGTACATATTGGCCCCATTCTGTGGGGCCAATGTGTTATGTTTTATCCTGTGGGGGCTAATGTGTTTTTTTTTCCTGTGGGGGTCAGTATGTGTTTTTTTTTTTTCCTGTGGGGGCAATTGTGTTTTATTTTTTCTTGTAGAGGTCAATATGTTTTATTTTTTTCATGTGGAGGTTAATGTGTTTGTTATTTCCTGTGAGGGCCAATGTGATTTATTGCTTTCTGTAGGGGACGGGATACTGGCCGTCGATATACCGACACCGGAATCCCGACCACAGGCAAAATGCCGATGCTGCAATCCCGAATGACATCAGGATACCAGCGTCGGCATATCTAACGACAGAATGCCGAACATCCGGAAGCAGGTAAGTAGCGCACTGTCCCCGGGGATGGGGGGTTAGGTTTAGGCACTCCCAGGGGAAATTAGGGTTAGGCAGCCCCCAGGTAGGTTAGGGTTATGCTGTCGGGGAGGTTAGGGTTAGGCACCACTAAGGGAGGGTTAAGGTTAGGGGGGGAGAGAGTTAGGGATAGCATACTTACCACCTCTGTCGGGATCTTGACTGTGTGGGGTTCCGGTGTCAGGATTTGAACCGTCGGCTATTAAGCCACCGGTATTTCATACCCATTGCACCAAAAAGTATATTAGAAATGTGCTGGGTGTTCCTAGGCAGTTACCGGGGCTTGGCTAATCAGACGCAGATGTTACATTCACAAAGCATGATTGCAGCATCTGTAGACACTGACAGCGGGTGTCTCAGTCTTTGCACTTTCGTAAGCACAGATGTGCACCAGGGAAGGGCTGCAGCAAAGGATGGCCTCAGCTGCGTTCAAATCAGAATCAGGCCCTATGTGGAGGGATCTCGCCCCCTTCAACAAACCCCACCCCCTTAACAGACCCACCCCCATTAGGGCTACTTCCATAAATTTCCCAGGCTAGTTTTCCATCCCAATCCGCCCCTGGCAAGATTTAATGCTGAATCCTGTGTAACCCCTCACAGTATACATCCACGTCACAGACACAATTAGGATGCCCTTCATGACTTTTAGGTAGGAAAATTATACAAAGTTCTATTTTAGAGGACATCAGCACTTGTGGCTAAAGATGCTCAAATGTGTTACAAAGTGGTTCTTCAACTGTTAATTCAAATCGGCTCCAGCTACAAATTTGCAATAATTATCAACTTTAGATGTACTAAATATTAGCTCTAAATTAGATGGTAAAAGTTTGATATGTTCAAAGTTCTTTCAGCTGGAATTACTACTATATTTCACATCATTTGCTTCAAGTAATTTAAAATAATTTTAGCATCTCTATTTGAGACCCAAACAAAACACCTGGCTAACTGGTATCTAACGAACAATATGGGGCAATGTAATTCAGACTGTAAAGCAGTGGTCTCATGGTCCCAAAGAAATGATCCAGCAGTACCAATGAGGCACTAGCAATTGGACAGTACAGGGCCTGATTCGGAGTCATACGTAGTTCAGTGCGGCCGCATCTAACAAATATTAGCAAGCAGTGCATGTCAAGTAGCAAATATACTTATCTTTGTGTATCTCCAGGTGATTCTGAGTTGGTTGTATCTCAGCAAAGATGTGGGAGTGCCATGGGGGTGTAGTCAAATTTCCTTGCTGTTCTGATGCGTGCTTATGATGAAGGGTTGTTTGTTTCTGACAGATCAGCATGGGTAGGTGTAAGTGCTGATACTAATAATGGCGATTGTGGCTGCAGATGGCAGAAAGAGTTGGATGGTGCAACTATACAAATAAAGACATATAGGTCCGTATTCAATTTGAGGCGAAAAGTCCAGACTTTTCGTCTGCTGGACTTTTTGCCTCCTTCGCCTGTTTCCCAGGCAGAAAAGTATTGCGCGCGTGCCCGCTATTCCCCGTATTCAATTCCAAAGTAGGCCATATCGGGAACAGGCGAAACTTGGATCGGCGAAAAAATATGGGAATTTTCGGGAAATAATTGTAGGACCCCCTAAAGATGTCCAGACCTCGGGGATCACTATGGGTACCCCCGTTTTTGCCTGCAGAAGTCAGGCTTTTTAAATAGATGCGGAAGGTGGTTATTTTTCCCGACATTGAAGAAGTGATGCTGAAGAGCACTTAGTTTTTTTTTTTCGTTTTTAAAAGTGGTCCCATCAAATTTGGGGTACATGAAAATGGGAGTAAGCATATTTTTAGATCATTTTAAAAAATTCTTCAAAAATACAGCTGCCGCTACTCTGCGCAATTAAAAAAAACACCTGTCACATACTTGGGGACCTCACCAGAATTAATTTTGTTAGTTTGGCATTTTGTTTCCCTATTTTTTTTTTCATCCCAAAATTGTAAAAAAATTTTGGGGGGTGTCCCGATTTTTTTTTTTTTTGCACATTTCGTTTTAAGGGGGCATTTCCAAGGGTGCAGGCTATTTTTTTTAAGCCTGCTCCCCTAAACCCAAAATCTGCACTTTTTTTCACCTGCTACAGGTAATTGAAAAATTATCCCTGTTTTTTTAAAATGACCACACCATTTCCGAAAAAAAAACGGGAATTTTTGGGAAATATGCCTGGGACCCCCCTAAAGATGTCCAGACATGGGGGATCACTATGGGGATACCCATTTTTGCCTGCTGAAGGAAGTCAGGGTTTGTAATAGCCGCACAAGGTGCAATTTTGCGGCAATGAAGAAGTGGTAAAGAATACCACTTAGAAATAGTTTTTTTCCCCAAAAAATAATTCTATCAAATTTTGGGTACATGAAAATGGGGGTAAGCATTGATTTAAGTCTCTAAAGTTATTTTAAAAAATCTGCAAAATTGCACCTGCCACTTGTCCCCGCAATGAAGAAAACACCTGCCGCATACATGGGGACCCGACCTGAATTCATTTAGATAGTTTGGCACTTTGTTCCCCTATTTATTTATTTTTTTACCCCCAAAATTAAACCAAATTTTTTTGGGGTGTCCCAAATATTTTTTACCTTTTTTGACGCAATTTACCTTTAAGGGACTGTCCTAAGGCTGCACGAAGCTTCCCGCAATGTTGTACCCCAAGACCGCAATTCTGCACTTTTTCTGCCTGCTATTCATAGGCGAAACTTTTTCGCCTATTACATTGCATTGACTTTCCGCCTAGGCGAAAAGTCTTCCAAATTAAATACGGAAGAAACTCAAAACAGGCGAAAATGACGTCATCGGCGAAAAAGTATCACGGAAACAGACTTTTCGCCTCAAATTGAATACGGCCCATAGTCATATTAACACACCACTGAAAAACTGCTTGCTGCTGCCATCCAGACTTGTGGCAGCTTTCCATGCGACTCAGGCCCAAAATGCGCATCCCTGAGATGGAAATACCACATGTGCACCCTTGTAAAATCATATATTATGGAGGGCAGCCCCCTAATACCCTATGCGCTCCACTGCTACAAGCAGGGGCTGGCTGGCAAATTTTAGTCTGGGGGGCACATGCAATCAAGTGGCTCGGGAGGGGGGCACAGACCGAGGTCTAGCACCGTAGATGCAGATGGAGGGCTGCACCCCGGGTCGGTCCGCCACCCATAGCATTCGGGTCGGACCGGGCCCCATAGCATCCGCAGTTACTGCACCTACAGTAGATACGCGACTGCACACATATACAGTAACACACATACATACTATAGTCACATACATACAGTTACACACATACTGACAAACTTATTCACAGTCACACACTAATACACACCTAGTCACAAATTAATACACACACATAATCACATACATACACATTTATTTACTGTCACACACTAATATACACATACATACAGTAACACACTAATACACACCTACTGTCATAAATTAATACACACACACACAGTCCACAAATAATCACATACACACACATTCATAAATATAGTCAGACACACATACACACAGTCACAGACATACATACACACACTTATACAGACATACACACAGTCACACACAAACATGCATAAACACACTTAAATATAAACACATACAGTCAAACACACATACGTACAGTTAGAGACAAATATATACACACAGATACATACATACATACAGTTACAGAGACACATATATACACACAGATAGATACATACATACAGTTACAGAAACATATATATACACACAGATACATATATATATATACATATACACACAGATAGATACATATATACAGTACATACATAGTTATAGAGACGCATACTTACACACTTATACACACAGATACATACACAGTCACAGAAACCCCCCTCCTTCCTCTCTATCACCTTACAGCCAGGCAGGGCACAGTATACTCACTGTTTATGTACTCTGGGCCTGATTCAGAGCCGCTCGTAAGCGGCCACTCGTTCGCTCCGACCGATGTTCGCACATCTGCGCATGCGTATGGGTCGTAATGCGCCAACCAGTCATTGCGGTCGGAAATCGTGTGTTCTCAAAATTGCGAGTGCCTGCTAATTTGAGTGACAGGATGAGGCGTTTGTGGGTGGTAACAGGGGAAGGTGCTTGAAAACGGGGAGTGGAGATCCGAACGCAGGCGTGCCAAACGGTCAAAACAGGCGTTTTAAGGGTGTGCATAATTAACAAAGCAGCGTCATCGGCCACGTCACTTGGTTGTCTCTTAGCCTGAACTGTTCGCATGATTGCGGTAGGAAAATCCAACCACAAGCACTGCGAGCAGTTCAGACGCCTTTCGATGTACTCGATTAATCTAATAAATAGCGGAGATGATGTATGATGCGAACGGCCAGGGGGCGTTTTTACAAAATAGCTAGCACATATTTCGTTCGCTCGCTCAGACATAGAGGCGTCAACAGACCGCAAAGAGCGAGCGCTCTATTTAAATATCCGGCCCCTTTTTCTGAACGAGCGAGCGCAAATAGCGTCCGGCTCTGAATCAGGCCCTCTGTCTCCTCCATCCCCTCTCTCCCATGCTGCTGCTGCTGGCCTGGCACTGACTGCCATGTAGCCCCGCCCCCTGTCCCGAGTCCGCCTCCCCGTTAGCCTCCATCGAACTGCACTGCGCTGTGACACTGTCAGTGACTGCAGCTGCAATTAATGGCCTGGGGACCGCTGCAAGAGAACGGAGAACAGGAGGCGGGGCAAGAGGTAGGACGTCCAAAGGAGCAGAGAGGACCAGCCCCAGCCGACGACCTTCCACTATGTATATGCAGAGCACGGCTGCGGGCGGCCCTGGGTCACTAAAATGTTACCGGCCCGGGGGGGACATGGCACCCTGCCCCCCCGGCCCAGCCCGCCCCTGGCTACAAGGTAGCTCCCCTGCACTCATTTCTATTAGAAGCAGCAATTTGAGTAGCAGCTTGCTGGTTCACCAATGCTTTCCATTGCAGATTTGTTTTTTATTAAAGCCCTGTAAAGGCTAATTAAGAACCTGACAGAGGAAGGTAAATACCCTAATCTCCCCTGTCCCCCCACTAACCCTCCTGTACTGGTGACTACATCCCGTTCATGCTCTCTGGTATTGCTATAGCTAGATATGGCTAGATATCATGCCACTTGGGTTATGGATGAATTGTCATGGGGGTGTAGTTTTAGTTCGGAGGGTAAACAGATATAACAATTTATGGTTAAAGGCAGTGGGTTTTTACACATGGTGCATCTGGTTAGGGCAATGGTTCTCAAACTCAGGGCCTGATTCAGAGCCGGACACTATTTGCGCTCGCTCCTTCAGAAAAAGGGGCCGGCTATTTAAATTGAGCGCTCGCTCTTTGTGGTCTGTTGATGCCTCTATGTCTGAGCGAGCGAACGAAACATGCGCTCGCTATTTTGTAAAGACGCCCCCTGGCCGCTCGCATCCTACGTCATCTCCGCTATTTATTAGATTAATCGAAAGACGTCTGAACTGCTCGCAGTGCTTGTGGTTGGACTTTCCTACCGCAATCATGCGAACAGTTCAGGCTAAGAGACAACCAAGTGACGTGGTCGATGACGCCGCTTTGTTAATTATGCACACCCTTAAAATGCCCTTTTTGACCATTTGGCACGCCTGCGTTTGGATCTCCACTCCCCGTTTTCAAGCACCTTCCCCTGTTACCACCCACAAACGCCTCATCCTGTCACTCAAATTAGCAGGCACTCGCTATTTTGCGAACACACGATTTCCGACCGCACTGACTGGTTGGCGCATGCGCAGTTGAGCGAACATCGCTCGGAGCGAACGAGCGGCTGCTTACGAGCGGCTCTGAATCAGGCCCTCAGTCTTCAGGACCCCACACAGTGCACCAACTATGCAACCTGGAAAATGTGTACAGGTGTATTCATTACTTACTGACACATTTTAATTATTTTACATGTGATTCTGTGAGGAGACCTGGAAAACATACACTGTTTGGGGTCCTGAGGACAGGAGTTTGAGAACCTGTGGGTTAGGGGATAGTCTGGCTTTTTGTGGTTGTATGGCTTTTTTTACTTTTGGTAGATCAGGGTAGGCTGTCACTCAGGTGGCGGGCCGTGTTTGTTTGAACTAGGCTTTGATGGAAAGCAATACTCCTTGGTGGTCTCATAGTGCAAGAGTGGTTAGGTGGCACTCCCCCTTTTGAGAATGGCTGCATTGTCTCTACCTCAGGGAAAGACATTCTCTCCATCTCAGGGGGGAGGGGGGGGTGTGTGTGTGTGTGTGTGTGTGTGGGGACAGTGCTATGCCAATTAAGGGAGAGTTGTACTGTCCAATCCTGGTTGTGCTGGGGTGGGTACCACAGTGTTAATAGTAGACTATTAGGTGTTAGTGGGATGGGTTTTGGGGCAGTATATCAGTAGGCAGGAGAAGCTTCCATTTTTCACTTTTCCAGTCGTGATCCCCATTCGATTAAGTTGTTTTATGCTTTTCTTTTAATTTGATTGGAATGCAATTTTTTTGTGTCCATACTTTCCAACAACAGAGGTGCAGCCTGGCAGAGAGCAGTGGTCATTTGCCCAATCATGGTTGTGCTGGGGTGGGTGCATTAACTTAAATATGTTTTTATGGATGTGGCCGAGTTTGTAGTGCTTTTTTTTCTTTCTACCCTTCATAACTACAATCCTAATTCAATACATTTGTCTGCAACGTCGTTAATCAGCTATACAGTAGTCTGTGTTTATTTCTAGTTAGCTTGATAAGTTAAAGTATGGAATAATAAAACCACTGGGTAACTTAGAGTAGCCAAATACTCAGCAATACAATTGTTTGTGTGTTTATTTCTAGTTAATTTGATTAGCTGTATTAATTAGGGATGAGTGGGTTTGGATTTCTGAAATCCGAACCCCCCCAATCCGAGCCGGGAACTGAGTGCGGCTCGGGTTTTCCTGCCTGACTTGGAACTGAAATCGAGGCAAAACGTCATCATCCCGCCTTCCGGATCTCGTGGGTTTTTGATTCTATAAAAGGTCACTGCGTCAGCGCCATTTCTCACTCCGGCTGTGGTCAGTGAAGAGAGAGGGTGGGAGCTAGGGCTGGCTAGGCTGTGTTGTGCTGCTGTTGTCCATAGGGGCTTTGTCTATTCAGTCCATAGGGGCTGACTGGGCTGTGTTGTGCAGCTGTTATCCATAGGGGATGGCTGGGCTGTGTTGTGCTGCTGTCATAGGGGCTGGCTTGGCTGTATTGTGCAGTGTCCCATAAAGGCTGTAGTCCTAGAGGGGTGCTGTAGTGTTGTCCAGGGGGTGATCTATCCATCAGGGGTGCTCCCCCAAAGTGCACTCCAAAAAAATAAATAAAAAAAAGGGTTTTTTTGTTTGTGAATTGTGTGCACAGTAGCCGCATGTGCATCAACAAAGTAACACCAAGCATGTGCCTGTGTCATAAGTAAAGGGCTGGCTGGCTCATCTGTTAAAGGGCGGTGTAACCCCCAAAGTGCACTCCAAACAAAATAAATTATTTTCTGTTTTTGTGAATTGTGTGCACTGTGGCTGCACTTGCATCAACAAAGGAGCAGCACGAAGCGTGCGCCTGTGTCATAAATAAAGGGGCGGCTGGCTTAACCATTAAAGGGTGCTGTAACCCCCAAAGTGCACTCCAAAATTTTTTTTTTAATTCTTCTTTTCTGTGTTTGTGTGAGCTTTAGCCGCACGTATATATCAATCAATATAACATAACTGGAGGACCAAACTATGTCCCCTAAAAATAAAATAGGGAAAGATCAAGAACCACTTCCTCCTAGTGCTGAAGCTGCTGCCACTAGTCATGACATAGACGATAAAATGCCATCAACGTCGTCTGCCAAGGTCGATGCCCAATGTCAAAGCAGAGGGCATATAAAATCCCAAATGACAAAGTTCAGGAAAATGACCTTAAAAAAAACATTTAAATCATCTGAGGAGAAACGTAAACATTTACGACACGAAGTGGCAAGGAACGGCTAAGGTCTTTCCCTATGTTCATGACTAGTGGTTCAGCTTCACATGACGATGGAAGCCCTCCTCCCGCTACAAAAATCAAACGAGTTAAGCTGGCAAAAGCACAGCGACGAACTGTGCGTTCTAAGAAGATATCAAAATCCCCAAGGAGAGTCCAAGTGTGGTGACGGTTGCGATGCCTGACCTTCTCAGCACTGGACGGGAAGAGGTGGCTCTTTCCACCATTTGCACGCCCTCTGCAAGTGCTGAAAGGAGCACCCACAGTCCACTTGCTGCTATGCAAATTGAAGATGTCACTGTTGAAGTACAACAGGATGAGGATACTGGTGCAGCTGATGCTGAGGAGGAAGTTGGCGAGGAGGAATCTGATGGTGATGTGGTTTGTTTAAATCAGACTCCAGGGGAGACAGCTGTTGTCCATGGGATGAAAAAGCCCATCATGGACATTCCTGGGCAGAAGACCAAACATTCCACCTCTTTGGTCTGGCAATATGTCTATCCAAATCCAGACAACAACTGTCTTGCCATATGTACCATATGTAAAGGTGAAATAAGTAGGGTAGGGACGTTAACCACCTAGGAACATCCTCCCTCATACTTCACCTGCAGCGCATTCATAAAAAGTTACTGTCAAGTTCAGAAAATTTGGCTAAGAACGTAAGTAGTCCAGGGACACCTAAATCCCTTTGTCCTGTTGTATCCAAGTGCCTGTAAACCACACCGTCAACTCCCTCCTTAGTCAGGATCGGAAGTAGTCCTGCAGGCCATGTCACTGGCATGACTGACTCTCCTATCCGGGATTCCTCTGGAGGATCCTGCATTGCTACGCCTACTGCTGCTGCTGGGAGTCGTTCATCATCCCAGAGAGGAAGTAGGAACACCACTACTTCTACTAAACAATTTACCCTCCAACAGTACTTAGCGAGGAGGATGAAGTATGACAGCAGTCATCCTGCAGCAAAACGTATAACTGAGGCCTTGACTGCTATGTTTGGTGCAGTGGGATTTAGACAATTGATGGAGGTAGTGTGTCCCCGGTTCCAAATCCCGTCTAGATTCAACTTCACTAGGCAGGCGATACTGAGACTGTACAGAAACGTCAGAAAAAGTGTCCTCAGTGTCCTGAAAAATGCGGTTGTACCCAATGTCCACTTAACCATGGACATGTGGAACAGGGCAGACTAAGGACTATATGACTGTGACAGCCCACTGGGTTGATGTATCACCTTACGCAGCAACAACAGCAGCATAACCAGTAGCAGCATCTCAGAAACGCCAGCTCGTTCCAAGGCAGGCTACGATGTGTATCACCGGTTTCAGTAAGAGGCACACCGCCGACAACCTCTTAGAGAAACTGAGGGAAATCATCGCCCAGTGGCTTACCCCACTTAGACACTCCTGGGGATTTGTGATATCTGACAACGCCACCAATATTGTGTTGGCATTACATCTGGGCAAATTCCAGCATGTCCCATGTTTTGCTCACACAATAAATTTGGTGGTGCAGAATTTTCTGAAAAGCGACAGGGGCATGCAGGAGACGCTTTGGGTGGCCACTTTCGCCATTCAGCGACTGCGTGCCGAAGACTGGAGCGCCAGCAAACACTCTTGAACCTGCCCTGCCATCACCTGAAGCAATAGGTTGTGACGCGGTGAAGTCAACCCTCTATATGCTTCAGTGGATGGAGGAGCATAAAAAGGCCATTCAAGCCTATATATCCACCTATGACATAGGCAAAGGAGGGGGTATGCACCTGACTCAAGCGCAGTGGAGAATGATTTCCGTGTTGTGCAAGGTTCTCCAGCCCTTCGAACTTGCCACACGTGGTCAGTTCAGACACTGCCAGCTTGAGTCAGGTCATTCCCCTCATCAGGCTTTTGCAGAAGCAGCTGGAGAAAGTGAAGGAGTAGCTAAGATTGAGCGATTCCGCTCGGCATGTGGGACTTGTTGATGAAGCCCTTCATTCGCTTCGCTAGGATTCCAGGGTCGTCAATCTGTTGAAATCAGACCACTACATTTTGGCCACCGTGCTCGATCCTAGGTTTAAAGCTTATGTGATGTCTCTCTTTCCGGCTGACACAAGCCTGCAGAAGTGCAAAGACCTGCTGGTGAAAACACTGTCAGCTGAAGTGAAACGTGACACGTCAACAGCTCCTTCTTCATTTTCTCCAGCAACTGGGGCTGCCAGGAAAAAACTTAGGTATCCTAAGCAACCCGCTGGCGGTGATGCAGGGCAGGCAGGACCAAGTTTGGACATATGGTCCGGACTGAAGGACCTGGCAGCAATTTCTGACATGTCTACTATCACTGCATATATTGTCACCATTGACAGAATGGTGGAGGATTACATCGGTGACAGCATCCAAGTAGGCATGTCAGACAGTCCATACCTGTACTGGCAGGAAAAAGAGGCAATTTGGAGGCCCCTGTACAAACTGGCTCTATTTTACCTGAGTTGCCCCCCCCTCCAGTGTGTACTCCGAAAGAGTGTTTAGTGCAGCCGGGAACCTTGTCAACGAAAGGCGTAGGAGGTTGCTTCCACAAAATGTGGAGAAGATGTTCATAAAAATTAATTATCAACTCTTCCAGGGAGACCAGCCTCCAGAACGTACAGAGGGACCTGTGGTGATGGATTCCAGCAGGGACGAATTAATACTCTGTGAGGATCAGGATGTACATAATACTGGAGGGTGAGGAATCGGTGATGAGGATGAGGACGACATCTTGCCTCCATAGAGCCAGTTTGTGCAGGGACAGATTAATTGCCAGCTTGTTTTGTGGGGGCCCAAATGAACCAATCATTTCAGCCACAATCGTGTGGCAGACCCTGGCGCTGAAATGATTGGTTTGTTAAAGTGTGCATACAACATAAGGGTGGGTGGTAGGGCACAAGGACAATTCCATCTTGCACCTCTTTTTTTTCTTTGCATTATGTACTGTTTGGGGCCTAGTTTTTCAAACTGCCATCCTGTCTGCCACTGCAGTGTCACTCCTAGATGGGTCACGTGTTTGTGCCGCCCACTCGTGTCGCTTAGCATAGTCAACCAGCTACCTCGCTGCAACCTTTTGGACATAAAAACACTATTGTGAGGTGTTCAGAATAGACTGGAAATGAGTGGAAATTTAAGGTTATTGATGTTAATAATAGCATAGGAGCAGAAAAAACCCCACAAATTCTGTGATTTTAGCGGTTTTTAAAAAAAATCCAACAGATCCAAAACACAAAACCCAGAACTCAAAACACAGAAGGGTGGTTTTGGCAAAACCAATCCAGATCCAAAACACGAAGAAAGATCCAGATCCAAAACACGAAAAGTGGCCGATGCACACCCCTAGTATTAATCCATACCCCAACTTAAGTGTGACTTATTGCTTATTTATACAGAGCCACCATATTTTACAGCAAATATGTACTCCTTCACATTAGTCTATTGCCCCATTGGGACTTCACATCATTGTATCTTGTAATCACTTCTCTATTTATTCATAAACCTCAAATCAATTAGATTAGAGGTGGGCTATGTAGTATTCATTAAGCTTTAATTTGGAGTTCTGAGAGTATTCTTTCAAACAACTTACATAAGAATAGTGTTACTATTTTGTGAATAATTCATTGAATAGCAATCTTCCAGTTACAGCCTAGTTAAGCAAACCAGAAATACAGAGATCCCAGTTCGCATATATTTGCAAAAATATGCCTAAATGAACTGAGATCTCTGTATTTCTATTATCATGTAGGTATTCAAGTCTCATTGCTGGACCTTTGCAGAGTGCTAGGGGAACATTTTTCCTTCTACTGGTCTAGAGTAGCCCCTCCCTTTTCATGCACCTGTGAAGGGCAATTGAGTTGATTTGAGTCTCTCAGTCTCTCTCTCTCTCTCTCTGTCTCTCTCATATGTCCTGGTGACTTAGGAAGTCCGCCGCCCAGTTGAAAACACCTGGGATAAATATTGCAGAGATTGCACTTCCCTCATGGCTGCCGGACTTCGTGTGCCTCCTTGAGGATTTATGTAGGCCACTGCTGTCGTATTATCAAACTGAACCTGGACAGGCCTGCCCTGAAGAAGGTCCTGTGCCATATTGAGTACTTTGTGCACTGCTCGAAGCTCCAATATAATTATTGGTAGATGACTTTCCTGGTCCGTCCACCTTCCCTGAAAGGTGTGATGACCTATCACTGCTCCCCATCTTCACAGACTTGCGTCCTTGGTGAGGAGTACCTATTCCGGGATCCATAACGGATGACCCTTGTCTAAATGAGTAGTCTCCAGCCACCAAGCAAGGGAGAGCCAAACCTCTAGTGAGATGCAAATCATCTGATGCTTTATCCGATGATACTGACCATCCCACTGGGCCAGGATCCACAGCTGTAGAGACCTGGAGTGGAACTGGGCATAAGCCACCATGTCAAATGTGGCTACCATGGAGCCCAGTATCTGCATAGCAAGTGAATTGACACTGATTGCTTGCAAAGTAGATTGTGCACACAAGACTGTAGTGCTACAATCTTGTCCCCTGGAAGAAGAATCCTCTGTCCCAGAGAGTCTAGCAGCACCCCCAAGTTCACCATTTGCTGAGTTGGAGAAACAAAATACTTTTTCCAATCGATTACCCAGCCGTGCTCCTGTAGGCAGACAATGGTCATTCGTAGAAGAAATTGTAACATCTCCTGAGATTGTGCCAATATCAGGAGGTCGTCTAGATATGGCAGTATCCTGACTCCTTGTTTTCTGAGACAAGCCATCATGACTGCCATTATCTTGGTAAATACCCGAGGGGCTGTGGCCAGACGGAAGGGTAAAGCCTGGAATTGGTAATGTTGCTGATCCACCGCTAACCTGAGAAAGGCCTGGTGGGATCTAGCAATCGGGACATGCAGATATGCATCTTGTATATCCAGTGAGACCATGAAGTCTCCAGGCACCAGCATAATTGAGCGTAGAGTTTCCATACGGAATTTTTGCCCATGGATGAATCTGTTGAGAGACTTCAGATTCAGGATAGGGCGGTGAGACACATTGGGTTTTTGAATCAAAAATACATTTGAGCAATAACCCATTCCCTGTTGCATCACAAGAATGGGGACTATGACTCCTGACCTCAGGAGTGCCCCAATTGACTCCCGGTAAGCCGAAGCTCTGACCGGGTCTGCAGGAAGGTTTGTAGCAACAAACCTCTAAGGGGGGTGTCTTAGGAATATGATAGCATAACCCTGAGAGACCAGCTCTCGCACCCAGGCATCTGCAGTTGTCTGCTGGCAGGCCTGGGAGAACTGTAAAGTCGGCCTTCAACCCCAACATCCTTCAGGGGGAGGCCCAATCAGACAGTAGGCTTACAGTCTGGCTTGGAAGCCGGGCGTTTAGTAGACCAAGGTTTCTTGGGCTGCGGTTTCCTGTGGGACTGACTGTCTTGCTGAGGACTGTTTCTTTGTCCTACCCTGTGGACAAAAGGA
Source organism: Taudactylus pleione (assembly GCA_031769625.1). NCBI lineage: Eukaryota > Metazoa > Chordata > Amphibia > Anura > Myobatrachidae > Taudactylus > Taudactylus pleione. The sequence goes on from JAUIMM010000094.1 coordinate 37,193,865, forward strand.
CCGAGATAACGACTGCATCCTAGAGGTAGACTTATATGGCAACTCAGCAGACTTCGGTGTTGCCAAAGAAGTCATTATATCATCCAATCCTGGCCCAAACATTACCTTCCCTGCAAAAAGCAAAGATTCCAGCGCCTTCTTAGACCCTGCCTTCCAGATCTTTAGCCAAAGGGTTCTTTGGGCTGCAATTGAGCTAGCTGAGACCCTCGAACCCAGGATGCCTGTGTCAATTCCCGCTTCCCCCATATATATAGCTTCTTCCCGCATCTGGCCGAGAAGTTACTGCTGCTCTCTGGTTGGATCAACTATAGTATCCTCCAGAGATTTTGTCCACTACTCCATAGACTTGACCACCCAAGCTACAGCCGTAGCCGGCCTAGTAATAGCTCCAGATAGTGAAAACATTGATTTCAAGTGGTTATCCAGTTTTCTAACTATAACCTCTTTTAAAGAGTATGCTGCAGGAATGGGCAACATAGCGCTCCTGATTAATCTTGTCACATGAGCATCTATATTTGGGGGGAATTTCCAAATTTATTACACTCCAGGTGAAAATGGGTCCCGAGAGAAAAAAGGCTGAAGAACAGATCCCAAATGAGGCATGAAAATGCTTACTAAGAGTATCCCATGCTTCAAACATGAGATTCGACAGCTGTCCAGACTGAGGGAAATAATCCTTAGTCACCGCCTGATGCCTAAAGATTGGCTCCTTAGATGCCAACAACACCTCTTCTTCCTCCATGCTGAGGACAGATCTGACCGCTCTTACTAGAGGGAACATCCACCAGAGACTGATGGTCTTCTTTCACTGAGACAGACCCTTGAAATCTGAGTATCAGAGTCTGATGAGGTCGAGTCAGACTCGTGAGGCAACACATGACGAGAACCTCTTTTATGCCAATGCTTTTTTAACTACCACCAGTCTATCCACCTGTGGAGAGGCTGAAGATGGCAGTATACTCGGACTAGAGTGAGCAGCCAAATTACCCCAACAGGGATTCATGGGGGGCATACACATAGGATGATGCACATGCTGTGCATACCCCATACCAGGAGGCGCTACTGCAGCCAAAGCCTGTACCTCCGTGGCTTTGCCTATTAAACAGGACAAAACCTCAGGCGTAATGGCCATCCACGATGACTTTGGTGCTGTTGCAGGTGTACCAGACATATTGGATAGCTGTTTGCAAAAGTTATTACACAACCCATACTGGTTAACATCCTGGTCCGATAAGCCTGCAGAACATCACTTACAGGAAATAAGCACTGAAGGCCTCCCATCCTCACCTTTACCTACAGACATGACAATGTATAAATGGTATAAGGTATACAATATAAATGCAATGTGACTTTGTATCAATGAACCACCTCACACACCTTCAGAGGGATGAGAAACACCGCAATAGCTGTACCTGACAATTTTGAAAGAATAGGCAATGTACACACACAGCAGCTAGCATACAGTCACATACAATGCATAAATATGCATATTTGCTAAAGTAATATGGACTCTAGATCAACTGACCAGCCCCGAAGGGGTAATGGTAGGATATAGAGTGCGCTATATTCCAAACCCAAGGGAGGTAGATAGAAAGACAGACCAAACCTCTGAGACCAACCGCTTCAGTGCACGAACCAACGCTAAACTGCGCACGTCTCACACACGAGGTGGTCAATTATAGCAAGACAGATGCGGGAATCTGTACCCAGAAGTTTGCGTCTGGTAGGAGGAGCGCCTGAGATGACACGTTGCACGAGGCCTTCGCCCGAAGCTGCCTCTGATGTGTCTCAACACCGGAGGCCTGCATCGCGCACGATTCCCCAAGAGGAATCGCTTACCTGCCATCTCCCTGACCCGACCGCAGTCCTGGGCCTCAGCGAAAGCTGCTACCAAAGCCAAGCTGAGGCCTGCAGAGAACCTCAGGGTGTATAGCGGTGCTGGTGTTTCGGCGTCAGCGGAGTTAGGAGTCGCGGTGCAAGCGTCCTTCATGGCGCCTGGTACCGCTAAACTCTGAAGTTCGAAAAAACTTATGGTAAAACAAAAGAAAAAAAGCCTAGGACTGCCTAGCAGTCCCGCTGTTATAACAGGTGCATCTTGCCACACACCAAACAAAAAAACTGAATGCCTGTGGTTGGGGGCTGGGTATATAGGGAGGACCAGTGCATGCTGGGAGTGCCAAAGCTTTCCTGTTTGGTGCATTGGATGCGATTCAACTACATACCCCTAGGTATATCCTGTGGACCCTATGGAACCCGAAGAATAAAAGGAGGGGTTCATCCCACTATAGTAGTTAATTGATAGTGTATTCTCAGCTCCAGACTACTCTATTACACACATTACTGGATATTTAAATTGGTCAAATTATGTACATCTATGCATGACACACTTGGGCTAGCCCTGACATAGTTCCTCTTGTCACTCAAACCAAGTACATGGAACAGCCTGTATATGGTCACTGCTACCCATTTCTCTAATCACTTCATGTGATATTTAAAACAGTATGTGCTAATAACCTCCAACCTCTCTAATCACTTCTTCACTGTCTCCTACTCAGATTACACCTCCCCATATCTCACTACCTGTCAAAATCCCTATTTTCTTCTTCATTTACATCCCAATCATGAAGATTTAATCAGCTCCTTCACCCTCCATTACCACCTATATGTTCACGATGCCACATCTCCTCCTGGATGTCTCACTGCTTCCCTGGGCATCGCATTATATACACATTTTTCCTTTCTTTCACTTTTAGCACTTTCATTGTTTGTTTGATATATATGTATTATTTTCACATCTTTATTTCTCACCTCCCTACATGCAGCAGCTGCTGCTCTTATCGATCCTACTTTTTTACACTTCACCTTTCCTTATTGGAGTGATGCCCTGGGGTGGCTCAGCTGGGCTGGTTTGGGGGTGTCCTGCGCTCTGGATTTCAACCCCAGTAGGTTAGGGACCCACCCTCAGAGGTTACCTGGGCGCGGTGGGTGGGCCCATAACCATGATTATGCCAAAACCTCTTATTATTTGCAAAATGCTATTGCAAAATGTATTATACATAATGAGTAATGTTGGAGTTGTGCATCTGTAAATCTTTTTTTGTATGTTTGCAACAATAGTCTCCACAGGTAGCACCTCCCATTACGTATATTTTCAGGGTGTGCAGTCTAGGGCCCCCCTTTCCACATGCTTCCCTGAACTGTCTAAAACATGTATAACCCTTCTTTGTCCCATCAAGACTGCTTACATAAGGTGTTTTGCCATCTTTGATTCCTTCCTCACCACAAGTGTAAGTCATAATCTTGTATCTTCCATCTCCAATGGAATTGTGCATCAGATACTTGTTTTTCTTCATGTTGATAACCTTATAATGTCAAGAATCAGAGGCTCTCACCATGGATGGCACCAAAACTCTCATTAATGCACTTGTTTCACTCCTGAACTACTGCAACCTCCATCTCTCTGGCCTTCCTTGCACACACCTATCCCCACTTCAATCTGTTCTTAACGCTGACACTCCCCTTATTTATCTCTCACAGCTATGTGTCAGCCAGCAGAATACAGTTTAAACTCCTCATTCTTACATGTAAAGTCCTCAATAACTCCACTCCCTCCTACATCTTCAGCCTCATTTGGGTCCACACTGTTATACCCGCTCTGCTCCTCCACCAACCACCACTCTGGTCACTTCCTCTTATTCCCGTATCAAAGACTTCTCTTGTGCCGCCATATGCTGGAAATCATTCCCTCGCTTTATCAGACTTTATGCCAGTCTACACAACATCACCTCTTCATAAAAGCATTCAGCACTCTTAACAGCACATAAGAAAATACAAAATATATATATATATATATATATATATATTATATATATACACATATACACACATACATACACAATCGCTCTGACCCATTGAGGAGTGGTCTCCACAAGATCTCTGAAAGTGCCAGATAACAGAGGTCACCAAGTCCTGTATGTTGCAAGGTGGGGCCTCCATGGCTCGAACTTGTTTTCCCAGCACATACCACAGATGATCGATCAGATTAAGATCTGGAAAGTTTGGAGGCCAAGTCAATACATTGAACTCTTTGTCATGTTCCTCTAACCATTCCTGAACACATTTTTGAGGTATGGCAGTGTGCATTATTCTGCTGCAAGAGGCCATCAGGAAATAACATTGCCATAAAGGGGTGTACTTGGTCTGCAACAATGTTTAGGTAGGTGGTACTTGTCAAAGTAACATTTATTCCAGCAATACCAATATAAAAGTTTTGTTTAAAATATTATCCATAAAGAATATGCAGCACCAGAATATTGTGATCTGCCCTGCACACAATTTGAAAGATTGCTTCCCTTTAAGCAAACAAATAAACCCACTTCATATATTACAATGGTTTCTTTAGCCAAAATGCTGTGAAGTGAGTGGATTAAGTTTCTTGTTGACATATACCTTCTGCCACAGAACATTTTAAGCCACTTACAAAATTTAGAATGATTGGGTTTTGCAGTGTCCAGATGGAGTCTAATGATGTAGGCTAATTAAAAAATTAAGACCAAAATTTCCCTGGGAGATGTTCCAGAGAATGTCAAAGGAAAAAAGTGCAATTACTGGAGAATTTATGGGTGAATCTTCTAATGCAGTTATGTGTCCAAAAGACAGTGTAATGACTAATTATTTGGAGGAGGGTAATGGTAGAATTATTCTGGATAACAAGCACACGTTCACAGAAAAAAAAAAACTAGAAGTTACTTAAGTTTAATGCTTAAAAGTCTGAATGCACAAACAATCTAGTATTATATATGTACTTATGGTCAACAATGTTATATCAGTATGTACAATGACACAATTTAGTATCAAAATCTTTCTACACTGTAGATTATTACGAAACTGTTAATGACATCAAACACTGTGTACTTAAAACACCATTTTTTGCTACCACATTTTGCAACTTCAGTAAGACAGTCCAACTTTCAGTACTGATTAATTTCTAGTAGGAAATTAAGTATCCTCTACATATACGGTACAATTTATCTACAACGTCCGTTTGATTTTGATCCATAGCAGCAAAGGCACTGTACATCAGCAGATCCACAGACTTTAAGAATCTTTAAAGCATTTAAAATAACCAAGTAAAAATACAAAATAATCACATTATAATTAAACAGCAACAATGACATAAAAAGTTAAAGTACTGTCTGAGGTGTGGCGGCTCAGTTTGCCTCAGATTTGGGACGTTCGGGAAAGAGAAAAGTTAAGTGTGAGGATCCTATCTGCAGAGGCGTTACATTCGCTTGAATCTCCTCATGTGTCATCCGTTCTTGGTTGCCGTGAAGCAATGGTGAAAATGATCCCTTAGGGTTTGTTGTGGCACATCTCATTCAGTGAACCAGCAATGACAGCGTACAACATAAATCCTGTGTAAACTGTACATTCTGTAAGTGTCCAGGAGGGAAAAGGCTGAATTGCTCGGGCGAAGTTAGGCTTTGTCTGCAAAATAATGAGAAATAACTTTCAATTTGGTCTCTATACAGCCTTATTAAGATCACAACCGTTATAGTAGATCTGAAAATCACAAGCTTAAATTACCATGGTCTATAACCTTTAATGAGGATTGGTTTAGAATTAATTCTCAAGCCTGGTACTCAATGGTTGCACAAAGGCTAGAGGGTATATTTACTAAAGTGCGGGTTTATAGAAGTGGAAGTGTTGCCCATAGCAACCGATCAGATTCTACTTAGTATATTCTAGAAGGTGCTAGATAAATAAGTAGAATCTGATTATTTGTTATGGGAAAAACCTCCAATTCTATAAACCTGCACATTGGTAAATATACTCCCAGGTGGGCAAGTTGTAATCATTTGTGATTAACACATAACTGTCCCAAATTCCATGGTTGTGGGCATCCACCCAGAAACGACCTTAAAAACTTACAATCTAAATAGCTATGCTGAAAAGAGAAATTAACCTCTACACTTTTTTTTATTTCATCACTTTAGAAAACATCTAGAATTCTGCTGAATGTGTCTTTGGTCACTCAGTTGCATATACTGTAATGTCAAGGGTAGTTGAAGGAAAGAATAGCGTTAGAAAAACATTTAAAATAAACAAAAAATGTCTATAGGACAAATAACTAAACTAATAATAAATACTAATTAACGACACCATGTGAATTCATCATGACACGTATGTTTTTAAATTATAAACAAGAAAAAAAAAAAGAACAGAGAAGCAATTAAATACAAGGGCTTTATATTGTTATATAATAATACCTAGAAGTAAGCTACACCCTGCTTGTTAGGGTAATGCTGCCAGCAACAGAATATATTTTGACGCAGGCTAAAAATGATTACACATTATGAAGGCTGTATATTTACATAATTGTAGACTGGCATGCCTCTCTTGTTTTGGAAATACAATATAACACAGTAACAATCTGACATGACACGTCTGAAATGTGGCCTTTGTGCTATAGCTGCCCCTACTGGCCTCTAATCCTCAGTAATAACCAGTATGAGAATCTTTCATCACAGCAGTGGTTTTTCCAACTGCAGATTGAATGGGCCAGAGGGGAATTTGTGGTAGTTAGTTGGGAGGGAGGTCAGGAGTTGGAACTACTGCCTGATACGAACGTAACCCTTTTATTTTCTTTGCATGTTGGTTACTCATTTTAGATACTGGGAACAGTTTAGTCAATGTTTTGTTGTACGGTTATAAAATTTTACTACGAATTAATAATTAAACACATTTTTGCATAGTTAGATTATTACATGCATTTTAATAGGTAGCCCATATGTGGAAAGTAATAGGAGACTTGAAGACTCTTCATATAAAACTAAGCTACACAATAGTAAGAATTAAATAGACACCATTAAATCTCTAATAACTGTGTACCTCTTTACAACGGTAGAAATTTAGCAGCTCTCTTTAATGGTAATGAAACATCTTCATCATCATAAAGATGTTTTCCTACTGCTCCGGTTTCCAACCTCCTACCACTCTAGAACCAGCTCTTTGATTAAAATGTATGTTACAGATTTCTCCGAAATAACTGCTTAGTGTATCCTCATTATTGGCTTAAATTAATAATTAACTCTAAGGACATCAGAATCTTATTACAATGGAACTTTGGGATTTTTTGAAGCATATTAATTATACATTGGAATAGTTGCCTAGACACACACACTTCTCCACAAGAAGTGCAAAATATAGGCCACTAAAAGTAAATCGGTAGGGCACGCTAGCAATCTGCTCTATATTTATTAATGCAAGCCCTTGCTCCATAGTTGCTGCCATGTTGCTCTGCAAACCAATGTACTATAAAAGAAATCTGAGTGCACCAGTGAACATCCATCAGAGCAGAGAAGGCTATTAAAGTGGACATATCGGTAAGGTGCAAGTCTTTGATACTAGAATGGAAGCAAACACTGATTAAAATGGTATGTTATATTTTTACAACAAATCAGAAGCATTTATTTCCGAACAAGAAACAACTTTATTAATATAGGCGTTATTAAGAATGGCTTTCGAGAAGCTGGATACAAAGTATATTTAAACTGGATCATATAGTAGCATTATCAAACATATACTTATACAGCTTTGATGTTTTTTTTTCTCTATCATTTGCCTATGCAACACTGTTGGCACCTTTAAAAAAAATAAAAATTTGGAGCATCTGTTTCAACACAAAGCTCAAACTTATCTGTAGAAAGCCTTTCAGAGCCATGAAACCAGAGAGCTAGTGCCAGAGACTTGGTAACCACCACTCCCAGATAAGACAAGGAGCTGGTCTAAATATGTTCAATCAGGATGTATATCCAATACGTTATACATGAGTGTCATTTAACTACCAACTCTCCTGAATAACAGCTTTAATAGAGGAAAAGTGTTGAGATGGAAACATCACATATTTCTATGGTGAAAATACGTATGCAATAACCTCAGAGCAGTTTAGTAAGGTAGTTGGGAAAAGAATAGTATGTTTTCAGTCAGGGCAGCTGTGAGCACTGTACAGGTTTTTGAATGACTTCCATGAGGTTCTGTCTCTCTTCCATTCACTTATCAAAAAAAAAAAAATAAATAATTGGAGGGAAGATGGATCTATATAACATCCATCTGCACATGCCATTACATAGTTCACAAAACAATCTATAAAAGGATGAATTTACTAAAAATGCTATCTATTGACAAAATTAATTGAATTTATCAATAAAAAACTATTTTTGTTTAAAAAAAAAAAAAAAAAAAAAACAGGTTTACAGGAAAATACCAAACCCCAAACCATAGTGGCCACTAAACGACACTATTTGTTTATCAGTTTAAATATCACATTTTTATTTAAAAACAAAAAAAGCTTTCCGTATTCATATAACTGTCTATGGTTACGGTATGTACACTATCACTCCCTGCCGTAGCCTCCAATGGCAGTTATATACCACCCATATACTTAAATTTACATATATGAATTCAAACAGCTTTTATTTCGTTTTAATAGAAAGTTTTTCCTGTCAAGTTCGAAGGGGATATTTAGAATAAAAGACAAAAATTTGTCCATCATCGTTATTCTTTTAAAATAAAAACATTCATATAGGATGTTACAAAGTCAAACCCCTCACCAATAAATCAAAGCTAAAATCCAGACTCACCTTCATTTGCATGGCCAGGACAAGCCACTTTTCATAAGTCAGTTCATTTAAAAATTATTATTTTTTTTTTTTTTTTTTTTTTTTTAGAAAGTCTTCTTTACACAAAATAAATATGTTACAACTATAATACACAATCCAATGATTTGAGTCCGATGTATAGTATAAGTTCAGGCTTTCGGTGCATCATCCACAAAGGGTATCATAAAGATTTGGTTTCAAGTTCTTGGTAAGCATATACAACGAATAGGGAAACCCAGGAGCGCATTTGGCAAAGAAGAAGAAAAAAAAATTCTTGTAGTGGATACTTCAGGCCCTTAGATCCAAAATAAGAAGTTATTTTACAGAAAAGTGCTACTAGTAAGCGTCCCATTGGCAGCCTGAAATTGTGTCTAATAAATCACTTCATAGACTGTAGCCTTCTTGTCCCCTGATCCAGTAACAATGTATTTATCATCCACAGAGATGTCACAGCTCAGCACTGATGAGGATTCTTTGGACTGTGGGAAAGGATAAACAATGAACAGTGAAGTTAGATTCTGTCCAAGAAATGTTAGTGGCAGGTGAGTGTGTGTGTTGTGCACCCAACAGTGGGTTTGTAGGAACAAGCTGTCTTTTAAAAACATGTACACTATATGTGTTAAAAACCAAATGTATCAGGAGGTTTATATTAAAATCCTACAATTCAAATAAGCATCAACAGATGTGTCCACATACATCTATCCTCTGTGCGCTACAAGTTGCGTTACACAACACGTGAGTGCTGTGCAGCTCGGTAGTACAGAGGGTCTTGCTACGCAACTTTTACCTTCAAATGCGTCTTATTTACACAGCGGTGCAAATAAAACACACATGCACAGCGGTGCAAATAGAATACAAAAGCAACTTCTGCTGATTAAAATTATATGTTCTGTGTGCGACTGCAGATGTATCAGCATTCGAAATGCTATGTTACACTGTCAGCGGCTTTGTGAATAAGATGCATTTGAAGGTAAAAAGTTGCAAGACACTCTGCGCTACAGAGTCACGCCACGGCATGACTAGAAGGGCTGTTTAACCCACAATGAGGCTAGATGTATGCGGACACATCTGTATTTCATTACACTAAGCATTAGAATGTCTTCTGCAAAAAACACTTGTCTGATAGCAATTTACAAAGAAACATTAGTTCTGAATGAAAATAGGTCCATCTTTTTTTCTAGACATGGTCATCTGTAAATGTTCACCTAGAAATCCCTATTTCTAAATAATAAAAATACAAAAAAAAAAAAATGTCGGGAACGAAGTTGCAGAAATACACAAAATATTCCTGGTTCTCTCAGTCATCCGATATTCTCTCCCGCACAGAGTGCAATATTCTGAGAGGCGTCTTAGTGAGGCTTTGAAGTATTACATCCCTAGATCTTCTTGTTAATCGCAACACAATGCAGTTTTATAAATAGCAAAATTTTATAACAATAGCTTGGCAGTGCATTGCATAGCTTGTATTTGTAAGTGCTTTATACACAAGAGGAGGAAAAGTACTGTGTTTTTCACTTAGTTTTTGGCTACACAAATCTCATTTACAGTAATAAGAATAAGTAATGAAACTTCAAAATATATTTTTTTTAAATTTGTGTTTGAGAGTTCACATTAGTTATAAACTTAAGGAAAGATGGCTTGCATCATGGGCAACAGATATTTGACAGAATGCATTATAATATGGCATTAGGACCTATCTCTGAATAATTCCATTAATTTCAGTCTTAAACCAGATATTTAAGTTGTACGGTATTGATGGTACTTCATCATAAATTCTGTTCTGACAACATGCTATAGAAAATTACTACAACTAGAACACAGAAAAATTTGCCTTACCTGGAATATACTGGCTCCATAGGGTGTTCTCCAGGCATTAAGGAGGTTGTCCTTTCCAGTGCTCACAAACCATTTACCTAGAAACAAAGCAAGTACTTCTGTTATCTTTACATTAGACCAATTCTCATGGGTTCTCTGCACTGTTGTGACCTTTGTTCTGTGTGTATAGTGCATAACTGAAGTAAATAAGACAAGGTGAAAGGTATTATTGCACCCAATGAAATGAAGTTACATGTTTATACAAACTGTGTACTGTGTGTAGCTGTGTATCCCATAGGAACCAATGATCCTTAGGTTTATTGAGTTCCACAAACAAGCAGCACAAAGAAAAAGGGTGTTAAAGCCATCAACTAGATAACTAAATATTAGGTTCACAAGGAAATGTAACACACATTGAATGCTTATTTTTTCTATTCAGGTATTCTGAAAGTGGCTGACCTGACAAGTATCAATATTTTTTGACAATATGGCTTGTTACAACATTCCTTGTATAATAAGTTTTTATAAATGTTTTGTATTTTACCGAGGTGTGCTGGTCGTTCTGGCTGCATAGCTGGATGTACCCAATCAACGGAATTGGTATGAAATACCGTCGGCCGCATGGACGGCGGTTCGATTCCCGTCAGCGGCAGCCCGACAGAAGCAGAGTGCGACGCAGCGGAAGCCTGACAGCGCTGGAAATCCCGATTGTGAATAGGTAAGTATCCACTAACCTAACCCCCCCTAACCCTCCTTAGGGGTGCCTAACCCTAACCACCCCCTTCCCCGCTGCCTAAACCTAAGTCCCCCGGGGGGGTGCCTAACCCTAAGTCCCCCCGGGAGCCCTAAACCTAACCCTCCCCCCCCCCCCCCGCGGCTGTCCGCTCGCGGCGCCTGGCATCACTACGATCGTGATGCCGGGCGCCGGTCTCCTGGCGTCGGGGAAATGCGGGCGTCTACATCTAGACGCCCGGCATTTCCCCCTTGCCGGGATAAGACAGTCGGGAAGCCGGCTGCCGGTATTTAGGCAGTCGGCTTCCCGATTGCCTCCCCAATTAACCATACCATTAAAACCAGCTGTCTAATATGGTGTCTGTTCACCGGTTGTCCTTCCTTGGCCCACTTCTGGTAGGTACTAATCAGTATATACCAGGAACACCCCCACAAGGCTTGCTAATTTGGAGATGCTCTGACCCAGTCATGTAGCCATCACAATTTGACCCTTGTCAAAGCCTGCCCATTTTTCCTACTTCCAACACATCAACTTCAAGAACTGACTGTTCACTTGCTGCCCAATATGTCCCACCCCCTGGCAGGTGCCATTTTTATGAGATAATCAATGTTATTCATGTCACTTGTCAGTGATTTCAATTTTATGGCTGACAGGTGTATTTAGATAAATAGTTTTAGTGGTATGGCTGCTCGTTGTATATAGATAGAGCTTTTTAATGTTATGGCTAATCTGGATAGATTTTATTTTTTATGAACATTTATTGAAGCAATAGGAATTATTGCACTTTTCATGTTACATAAAGAAACACTATGTAATATCTAACAATTGTTGGCATCATGATCATTCCGTTACATGGTTGTAGAAACCTTTTTATGCTGTACCTGTGTATGATATTTCTATAGATATCTATTTAAATTTAGTTGCAGTATATGCTTAAATCCATAGTTAGGTAAGATGTATTTAACGCCGTTGCACACAGAGGCTTGTCTGTGCAGCGACCAAATAATGGCCAACAAGCACATGTCTCTGTAGGTGTGCAATGGGGTTTAATGTACTATATCATTAAGTTTATCAAACTAACATATACAGTGGATTCTCATTTGGCACCAACAACAATGGCACCCACAGACTACAATAAGTGATCACAATGCAAAGTAATGTGTTTACAGATTCTAGCATAACTTTGACATCATTCATCTCAAAATCAACAAGTATTCCTTAAAACCATAGAAGCAACCAAGCAATTTATATTTGCTAAAAGGAAATGTATACCTTATAAGCAAGGTTTCCAATTTTAAATGGATATTTGAATGAATAACAGCTAATGCAATGAAAACTTAAAAGGCCCTGTAAGGTAACTGTTTAATTGCGTTACAGTGACTCTACAGTAAGCCACCTTATCCTCTGTAATCCTCTGAAAAATTCATAAGCAGGAAATCAACACTTTGGCATCCGCACTGTACACTAGGGAAGAGTAGCACGTTCATTTGGATCAAATCTATCATGCATAACAAGCAAATAAATGCTTACCACAATGGGCAAACTTGAGGGAGAGTACACAGCTTTCATGAAGATGTAGCTGGTATTTGTCTGGCTTGGTGACATGTAACACCTCCACATTGCTGTTCTCCATGCCCACTGCTAACCATTCACCAGTTGGGCAATATCCCAAGGAGAATATCTGTAAACAGTACAAGAAAAAAAAAGTCATAAGCTTCATTTAAATTCATTTAGAGGAAAAAAAATAAACACACAGAGTGTAATTCCCAGCCACATATGTATCCGGTCAATAAATTTAGGTTTACACGTCAAGATCCATCCTGATGTATGTAAAGCAATGATGAGGCATTATCAGTAAATAGGGGTTAAATCTGCTATGTGACACGCTAAACAAATGTGGTTGTCATCAACCTGCATAATTTAAAGTGCAATTACACTTTACCATGTGTAAAGCACTGTATGCATGTACGCATTTTTATCGCACTACAGCCTCTTTGAAAATAAATAATAACGGTATGCCATAAGCAACAACCAAGAAAAAAAAAAATAATCTCGAAAAAAAACAAATAACTATTTAAATGACTGCTGAAGTGTAGACATCCTACAAATAAATGCAGTCTATTGGCATGGCAGAACCAGCTGTCTTTCATAAGAGATACAACTGTTCTAATGAATGTAGAGAGACTGGAGGAGGCTAAAAGCAAGGTTCCTTTAAAACTTTCAACCATGGGAGCAGTGGATGACATGAACAGCTCCACAGTAAGGGCAAACCTCCCAGGACATTTTGATTTGATTATACCTGTGATGTGAAGTCATGCTGTTGGAGCTGCCGCCCTTCACGCAGGTCCCAAGATCGCACTGTGTTGTCCAAACCTCCTGTCCAGAGCTTGGTACCATCATTAGAAATGTCAATACAGCTGGCTCCATCTGTGTGGCCCTGAAATTGCCTGAAAAGAACAGACATCTTTATTAACATCATGAAACGCTCAAATGTAAATATACAGACATGTGCCACAACAGTAAATGATTAGTATTATCAAGATTACTTTCATAAACAAACAATTCGGTCTCTGCAGGCTTGTCATAACAAATGATGAGATGTCAGAGACGTATTATTGCATACTCGTACAAAAAAAAAAAAAAAAAAAAGTCTCTCTTCCTTGGGTAGGTTTTCAGTTATTTACACTTATTTGATAATTAATAGTTTTCTTAGCTTCGTAGAACAAAATGTACTGCAATAGTCAGCTATTAAAATCAACACAAGTGTAACCTAATATTATACCTTCATAATATCAGATAAAAGTCTGTAAGCAGCACGCACAATATATATATATAAGTGTTGGTGATGGCTCTGGCACAAGATGAAATATGATTGGTTGGCAACAGACCATGGAGACATCACACCCACCCCTCCTCCCACACATGTGCTCTCAAGCCACCAGCTGTAGCTCTGCTGTAAACTGTTCCCAGGTGCCAAACACCCTGAAGCTTTCAGCTATTTAAATGATAGGATCTGGTTATGCCACATGCTCAACACGACATACAATCCTGTACGTGCATGTTTCTATTACAGCAAACAAAACATGATTAGCACATTTGCTACTTTCCAACAATTTTGTCAAAAGCTGTAAAATGTCAGAAACATATGTCTGACGTGTCACACCTCACAGATATGTCAGAGAACAGCAGAGAATAACTGTACGTTAGACCATGTTTGTGTGAGTTCTGACAAAGTCAAAAAGCTTGCTGTGCTCACCGGACCTGTCTATCTATATCCATCTATAAGGGGTGTGGTACAGAAGAGAGCGATGAAGGAGAGGACGGAGATAGAGTGAGGTCAGTAAGTGAAGGATGGAGGTGGGAATGGGGACGGACCCAAAGATAGATATTGTTATATGCTTCTATACATACAATCACACACAGTGTAAGAATGGAAAGGCAAATGTATGCAGAGACTAATGAAATATATCACTCATTAAATAATGGATAAACGACACGATCTGACAGAAAAATGGAATGATAGTTGGCGCTCGCAGCAGCGGTGCTAGCATTCGCAGAACAGCTGAACTGGTGATTTGAGGGCATCAGCTGCTTAAAGTGTACACACTGTGGACCAGCAGATAAAAACTGAGTCGGAGCACAAGGCCAGTGGTCGTAAAAACGGCTACTGCATGCTCGAGCAGAATGGAGAGTGGGCAGACTTGTTTAGTCCCACAGACAGGCAACCGTGCAACAAATTAGGGATAATCTGAATCAGGGACCAATTCAGATGGCCTCTCAACGAACAGTATGCTGCACATTACATCATATGGGCTAAACAAGCAGAAGGCAGCACGCTAATACAATCTGCTGCAAACAGGGTGAAACGCCGCGAGTTTGCTCAGGAACAAATGGACAGCAAATGTTCAGAAACGAGTCATGTGGTCTGACGAACCACGTCTTCAATCACACCATGCAGATGGTAGATGATATGGAGACAACCGCATGAAAACATGGCTGCTTCTTGCATTGTCATGACTCTTCAGGCTGGTGGAGGCAAAGTTATGATATGGGCATGTTTTCATGGGAGAGTCTTTGGGCCCTTGATTCGTTTCGGCAGTTAGTAGAATCCATGGCAAAAAAAATGCAAGCCGTTTAAAGGAAAAAGGTGTCCCAATTACAGTAAGTACTAACCCAATGACCATAATAATTTGGCCACTCAGTGTATAACATACTGTATATAGACACACACAGATAGATGCATGTAAGCACAAACGCGTCATACGTTTCTACAGCCCAAGAATGCTGGGAGACACCCAAATTTTATCTGGAAAAGTGACTGTGGTTTACATGAAGCCATTTCCATTTCAACCATTTTTATTAATTCTTCTTGAAATGTGTTCAGTGATTAAGCTGATAAAATAAATGTAATTAAGATACACCAAGACATGTGTATCATGTTGTGTAACCAACTTAAGTAGTGCCAAATAATTTTTTAATGTTAAAAATTCTTTGTAAAGTTAAGTATAAAGTGTTAATGTAGTTTCCCATCTGGAAGCTGTTACCTTGCCACGATAGATGGACAACCATAGTTCAGTCAAAATGTGCACCAAGAACCTCATGTTTATTATAAAAGACAGTTTATAAAATCTATAAATCAACTCACTTGAAATTTTTATCATTACCTTTCTGAGTATATAATTACCAAGACAATGCCTAACCTTTATACCAATGTATCTGAAATCAGTGCCAATTAAACTGTGCAAAAGCGTGTGGCTTGCTAAGTCGACATTCATCTTGAGGACATGATAGAATGTCAACAAACCATCCCTGGTGGTCTAGGGGTGTCTTATCTGGTCCCAACGGCAGTGACATCTTCGCCGGCGGTCACACGAAGCGCAGCTGCAGCGGAGTCATCTGATGCACTAATGTGTCGTAAAGTACAGTACTGCTAACCCCTGCACCTAAATCACCATTAGTGCTTAATTCTAACCCCCTCCACCCCCCTCCCTATTAGCCTAGCACTAACCTCCCCCTTGTGCCTAACCCTGCCATCCTGCAGACTAACCCTGATGTTGATATTCTGAGGATGTCGGCATTTTACATGTTGACATTTTTATGGCAACATCATGAGGATGTCAACAAGTTGCGTGTTGACATAACCGTCTACATAATAACTGTCGACATTATGATTGTTGAGACGGTGAATATCGACTTTATGTCTGCATCCTGTGTAAAATGTGGGATCAACAGATCAGAAACTTCTAGGTAATTCTTAAAATACTTGACTGTTTGGGTCTATAATTTCTTTGGTTAGAGAACTTGGTCTCACTTCAGAACAAACTTATAACGTAGATTTAGAGGATTTTTAACACTGCATTAACTTATTTTACCCTATTAAAGTTGGATCAGAGAAAGAAAGAAAGCAAAACAGAAAGAAACTAGACAATCATGGACTCCCATCTAAATGACTGTCCATTGTTTGAGGTTTCAAGCCATAGGTTAGGAATCCCTCCACAAATGAAAAACTTCAAGAAGACCAACACCATACTTTACATAACACAAACTTAACTCCATTGGTCTTTATTAATGAATACATTTGCTTTATAAACAAAATCAAAGTATTAGCGCTGGCAATGGTACATTTATGTGTACACGCTCTTGCTGTAATCATCTTACAACTATCCACCCCAGTTCTCCCTCTCCTGGCATAAAAGTGTCAGAGTCTAAAATATGGAGACATTTAGGTGCACGCACGGTACAGAGATGTGCATATTTACGCCACAAAACTCACTTGTATCTAAAGCTGGGTACACTCTGAACCAGATGTTCCCAAAGGCGGTCCCCTCAAGGCTCCCCAACTGTTCAGGTTTTAGAGATGTCCATGGTTGAGCACAGGTGATTTAATTAGTACCTCAAAACACCTGTGCTCAACCTAGATATCTCTAGTGCCCCTTTCACATCTCAAACCCGTGTCCGACCCGGGTCAAACCCTTTCACACTGCACTTTTGACTCGGGTTATTCCCGGGTTGGCCCTTTTACAAAACTCCATGGATGTAACTTTAAATGGACTTTTATTGTGGGTACACACTATACTGATATATCTGCAGATCGAGTGATCTGCAAATATATCTGCAGATGGTTGTTCTTACACACTGAACCACCATCATCTGTGCCTGCCCGCAGGTCCCAGCGTCCAGGGGGCGTGTCCCGCCCCCCTCCTCGCGGTTGCCGCACTGTGTGTCGCTGCAGACATATCTGTCCATCGGCTGTGCAGCACAGCCAATGTAATATGTCAATGTTCACCAACATTTCGCGGCTACACACTGCCCTACGGGCAGCAGATACATTGGCCAATCAATTGATTGGCCAATGTATCGGTCAGTGTGTACCCAGCTTTAGGCTCAGAAAGATGAAAGGAAAGGGGCAGGGACAGGTTGGGTGGCAGAGCTGGCATGTTGGGTGACACATGCCTGGCTGCAAAGCTGAAAGGTATGCTTAACGGCGTGGTTAAAGCAGTGTGCCCAAACACACCAGCACAAAAAGGTAAAAAAATTTCCACTCAAGCCTGGCTCAGGCTGCTGACATCATCAAGGCATACAAAAAGCAGCCAATCAGCACTTTTCCCTGAGTCCCAGGTTGAATAACCAGGGTCAGAAACTTAAGTGCACATAAACACGGGTCGGACTCGGGTCTAACACTGATTATAACCCAGTTTGAAATGCCGGGCTGCTCGACTCGGGTTATTCCAAAGTGGTGTTTTTAGACTGCACCTCGACCTGAGTCGAGCCGCCTCAACACTGCAATAACCCGGGTTATTTTGGAGATGTAAAAGGGACATAGAACTTTTCGGGATCCTTGAGAACCGCATTTGTGAACCTCTGCGCAAGACGATTTTTTGAGCAATTTGCCTGATTCTGACGGCTCGGAAAGACAAATACTCAAAATAGTCTAGTGTACCCCCACTACGTCGGGCAGTGCGCGCTCTCATGGGGTTGTCAGCCACATTGTCAGGTCGGCCCTACATGCAGCCCAACCTGATGATGCAGCTGTTGACCCCATGCAGCGGGATGTGCCAGGGGCCGACATATCGGGCGGTTGGGCACCGGATCGTCTAATGTATACCGCCACTCCATATGGCTTTTGCAGTATTGTCTGCTTCATTTACTTGTGTTCAACGCGAGCAAACACACCTGATGCAATGAAGTGTACTCAACTTGCCCTGCAACAAGTAGCGCTTAATAGCCACTGCATGCCATCGGAGATTGCTGCATGCATGTGGTGAGACTGGCATTTAACACAAAGTGAATGGTAAACTGTAATACATTAGCAGAAGGTTAGGTCTTTGGCCCTTTTCGTCCCGGCGTTCAGGATGCAGACGCTTAAATTACCTTGCGCAGGAATAGGGATGCCGGTCAGAATCTCGGCGCCGGTATCCCGAAAGTAACGGGGTTGGGGGGAGGGTTAGGTTTAGGCACTAAGGGGGGAGGGTTAGGGTGTGGGAAGTGGGAGGTTAGGGTTAGGCACCAAAGTGGGAGGGTTAGGGTAGGGATAGGGATAGGGGGAGGGTTAGTATACTGACCAACAAGTGTCGGTATGTTAACCCTGTCGGTATTTCATATCGATTCCCTTTTCCCAATGGTGTGTTTTGATAGTGTTAAATACCAGTGACATAGCATATTTATTACAATTCACTTATACAGCACCTGGATTTTCAGTTAAGCTTTACAATTGGGCATATGAACAGCAGTTGCACCTGACATGCAGTAGTTAACGAGCACTTGTGGTCAAGTGTGGAAGCAGTTGTATGGAAGACTTTCCACTGACCACAATATGTTCCCACGCAGTAACTGAAGCAGACCGTGTCGCAATACACAAATATTAGCAGACATGGGGTTACTGGAGTCAATAGGTTTCAAAGGTGTCTTAACGGTCAAACCAAAATTAAAGCAAACAAAATAGTATAATGTTCTGTGGCAGGCTAATGGCATAAAGGGAGAGTAATGGTGCATACACACGGTCAGATTTTTCCTTCAGATCTGAACGATAACGATTTAAAAATCGTTCAGTCGTTCATATCTGAAGGAAAATCTGACATATCTGACATGCCTGAATGATGGACGATGAACGATGCGCGTTCCAGTTTGTCAGATAACGATATCTGACATCTGATGTGTTTGCAGTCAGACTTGGACGATTCCATACATTTTAATGCAGTCAAAAATCGTTCAAAACTTTGGTAAAATCGTTCAAATCGTTCATCTGACAAATCTGACCGTGTGTATGCTCCATAATTTCCGACAAAATGCATCTATAAAGAGTATAAATCCATTTTTTAGAGAATTTTTCTACTTAAAAAGTTATCTGTGCCCTATATTAGCCGACTAAGAGGACGAAGGCAGTTCTGTTTATACAGACTACTAAGCTATATGAAAGCAAATTTTATTACTGATAACGAGACCGAAAGTGATTTTCATAGGCAGCTGTTCATCAACAGAAAATCACCTGACCTTAGAGTCCTGACCATGGACAATCTTATTAATTTATGGAAAGTAAAGGAATAACAACAACTCAGTCATGTCAATGAGCCATGCTATTTGGAGAAAAAGCAGCAAGGATTTCTCTATAAAATGAGAAAAAAAACCCATGATTTAATATGCATGGCAGATTTTTCAATAGTGTAAAACCAGTTTTACTTCCCTCTTATCAACTAGGACATCAAATGATGAGGAAGAAAACAGAAACAGGTTTGTGCTGACCTAGAACATCCAGGAGCTAGTAGGATTAGCCTTTTCAAAGCATGCTAGCCTCCCAGCAACATAAATCTCTCAGCATATCTCTATATTCTCAACTTAACCATTTCTTGCATGCCAGTTCCATGATAAAGAAACACTAACTTGACACCAGAATCCACATAGAACTATCTCTAAGACTGAACCAGAGAATGTGGGACAAATTCTATCACTCCACACTATTTAAAAGGGACTTTGTCACCTACAACCAAATGCTCTGCTCCAAGTTTTGTTTGTGTGATGTGGGTCGTTGTGGTTTAGTAAATTGCTGCAAAGCTCAAATCATATTTTCCCTGTGGTTTTGCTGGCTCTTTTGGGATCACATATACAGAATATTTACAATCTGTAGCTCATTTGTAGCACAACATATAGTGGAAAGTGATTCTACTTGGGCTGCATAACAAATGCCGGGTACACACTGAGACGACTGCCAATCGCGGCGATGTTCAAGGCGATTTGCCTTCACCCTGGACATCACATGATTGCCGGTACACACTGCAGTGATTAACAATAGAACGATCACTGTTCCATCCTTCATTAATATGCACAGCGTCGCATGCGATATCCCCAGGTTTGATGTGCAGCATGCGACCACGGGATCGCGCATATCGTGCAAACACTGCGCGATGTACACGATTTCTCATTCCGATTTGGCCAATCAGGCCAAATTGGAACAACATTGCTCCAGTGTGTACCCAGCTAAAGACACTGTACAGTCTGTGTTTCGCACTTTCTGCACCAGAGCCAAACCGATCTACAGCTTTCATGATTATTAAGCCATTGAGTGGCAATGCATTGCAGTATATGGATTTGGTTTATTTTGCACAGCACATTAACATGTAAATGTATAATGCTATCTGCACAGAATAAGTTTGCTTCATGTACTTTACTGAACAGTCTTCAGAAGTAACATGATGGTTACTATTAAATAAGGCACATATTCCACTTAATGGAAAAGGACCTTTCTGATTAGATCGAATATTTTAATATCCACATCTTTTACATAATAAAGCACTTTAAAAAAAAGTAGTGTCATTTTCCATACATTGCATACAATTTCCAAACACAAATTTAATGTATTCATGCTCAAAGTAGACTTTAGTTTGCGCATAAAATCAGGAATAAGTTTATAGTCCAAAATATATTGGTTCCCATCAGTACATGTGGTGGGTATACCTGCTTACGCTGATGTGAGATCTGATCACTAATTTACCCTAGATAATGTGCAATGCCAAGTACCATTCCTCCTTGGCCTACAATTCTGACTAGCTTATTAACTGAAGTGCTTGAGTTATCAGCATTAACCTGAGCAAAGAGAAAATCTTTACTAATCAAACACTATGTAATTTCCTCTTCTCTCAGTATTACTGCTCACTAAGGGCAATCATACTATGAAAAGGAAAGAAATCAGCTACTTCATCAGGTGACACCGTTTTGGGTTCTGAAAGGCCTAAATGCTGAAAAATTCATTGATTTGCACCAGTTAAAATTACAGAGCAGAGAGTCACAAAATGTAACAAACGTGGGAACAGAAAAATACATACCAATTTATTGCCAAACGAGTTCAAGAGAAGATAGTTGTATATTGCAAAGCACTGATACATGTAATTAAATGATTGAATTACAGACTGTAATCTAAGGTTAATGTGCGTCTGGGCCAGTGTATTCAATAAAATAATCTACTAAAGACTTGGCTGGGCTCATGAACATTTTGTACATATTTATTCTTATTAAATAATACTGAGAACATTGTGCATAATCAGTAACTACATATGTCACATATCAGCATTGATTTAAAATTCTACATACATTATACATAGGCTTGCCATATCATTACTTTAATTGGGGACACATATGAATTACACGGGATGTAGTAATGAGACTGGCGGCCGCGATGCCGCCAGTCTCAATACCTACACTGCAATCCCGACAAGGGACACCTAAGATAGGTGTCGATAGGTGGGGAGGGTTAGGCTACAAGAAGGGAGGGTTAGAGGGGAAAGGAGGGGAGGGTAAGTATACTTACCCGACCACTGTCGGGATACCAACCATCGGGATGCCGCTGTCGGTATTCTGACAGGAGGATTCCGGCAGCCGGCATTACATATCCATTCAGAATTACACAGATCCTGTGACTGACTAACTTCAAGTCTCCATTTTACTCAGCCACAGAACCTGTGCAATTCATGTGTCCCAAATCAAAGAGATGATATAGCCTAGCGGAACCTTAGTGTGCTACATTTTCAAATATATATATATACATACTGGATCATGTACGACTGTGATTTAAAAAGGACAGACGAGTGCCGCTAACTTGGGAAACACACACACACACACATATATATATATATATATATACATACATACACAAATAAATATATTATATATATATATATATATATATATTAATTAATTATGCGCATATACACAGTGCCTTGCAAAAGTATTCACCCCCTTTGCATTTTTCATGTTTTGTTGCCTCAAGACCTGGAATTAAAATGGATTGTTTGAAGGTGTGATTCATTTCATTCACAGAACATGCTTACAACTGTGAAGTTGTGTTTTTTTTTTTATATTGTGAATCAAACAACATTTAGAACATCATAACAGAAAACTTCAGCGTGAATAACTATTCACCCCCCTAAAGTCAGTACTTTGTTGAGCCACCTTTTGCGGCAATTACAGCTGCAAGTCACTTTGGAGAAGTCTCTATGAGCTTGCCACATCTTGCCCCTGAGATTTTTGCCCATTCCTCAAGGCAAAACTGCTCCAGCTCCTTCATGTTGGATGGTTTCCGCCTGTGAACAGCAATTGGACCATAGATTCTCAATTGGATTGAGATCTGGACTTTGACTAGACCATTCCAACACATTTAAATGTTTCCCCTTAAACCACTCGAGTGATGCTTTAGCAGTATGCTTCAGGTCATTGTTCTGCTGGAAGGTGAACCTCCGTCCCAGTCTCAAATCACAGGCAGACTGAAACAGGTTTTGCTCAAGAATATGCCTGTATGTAGCACCATCCATCTTTCCCTCGACTCAAATCAGTTTCCCAGTCCCTGCTGCTGAAAAACATCCCCACAGCATGATGCTGCCACCACCATGTTTCACTGTGGGTATGGTGTTCTTGGGGCGATGGGATGTGGTGGGTTTGCGCCAGACATAGCGTTTTCCTTGGTGGCAGAAAAGTTCAACTTTAGTCTCATATGACCAGAGCACCTAACTCCATACATTTGGGGGGTCACCCACATGCCTTTTGGCAAACTCAAATCGTGTCTTATTTTTATCACTAAGTAATGGCTTTTTTCTGGCCGCTCTTCCATAAAGCCCAGCTCTATGGAGTGTACGGCTTATTGTGGTCACATGCACAGATGCACTAGTCTCTGCTGTGGATCTCTGCAGCTCCTTCAGGGTAACCTTTGGTCTCTGTGGTGCCTCTCTGATTAATGCCACCCTTACCTGGTCTGTGAGTTTTGGTGGGCGGCCCTCTCTTGGCAGGTTTGTTGTGGTACCATGTTCTATACATTTGATGATGATGGATTTGATGGTGCTCCGGGGAATCAACAAAGATTTGGATATTTTTTTTTATAGTTAAACCCAGAATTGTACTTCAACAACTTTGTCCCTGACTTGTTTGGAGAGCTCCTTGGTCTTCATGGTGTGATGCCTCTTGCTTAGTGGTCTTGCAGCCTCTGGGGCCTTTCAGAAAAAGTGTGTTTATACTGACAGATCATGTGACACTTAGATTTCACACAGGTGGACTTCATTTCACTAATTATGTGACTTCTGAAGTTAATTGGTTGCACCAGAACTTTTGAGTGGCTTCATAGCAAAGGGGGTGATTACATATGCACATGTCAATTTTCAGAATTTTACTTAGAAAAAGATAATTTTTTTTATATATATATTTTTCTCATTTCACTTCACCAAATTAAACTATTTTGTGCAGATCCATCGCAGAAAATTCAGATAAAAAATAAATTACAGGTTGTAATGTAACAAAAAACGGTAAAAAGCCAAAGGGGATTAATATATACATACATATATACACACACAGAAAACTCAGCACACACCATTGTTAAATCACTCACAATAATACCTAAATAATGGGGTTTTGGTTCATGGATTGATCAATGCATTTAAGCCTGCAGGCCACATCACGGGACCCCATTTCTCTGCAGGTCCTACACTATCTGTCATACTTATGGAAACCTGGTAGCTGCTAACAGAGTTTAAACTGAAAAAATGTTAACTGGTTTAAAGCTCACCTGCCATTAGTATGACAGATAGTGTAGGACCTGCAGAGTAGTGGGGTCCCGTGATGTGGGCTGCAGGCTTAAATGCATTGATCAATCCATGAACCAAAACCCTATTATTTATGTACTATTGTGAGTGATTTAACAATGGTGAATGCTGAGTTTTCTGTTTTTATTTATTTAAGCAATGTGGTCACAAGCCACTTGCACCCCAGGCCTGGGAATGGTGAATGCAGGATTGCACCTGAGCGACCTTTGATGGGGGCCGAATTGTGATGGCTAGAGGACTGGGTCAGAGCATCTCCGAAACGGCAGGTCGCAGAAAAATAAATGAATCACAAATTGCTGAAAAAGTTAAAGATGGCTATGATAGAAAGGTGTCAGAACACACAGTGCATCGCAGTTTACCGCGTATGGGGCTGAGTAGCCACAGACCAGTCAGAGTGCCCATGCTTACCCCTGTCCACCGCCAAAAGCACCTATGATGGGAACTTGAGCGTCAGCACTGGACCATGGAGCAATGGAAGAAGGTGGCCTGGTCTGATGAATCACTTGTTCTTTTACATAATGTGGACTGTCAGAAGCTGTGCGCAGTTTACCTGACGAAGAGATGGTACCAAGATGCACTATGGGAAGAAGGCAAGCCGGCAGAAATTGTTGTTGTGCTGGGAAACCTTGGGTCCCAGCATTCATGTGGAAATTACTTTGACACGTACCACCTACCTAACCATTGTTTCAGACTAAGTGCACCCCTTCATGACAATGGTATTCCCAGATGGAAGTAGTCTCTTTCAGCAGGATAATGTGCCCTGCCACACTGCAAATATTATTCATGGATGGTTTGAGGAACACGACAGAGTTCATGGTGTTTACTTGGCCTCCAAATTCCCCAGATCTCAATCTGATCGAGCACCAGTGGAGGTCCCACCTCACAACTTTCAGGACTTAAAGAACCTGCTGCTAACATTTTGGTGTGCGATTGCACAGGACACCTTTAGAGGTCTTGTGAAGTCCATGCCTCAAAAGGTTCGCCAGGATGAAATTTTTCAATAAATGAAAAGTTGACCTGAGTAAGGCTCCTGCTGTGAGTTAGGTGTATTTACACCACCCTTTATCCATTGAACAAACCCTGTGAGTGCCACAGTCTTGGAATAAATAAATATATATATATATATATATATATATATATACACACACACACACACATATATATATACATATATATACACACACACATATACACACACACGGGACACTGCCTTAGAAAGGTTACCCTCCCTTGTACGAAGAACAGCTTTATCCTGGTGAAAAATCAAAAATGGGGAGCAACAAGAGAGCTGCCAAATCAGAGACTGAGGGCCTGATTCTGACCCGCTCGCGAGCGCTGTCAGAGCGAGCGCTCTGTCAGAGCGTCCGGCTCTAAATCGGGGCCTGTGCGAGCAGAAGAGATAGCAAGAAGAAAAAGTGTCTTTGCTGTCAACCACTTCAAATCTACAGAGTCTAGAGGTTCAAATGGGGAAGCTTGTAACCCCTTAACACCCAAAGACACCCACGGTGCTACTGGTGGAACAAAAGGAGGCTGAACTCGCAGGACTTCATGGAAAAGAAAAAAAAAATTCTAACATCTGGTAATGAAGCAATCTTCTTCTGGAACCAGACTGACAGTGCAGAAACCTGCACTCTGAAAGTGGCCAGGCGGAGACCATTGTCTAACTATGTCTGCAGAAAAGCCAGTATCCTGGAAATCGTGAACACCTTAGGATCATATTCCTAATGAGAACACCATTGACCAAAAGAATGCCAAATTCTGTAATAGTTGCGGGCAGAAGCAGGCTTCCGTGCTCTAAACATCGTTTGAATTACAGAACTGGAAAATGCCTTCGCTTTTAAGATGGAAGATTCAAGAGCCACGCCATCAGAGGAAGGCGGGGCAAGTCTGGATGTCGGCAGGAATCCTGAGTTAGCAGATCCTGCCACAGAGAAAAGGATATGGACTGTCTACCGACAGATACTGTATGTCGGTGAACCAATGACGTCTGGGCCAAGCCAGAGCCACAAGTATTACTGCTCCACCTTCCTACTACCAACTTGAATTCCCATCTTACTGCCGGTGTCCACGTAGGCTGCTGATGGGTACCTGGGAACCTTGTGGTTGTGGCATGACGCCATGAGATCTATCTCTGGTAGACCCCATTAGTTTACCAGGAGCTGAAACACTCCCGGTTGTAGAGACCACTCTGCGGTGTGCATGTCCTGGCGACTTAGGAAGTCTGCTTCTTGTGCCTCCCTGATGATTGAGGTAGACCACTGTAGTCGCATTGTTGGAATGGATCTGGACTGGCCTGGCCTGGCCTGGCACAGGTCCTGTGTCCTGATCAGTGCTCTGTATGCTGCTCGCATTTCCAAAATGTTTATTGGTAGATGACTTTCTTGATTTGTCCATCTTCCCCAGAACTGGAGCCCTTTGTTTGGATGATCCTTTCTCAGCCACCACAGGAGGGGGTGACGAACCTCTGGAGTGAGAAGGATTCTCTGAGAGCTTATAAGATGATGCTGTCCGTTCCTCCTGGAGAGAATCAATCTTTGTAGTGGTTTGGAATGTAACTGGGCATATTCCACAATGTTAAAAAGGTGGATACCATGGACCCCAGGACCTGTATTGCTGAGTGAAAGGATACCCTCTGATTTCAGAGGAATTTGCGAATCCCCAATTGTAGAGCTGAAAACCTGTCCACTGGTAGAAAGACACTTTGTGCCAAGGAATCCAGTAGCGCCCCCAGATGTACCATCTTGTTGGAAAAACTGAAGACCTTTTCCAATTGATTATCCAGCCTTGCTCCTGTAGACAGGTAGTGGTCAGCTGGAGATGATGTTGTAAATCCTTAGTAGACTGTCAATATCAGGAAATCGCCAAGTATGGAAGTATCCCAACTCCTTCTGAATGAGGTTATGACCGCCATTATCTTGGCAAACACCCGAGGAGCTGTGGACAGACCAAAAGGCGATAGTAAAGTTGCTGATGAACAGCAAAACTCAGAAACCCTTGGTGGATAGTGTAATAGGTACATGCAGATATGCCTCCTGTATGTCCAGCAAACCATGAAATCCCCAGGTTCCATTGCCATCATAATTGACAGTAGGGTCTCCATACGGAATTTGGGCACATGGATGAACCTGTTGAGAGATTTCAGATTCAGGATAGAGAGATACCCATTTAGCTTCTGAATCAAGAACAAAACTGAGTAATAACTCCTTCCTTGTTAGCTAAAGGAACCGGGAGTCGTGCAAACAACCTTCTGGGGTGTAACCCTTTGGATAGGTGTCACGTAAGAATCCACAGTAGGGAGGGGGATTTCCCACCTAATGCACTCTCCCTGTGCAATCTGGAACAGTCTACCTGGAGTGTTCCATGCTTCCCCCATAAGCTCAGTGAGCTTTAAAGATTGAGGGAATTCAGCCTAAAATCACCTACTGGTGCTGAACATCCTTTTTATCAGGGTTTAGGAGCCGGTACTTCATCTTCTATAATGAGAATTGAAAAACCACCCCTGCTAGAGAGGAACATCCACTGATGAATGGTGCTCCTCCTCTCAGAGATAGGCCTAGAGGGAGAAAACTGTATCCGCTGCCTCCTCAAATCATAGATCAGAATCTGAAAGCAGGGTGGACTGAAAGAATGGTGCAGTCCACCTATATGCTTAGACGGCTGATGCCTTATTTGCTTGTAACATCTGCAGATAGGTAGATGCTAAAGACCAGATTCTGAACTGAGTGAACATAACCCTCCATCCAGAAAGGATGTACGGAAAGAGGAAACATAGCAAGCTATAATCACTGTGGGTAATCCAAAGTGGGAGGCATTGTGGAAGCTGATACGCGGTCCACTAACTGCGTCATAACCTGAGACTAGGAGGACATTCAAGACCACCCCTAAACGGGTGCTGGTGAGGAGGACTGTTGTGGTGTATAACAATCAAACTACAGTCCATCCTGTATGAAATCCTGAGAGGCCAACTGCACAGGATTTACAAGAAGCCAGCACAGGGACAACAGTCTTCATGCTTACCCTTGTCCTGAGACATGGGAAATACGTGCAAGTAACCTACAACCAGTGTAAGGTTAACAATGCAATGTGACCCTTTTCACCGATAAAAATAAATGTGAAGTACTCTCTAACCCCTATACACCAGGTAGTTGGGGGTTAGGAAAAACAAAAAACTTATTTTTTCAGCAGAGCTAGCATAAGTCACATAAAATGCATATACATAATCACATTAATAGGATATAAGTGCAATGCATACAAATATACTTACAAGTCAGCACCGAATCAACAAACACAAAAGTTGGTAGGATTCCAGTGCTATATACCTTGGTCCTAGGAGAAAGGTATACTCACAGAGATCCCAAATCTCCCCATAGCAGACATTTCCATTATCAATTGCAGCTGAGCGTCTCCAACTAATTAGAAGAGAGGGGGATGCAGCTCAGTCTTCACAAGTAAATGTGAAGTACAATTTAACCCCTACCATCCTGGTAGTTGAGGGTCAAGGGGAGCAATAGCAGAGATAATAAAACCTGCCTGAACTCCTGTTTCCCTTTACGCTTAGCATATATACGTATAAAAGGTAACAATACAATGTGACTACAAGAAGCTCTTAACCAACAACAGGTAAACCAGACTGGTATGGTGGCAATTTATAACAGTCAACACACAAAACATCCTTTATGTCCTGTGATGTCACACAAGCCTTACATGATTTACATGAAACCAGCACAGGTGGCTCCCCCTCCTGTCTCCCTTTATCATTTGCCATACTCAAGGTAAAGGTAATATCGCAAAGCTATGTGACAGCGTTCACAAAATCTCAATGAATATCAAGTACTTCAGAAAGAAATAACAGTGATAGTTATAAATGACAGATAGAAATTAAAAAACAGTATCAGTCAGCAGCTAGCAAACAGTCACATACAATGCACATGTAATATAATTACAGCTGGCTCTAAATCTACAACAGCAATGCAAAGGAATGGTAGGACATAGTGCACCATAGACCTTAACCAAGGGAGAGGTATACAGGGAGACTGACCCAGACCCTCCTGAGACCAACAGCTACCGGGTGCACTGCGTGGACCGTGAGCGTCTCATACACATGGACAGTAGGCGGAGCAACCCCGATGCGCAAAACCCTCGTAGGCACTACGTAGGAGTCGGAGCTGCCGGGGGAGCGCCTACCTACCCCTAAGCTGCATTATCCAGCCGGGCACGCTGGCCTCGTGGCAGCGGATTGCATCTGCTGCCGATCCCCGGCTGGTGTAGTAAGGATCCGGACAATCAAAGGTCCTTACAGCAGCGGCCTCTGGTGCGTCTCGGACACCAGAAGTAAGGACTGCTGCGTGCGATTCCCTGTAAGCGAGGAATCGCCTTACCTGACATCTCCGAGCATCCGGTGCAGTCCAGGTCGCAGCCTCGCTGCTAAGCTTAGCCACGACCCGCCGAAATCACTAGTACAATCACTGATGTTGCGGCCCAGCAGAGGTAGATGGAATCGCAGTACATGCGTAGTAATACAAACGCTTGGTACTGCCAGCTAAAAAAAACTTAAAATAAAACATTAAAAGTCTTAGGAGTGCCTGAGCAGTCCCCTGTTGCAACAGTGCGTCTGAATCCTGCCGCACCAAACTGAAGTCTTATGGCTAGGGGCGGGGTATATATATATATATATATATATATATATATATATATATATATAATGACCAGGGGCATTCTGAGAGCCAAAGCTTAACTAACTGGTGCCTGGTCTTCCAACCATAAGATCCCCATGGTATCCCTGTGGATCCCTATGGATACGGAAGAAGAAAAAAAAGTACCACCAGGTTACATAATTTGTACCAAGCATATTGAAAACAAGGGATTCCATACTAAAAATTAAGCAAACAAAACCTTCATAGAATCATAAGTATGATGTGCTGAACAGGTCGCCTATAATTATAGCTAGCAAGGCTCTGACCAAGGTGACTTTGAAAGAGGAGTGATAGATTATGCATGTTTGGCAAGACCTTCAGTGAGGAAGACAACTTATCTGTCAACTGTTTCATATGCAATAGTGTCTTAAGTAATATTACCATGAAACTTTGTGGTAAATACATCAGCATCACAAAAAAGCAACAGCAAGTGAACGTGCATACTTGAGAAACATCATATCCATACAGTAAACAAAAGGGCAGGGCAAGGGAGATTAGCAGGTTATTTGTCTGCAAATTTCAACCTGTGGCACAACAGTCATGAGACCTGGTCATGAGATAGCACAATAAGGTACTCTGAAGATAATGCTTGTCCTTAAAAAAAAAAAAAAAAAAAAAAAAGCAGAACATCGCATGGCAACATAAAAAGAATTTACTTTATATAAGGCCCACAGTGTCCGTAATGTACAAATTGTAAACAATGTAGCTCAATATTAATAGGTTTCATTCTAGGTTATGTGTTACAGCAGTGTTTCTTATATTCCGTTTTCAAAACACCCAAACAATCCAGGTTTTTAAGGCAAGCCAAGCTTGAGCACAAATGGCTTAATTAGTAACTCAGTAATTTTGAATTAATCATCTCTACTCAAGAATGGGTATCTTTAAAACCTGGACTGTCAAGGGGCCTATCCATTACACGATTTTTTGAACGATCCGACCAAAACCAGGTGGTTTTGTTTAGATCGTTCAAAAAGTCGTGTAATTGATAGGCTGTAAACTTCCTGCACCGCGCACTCCTGCGAACGACAAAAGAAGTCTTTTGCCATTCGAACACACTGGTCAATTTCTGCATATTGCTGAACGACTTTAGAAAAGTGGTTCAGTGGATATGCAGTGAGCGACCAACGGCGAACAACAAACGACTTTTTTTTAATGAATATTCACTCCATTCATTACAAATTTCCACTCCCTTGTCTCTTCAGCGACAATCCATGGTCCTTGGCCTTTAAATATATCGTTCACAAAGTCTTTTATGTTTGTGAAAGATTTTTTGCATTAAGTACTTTTTGTTGGCAGGAAGAGTCTTTGGTCTTTCACAAAAAAAAGTTTTCTAATGGATAGGCCCCTTTAAGGCACACATCCACTAGACTACTAAATTGAGCGATTGAACGATAACAATATCATTATAGTTCAATAATCGTTTGAAAATAGTTTACAGATCGTTTAAAAAAAAAAAAGTCGGAAAAGACCAGCGATGCGTGGTCCCGCTGGTCGTTTATACATCATCGTACAAATATGTTGTACACCCAATGATAACGTCAGGTTCAACATGTTAGCAGATGATTGATGTGCCTTCACCGAACGACTGTAGGCACATCGCAGACTTCACAAACGACTGCACGATTACAATGTCGTAATCGTGCAGTCTTTTTGAGGTCTTTTAGTGGATGTGTGCCTTAAAGGCGTGTTAAAGACAGAGTTTAGGAAACACCAGATGGATTGCTAACTATATATTTGTTTGCAACTTCACGCAAAAGGATCCACCAAAAACTGTGGATTATGTTCTCAAAAATAAAAGGAATATACATAAAAAAATTAGGTGGGTGCCATATGGTGCTGACATTGCGTGCACAAATCTAATGTACATACCTTACAAGAGTCTGATTGTGTAAGTCCCACACTGCAATGTTGCCATCACTACAGCAGGAGAAGCAGACCTTGGAATCAGGGCTTATAGCCAGAGCATAGCAGGCAGGAGCAGATGATGTCAGCTCGGCTTTTATACGTGGGGTAGGAGCTGCCAGGTCCCATATGGATAACGTACTGGCTTCCCCTCCGACAATCAGAGTGCGCCCATCAGGGAGTAATCTGCAGGAACGGATGTAGTTATCTCTGTTCTGTAAAGACAAAAGCCACCGACATGTGAAATCAGTACTTTAAAGCTAGAACAACAACACTAACAGAGCAGTCATCAGTTTCACATAGAATTGTTTTTACGGGTTATTATGATTCAACAGGAGTTATGAAAGTGTTGGAGGTTTCAGAAATATCATTTATACTTTGTTACAAACAATCCCTAGCTACAAATCTCATGGATGACAGTTTACACACTAGACTGGAAACCGCATAAATATTCCCTCCTGGTTTTAATGAGCCATTTGCCGTTATGACAATGATAAAGTGGATTAATGGCAGACGATTGCATGACATTAGTGAAGTACTTAAACTTGATCTACAAAATTTAGTGTTGTGAGATAATTTGTCTTAATTAGCATCAAAATATGTAAAGCCATAAAGTCAACCCAAACTTTCCAAAGCTGCACTGCCAACTTGCTGTACATGATACATAGTTCAGTGCAGAAGCCAATATGCTAATAAATGAAATACAGACCTGCAATATGCTCCGCTGTTTGCCCCTGAATACATATTCATTTAATGCCATGATTTTATTAAATGTATCAAAACCATTATCCAGCATAGAGTGTAGCTATTTACGTTTTAATGCAAAAATAAATGTGCTTTTCTTTTGATGATATTTTTGTAAATTAAGAATCATTGTTAAATTCTAATATACTCATTCCAGTTAAAGTAAATGTCTCATGTATAGTATGTTAGGGTTGTTGCCAGTGGCATAACTACCACCGTTACAGGAGGTGCAGTGACTATGGGGTCTTAGGGTGAGGCGGGGCATGTAGCAGTCACATATCAGTGTCTAAAGTGGTAATTCCACCATTACCTGCACCCACAGTCATCTAAGAGCACAAATGCCTAAGCGAAGCTCACAGCACAGGTGCAGGCCAGACACACGCTCAGTGTGGAGGCGGCAGGTAGATGGACAACATTTTGCTATAAGTCTTGGCGATGTAGTGTTCCGCCATTAGTTGTTGCCTAGGAGCTTCCACATACTTATTTGAGAATATACCAAAGTGAGTCTACATACTGAATCAACTGGTCGCTTTATAAAGTGACAGTAAACCCAAAATACAAGTTCATGCAATGTTATTTTCTGAAAACCAAATAAAAAAATGATGCAGTCTCCCAGCCACTTAACTATATGACCGTTAATGGACTAAATGAGTTGCTCTGTTGCAGGAAAAGAAACAAAAACATTCCAATCTCATTGCTACTCACAATAAAATGTAAACACGCCAAGATAAGAAAAAGGTATCAAAATAAACACAAATTATTCTTGCCACCCACCAGGCAGTCCAGTTGGGAGACAGGGCTTTTATTCCCTGGGTGACTAATGTCCCACACTTTGACACAACCCTTCCCACCGGTGTACACATGTCTTGTGGGGTTGCTGATGGTAACTGCACACACTACTTCTCCATGATTTAGTGTGTTTATCTGCCGTGCGTGCCGAGGGATTCCTGGGCCAATTAGAGCGTCAGGAGGGAAAGGGACAGGCTGCATCTGGCCATCGGCACTTACATGGAATGAATACGCACTAATTAGAAGAAAGAAAAAACATAATAAAACAATGATACATTTTTTTTTATTGCTAAACAAAAAAACGTAACCACCCCGACAAACAATTTAAATACGGAACATTTTAAAATTTAACTACTCAAGGAAACAAAGCAGCTGAAATAATAATAATAAAAAAATTCTATCCATAGCCTCCTCTGATCTAAAATGGCTATTACTTACAATTATTATGCATTAAGTTTAGTTAAACTTGAAGGGCCAATTCTAAATGGCCATAATAAAACATAAGTGCAGCAAAACCAAATAATTTTTATTTTCCTCCATCAGTTTTAAAATTAAGCATATATTAATTACTTATAATAGGGTTTCAGCGGCGTACGCAATTGTGATCACAGCTGCTATTTCGAACGGAATGCAACTGCAAAAATATGCTAATGCCTGCCACAGCTCAGCCAGAATAAAAGACGCCCACTGCTGCTTTCTCATATCCGTCCAATGTCGCTCTTCTGCGTAAACATCGGTGCCATCGACGCACATTGCACAGGTTTGCAGGAATTACCCCAAGTCTGGCCAGCCGCAGACACTGCATGTCTCATTGCACGCAGAGAGATCTTATGCAGCGTGTGCACTCGCAGTGGCTAAATTATGCACGTCCAAGCAACGTCGTTCAAATGGACAGACACGTCTGCGTTTTTCCGACCAACCCCTCGTCACCACCCCCAAACGCTGACAACCTGTCACTCACTTTGCAATGGATTCCTCTGTGCATCAGTAAATCGTAATGCGATCGCTGCGCACTCGCGTGCGGCTTGCACGCATACACAATGGCAAAGAATCGACCGATTGCGTCTGTAATCGCTATTGCGTATGTTGCTGAATCAGGCCCATAGTGTCATGCTGCACTTCCTGATCATGACTCACGTTTTTATTTAGTGGAGGTCAACATTGCAATTATTTTTAAAGCAATGTATTCCACAATGTATTCCTAAAGATACATAAAAAATGCTTGTGCCATGAACCATGAAACCATTACAAAAGCGGTTTGTTTTTTATTTTCTAAAGAGATTGCAAAAAAAATTAAACTGATGAAACAGATGACAACTAAAAAAGCCCCAGAAGGTATAATCTTCCTGAAAACTGTGATTTACACTTCAATATATAAAGGGAGTAAAATAAGCAAGTAAAATATATGACAGGAAGATAACCAATATAAACTACTCACGGTTTTCCACCTGGGATTCCTGTCAGATTTGGAGGGATTCCTGGAACTCGCATGTGATGATGTGGATCAAAGCCAACCTAAACGTTTATTGGAAAAAGAAGAAAATTACTTGAATATAAATGCTATTTAACACATTTAGGGGTCTATTTACTAAGCTTTATTAGGAGAAAGTGAACGGTGATAAGATACCAGCCAATCAGCTCCTAACTGCCATGTCACAGGCTGTGTTTGAAAAATGGCAGTGAGGAGCTGATTGGCTGGTACCTTATCCCCGTTCACTTTATCTCCTAACAAAGCTTAGTAAATAGACCCCTTAAGAGTTTAGTGTACGCCTTTGAATATTGATTGTAATTATCCAGATGATCAGTAACATCCCTTACCTTTTACCTTCACTAAATAGCAGTGTATTGTCTTTCTTATCAGCAATTATAAAGAGAAGGTGGATTACTTCAGTCTATTGATGTTTATAAAACCAATAAAAAAAGAGTAGAAAGCTACATACGTACGTGTGTGTATGTGGCTATCTAGTCCTTACTAAGAAGGAATAGTCATTAATACTAATTACACAGCATTGTACAAAAAATATTTGTTATTCACATCACTCTACCACATACATACACACTAGGGCAGTAGTTCCCAAACTGTGCGCCTCTGCACCCTGGGGTGCCTCGGGACACTTGCAGGGATACCTCAGGTTGGTGGCCCAGCACCAAATCAAATTCTTTATGGTCAATGTAATGTTAATATGTAGACAGAAGCACAAACCTGTCCCCCACCACATAACTAAACCTGAGGTTTACAGGTAAGCACATTTTACTTCACTTTACTAATTCACTACATTTTTTTTCTAAATTTCTGAACAAACCTTTGGCTTAGGGGTGCCGTGAAAACAATTGTGATACTCTAGGGCGCCGTGGTTCAAAAAAGTTTGGGAACCTCTGCACTAGGGTACATTTCATGGAGCATTAAATTAAATTGCCAGTATGTTTTTAGAGTGTGGCAGGTAATTGGAGTACCAGGAGTGAAACCATACAAGCACAGGGGGGACATACAAACTCCACACAGTTAGTACCCTGGTTGGGAATCAAACTCATGACCCCATTGCTACCAGGGTGCAATGCTTACCACTGGGCAATTATGTTGCCTTTGCAATCTCTTTTTCCAATGGATTCAGTATATTAGGTCGACAGTCACAATGTCGAAACTGATGAAATGTTGATATGGTCAGAATGACAACACTGTCTGTCCGCTAACCCCTAATGCTAATGACTATATTGAAATGCTCCATGTGTCAACATTTTAACCATGTCGATATTATGAATGTCTACTTAATGACTACATACCTTTCCAGCAACTACTATTAGCCTATCATACAAATACTCTGCATTTTAGGTTACTATCATACAAATACTCTGCATTTTAGATTCCTATCATACAAATACCCTGCATTTTAGATTCCTATCATACAAATACCCTGCATTTTAGGTTCCTATCATACAAATAACCTTGCATGTTAGGTTCTAATATATTCCAGAGTGCCATAGTAGTAAAAAAATGTCCCATTATAAAAACACATGATATGCGCATAAGAAAGCAGCGCACAGTAAAAAATAAAAAAAATGTTCAGCAGATAAAGTTCTTACCACGGGGGATCTTCCGTAGGCTGCAGCAGCAGCAGCTGCCGCCGCGGCAGCACTCATCTGGGGGGAGATGTTGTGAAGACTGGCATAAGCTGCTCCTGGACTGGTCAGCTCCCCATTCATTCCAGCATGTGGAACTATACCAAATGGGGTTGGATAAGGACAAGGAACTGCCATCGGAGTTCTAAGACCTGCTACATGCAAAAGTATACGATTAGGCTGTAAATCGTAATGTAAAACCATGTAAAATAAGCATTATTTAACAAGCCTGTACCATAGGGCCTGACTCAGCAAGGAACACAGTTGCTTATACGCACTCAATCGGCCGATTGTTGCGTACTGTGCATGCATCGCAGCGCGCGAACCAGTCACTGCAATCGCAGTGACTACGCAGACCCATCGCAGAGTGATTGACAGGAAGTGCTGTTTGTGGGTGGTGACCGGGGGGGGGGGGGGGGGGGGTTCGGGGAACGCAGACGTGCCAGTGCGTTTCAACGGCGTTGCAGGGGCGCGCATAAATTAGTAACTGCGATACCATACGCAGCCTGAAGCCTCATAGCATGCGCTATGTAAGCAATTGCTGAGTAAGGTCTGACCTGCCTTAACTGTGCGTGAGGCTTCGATGGTACTAGATTGTACAGATGGTTTCGCAGTCTTGCTAAACATTATGGATGTGCGTGTAGGTGAAGTGGGTGTGCTTATGTAGAACAGCAGCGGCAATACGATCGCTATGGATTAGCATACATTCGTAGTGAAACTGCGTGCGTATGCTATATTGCGTTCCTTGCTGAATCAGGCCCATAGTCATTAACTTTTAGCCATCCAGTTCATCAATATAGCTTTTTATCTAAATTATGCTCAACATATACACAACTTTTCAAAAGAGCTTACACAATGATGTGATAATTTAAAGGAAAAATGCTAAAAATAGGAAGGTCCCTTCTAGATCTATGGGCAATGGCTGTGATGTTTCGTTCCAGAATAGCTCATTCTGGCCATTAACATCGCAAGTTTTCCTTTGAACCCGAGAGAGGTGCACAGGAAAACATATGAAGTCAAGGTACTGTGACAGGCTGATATGGGCGCAGCAGAGCATCATGGCGATGCGCAGTAGCACAGCGCTTCTGTTGAATGGACACCTGGGATTCCAAAGTTTAGCAAGTAGACAATTTTATTTATAAGACATTTGTGCTATCAATGTAAAAGTGTAATTAAATAAAATAAATATTACTTAATGGGTCGACTCCTGGAGGCTTGCCAGGCACAGGCCGCAGTCCAGTTGAATTGCTGCCAGGTGTGGGCGCATCAGTTCTTGGGGTAGGTGTGTTAGATTTTGAAACAGGAGTTGTAGACTTCTCATTCTTCCAGGAAGTGAATGAAAAGGTAAAGTCAAAAATAAGGAAAAAACAAAAACAAATACAACACCCTCCCCCCAGCTCGCCAGATATATATATTTATTAGGAAAAAAAAAAAATCAATCAAAATTCCTGACTATATATATGCTTGTCTTTAAATAATAAAAACAGGTAAGTGTTACATCAGCACTACACAGCCACTAACAAAAAGAATCGCTGGCTGAACCAAAGGATACAACATGCTAAATGACTTGAATCCTCCCAAAAGTAAACAACTTATTGACTTTATGGTTTACTTTGCAGCAAACCTCAAATACTCACCCTGCTAAAGTCAACATCCCTAATGGAAGAGTCATAACATATGTGCTTTCACAATCATATCTTTCAAGTATCTATTCATAACATAGGAGTGTACAGCAGTCCTGTGTAACCAGAGCAGCTTGAATGGAACACACCTGTAAGGAATAGCGTGTGCAGGAGATCTCCAGCTGCACGGTTTAAAGGGAACATATGCTCCTGAGTATATTTTCCCTATTGCTCAGTACAACATGTTGACAAAAGATAATCAGAACACAGAACCTTATTTATCGACCCATTAACGATTATTTTTTGAGGGGGGAGCTAACAGATTATTAACCCCTTCCTGATGACATTTTAAGAATTTAATGCAAGCTAATAAATGTAATCATTATTTGTTTCAAAGGGTGGTATTCTTAATTTGGTAACAAGAGGCATTTTTTTTTTTTTTTTTAAATAACCCAATGTAGGTTGCCAGCAGGAAATAAATGTCGGCATCCCACTACTATGAGATTTGGTATACACTGTATCCATTAGTGAAGGAGTACAGGGAAGATTTGCTCTCAACCTCCTTCTTACACTGATATATTTGGTGTTGTCACTGGTTTTCATCTCTGGATAGACACACAAATGATATCATAAGATTGGGCGACGAACAATATATCGATGGTGCATCAGCAAGTGTATACACCCAATACGTATGTCTGTAAACGACGTAGCTCACAGACATATCTGATCAGCCCTCCAGCACAGCCGATGACTAAATATCTAGCAGATAGATCGTTTCACCTGGAGATCTATATGGCCAACCTTCAGATATGTCTCCCGTAGAATCCATTGAATATGTGACATCACAAGTGGGCGGGCATATTCAAGAAGGCTCTGCTGGCAGACATATCAGGCGAACAACTGGTAAGTGTATATGCACTTCCCAAAGTAAATAAGACACAGAATGCTGCTGATTTACTTACCCGGGGAACTCTACAAAAGCTTTGTACAACAGTCCATTCTTTTAGATCAATTGGCTTGACTAATGCTTTCCATGCCAGAGAACATATCATGAGCAACTTATGATACTTTATTTGGCAGCCCAAAATGCCTATAACAACTGCAGCTCTAGGCTATTTAACCTGTGATTTTATGAAGATCATCCCTTACAAAAACTGCTACTTATGTAATACAAGCATTGTTTCTTTTTTGACTCCCTATATTATTTGCATTTCTTTACACTGTGATACTGGATAGTAGTGGACACTATTTGGCAGTAAAACAAAACACACACACACGATTACCGATGGAAATGGCTAGATGTAGCAGCTCTAAACCTGTGAGTATAAAGCAATATTTGCATGCAGACAGACCAATATATTAAGCATATAATAATTTGTCTTACAAGGCTCAGTTCTTTGGACTTTGAAGAAGGAGTACTGCTCGATGACGCAATGGAGGCAGGACTGATTGGCGGATCCTTCTTTAAAAGTCGTGCTTTATCCAAACCGTTCTCCCTTGGAGAATGTGCCGGGCTTCCTCTGGGTGAAGAAGGGTCCTTTCAACAACAAAATGAAGATGTTGCAATATCACTGCTATTAACATGTTTAATGCATTACACAAACCCAGCTTTTTATGTAGAACAATCAAAATAAAAAAAAAATCAGCAAACAAAATAAAAAACAAAAAACACACCTCATTGGAAACATCCACCACCAGGTTATCATCACTTTTTTCACCATCACTGTCCTGCATGGAAAATAAAATACTTCTTATCATATGGTGCTGTGCATGACATTTCTATTTACATAAGTGGAGGTTGGGATGTGGTTTACTTTTACCCAATGTCATACTTTAACCATTTTGTAATACTACCTGCTTTCATCTACATCACACGAAACAGGCACAGTCATAACCGTCAGTTATTAAAGTCTCTAAGTATATGTTCTCGTACATACAATTATCACAAAGAAATCAGGGTATAAAACAAATAAGAACCACAGTCACTCACTTAACCATCTGTCTATCGTACTGGTTTGAATAAGTGCTTTAGGCATTTGGAAAGCAGGATGGTACCAGCTACATTATAAACACGATTTGCTTTGGTTCAACTGCCACATACTGTAATATACTTCTTGCTATAAACTCCCTTTAAAAGGTAAATAAATGTACACAAAATTATTCTTGTGCTTCATTTTAACTTGAAATATGTGTGGTTAAAATATCCGAAGGTACTAGATGCAAATAAAACTAAGCAGATAATTAATCTAGCTCTAGTTTAAACATTAAAAGGCAAAACCAGCGGCTACACCTTTGTATGGTATGTGAACCTCACATTTTAAGCTATCTAACCTCATTACAAGTGGAATAATCTATTGGTCAACATGGAACTTTCGAAATAAGAGTCTCCTGTTAGTCAATGTACTAACAGGAGGACTCGGTGCCACAGCAGTGTGGGCTCATGAGATGCAGATAGATGAATGCTGTAAGATTTAAGCTTGTAGGATACTAAACAGCCAACAGCCGAGAAACTATGCATTACGATAAAATAATAAAATAAAACTAAATTAATTCAAGACTTTAAAATGGTTTGGTAGCAATTATTTTCGTTCTGCAGGATGCTATAAGTGGCACTATTTCCTTATAGAACCAAGCAAACCCCCCAGATCTTGTGTACAGTAGGGTACAGTACAAACAAACAAACAAAACAGGCTATTTACTTATGGCAATCTAGGTTCCATGTGTTAACACAGACATGTCTGCAAAATAATCAAGCTTAGTGGGGAGATTCAGCCAAGTCCCAATGTTAATACTACTATCTTCTCAACATGCGAGTTTCAGAATTTCATATTGAATCAGTGTAGGATAATACTTGGTAGCTAGTGGGCAGATTACCTACACACCAAATGACAATGTTATTACAGTGTGTAAGGAGGTGGGGATTAGCACGCTGTAATAACATTATGCCTTGGCAAGCAGGCAACCTGCCCACAAGCTACCAAGTATTATCTAGCATTGACACTGGTGTTTTGCTGAAGCTGTCCATTATGGTTGAGACTATTGCTGATATATATATTTTACTGTTCATATCAGGAACCTAGATTACTATGAGGCTATACATCATTTTATTGCTGTACTCACGGAGCCAATATCTAAAGTGAACAATTACAGTTTAAAATGGTGTTCAAGGTAACAATTGTTCTAAAGCAACATATTGATGACTACGTAAACACACAAACCATATGAACTTTACTAACTTCTCACTAAACAAATGCTTGGCTACGTTCAGGCTAATCAAATACACCCTTAGGAAATATTTATGCTTCTTTATGATCCATTAAGCATATTTGCTTGTCAAATACAAATTGCGTCAGTCACGTTCAACTAGGAACAATAAATATATATGAATATCATATAACATAATTATTGTTGTAGGTGTGAGATTACTTTTACCTGTCCAGTCTGTGATTCTGAATATTGAATCAGAAAATATAGTTAAAGAAGTCCACTAGTACTTACATAACGAGTTGCTATATCTTTTTCTTCAGTCTTTTGTTTTTTGCTGTCTGAAGAATAATCTGCTGAATTTCTATGTTTTTCTGCTGCTCTGAAACTTGCGGATGGAGACACAGAAGAGCTCTGCAAGAGGTAAAGGCAAATACTGTGAACCAGTGTATGTAACATAAAAAAAAAAATACATATATATCTTGATACAAACAGAAAAAGAAAATCACTTTTTAAAGGCATGTTATCCATTGGTGTTTGATTTGCACATTAAAACTCAACTGAATCACTGGTGAAAGAAACCCCACTTCTAACGGAAACGCGTTTGACATATGATTGTTTTACTTGTGGATGGGAAGTTATCCCATAGTCAAAATGCAGGTACCATCGCAAGTGTGTACGGTTCCATTTCAGACACATTTGGTGCATTGTACTAGAGGTTGCAATGATAGTCCAATGTCCAAGAGAGGGCAAACCAATGTTCTATAACCAGCAAAGCTGACTACAGTATACTTTAAATGACAAAGAAAACAAAAAACACTGGTGTTCATA
Organism: Taudactylus pleione; assembly: GCA_031769625.1. NCBI lineage: Eukaryota > Metazoa > Chordata > Amphibia > Anura > Myobatrachidae > Taudactylus > Taudactylus pleione. The sequence goes on from JAUIMM010000094.1 coordinate 37,236,051, forward strand.
GGTGAAGGAGGGGTAGGGTATATATTACTTTTTAAGTTTTGATATCCTCCAACAACTTCCACATACATTTTGTGCAGCAACTTGTTCTCTAAATGTAGTGGTCTTTAAATAAGGCAATAAGCAAAACTGCAAAGAAATATGGATAGGCTACTAATGATAAAAACAAATGTGGTTTTAACAATTTTACTACTTAAAATACCAGTTACAGAGTAAAGCAGCCTAGACATGTTACAACTATAATTGACAAATATAATCAGTTTACTCCAACCTGGCCACATATTGAGGCCATACATCACCAAAATAGTTGTCTGGAACCTTCAGATGTAATCAGCATTGTAAAATATTCTGTCAGCTGATCATAGCATCACAGCCTGTGACTGTGGTCCGTAACCACCAAGAATTATCATGCCTTTCTTAAACGCCTACAGATGTGGCCTGAGAATAGGTAAGAGTCTTTAAAAATGAGAGATGTCGCATATTATAAGCATCTGTAAGGGGTTCTCATAACAAGTACAAAAAGGATTTTTTTTTCTTCTTAAACATACTTTTATTGAAAATTTTAGTATGACAACCACAATAAAAAGACAACGGTGAGTAATGTAGAAAATGTTATACAGTCGAACCTGGAAAAGTGGGATCCCAAGGGACAGCACATTTAGTCTCATTAAAAGAGGTATCTCACCTTATCCAGGTTCAAGAAGTGTTTGTCTCACTTATAGAGGTTCTCACCCCTGTAAATCCAGATACAGACAGACTTGTCAAAACCTGTACTAATCCCAGTTACAGAGGTTCTAAAGGCGGTCGTCTCATTTACAAAAGGTTAATAAACTGCACTAATCTCCCTTAAAGAGGTCCTAACAGCAATAGTCTCAGTTGCTGGTGAGAGTTGATTATTCCTAAAAGAGGTTTGACAGTCTCACTAACAGAGGTTTTTGGTGCAAAAATGCCGGGACCACACAATTAGTCCCAGTAATAGAGGTTTCCCTCTTATCCAGGTCCCACTTATCCAGGTTCGACTGTACATCAAACAATACCATGTAACTGTCATAATAAAAGGGTTTTTTTTATTCATTTTAAATAAAATGTAGTGGCTTCTGAGGTGAATACCTAATGTAGGATCATCATAGTAGTAGTAAGATGACCCAAGGCTAACATTACACATCTGTCTGAAATACTAGTACACATGTAAGGATGCCTGAGTAATATAAAAACAGTTGAACCCCCACAATGATTCAGGATTTGGGAAAAAGTATACCCCCAAAACAGTGTTTTGCAGCCTACAAGGGGGTAATCCCAATTTATTAATCTCAAAAAGTTGCTGCTTTTATTCTGATTAGTTAATACAGCCAATGATATCCTCACTTTCAGTAGCGTTACATCCTTTTAACAGGTTTTGTCACTTTCCTGTACAAATTGCGGAACTGATAAAAGAATTTTGAAGTCTAATGAAGTGCAGTATTGGTGACATAATTCAGCAGGGAACATTATTCATAATGGACTGAAAAAGATGTCACATTTCTTCACCGAACACGTTGTGAAGCTGACATGTTAGAAAGAAGTCTCTATGCTCCATTTAACATCATAAAATAACACGCTGAAATGACCACTTCCAATTTGTTAAACAACATATGCTGTACTCCATTAAGTACAGCAGGGCACACACATTCATAAGAGAGCTAGGGCTTGGAGCAGCTCACAAATGTGTACTACAAGAGTTTGGTCAGGCTTTTTATTCAGTCTGTACAGGTTGAGTCTCCCATATACAAATATTCCGAAATACAGAATTATTTTGTCATGACAGATAATTAAACCTTTGATTTTTGATGGTTCAACGTACACAAACTTTGTCTAAGGCACAAAATATTTAAAATATTGTATAAAATTACCTTCAGGCTGTGTGTATAGGGTGTATATGAAACATAAATGAATTTCATTTCTGTACACAAAGTTTGCTTGAGTCACAAAATTTTTGAATATATTGTATACAATTACCTGCAGGCTGTGTGTATAAGGTGTATATAACACATAAATGCATTCTGAGTGTATATTGGGGACCCATTCCCAAGATATTTCATTATGATAAGCAAATATTCCAAAATACGGAATATTCCGTTATCCAAAATACCCCTGGTCCCAAGCATTTTGGATATGGGAGACTCAACCTGTACCTGACTATCCCGATATGGTTCCTGTAATTATTCTCTTACAGTGTTTTTCTAATAAGGATCCATTAGAGGTCTATAGTCCAGGAAAACAAGTACTGTAAGACTGCTAAACATTTCCAGGATGAAACAATACGACTGTTCTGGGAAAGCATGTACACATGGAAGCCATAATATCATTATGAAAATTTTAAAAAATTAGACATTGAATATCTCCGGTGCATCACAGAATGCCTCTACATTAGACACAATCACTATGCTGGGATATACCCAATAGCAACAAAAGTACCACAGAGGTGCAAAAGTGGCTTCAACTTCTTTATTGCAATGATGGAAGTCACGACAAATATCTTGGTTTTTGCCTACTGTCATCCACCATTTACAGTACGATTTTTGAGTAATAAAAAAAAAATATATAATGAATCAGAAGTAAAACCTTGTTCCTGCAAAACACTTAACTTCTGCAACTTTAACACCTTTTACCAAGTTGATTTTCATACTTTACTGTACTCAATTATGGGTTCCCTACTCTGAGCACCAGTGGGAAATGCTAAGTCTGTAGGCTTGTTACCTCATTATCACTTTGTTTTACAGCAAGACACCACTAAACACTCTGCTATGTGTTCAGCAACATGTCACTACAAATACTATTCAAGGTGAGAGAAGAGGAATTGCTCCACTAATCCATCAGGTCTATAGTTTACCTACAGATTTATAGTACCTGGTACTAAATCCAACGTCAATGCAAACTCAAGCTTTATAGTGTTATGGAAGAAGTCTGCTAAATGTACCCTATTGGGAATGTAGTGAAGGAGGATCACAGAGAAGTGAAAGATTATAGAAAAGTTGGAGGGTGTGTGTGACTGTGTGGTCCAAAAGACTGGAAGTTTTTCAAAATGAGTATCAGGTAATAAACTAATTCTAGTAGGTTACTTTGACAGGGGCTCATTCACACACATTTGTTTTAAACATATATCACTTTACCAATGGAATCTATTTTACTTTGTAGCTTATGTATAAACGCATTCATGAGATAGGGTTTCTAGTGGGGACTGAGGGCCTATATTACACTAACCCAGTGGCGTAACTATAGAGGGTGCAGGGGGTGCGTTTGCTATGGGGCCCGGCGGCTTAGGGGGCCCGCCGGCCCAGCAAGCAACCCCCTGCACCCAGGCAAAACTACGGGGTGGTCAAGGTGTGCACCGGCACCCGGCATGAGCACTCGGCACTACACACTAACAAGGGGCCGCTTCTCCTGCACCCGGCACTGAAGGGACAAGCGGCCGCTTCCATAGCACCCTGCAGCAGGACGGACCCGGCACGCGGCTCAGACAACCAGCGGCAGGCTGGCCCCCGCACCCAGAGGCAGGATGGCCCGGCAGGAGGTAAGCCTCGACACCTGGCAGCAGGACAGCCCCGGCAACCAGTTGCAGTCCCCGGCGGCAGGACGGCCCCGGCGCACTGCAGAGACAAGCGGCCACTTCCCCAGCACCTGGCAGCAGGACGGACCCAGCACGCGGCTAAGACAGCTGGCGGCAGGCTGGCCCCCACACCCGGAGGCAGGATGGCCTGGCAGGCAGGAGGTATACCTCGACACCCGGCGGCAGGACGGCCCTGGCAACCAGTGGTAGGCCCCGGCGGCAGGACTGCCCCGGTGCAAGGCGGGAGGTAGGCCCCTGCACAAAAGTAAATTTGGCTCTTTGGTACTGTGGGAGTTTGGGAGGGCAGCTGCTACTACTACTTTGCTACCCTTACCTCCTTCCTAGCCCCAGCACTGCCTGCCCCTAAAATCCTCCTTGCCCCCTCAGTACTGCCCCAGCTGCTATTTATCAATACCCCCTCCCTACCCACAGTACTACCCCAGCTGCCATCTACCCTTGCCTGCTTCCTACCCCAAGCACTGCCTGCCGCTAAACTCTTCTTGCCCCTAGTATTGCCCCGGCTGCTATTCACCATTACCCCCTCTTTACTCCTAGCACTGCCTGCACCTAACACGCTCTATACTAACTGCTACCTGCCCCCAGCACTGTCCCAACTGCTGTCTGCCCTCACCCCCCATAATATGTAATGGGACCCAGAAATAGTGGAGTAGGACCCCAATTTTTTAAAGCGAGTGGTCCTTGGGACTTTTTTAGTTCTGCGCGATCACTGTATACTGTATATACTGTACATATAGATACACGTATGTACATTTATATATGTATACACTCTGAGTTGGTGGGGCCCCTTAAAAATTTTGCTATGGGGCCCACAAAGTTATAGTTACACCCCTGCACTAACCCATTCTTAGACGTGGTTTTGTTTTGAGTAGAGGAGAATAAGATGTGTCCAAATCAGTATCTTGTCCCATGGGGTGTTAATCAGGCTTTGAATGGATTTTACAACACCGTTAATAAGGGTAAATCATACCTAGATCTAAAATATGCTCTCACTAAAACAACCAGACTTCACACAGAGGTCTATTTATCATCAAGTTCAAGAAACAAAGCTATTTATTAAATCTTCTAGCGGCTTAAAATAAAACTAAGAATCAGCTGGAGCACAATGCAGTCTCTTTAAAAGTTTTCACAGCTTGACTATGGCAGCTAACACCATCTTCAGATGAAACTAGCTTGCTCTTTCCTATCAAAAGTGCTCATGGAGTGCAAAGAGGGTTCCATGTAGATCTCAGTGGTTTCCATTAGTTCGTAGACAGAATAAATAGCCCAGACACTTGTTCTGGAATCAGTGCAAATAGCAGTGATAAGCACATATTACTTATTGATTAAAAAAAAAAAAAAAAAACTTTTTTTTTTTTACACAGATAAAAAGTGAAAGTGTTGAAGCTCACAAGCTACAAAAAGACAAGACAAGATAAATAAAAAAAAATCAGAAAGACCCTGGGGAAACCTAGGAAGTAAAGTGAGCAAAGGAAAGAGACTTTCAGTTCACAATCTACAAAAAAAATGGCAGTGTGTGAGGTTAAGAGAAAAGATGCATGGTGCCATTCAGACAACATAATCATAGTGCAAGGCTAATTGGTATGCACACTACATTGAATTAACAAATGTCTTTTCTACAGAAAACAGCAGAAAACAATAGATTCAGGTAACAGAGAATAAAACTAATTTCCAGGAGGATAGAAAATATACACAAAACAGCACCAGTCTGTCGTTCTTCTAAACTAAAGACTTCATAATGCACAGGTTTATATTAATGTAGAAGAAAATAGACATTAAAAAAAAAATCAAACCAAAAAGCAAACATTTAAGAGAGATATATTTCAGTTATACAATATGTGAAATAGCTATACAGTGTCGATAAATAAAAAAAAGCATGACAAAGTGGTAAATGGCCTATGCATCATATTCACTTGAACTAGTAAATATAGGTAACATGGAGAATGCAGTTATTAGCTATATGCTCAAGAATAAGGGAAAACATACTATGCAGAAAGTAAACAAAGCCATGTGTAGTTGTAAGACCAAGAGACTGTAAGGCAGTGGTATACAAGATGAAACTGTCTTGAATAATGGTGTAATTTTTGAAGTGAGTGGTTGCTATATTCTGCTATTAAAGTCAAGCAAAGATAAGGAGGCAGCCATTTTGTTGACGGCATCAAAAGAAGCATCTTAATCATTTAAAAAATATATATTCAATCTAAATTACTGGGTAGCAGAAATGTGTGGAAACTAGTAAATAAAAACAGAACAAAACACGTAATTGCTCATTTGACAGACTACAGAAATATAGATTACACGTAAGCAAGGGTTGGTGTGGAGAGGGGAAGCAAATGTGCCACCTTATGATTAAATGTGATGCCTAAGAAGTGATGGAACTCTGAAGTAAAATCTATTTTCTGTTGAGAAAAAAAATAAAATAAAAAATCTGCTGCTGAGTGAACCATTGCCAATAACCTGTTATTGCAGGAACCGTCTCACAACTAAGACATGCTATTGCAGTCTATGATGAACAATTATCCAAAAGCAGACATTGTACCATAAAATTCACAAACATCCGACATAAAAGGAAAAAACTTCACAGCAGGGGCATTACTAGGGGTAAATTTACTAAAGTGACAGTTTTTAGAAGTTAGTTTTAGAAGAGATGTTGTCCATAGCAACCAATCAGATTCTACTTAACATTTAACTAGCACCTTCTAAAAGATAATAGCTAGAATCTGATTGGTTGCTATGGGCAACATCTCTTCTAAAACTCACTTCTAAACACTCTCACTTTAGTAAATTTACCCCCTAAGGTCTCAGAAGACCCTAAAACCAAGCTCACACAATATGCAATTGATCTTGCTGTTGCAATCTAGATATACCATGCACATGGTATAAAGTAAATAGTGAAACTAGTAATATTACGGTCACACTGTAAACAAAAAAAAAAGGCTTTAAAAAATAACCCTGGGCACTATGATCAAGCTATTGATGCCCAGGCTAAGAATGCCAAGGTTGAAATAATGTAGATTTTTTAAAATGTAGTGGTTATGATAGAAACGTGGACCAAATTTATGTCCACGCTCCAGCGGTAACCAGAGACATATAGGCAGCTAACAAATACTCATTAAAAGGTATCACCACATGATCATCACTGATAGTCATAATAGATCAACTGATAAATCATGGACACATGAAATATACATCTAGCAAAGCCTGTAATGATTACATTAAAATTGCATTGATTCTCATGCGGTTGAATGTGTAGTTAATGGCTGTGCCTGATTAATTCATCTCCTCAACCTTACAGGTCAGACAGCCCAGTGTTCTCAGTCCTCTAATTAGCGCTTACTGTTCTAACTATAGGCAAAGAAGCATGGCAGCTACATTCTAATATCTATCAAATCTATATTTATGACAGTCCTATACTTGTGGGGATATTGCTGGCAACTGAACACTCACAAAACGGTCTACAAAAAGTCCTTAACAATTGCCACTTACAATGACTGCATTAATACCAAAACAGAAGGGAGGCTGGCTCATCTCTCAGGGTCCTGCCTCATCTGTAAAGAACAAGGTGGTGCACTGGGCAATAACCCTGCTGTCTTTCTTGCCAGCTTGTCCTTTTAGATCACAAGTGCAATATATGGCACCACAGTTCCAAGTCAATTAAAGGGGAGTTGGCATAACGCAAAAACAAATCATCTTTATTATGCCCACCTACAATCATTCACAATTATAAACTTAGATGACTGGTGTGTTACAGGTATATGTGGAAATATTAGACTGGCAATGATTATTTTCTAGAGATGTGCGGGTTCGGTTTTATTCGATTAGAGTAAAACCGCACATCTATTTTCCCATATTTCCTAATGTAAACAGGACAAGTGGACTTTGCCAAATAAAGTGACATTTTTATTGGCTCAACCAAAAGCAAGTAAGGGGGTTTAGATTTTATGGATTATAGAGAAATGAAGAGATCTGAAAAGTAGGGCTGTCACTTTGTCTGTAAAAATGGTAAATGTGCCAATGTTATATTTTTCCCTGAGAAGAAGACTCAGTCTAATCTGGTCTTCCTGTTTTTGAGGCTCGCCAATGGTTTACATCTTGTGGTGAACCCTCTATATTCACTCTTGTGAAGTCTTCTCTTGATTGTTGACTTTTTTACACATATACATCTACCTCCTGGAGAGTGTTCTTGATTTGGCCAACTTTGTGAAGGGGTTTTTCTGCACCAGGGAAATAATTCTTCTGTCATCCACCACAGTTGTTTTCCGTGGTCTTCCGGGTCTTTTGGTGTTGCTGAGCTCTCCGATGCGTTCTTTCTTTTTAAGAATGTTCCAAACAGTTGATTTGGCCACACCTAATGTTTTTGCTATCTCTGTGATGGGTTTGTTTTGATTTTTCAGCCTAATGATGGCTTGCTTCACTGATAGTGACAGCTCTTTGGATATCATATTGAGTCAATAGCAACTGATTCCAAATGCAAATGTCACACCTAGAATCAACTCCAGACCTTTTACCTGCTTAATTGATAATGAAATAACGAGGGAATAGCCCACACCTGTCCATGAAATAGCTTTTGAGTTGATAGTCCCATTACTTTTGGCCCCTTAAAAAGTGGGAGGCACATATAGAAACTGTTGTAATTCCTACACCGTTCACCTGATCTGGATGTAATTACCCTCAAATTAAATCTGAAAGTCTGCAGTTAAAGCACATCTTGTTTGTTTCATTTCAAAGCCATTGTGGTGGTGAATAGAGGCCAAAATATGAAAATTCTGTCAATGTACCAATATTTATGCACCTGACTGTATATGGGCTGCACAGACTGTAATGGTTAGCATTACAACCTCACAGCACTGAGGTCATGGGTTCAATTCCCACCATGGTCCTAAATGTGTGGAGTTTGTATATTCTCCCTGTGCTTGCGTGGGTTTCCTCCGGGTGCTCCGGTTTCCTTGCACACTCCAAAAATATACTGGTAGGTTAATTGGCTCCCATCAAAAATTAACCCTAGTGTGTATGTGTGTGAGCATGTGATAGGGAATATAGATTGTTACCTCCACTGGGGCAGGGACTGATGTGAATGGCCAACACTTCTCTGTAAAGCGCTGCAGAATATGTGTGCGCTATATAAATAACTGGTAGTAATAATAATAATAATAATAATAGAGAAAACCTGTAAGGCCCGGAAGAGACTGGGCCCAATGTTAGTGCATTGCCTATAACCTACTACAATGATATTGGGAAATCCCCAGTGATATGGTATATGAAATCAGGTCACGCATGTAAGGGAGTTGAGAAGGCTTTGGATTAGTCTGAGAATTGGCTGTCAAACTTAAAAACAAAACAAAAAAATTAATGAAAGCAAATATAAACTCCCAAATGTAAGCCACATAGGACATCTTGGGGTTTGCATTTACTTTACAATACACGTGTGTAAAGTGTTATACCATTTAATACAATGGATTGCGCATTTCAGTAGTAACTCATACAACCCATTTTGGTCTTGGATAACTCATTATGGGTTGTATTCAATTAGATGTGATACTTACTGTGGGCTTGTAGCAGTGCCCGTGGTAAGCCCGCAGTCTGCACTTACAGCTGAGGCTTGAACAGACATTTGTGGTAAATAGTGCTTTCTGCATATCCGAGAATTTATGGGTTAATGCCAGTTAGCTGCAGGCTTACTGCACAAGGGAATGGGCTGGTGATTAAATAGCATCAAGCGTTAAAGTCCAAGGCTACAAGTCTGCGGTAAGTATTGCGGCTTATTGACTCTGGCTGTATATTTTGGAAGTTAAGCATCACAATGTCTGCTTTGTAAAAATGGGATTTTGCCGTTTTCCATTTTACCAATTTTAATTAAGACTTCATAAGCAAGATATATACTATTTATGGTAAAATGTAGCCAAGTTCAAAGTTCATCCATTTTTTTTATTTAGCATTGAAAAAGTGCAATTCAACATGTTTTTATTAAATCAGAATCCCATGTTTTCTTTATAATTTAATTAAATGACAAAATCTAACAGCATTAAAAGCACTGTGCCATTACATGGTTAATGCAGCCATCAAGATGTAAATGCCTGGGAGAACAGATTATTACATTTTGCCTGAGACAGCGGGACAGCAATATCAATACTTGAAATTTCAATGCAAGCTGCACTTCCACATTAAGAGGGTTATTAAGTTTAATGCATACAGATCAAGCTGAATAAGTACATTTTTACCACTGTACTTAAAAAAATAAGTCTTTAGAAATTATAACACAAGACTAAAAAATAAAAAAGCCTGTATAGAATTCTTGCCACACAAAAGAGATGGGTCAGGTCCATCCTGAGAGATTATGGGTTTAAAAATTCATAAAGGAGCTACAGACTTGCCAGACAAGCTCTGCAATGTCACAAATATTTATATGGAAAGAGACAGGAGTTAGTTGTTACAAAGAGACCATCAACAGCCACTTTCTTTTGTGAATCTCATTCAAGGACTATCAAGTACAGGCACACAAGGTACAGAGCTGAAGGAGCTGCCCAAGATTATTGTTGCTGAAATGATTCATATTGAGGTATACAGTGCTGCCGTATCACCAGTGGCGGTTATCCATCAATCCAACACCAGCATTCAACTAAAATCCGTAATAACGGTTTACTAACTCAATGGGGTCAATCTAATTAGGTGCGAGTTGGGTCCCGCGAACCGTTCTCAGAAGAAATGTGCGTTATTTTATGCGCACCCCCTGAGCAGGTGAAAAGTTATGGAAAATCTTTATTGTAAGGTATAAATGCTAGGACACAGTGCAGAACCTCTAGTTACACCCCTGCCAATAAATAAGCATGCAATTGGAGGGGTTTCAATAGCAAAGGTGGCCAATGAAGACATCAATTTTCAGGTGAATTTTTCTAAAAAGCTCAATAATGGGTTACATGATGTAGGGTTGTTGCATTGATGGGAGAGGGTTTTTTGGAATTTCAGATAATAGGTAAAAGTGTTGGTTTCAACTTTTGCAAACTTGTATAAAAACACTGAAAAACTGCTATACATTTTCCTATACCCCAATATGCTGGAAAGACTTTAAATTCACTGAAAAACACTCGCTATCATTTTTCAACCAATAACAAAAAGTGCAAAATCAGCCATTTTACACCTCATAAGAACCTCCAGTACTTTTTCTGTGGCCACTAACAGCCTTGGTCCTGCTATATTAGTTGTCACTTTTGGGGTCCAGGATGGATTTCCTACTTTTTAATGCAATTCTCCCAGGACGCATTTTGTAGAAAGGTCGCACACCCTCATTGCGGGTATCATGAATTGGCATTTATAATTGGATCTCGCATTTCTCAAGTGCGCACATCCGTGGGAGTTTCATGAAAAACACTTGCTTTAGCAAACTTGGACCTAATTGGATTGAGCCCCGTGTAGGACAATGGAACAGCATAGTTGCCTACAGTTTCAATAGTATAATCTCTACTGATTGCTATATTGCAGTGTTGGAAGTGCACTTAAAAATAGCGTATTGCCTCTACACACGCAGAGCTGTGCGGTCTCCAGCGTCGGCATCATTTGTGCCTGGTTTACACAAGTCATTATCAGTGTGGACTTTCACCTGCCCTAGAGTAGGTGCAAAAATATGCCTCTGCATGGGTCAGATTTGCATGAACACATCCTTACTGAACTTTGCCTAAGTGAGAACACTATCAGTTTCATCTCTCTGAATGTAAAGTTTGATACGTGCCGGTCTGCATACTTGTATATATCTGTGTAATCTTTCAGAGCATGCACAGAGAGACTTAATCCAAGATAGGCTACACAAACTGGTGCAAATTCAACCCTACATCAGCCACAAAGTGGGCCGCTAACAACGAGAGACTATTGTATTAATTGTTTTAAATGTAAACATTTGTGGCATAAAGGGGTTTTAGGGGTTTAGAGATTGTCAAAAGAACTTCCATTGGATAATTTATGAGACATTGTGGTTTAAAAAATATATATATTTATGTTGCCTAATGCTGGGTACACACTATATGATATATCATTCCAAAGCGGATCGGCATATAGTGTGTACGTCCTGTCATTAGCGGTCGTTCATCGCATTGTCCCATCTGCTGTTCTGCACAGCAGATGGGAAAATGCAATGAATGATGCAGTGCAGTTACTTGCAAGATGCAATGATATATTGTGCAATCGTACGCTGGATCATGCAGTGTACGGCACATGCGATGTATCGTTACATCGCATCATCACTGGGTGCACACATCGTATAGTGTGTACCCAGCTTTACTCTTATTGTATGGAAAAAAAAAAAAAAAAAAGGTAAAAACATTCCCACTACAGACTGTTATACAATACGTTAATTGCTTGGTTATTCTTAGGCAGCTGTTTCCACTGTATACAATGTAAATGAGATATTGCATCACTCCATAACTGGCAGCTTGAAACACTCCCTAACTCCTTCAACCTTTCAATAAGAGATGTGGGTGGCAACATAAGATTGAAGGCCTGTAATTCAGGAACATCCACTTAGTCAACAGAAGTGTTAGCTGGGAGGATGGGTACATTGTAAAAGTGTGCGTCTGCAATCTATGCTTCAACCCAGAGCAGCCTACAAAATGAATACAAATTTTCATACCAGCAATTAAATGTAGGGAGAAAAATTATCCAAGCATCTCAAATAACTTCTGCAATTTACTCTGGAAGTAGACCAAGCTTGTCAATATGGTATCGTTTTATATTCTCACTCATTAGCGGTGTCAAAAGGACACTCAAAAACATGAACAAAGCTAAGCCTATCACATTACAATGAGCTGCTGTGCCATGTTATCCAGACATGTCAGGACACACTCTGTTCCCCTGTGGCAACACACTAAACTGACACTGCTCTTACGAGCCTTTCTGTCAAGAGCTTTGCGGTGGCTATAATGAGATATGCTCAAGTATTTTAGTGAAATTAAAGCAGCAGCTTTGCTGCTATTACCTTGGGCTCTTTACAACAACAAATGAGCTGTGTGGTGTCAGACCAAGGACTGCAACACACAAGGTAAGAAAGATCACATACTTCAGATCTACATACAAATGGAGCTGTGACATGTGCAAACTGCAGTCTAATGTACACAGATTGTAATCAAGGCAATATTTACATTCCTTGGCAACTACTTTCCATTTACAAACAGTTAACAATGGCTGCTCATAACATGTTATGCAAGATATTTGTTACCTATTACATGCGGATATATATATATATATATATATATATATATATATATATTTATTTCACAATCCAGACGACTGGGATTCTGGCGTTCAGAATACCGGCGCAAGGATCCCGAAGGTAAGTACTGGAGTTAGAGGGAGGGTTACACATACATAGAAGATTATATAACTTTTGAATGTAAACTCCTATGAGCAGGGCCCTCTACCCTCTTGTGCTTATCCTTACTCTACTTCTTATCCTCTACCAGGGCACCTAAGGTTGCTTTGCATTGTTGCTTATCTGGGTGTTATGGTCACGAATGTAGCAATGTATATTATCCATGTCCTGTATTGTATAGTATTGTACTGTAAGTCACTGTAAATCAACCTATTTGTTTACGTACTTTGTAAGGCGCTGCGGAACACTTGTGGCGCCATATAAACGAATATATATATATATATATATATATTTTGTGTGTGTGTAAAAATGCATACATTTAAAAACAATTTAAAAACAATAAGTTACCGTACAGCAAAGTGTTATTTTCCTAGACTTGATAATAAAAAGTCATTTTCTAATTGCCACGGACAATTACCAAATGTTAGGTACTTTTTCACCCACAAACAAAAGTGCTCTTACCCTCCCCGCCCTTGTTTCCTAACGACTGATGCATTCTGAATTTATTGTACGAAAACAGTTTCCCTTAATGCAAATTAAATTATGTTCCAGTAAATGACTTGTAATTTAAATGGCTATTCTATTTCAGGGTATACAATTTCATTTAATCCTTAGTCACTTATTACGTTGACAACTGCCTATACTATTTTTCTGCTTGGGAAAGGCAGCCTTTATTCTAGTTAAGTTAATTAGAGAACATTTGCCTTAATGAAATGTACAACCTGATGATATTTAAAATGATGCATTAGTCTCTCTCAGTTTAGAGAACATTCTGTTTTATTTTATCCTGAGTTCTAGCAGAGACCTCCTAAGTTAAATAAGTTTCTTAGTGTAACGATTTACTGGTCAATCACATCACAGCTAAATACAGTAAAAAATCACATGACTAACATGACTTAGCAGGGGGAAGGGAGGGCAAAACAAGATTACAAGTAATTGGGAAATATTGATTAGCATATACATACACTCTTTATGTTCACCAAGTGAGATATTTTTATATCTCAATTGTGCTGGCAGCTGGGAGCCAGTAAAAGGATTAATTATACTTCCTACATTAAGCATAGCCTGACTGGGCATCATGAATTTATCATCTCCAGTGAAGAGGAAGATAAGGAAGGCTAGTGAAGGCAAGATTACTCTCCTTGTGTTTTCTTTTCAACAGTTGGAAAATGAAAGTAGGACACTATCATCGGGCCTTTCTGGCACAGCATCACTTCAGCTTGTTGCCATTTGTACCTAAAGCCTGTGTCAACAGCTCAACAAGAATAAAGAGCAAATAACCCACTACAAACAGACTGGTATGAGTGTGAATCGCTCACTCACATTCCAGCTCTTCTATGTCTGTTCAAACTCCTCAGTGACAAGGTTAAGAGGGTGAGGAGGATAAGTACAGGGCTAAAAACATGCTTGCTGAGTTTAGATGGATACTTCTTCTAAACCATTAGCCTGAGAAGATATAGCACTCCTGATAACAAATGTCAGCTGCCCATTTTTTGGTTTAACAAAAAATAAATCAGCAGATGTACTTATTTAAGTTAACAAGATGTCACTAGCTTAACGGTTACATATATTAGGCCGAATATGCCGGCACTCACCGTTTAGATCTATCTGCCTCGTGATGCCTGTTAAAGTAGCAACAATCCCAACATGAATATTTCAAGGCCATCCCAGCCTTCTTGTCAGGGTTACAAAACCCTTAGTCAGTTCATTTTGGGATTGTTATATATATGTAGATCGGTATATATACGCATTTACAGACAATACTTATTGTCTACCTTGTTTTCTTTAAGACTTTCTGTAGATATTATATAGAGTTTCAACTGCAAATCGTCTCTTTCAACAGCTATAACTAACAATTGGAAAGAAGTACTGCAAAAACCGTCGTATAAGAGCAAAAAAGCTTCTGCACCACCCAATTGTAAGCACCAAAATGATTGCTATTCATTAAAAAAATAATTTGACATCATTATTAGATGAACAAACATACAAAACATTGCAATCCAGTTATTAAAATATGGAGCCAAACAGGTCATGCATCTGATTGTTTGGTGCACTGCTGCAATTCGCTTAACACCATATACCTGCCTAGCAAATACAATGATCAATGACTACCAAATTGTATGGAATCGTATCATGTGACCTCTCAGTAACCTTTTAAAGGACATAGCATGTAGTAGAAAGAATATGATATGCCTTATAATTTGACAGAGATGTGATAAAAATAAGAGTTATGGAATAACATACCTTTGTTAACTCTTTTTCTTCGAGGTCCATAGCCATTACGTTGGGGTATGAATCCCGGTCACCAAACAGTTAATACAAACGAGCTCTCTGCTCCCAGGATGCACCGGGTTTCCTCCTCATATACCCCACCTCCTGCCTCAGGTAGCCAGTTTGTTACCAAGCTCAAGCAGGCAGAGACAAACAAAGGGTAAGAAAGAAAAGACCCATACTTAAGAGTCCAGACTCTCAAGAGAAGAAACTACGGAAAACCTCCCCCAGAACTACAGGTGCGTCTGGGCGGGTGTCCTGTGGACCCCATGGGCCTCGAAGAAAAAGAGTTAACAAAAAGGTATGTTATACCATAACTCTTATTTTCTTCTTCGGGCTCCATAGGGTCTACAGCCATTACGTTGGGGATATCCCAAAGCACTAACCCTACGGGCGGGGACGCTCCTGACTCTCGGAAGAGAGGAGAATACTACACCCGAAGGAGGCATCCTGAGAGGCAAAAGTGTCAAAGGCATAACATTTGACAAAGGTATGGATGGAAGACCATCTGGCTGCTTTACATAATTGCTCAGCAGAAACACCCCGGCGGGCCGCCCACGATGGACCTACCGCCCTAGTAGAATATGCAGTCACTAAATCCGGCACACGCATACCAGCCTGTGTATAAGCCAATGAAATTGCCTTGCGAATCCACCTGGCCAGTGTCTGTTTATTGGCTGGCCAGCCACGCTTATGACAACCATAAAGCACAAAAAGTGAATCGGACTTCCTCCATTTGCTCGTGCGTTTAACATAAATTCTCAACGCACGGACCTCATCCAGGGAAGCCTCACCTTGTGAGAGACTTGTGCCCTGAAATGCTGGAACTACTATTTCTTCATTAATATGAAATTTAGACACCACTTTCGGAAGGTAACCCTCCCTAGTACGTAGTACTGCTCTATCTTGATGAAATATCAAGAACGGCTCCCGGAAGGAAAGCGCAGTTAAATCCGACACTCTACGCGCAGATACCATAGCAAGGAGGAATACAGTCTTTGCTGTTAGCCACTTGATGTCTATTGAATTTAAAGGCTCGAACGGAGGAGCCTGTAAAACCTTCAGAACTAGAGTCAAGTTCCACGGAACAACCAGGGAAACGAAGGGAGGCTGAATCCTCAACACCCCCTGAAAAAAGGTCTTTATATCCGGTCTCAGAGCAATTTTATGTTGGAACCAGACTGAAAGAGCTGACACCTGTACCCTTAAAGAGGCCAGGCGTAGCCCTTTTTCCAGACCGCTTTGAAGAAAATCCAGCACTCGGGATATCAGGAATTTATGTGGATCATACCCTTTCAGTTCACACCACTGAAAGAAAGTATGCCAAACCCTATAATATATACGGGCTGAGGATGGTTTCCGTGCCTTCAGCATCGTCCGTATAACAGACTCAGAAAACCCCTTTTCCCTCAAGACGGAGGCCTCAAGAGCCATGCCGTCAAAGATAGCCGATGAGGATCCGGGTACCAGCAGGGACCCTGCAGCAACAGATCTGGTCTCAATGGCAGAGGCCACGGAGTGTCTATGGAGAGGGACCGTAGATCTGTGAACCAGTGCCGTCTCGGCCACGCTGGAGCTATTAAAATGACAGTGCTGCCCTCTTGTTTGATCTTTCTGACCACTCTGGGCAGAAGAGCAAACGGGGGAAACAGATATACCAGCTTGTAACGCCACTTTACTGTCAGTGCGTCTACAAACTCGGCTCTCGGATCTCTTGTCCAGGATCCGTACCTGGGAACCTTGTTGTTCCTTCTTGATGCCATCAGATCTATTTCTGATAGACCCCACCTGTCCACAAGGTTCCGAAAAACCTGTGGATGTAGGGCCCAATTCCCCTGCATTTATCTCTTGCCGACTGAGAAAATCGGCCTCCCAATTCAGGATTCCTGGAATGAACACGGCAGATATCGTGGGCAGATGAGTCTCTGCCCATACCAGGATTCTTGATACCTCTGCCAAGGCGGCCCAACTCCTCATTCCCCCTTGATGATTTAGGTAGGCGACCGCGGTGCGATTGTCTGACTGTATCTGCACCGACCTGCCCTTTAAGATTTCCTGAGCCTGCACTAAAGCTTTGAATATAGCTCTTGGTTCCAGGATATTTATCGGAAGCCGGCTTTCCGTCACTTACCACTTTCCTTGGAAAGTGTGTGACCCCGTCATCGCCCCCCAACCTTGAAGACTGGCGGCGGTTTTGACTAATGTCCAATCCGACACCCAAAAGGGGCGACCCTGCCTGAGATGCTTTGTCTGCAACCACTAGGTCAGGGACAACCGTAACTCTGGAGAGAGATGCAGCAGCTGGGACCTGATCGTGCGGTGATCACTGTTCCAGCGAGACAGAATGAATTGCTGCAGTGGTCTGGAGTGGAATTGAGCGTATTCCACCATCCTGAAGGTGGCCATCATCGAACCCAGGACCTGCACGGCTACTAGAACGGATATTTGCCTGTTGCGAAGCAACCTGCGTATTCATGATTGTAGAGCAAGGATCTTCTCCTCCGGCAGATATATTATCTGCACCACAGAGAAGATCCTTGCTCTACAATCATGAATACGCAGGTATGACCCATTCGGTTTCAGAACCAAGAACAGATTGGAGAGAAAAACCCTCTCTGAACTGGTTCTCTGGCACCGGAATCACTACTTCTGATGCTGGTAAGGCAAGAATATCCTTCTGAAGGGCCAAAGCTCTTTCTGAACCCACCTGCGGGTTTACACAAAAGAACCTTTGAGGAGGAGTCCTCCAAAATGTCAGGGCGTACCCCCGGGAAACAACTCCCCGAACCCAGGCATCCTCCGTCGCGAGGTGCCAGGGCTCTGAGAACCGAAGCAGTCGGCCCCCCACCCTGGGATCCCCCAGGGGGAGGCCTGTCCCATCAGGCCACTGGTTTATCCTGGACGTTTGTTCTGCCAGGGCTTCCTGGGTCCTGTCTTTCTTGGTGGAAATCTAGCTGAGGGTTGACCTTTGGCCTTGCCCTGCGGCCGAAACGACGCCCTCAATTTAGACGAGGTTGCTGATGGTAAACCTGCAGTCTTTGAGGCTGCCATGAAGGATAAAGTTTTGTCCAGTTCTGGACCAAAGAGCACACCTCCTGTGAATGGAAGGAATTCTAGGGCCTTTTTGGACCCGACATCTGCCCTCCAATCCTTCAACCAGAGGATCCTACGTGCCACCATGGACTCAGCTGAAACTTTAGAGGAAAGGATTCCTGCATCCAAGGCAGCATCACACAAATAAGAGGCCCCTTCTCTAATAAAGGAGATCATATCCAGTTGCTCCTTAGAGGCATCTGGTAAAGACTCCGTTAGAGTTTTGGCCCACTCCTCAATAGCTCTTGCTACCCAGGCAGTGGCCATAGCTGGGCGGGTGGCCATTACTGCCAGCGAAAAAATTGATTTGAGACAAGACTCCAGTCTCCTATCTGTGGATTCCTTCAGCGAAACTGCTGGGATTAGCAAAGTGGTACGTTTAATCAGCTGTGCCACATGCGCATCAACTGATGGTGGATTCTCCCACTTGGCACAGTCCTCTGCTGGAAAAGGATATAGAAGCGCCATTCTTTTAGAAGAATGGCTTATCTTATCCGGACGGACCCAGGCTTCCTCCATACGTTCTGATAAATGTTCAGACTTTGGGAATTCTGCCTTAACCACTTTTTGGCACTTGAACAGGGGGGCTTTCCTAAGCGGAAGATCCCCTTCCTCGATATTTAACACCGATTTTACAGCCCTTACCAGAAAAGGGACATCGGCTACTGGGAAATGATCATCACCCTCCTCGGAGCTAGACTCCTGCGAAAAGTCCTGTGCCTGTTCCTCCGAGGAGGAGGCACTCGAGTACTCACCCACGTAAGGCGGTACATGGCGCCTAGATTTAGGCTGCTTTGGCTTGACAGCCTAAGGCTGAAAAACCCCCGAGGATGATGCCATAACCTTACCAGCACCAGGGTCTATCCAAGGTGGCCACATCATGGGCATAAGATGCATCTGCTGAGGCAAACCCCAAACCGGTGGTACCGGGGCAGCCAGCCGTTCCGCCACCTGAGCCATAACCTGAGAAAATGATGCCCAAGGAGGCTCAGGGCCTGAAACAGGCAAACTTAATTGGTGTGGTGGCTGTCTGAAACAGTTCCCACAAAGCCCATTTTGTAGAAAGTCCTGTGGGGACAAACCTGCCTTGCAGGCTACACAGGATA
The DNA here is from genome assembly GCA_031769625.1 of Taudactylus pleione. Classification (NCBI taxonomy): domain Eukaryota; kingdom Metazoa; phylum Chordata; class Amphibia; order Anura; family Myobatrachidae; genus Taudactylus; species Taudactylus pleione. The sequence continues at coordinate 37,255,477 of JAUIMM010000094.1, forward strand.
TCAGCAACGGGGCTCCCGCCACCTGACCCTCAGACTCCTTAGACATAACACTATGGCACTGGTTCTGAGTGTCTATGTGCTGCTTTCTACTCTCAACCCACACACCTGTAGCAAGGGAAGGGGAGAGACAGTGACAGTATACAGGAATTACAGTTTTTTTGCAGAAGAAACAGTATCCATAGACAACAATCACATGTCATGCATAAATACTCTGCGAGCCATATGCATATAAGCTCTCACTACCATAATCAGCCTCAGCTTAGATAGGATAGAGCCCTGTAAAAACCTAGACCAGAAGTAGGCAAGGTATACAGGGAGACTGCCCAGCGTCCCTCTTGTAGGAGCAGCGTTCAGAGAGCAACTGACATACACTCTGGCTGCACTATATGGGGGCTGGGAGGAACAATCCACAATCAACTGTGCCAGAGGACTGAACTAGCGTGTGGATTGGGGGAGGGGCCGCCGCAGAAGCGTACCTCCCCTATGCTGCTTGAACCTGCCCGGTAAACTGACCTGGCTGCCGCCACAAGCCCCGCTTGGTCAGGAACATCAAATCCCGGCGGTCTAGGCTAGGAGAACAAGCCGTATGCTTCCTGACTGTAGCGCGCCTCCGGAAAGTCTCACCGCCGGAGGCCGGACCACCACGTGGTCCCGGCGTCAGCGGCCGCCGCGACCACCTGCTTACCTGCCATCCCCTTGATCCGTTTGCAGTCCAGGGTCAGAAAGCCCCTGCCGAATCCCCTGCCAAGGACCTGCCGAGGCTAGCGGTGCAGCGTCGGAGGAGGTAACTGCAGCGCGTGGCCGGTGCGCCTCCATTCAGGCGCGAGGCTGCTTCCAGGACAGCTCAGACCACCCGCTGAGATAGAGAGTAAAACTCTTTCTTTCTTTTTTTTGTACTTGTCTGCAGGACTGCTCCAGCAGTCCCACTGTCTATGTGGTGAACACACCAAACAGGAAGAACTGGCTACCTGAGGCAGGAGATGGGGTATATGAGGAGGAAACCCGGTGCATCCTGGGAGCAGAGAGCTCGTTTGTATTAACTGTTTGGTGACCGGGATTCATACCCCAACGTAATGGCTGTGGACCCCGACGAAGAAATCACCAATATCCATATACTCATTTAAGACCAGACAGAGCAGTTAACACTTACAGCTTAGGCAAAGCTAAATGGGGTAAAGAAACCCTTACATATTCGAGCAAGATACACTTCTCCAGTGTCATATAGCACCTTCCAATCAATACAACAGCTCTTCTTTAGAAGCATTATCACAAATTAGGGAGACAATCAAAAAGATTATACTCAAAATTTCCGAAACAAAAAAAAAAAAAAATCTATATTTAAACAGAAACTAAATGAAATAGCACAACCTCACTAAAAAATAATAATAAATCAGATAACATTTCTCTACCTGTATTGTTCTGTTCTATTGTGTTTTGTAAAAACAGTGCTGTCTCTTATTTTTAAAACAGAACACCTAGCAGTCAAACACTAGCAAATTATGTAACAAACACTGTTGCTACTATAAACCACAGCTACTGCAAACAAAAGCTGGAAATTGTCTATTTTGGTTGAATTATGCATGATATTAAATGTATTTAGAAGATTTTGGGGCTTGTAAATTGCACTTCCAAAAACATGTGCAATCAGCAGCATTGCTTCTGTACATAATTTAGATTATAATATTGCAAACCCATAACATGGTGTTTAGAAACAAAATATAAAATAAATGCTAATACAGCATATTTTATTTATTTTTTGAAGGAAAGGAAGAGGATATATAGAGGGAAGGGAGATAGAGATTGTTTACATTTGAATACATTAAACACATACAGGGCCCTCTTCATGTGCTTTTCCTTCCTTCAATTATACGATCATCTCCTACTCGCTGTCATCAATGACACTGAACCTCTGAGTTCAACCGACATTGCTTTTGTGGGTATTCGGACTGAATGTGCAGCAGTGGTTATATAGCTTGCATGCCATGTCCTGAAATATATTGTACTGTAAAGCTAGGTACACTATGCGATCCATCTTATGATATATCGTGCCAATCGTATAGTGTGTACACCTGATCGCACATGCGCGGTGGTCGTTCATGCAATGAACGATGCCATGCTGCTACATGCAACATGGAACCATATAATGTGTGGTCGCACACATGATCAAATAGTGTGTACGTCCAGTGCGATATATCGTTCCATCACATCGTGCAGTCGCTGGGTACGCACATCTTACTTATAGTGTGTACCCAGCTTTAGGTTTTTACACTCTTTTCTTATTTTGTTTGCACCGCTTCTATTTATGTACTATGTAAGACACTGTCTATCACTTGTGGCCCCAAGTGAAAATCAGTGACAGGAGAATAATAATAATAATAATAATAAGCAATGAGGTATAGAATTTACAATAAACCTTACCAACCAATTATTATTAGTCAGGAATGTCAATCAATGGAATGACAATCAGGTGCGAGTTTGGGTGGTCCTGTCCTATTAAAAAACAAAGCGGGATCTTCACTACCAAAGTCTGATCTTCGCCACACAGGATTGTGAATGCATGCTATAACTTGATCTAAGGAGATTTCTACTCACTTCAGAAAAAAACAAGAGTTGTTGATGCTCATCAAGTGGTTACAAAACAATTTCTGAAACACACTAGCATAGCCAGAACTTTGTGGGCCCATAGCTACATTTTGAAAGGGTCCCCACTCAATTGTTTCTAGAGAAAATCTTTTCTCTGCAGCTGTTGTTCATTTTATGCCCCATAGTAATGCCCTAGTCAATTTTATGCCCCATAGTAGTATTCTAGTTAATGTTGTGCCCCATAGTAGTGCCCTAGTACACAATATGCCACATTGTAGTGCTGTCAGTACACATTATGCCACACAGTGCCCCAATTCACATTATGCCATATATTGTCCCTAGTACAAACTGTCACATTGAAGTGTCCTCAGTTCATAATGCCACAGTAGTGCCTCCAGTTCATATGATGCCACATTGTAGTGCCCCTATTTCATATTATTCCACACTGTACTGACAACAGTTTATACAGTGCAAAATTTCCTTGCCCCCAGTTCAGGCACCCTAGAGTATCAGCATTGTTTTCACGGCACCCCTAAGCCAAATATTTGTTATTGAGAAATTCAGAGAAAAATGTATTAAAGTAAATTGTGCTTACCTGTCATCTTTACGCTCAGTTATGTGGTGTTGGACAGGTTTGCGCTTCTGTTTGTCCACATATTTACATTACATTGACCATAAATAATTTTATTTTGTGCTAGACCACCAACCTGAGGCACCCCTGCAAGTGTCCTGAGGCACCCCAAGGTGCCTAGGCAAACAGTTTGGGAACCACTCACTAGAATATTAAGATGAGCGATTGAACGAAAACGATATTGTTCAATCGTTTAAAAAAAATATCTAAAACGACCAGTGATGCGCTCTCCTGCTGGTCGTTTAGACATCTATCATCGGGCAAACATGCTGGACAACTGGACGATAACGTCAGGTTCAGCATGTTAGGAGATGATTGATGTGCCTACACTGAACGACTGCTCGTTCAGTGTAGGCACATCACAGACTGACAAACGACTGCACGATTACAATGTCGTAATCATGCAGTAGTTTTCATGTCTTTAAGTGGATGGGCCCCTTAACTGTACAAAAACAAAAAAGGTTAAAGCAGAATAAAGTTTGCACTTTGGAATATCCTAGTCAAAGTTCCAACATTAATTCAACAGAAATGCTTAGAACCCAACAGGGTTGTTCACAGAAGAAAACAAACCAACATTCTCAAGTAGAAGCAAAGTGGAATGGGCCAAAATTGTCAAAAAAAAGTCAATATGTGGGGATTAATCAACATTTACTGTAACATTTCATTCTAGTCATTGCAGCTCAAGGAAGGATACCACTTACGGAACCCTAGGGGTTTGCATAGGGATGGGTACAGGATGCTGGTGCTCAGGTTCCCTGCGGTCAAAATCCTGACGCCGCACCCTATACTCACCCCCTCCCCTAGTGCCTACTTCTAACCCCACTACTTACCTTTGTGATGCCGGGGCTGGGATTCTGACAAGTGTCAGGATTCTTGTGCTGGCATTCTAAGCGCTGACATCCCGTGTCAGAATACTAAAAGTTTCCATCTAGATACTATTAGATATGTTTAGATACTATTTCGGTCTTGTTGGATCATTTTGATCAAAACCGATGAAAATTCATATCCTTTTGCATGCTACTTGATTTATTGGGTTCTCTATTTTTAGGACATTGTTGAAGTTCTGAACACATTTCAAAAGATCACATTTATGCAGAACATTTTAAAGGGTTCACAAACTTTCTAGCACCACTGTATGCTATTTCAATCTATTCGATTTGATAAGTAGCAATATTTTTTTTTCTGCCGTACACTATTTTAATGCTATAGCAACTTGAAACATGTATATTTTGAAAGAAATATGTTTGAAAAAGTTCAATCAGCTTTAAATTTACTTAAAATGGTCACATTTTTATGAAGAATTACTCTTTAAGAGAGGTCTGTCAGACACACCTATCTGTTTCTGTGTTTGGGGGACACTCTCCAGGTAGCTGATCTCATCTAGCGACATCCAAATAGTAACCAAGAGTAAACTAAAGACCATAAAATTACACAGCACTCCTATGCAATTGCTTCCAGTTTCCCACTAGATTATTCATTCTGCGGCACACCAATAAACCCAATAATTCCTTGATTTACCAGATCATTTTTTATTCATATCCCTGAATAGCAGAAGCAAGCTAGTAACATCCCACTGAGAGCAGTGTCAGGCCAAATCCCTCAACCACTGAAAGCACTGCCTGGATAAATCTCACTTCACTTTCCATACTGCCAACCACTTAGGGCAGGGCCCAGGGGAGCTCTTTAGCTTATCCCTGCTCACGCAATGTCACAGGCACAAGCCAGAGTGGCCCAATCAGTGCCAAGAAATAAAAAAATGTTTTAGAAAAAAGAAAAATCACAGATGTTCATGCATTTCACATACCTTGTGCCCTATGGTCTGTTGCTAGGGCAACAAGAGACCACCAGTGAGCACATTATTAGCTTTATAAAGTGAGTCTCAGGGGCCATCAGCACAGAAGCTCTGAATTACAAATGTCGATGCTTTCACTAACCGCGTCCCGTGTATACATACTTAACTCTTAGAATATCACTATGTACAAAATGTCTTGCCAGACAAGATGTGACAAGATTGAAATAGACTGCTCCATTTTATATATGCAATAAAAAAAGACATAACTATTTAACAATTATAATATTTACAAAATGTAAAGTTATATGATCCTATATATCCAAAGGCAAATCTTTCTTAAGATATTAAAATGTCAATCTAAGCAGCACTGCCACCTAGTGAAAAGATTTTACTAATCTATCCCCCAGACCAAAATCAAGGGGAGCAGTAAGGTAAAGAGGAGCATGAGGGCCAATCAAAAGCTACAATCAAGAGATTGAGACTTGTGATTGGTCCTTGCACTCACCCCACCTCTCAACGCTTTGTCAGCCCTTCAAAAATAAAGGCACAAGAAACCAGTTGTCACATAACAAGAGATGATGTGGTCTATGGACATGGTATGAAACATAAAATACCAAGGTGATTGTCCATTAGTCCAACAGCAGTGAATGAATGATTATTATAGTAATTAGGAATACAAAAAAAAAAAAGAACAAAAAAAACCCCTGAAAATAAATGAAAAGCATCAAAATTAGACTTTTTATATGCTTTAATCTTTAAAACACACTTTTTATTAATAAAGAAGAGGGGAGGTGGGGAATGACAGCAGAATGAACAACATCTTACATTCAGACACCAGGAGAATGAACACACAGAGAGGCAGCCATTTCCTGGGAAAAGATAAAGCACTAATGAGAAATGACTTGCTGTTCATTCAGACAACAGTTCCCTTTGTGGTTGCGGCTTCCTGGCTGACAGGAACCCAGCGCCTCTTAATAGGATTTCCATATTATTTCCAACACCTGCCTACAAGTTATTTGTTTACATTGAAGGAGGCGAAATACTCAGATCAGACATCTGCTTCCAGTTCAGCTATATCTTAGCAAAGCATCGAGAAAGTAGCTTTGTTACCATGGTGACTTCATTCTCTCCCAGTTGCCTGCCACACATTAACAATTCCAATTTTATTTTGCTATTCAGTAGGTCGAATCGCTTGAGGTAGAAGGGGGAAAATAAGAATTAAGAAAAAAGTTTTTCAGATTGTACTACAAACACAGTTGCAAGTGTATCTAAATCAATTAAGTGATGTGTAAAGTGAGTGTTCCTTTTGAATGATTTCTGGTTAGACTAGGATGAATGAGCCTCAGCTCTGGAATCAATGTGGTTAGCTCTGTTCAAACAGAAAGGGCACCACTCCCCCTTGTACTTAGCTTGTGTGTTCTTTCCATACAGAACACACACTACTTCAAACAATGGAATATTTTGCATAACCAAGGTCGTATTTACCTAGTCATTCAAATCAGCACATCAGTGAAAAAGCAGCAAGTTATGTATGGTTCCAAGTGGTTATTTCACATCATTGCTATTTTAGGCCCAATCTGTTTAGATTTTACAGCCAAAGCAACATCTGAAGTATAAAGAATCACCCAAGATATTCAGGAAAAAGAAATGTTCCTGCAACTGTTCTTTAATAAAGAAAATACATAAAGTAAAAGTAAACACCTTTAAAATCAAACATAACTGGCAGTTAAAGCTTCAGAAAAAAGAAACCCAAGTATGCTACAATTTATATGAAGTATGCTTTTTAAATGTAAACAAAGCAAAATATTAGAATTCTAAAGTATAAAATCCAACGCAGAGCTGAAAACAGGAAAACTGCAGAGTTTTTCATACAAGACAAAGTCCGTGGTTACAGTATATGAAACCCAAAGAGCGGCATGAAGTGACCATTTTACATCAATGTGATTACTAACACCAGCCATAGAGGGCATGAGAACAGACCTGGACCATTGTGAAAAGATTAAGGAAAAAATTAGGAATTCCAGCTACTGAGCTAAATGCTCAGAACATAGGTGCATAAACAGATCTCCCCTTTCCATCATAAGTACAAAGCAATGCTATAATGATTTTGCAGGAAAGTTGGTCTGTCCCACGAAGGGGGAGGCGGATGAGAAAAACAAAAAAACACACACACAACAAATTCTAAACTAGCCACCCCCCGGGACCAGTGGTTGCTTCATGAACCATGGTGGTTGGGAAACGTTTGGGAGCATATGGGCTGCAATGAGCAGTTGTCAACAGCTGAACGGATAGGGAGCGACAGCTGTCTAATAAGCTTGACATCAATTCTATTACTTGGTAAGCTAGGAGGTTGTCAAATGTACTTGTTTCGCCTCTTAGTGTTTGGTTTTAAAACTCTAGTCTAATACAGCAGACCTGTAATGCAGACGTGTGTCCCCTAATTACATCATTGATATATTTACACTTCCCAACAGAGAAATCGGCTTATCCTAAAGATATTTATTCATTCCTTCAACAAACAAATAATTACAAAACATTCATTGGAATTAGGGCACCTGTCACACTTTCCACATAGTTTACATGCCCAGAGGCGGATATCAATTATTACCCAACAAATTACTTTATCACAAGCCAGCGGAATGAAAGCTCCTAATTATTCTTCGGTAAAGCTACCCAAAATATCAGAATGTAGAAGGCAAAGCAAACAAGTCTTTCGAAACAACAGTCTAAACTGGGAATTTGTATAAACCAAATTATCTTCCAACTCCTTCCAAAAGTAAACAATAGGTTAAAATGTAAATAAAACCAAGCTCCATCTCATAACAGCAGCACACAAGAGGTTTCCCAGAGGAATCTTAAATGTAGTTCTACTTCGCTAAATAATACCTTTCCTTCTACCGTGCAAGTCTACAGGGAGTGAGGGAAAATATTCAACACAAGCCTCAATTATGGATTATGTATTCTCCACAAGAATTATTTAAAAAGGTACACTGTACAATGTGTAGGTGAGATTGGCAAGTACAGAGCACATTATGAAATAGAAAATATGATAAGGATATTGTGATTGACTGCATTTAACCCTCTCTTTTTTATTTTGTATATCTATCTGATCACACCTAGGCCAGTGCCACCTACCCGGCTACAGAAGTAATATCTTATTTGGCCATAGAGGTAATGTTGAGCAACAAGCTGTTCACACACAGAAGCAGTTAATAGAAATCTCTTCGCTTCAGACTCAGTTTAAGAGCAATGCTTTAACTGAATTATCACAGTCATTTCCAGGTCATACATATACATTTCCAGGTCATACATATGATATTAGCACAATGTTAATAACTGTGTGTGGGCAGCTATAGATATAGATTTAGGACATCTGAGCCTGCATCCTTGGTTTGCTTCATCTGACTTTTAGACTATGCATTTACCACTTTCCCAATCATTATGCCAAACACAACCATGATATTAGTCCACTCACCAGACTGCTGAATTGTCTGAGGCTTATAACAGCTGAATAAAGTAAAAGGAGGTAGGTTTATTGACCAAAATCTATTTTTGGTTTTGAAGCAATTAATAATAGCTGATTGCACTTTAACTTCTTATAAAAGTTTTACACTGGGATGGAAATCCTGGAGTGATGCCTAATATTTACCAATAGATGAATAGAAAAAGTTTAAAAAACTAACATAAAACATACAGAAACCACACACATACTGACATTACTAAGAAATGTTGGAACTTTAAATAAGAAATAATATATTTTACGTACAATATATAGTCCATAACTCCATTTAAAGTTCATAATTCTCTTTATTTTCCTGTATTAGTAGGAATCAAATGTGCTATAATTATTACTATGCCAAGAGCATACTATATACCAAACACATTTAAAACAAAAAAAATAAAAAACAGCAGCAGCCCATGTGGGCAAAGCCTTGATTATAAAACTTGTAATGTTTGAATTAAGCAGCCTGATCTACAAATGAGGCCTCATACATCTAGCCGCGCCTCTTGCCTGGCGTGAGTGAGCCACCAAGTCCCATGCACTCTGCTAGTGTTGGGAGTCGCACGCAGATATACATTGTTGCATATCAAATTAATTTGCACAGTCTGCTGATGCATCCTAGTCACATCACAAAGCGAAAGACATATTTTCAGCAAAAAAAGAAAAAAGTCGCTCAACGCTAGCAGAGTATCACAGGACCTAGCGCACCAAGAATAGACTTCATTCTAGCACCTTACACCTGTCACAAGCCATGCAGTTCCTCTTTCCTGCCTAGGTTGTCGCTCTCTGCTCTGGTGCTTCTAGCACACAAATGGATGACTCTAAGCAGATTGTTGCATCAGCTAACTGTGCTAGAAGCACCAGAACATAGAGCGACACCCCAGGCAGTAAAGAGAAACTGTACAGCTTGTGACAGGTGCAGGGTGCTAAAATAAAGACTAGAGGGTCTTTTTGCCCCTACTACAGCAAAGATGTGTAAGGACACATTTGTATACAGTAGGTCTGAATCTTGCAGATCAATAATGAAAAACTCCAATGATTCAGCTACAATAAAACTACATTCACTAAGGGATTTTTGTTCAGATAAAGACTTAAACATGTTTAAAAAACTTTATATGTATTAAATCCAAGTATATTTAATTTTTCTATACAACAGCAGCCATCTGTGCACGGGGATTTTCAAACAAGATGGCTACATTATGGTATAGGCCATGGACTTCATATATATTATTTTCCATCTATGGTCTATAAACCATTTCCCAACACCAGTAATCCCTATTTTTAGTTAAGTTAATGTTCTGTTTGCCATAGGGAACAGAGGGGGTAATTCAGACCCGCTCGCGAGCGCAGGACGCTCGCAAGCGGGTCGATGTTACCCCAATGCGCATGCGCACGACGGAGGGAGCTCCGTTGTGCGCATGCGCGAGACCCGGATAGCGACAGCCAAGCTGTCGCTCCGGGTCTCGCACCAAAGGGGGCGTGCTGTCGATGGCGACTGACAGCACGCCCCCCTTGGTGGGCGTGCCGGGGGCATGGCTGCCAGACGGAGGCGTTCCCATGGGAACGCCTACCGTCTGGGTCCAGCCCCACTGACATCACAAGTGATGTCAGTGGGAGTGATTTTGGCTCTGATAGAGCCAAAATCACTCCAGGGCTTGTGGTCACCAAGACCCTACCGCAGGGTCTCGTCGCAAGCCCGATGGACCATCTTTTTGGCAGCTCGCATATGCTGTGGGTGGTCACACACAGCTATGCGAGCGGCCAGGAGGCCGCTCCATTTTTAGGTAGGAGGTCACTTATTCAGAGCGAGCGCTCTGGTCAGAGCGTCCGGCTCTGAATCAGGCCCAGAGCCCAGATTTGTCACATATAATAAAACCCACAGATCTGGCATGGTACGGTTAAGCTGCTTCTAGATTCGTGAAGCATAAAGTTAAAAAGACAGGAGAATATTTTAAAAGCTGCCAGTATGACCAGCATTAGTACACCATTTTTTGGTTGGCATAATACATGTTTAAATGATTCAATATCTCAAATACAGCTTACAAAGTTATATATATATATATTTTACAAATTAAACCATTTTATCTACACTTGTTTAGCCTGACTGCAAACTACATTGTCTCTATTTTGTCATATCAGGCTAACAGGGCTATGCAGTGCCTGTCAAATGGTATGCAGACAGGATGTCTGATGTGCATAGATAAAATGGTTCCTCATAAAATGGTTCCTAAGCAAATCTGAAGTGCAAGTATGTCTGATTTTGACTACTTCCAGAAAGCTTTCACAAATATTTGAGAGAAAGTTAATAACTACACTTTCATTTAACATAGACACTAAATAACCTTCATTTTGCATTCTATTTATTCTTAGAGCTTTTATCACACTTCATTAGAGCAGGTGTTCAATAGAATCATTTCACTAATTGCCATGTTGCAAAATAAACAGCGGCAGTATGAGGACTCTGGGCCTAGTTAAATTAAAATACTGTACGGTAAAATGTAACAAGTTTAAAATCACTACTAACAGACGCTGTTTTAAGCGGAAATCAGTACAAGAGCACAGGGGGATGTAGAGATAGAGGGAAGACAGTGTCTAGAACTGTACACGGTCCACATGACATAAATACCACTTCCTCTTCTAGCCACAAATAAGTATTTGTGAACTTAGTACTAATCACTCACCGGAAATCACAAGCAAAACCAAAAGATAGGCAGATGTCGATAGCTAAAATTAAAACCGCATAGCTGAAGAAAAATAAAACTGCATCTTTAACATCATTACTAAAAAGCAATCAATTTCTGAGCAAAGGAATGAAAGCTATAACAGACGAGTAGTTTTGTTTCTCTCCGAAGTGATGCACACTTTTCACCAATGAGTAAAGCAGCCTAATTACCCAAGTCAGTCATCCAGGGCGTTTCAATTTACATTTTACAAGTACTCCTAAAAACCACCCTACATCAAGCACCTTCAAGTGCTTCTGACAATTAAACCCACCTTATGTCTTGTATAAATCAAGATTTTGCTATCATAACAAGATTTTTACACAGAGGCCGCAAAACACTGCCCATATTCTCATTACATGCAACACTAATTACAACCAGCAAATCTGAAATATTCTACACATTAGAGGCTTTTAGGGAAGCTATGAAAAAATTCAGGCACCATTAATTTAAACTTGTATAGAAATTTCCTTTTGACAGATGGCCAAAAATTGCTTATTATTTAGATGACTGAAATTGTCAGTTTGCATATTAGAAGCACATGAGTGGGAAGTACTAAAAGTAGAACATCTTGGTCACGTTCATTACCTGCTAAACATTAAGGAGCAGGCTCCTATCTGAATAAATTCTCGCTCCTAAAGCGGTGGAAAGCGAGAAGCCGCAAAGCTCTGGCAAACAGCAAGTTCATTGAGAGTCAGACAGTTCTATAACTAGGGAACCTTCTCAACAAGGAGACACTTAAGGGAGGGCAGATCAATAGAACATGCAGCTAACTGCTAATCTGGGCATTGCTGCAAACATTTAAAGGAAATTAGCAAACTAGTTCACCTTGAAAAGCTGGCAGCCCGTCTCGGATGTTGACACAACCTAACTCACAGTTTAAATAGAATACAGCAGAAAAATCTGTCAAACCACAATTTCCCAATCATCACATGTATCTACAGAAGCTCAGTCGACTAAATGAAAAAGGAAATCTTATTGCCATTTATAGCAGAAACTATGCAAACTAAAACTGAAAACAGATTTGCACATCTATAATGACAGACAGAAAATATTTTATGGCTTTACACCTCCACCTTTCACCCAGGATAGACCTGAAAGTGTGCCTATCATGCTAATCAAACCACTAGGTGCTGCTCTTGGACATCAACAACTGCCTCCTCCTAAATGACATCAGCACTTTCAGGACCCCTCCTTGCTCTAGAAAGAAAGAGATTGCTGACACATAGAACAAGACTGTGTTGCGCTAATAATCTAAATATTGGCGTTGTTAAAGAACTAAATAAGGCAGAAAATCAGCAAACTGATTCAAAACACCAAAAATAATATCAGAATCATCATTCTTTATATAAATTGTACTAGAAAATAGACCTAGTTACAATACAACATATACTAAAAAGTTACACCTGCTATCTAAAATACGGAGCGGAGAAGCTGCAGTTTTAAAAGACCTGGAGGTCATCAGCGCAGCGGCCTACCTGGATAGACGGGGATTTTAAGCCGTGTTACACTGAGCTAAGTAAGTGCTTGTATAAGACTTGGATTTCACTACATCAGCAGCACTTACCTTTTTATATGGAGACCTAATCAAGGCTTCAGTCTTCCAAGTGTTAATTGTGAACACAAGAGTATCCATTTATACTTATATCTTTGTGGATTACAATCCGGTGAGATCTTTAGGTCATTCAACAAGACAGCTTTATGTAGTCTTTATTACAGCTATTGATGTGTACACATCATTTAATGTATGTTAAGAGGTTTTATATATGTATATTAGATTAGTCTGTGTAGACTGCAGAAGAATTGTAACTTTTTAGTATATGTTGTATTGTAACTAGGTCTATTTTCTAGTACAATTTATATAAAGAATGATTCTATATTATTTTTGATGTCTTGAATCAGTTTGTTGATTTTCTGCCATATTTAGTCCTTTAACAACTGCAATAATTAGATTATTAGCGCAACACCATCTTGTTCCGTTTTTGTCTGAGCACCCCTTGGTGGTCTAAATTGGGTGTATACAGACCCATAAGTGTGTGCAGCTGTTTGTTTTTTGGTTAATCATAGCTAAAACATAGCTTACCAGCGCCGGTCTGATCATTTTTGTTGTTTGCGATAGAATAAGATAGGCGACAAAAATGATAAACATTCCAATTGATGATGGGTCCTCTTTGAAACTCCTCTCAATCTTCGTTTTAGTCGAAACAACCATTCTTTACCAGCAGAGACCCTGACAAAGTCCGACTTACACATCCCAGGAAGCAGCATCCTTAGTACAGGTAAATAATCCCAAAAACAGAGAAACCATTCTAGGCCTTATTTCCAAGTTTAAAATAAAATGTTTTCACCATAAACTGTAAGGGGAATCTATGCAGGTGGTCAATGTGGAGTGAATTGCTCACAGTTTAATTGTCGTGGCTTGTCCGTTACCACAAAGTGCCTTATATGACGTACCATATACTACTATTAAAGATTTCACTTACAAAATGGAATAAGATGCCTCCTAACTGATATAAAACAAAACAGAACAAGCCCCATATCCCAGTCCAACAAAGCTTTCCCACTACCCACTATACCAGAGAGGTTTTAAGATCAGGGGTGTCCATGTGCATGGCATCACTCTACACCAGATCCCAGAAGCGCCATCTTTCAGAATATCTCATCGGAAAGATGGCACTGGCAGACATAGGGAGCGGGGACATCAAACAGGCAGCCAGAGTGGCTAATTGGTCTGTCCTGTGGGCAAGGTGTGCGGGTGTGGATTTCCCCAATAGATAAACTGCACTATACCCAATTTCCACACAATCATGCTCGTTTCCCACCAAAGATACGCTCACCATCATGTAAAGCGCACCAATTTTTGTTTTGTGAAAAATCATTATAAACGGGAGCATGAGCCAATTGGTCTTTAAGTGCCACCCGTGATTCATGCGGTATCATTACTGTTGCAATTTGTAGTAGCCAATGAAATACACAAATATTAACACAGACAGAAAACACAAATCAAAACAAATCTTACCTTAATGGAATCTCTATCTGCAATGAGATCATCCAACAAAAAGAAAGGGGAAAAAAAAAGAAACGGAAAAAAGGTTAGTTACAAAGGTAAACGTACTGAAGCTGTATCTGGAAAGGTATAACATATATGCTGCTTGTATACTTTCTGACCTCTTTGATGGTCACTGTCATGGTGCTTTTTTTCATCCTTGATTGAAAGGTGAGACTGTCCGGAGAGGGCGCTGGAAAGAGCCAGCAGTCCTGCACTGCTGCTGATTGGTGGGATGGTAGGAGGCTGCAGGCCGGAAGGATGTGGAGTCAGAGGCACTGGGAGACCGTGCCCATGAGATAAATGCTGAGCCTGGAGTTGTTGCTGCTGTGAGAAATGAAACATAGATCTTGAACTTGCTCAATATAATTAAAAAAAAAAAATCTTAACAAAATAAATCACAAATATTGCCAGTGGAAAACAACACATAAATCAATAGCAATGTATCACAAGGAAGATTCATAGTACTGATTTTCATTAACAAAATACTGCACTGACAAGCACCACTGTCAGCTATTTTGCCTATTTTGCCTAGGTCGGTCAAGCAGTGATCCAGTTCCCCTTTTCTAAATCTAGGAAAAGCGTGACCCTGTACGGAGTTTATATCTTAGATTGAATGGTAGTCTCCTCATACTAACCAACTTTGATATTCTAATTTCTCTTAATGTGTTTGTTAAAACTTTTTATTTCACTATAATGTGATAAAAAAAAATAAAAAAAAATCTCATAATTTTGGTTAATACTTGTAAAGGGGTTGGGGAAAAAAAAATAAAAAATCTAATGACCATTACAAAATGGATAAGACAGGATAGCTCTACACTAAAGGTGCGTATCCACTAGCAGACTGTGAAACGACTGCAGGATTACAACATTGCAATTGTGCAGTCGTTTGTCTGTGCTGTGCCTACACTGAACGATTAGTCGTTCAGTGTAGGCACATCAATCATCCCCGAACATGGGCAATCGGTCATTATCGACAGATTGACCAGCATGTTCAGGCGATGATTAACGTCGGAAACAACCAGCGGGAGCGCACATCGCTGGTTGTTTCCAACATTAATTTGCACGATTTGTGCCCGATTACTGAGCGATTGCACGATTACGATGTCGTAATTGTGCAATCGCTCAGTAATGTTGCGTAGTGGATACGCGGCATTAGGGGTAAAATTACTAAAGTGGGAGTTTTAGAAGTGAGTTTTACAACCAATGAGATTCCAGCTATCATCTTCTAGAACAGTGTTGGCTAACCTTGACACTCCAGCTGTTATGGAACTACATAACCCAGCATGCACTTCTACAGTTTTGCTATTAGGGCATGCTAAAACTGTGGCAGGGCATGCTGGGATATATAGTTCCACAACAGCTGGAGTGTCAAGGTTAGCCAACACTGTTCTAGAAGGTGCTACTTAAATGTTAAGTAGAATCTGATTGGTTGCCATGTGCAATATCTCTTCTAAAACTCACTTCTAAAAAAAACCCCACTTTAGTAAATTTACCTCTAAGGGCGGTATTCAATTATCCCTGAACATTATTCGGGCGCTGATGGATCACCCCGGGGCTATCCAATTAGCCCCGAAAGCTGGCCCAACGCCGGCACTTATCGTGGTTTCCAAAAAATAATCCCCAAAAAACAACGTGTTTTCACAGCCGCTATGGCGAAAACACATATGATAAATTTATAGACCTATGTGTATTCAGCCAAAAAATCCTATTTGTTCAGCCGAACAAATAGGATACAGTGATTAAAAAACTAATATTGCAGAAAAAAAAATGGGAATAACAGGAAAAAAATTTTTGCCCCGGGAAATATATCAAGGCTAATTGGATACCACCCTTAGAGTATAATTAATTTTAAAAGTTTTATGTAAAGTGGTTCTAAAGTCATCAATACCTCCCTCTCTGTAAGAACTTTATACAATACCATCTAGCCTTTTGTATAATTTAACAATTGAAAGCGTTTTTGTGGGGGGGGGGGGGGGGGGGGGGTTTGCACCCCAGGGTGATCTTTGGTATGCCCTCTAGTTAATTGTCTAATGTGCACAGAGCCTTGTGGACTAACGCACACTTTTTAGGTAAGTAATGGTGAGAAGCAGGCTATGCAGCAGAAAGCCTGTTTTGGCAAAAAAAAAAAAATATATACATATTATATATATATATATATAATTTTGCAGGTCACTAAGAACTGTTACCACAATGAAACATCCAGTTGCCATTTCTAAACGGAAGATCAAAATCGGTAAAAAGTTACCAAATAATATATATTCCAGATGTTGCTATGAATAACAGAAATACCTAAATTGAGAAAATTAGTGCTGAACGGTTTTAGCCCTGTTGCACAGCATGCAGAGAGAGTTAATTCGAAAGCAAAAACCTGAATTAACAACTCAGAAAGAGAACTGGTTGCAGCCACCGTTTTAAGCTCTTTAAGTGTCCTCAGCGGTACTTGAGCAAATTACTAAAGAAAATCTAATGTAGCAAGGCATGGGTTCTCCTGTAGGCTTGCTCAATAATGCTGAAATAATTGGGCACTCTGTGCACGTTTAGTGATGCTCGAATGAAAAGCTAGAGGCCTGCCCTTGTACTCTTCTCTTGCTGCTGACTCTGTGTTGTGACAGGTTTATTTGAGTGGGACTGTGATGCATGCACCAGTAACTGTGCTGACAAGAGTTTAAAGTCATTTTTACCAGCACACTGGTAACACATACAGAAAGCCCTTGAGAGGTTAGAAGTGGGAGTGCTTGACCTCATCCAATACTGCATCTCCAGGTTTTAGACATTTACACTACCATATATAACACATTTTACACATTTAAATACTATAAGGTGTGTGTGCTTATAATTCTTAAACAAAAAACTTTATTTTAAAATCCTTACCTAAATGTCACCTAGATTATACCATGTTTTGTATTAATTTAGCCACTGAGTAGGTCTGTTCTACTTTCATTGTACACCAGCAATAAAAGAGGCTGGCAGCTCCCATTCATATTAAAAAACTTGAAGATTTAGCAGTCTGGGTACACACTGCACAGATATATCTGCAGATGATGGTTGTTCATACACACTGAATAACCATCATCTATGTTCTGTGTGATATAGGGAGGCGGGTTGTTGCAAGTACACACAGCACGACGCCCCGCTATATCTGCAGATATATTAGGCATCTGCTGTGCAGCACAGCTGACGCAATATGTCTGAACGACGTCGTTCACACTGGCCGACAGGCACCCAATATATTGGCCGATCAATTGATTGGTCAAAATATATCTGCCAGTGTGTACCCAGCTTAAAGGGTATATTTACTAAAGTGCAGGTTTTTAGAAGTGGAGTTGTTGCCCTTAGCAACTATATTCTAGCTATTATCTATCTAGAAAGTTCTAGATAAACAAGTAGAATCTGATTAGTTGCTATGGGCACTTCTAAAAACACACTTTAGTAAATACACCTCTAATGATCAATAGGAAAAATACAGTGAAAAAAATAAAAAAAAAACATGTATTGATAGGGTGTAAATTTGAATTATTAATAGGACTTGTGCTAACATTTATTCAAGGACAGGAGTAACTGATCTTGAGAAAGGTCCTTGTGATTATTGAAACATTGATTACCCTTTACACAAACTGTAGGTTTTGCACCTACTGATCGATATGTTTCTTTATAGAAGAACTCTGATGTACAAATTCGCTGGCACACAGCATGTGGATGCATATTAAATATGTGCATGCACTGGTTACATTGGTGTAAGATCTGGTAGTATAGCATAGAATAGAAAATTATTTCAGTTCTGGAATACAGATTTCATATACGTGCTTATTTTCACTTAACAGCAAATATACCCAAAAATTATATAAAAGAGTTTCATTATGTGCTGCTGCAGGCTGGACTGGAGCTACTATTAGGCAGCTGCCTAGGGGCACCGGACCCTGGGGGGCACCACTGAAGCCATCAAGCAAAACTGAAGGGTGTCCCTGTACGATACATCCTCCTTTTACGTTGCACTGGCGGTGTTTGCAAGTTTAATCAGCTACAGACGCTGCTATCAGACTTTGCTGCATAGTGCCGCAACCTCAGTGCTTCATCCGGGCTGGGACATGTTACATGTCATGTGACAGCATATAGAAGGCTGTTGTAATTAGTGCACCGAAGGGGCACCACTATGGCCACCATTTAGAGCTCCGATGCACCTTCTCCAGGTATCTGGATCCCAGCTCTCCAGCAGCACGTGACTACTTATCTGAGGGGCGTATTAAGAGAGGAGGGGGCCCCAGACGGGGAATGCACATGGGCCCCCTCCTCTTCCCCCGGCGGCTGATTTGAGACTGAAGGCTGACTGTCGGCAGCTGCAGCATCAGTAGATTCTGGGCATAAGTCTGTGCCCAGAGTCTGCTGCGCATGCGCAGGTAGCTGGAAAAATCGCACTGACGCCATTTTCTGGCGTTTTGTACAAGGGTGAGACACACGACGTGGGACCTCGGAGAGATAAGTATTAGAAAATATGGGTGCAGTGTGAGCATCACACACCCTGCACCCATCATAGATAGGCACCTGA
This sequence comes from Taudactylus pleione, assembly GCA_031769625.1. NCBI lineage: Eukaryota > Metazoa > Chordata > Amphibia > Anura > Myobatrachidae > Taudactylus > Taudactylus pleione. The sequence goes on from JAUIMM010000094.1 coordinate 37,274,297, forward strand.
CTTATCTGCACCAGGCAGCAGTAACGCACGAGAGGGTTTCAAAGTGTCCAGAACCCCCCCCCCTCCCCGACAGCAGACACCATGTTATTAAGCCCCGCCCCCTCATGGCAAAATGCAACGATATGCAAGTTAACGAGGTGGCGGAGCCAATATGACACGATTCTATTGAACAGCGAATTGCAGCCTTTTCCCACTAGGGGGAGGAGCCTAATGACATGGTGCCTACCTGCCAGGTCCCATCCCCGCAGCTGCTGCAAGGTAAGGTATGTTTGACACATGTAGTGTGTGTGTGTGTGTGTGCGCGTGTGTAAGGTATGTTTGACACATGTAGTGTGTGTGTGTGTCATATGTAGTGTGTCATGTGTGTGTCTAAACCTCCCTGGAAAAATCCTGCGTTTACCCCTGGGCAGTGTTGCTGTAATGCTGCTGCTGCCTGTCATAGGAACCTTGCCAATGAGGAGAGAAAACAAGAAAACATCTTAAGAGGGTTTTTTTCAGGACCACACAACATTACAGATCTTACAGCCCGATAGGTGGGAGGTGCACTAAGAACAATAGGAAAAACACAGACACTGGGGCACAATACAGTACATATGGAGGAGGGAGGTCAGGAATGAAGTTACAGATAGGGAGGATGGAGCACAATAAATACTATAATATATAATACCACTTATTATCCCGGCACTCAGCAAAAAAAAAAACAAGTTAAATTGGCCTTAGTTTCCTACTCTAACATGCCAGCTGCATGTATACATTAGCAGAAAAAAACGTCAACACCTAAGGACTTTTAAATTGAAAGTATATTCACTTGAAAACTCCTTGAGTGAGGTTTCTTTTCTCTCTCTATATCTACACATCTATAATCAATACACACACACACACACACACACATTATACATATACATACAACGACAAAACCATCCAGTGGCCACCTGCAACCCCTTATTGGAGCAGGGAGGGAAGGAGGAGTAGAGGGTGGCTAGGCTATAGCTTTGCCTAGGGTGCAGTGAGACCTTGCACCGGCCCTGGCTGCAGGTCATTTTATAACAAAGACTATCCTTTGTTTCAATATTCTGGCACTGATATATGGCACCTAGCACAATGACAAGCTTTGAACGCAAACTCATCTTGTCCTTGTATGAAACAGAAAAATGACTGACAAATTCATGTGTAGAAAATTATCTATACACTTTCCATAAAAAAAAGCTCCAGGATGTTAAAAAACCTGCTGACATCAGGCCTCAGAGCACTTAAGAGTTGAATGTATAATTTTATGTTTATTATAGGACTGTAGCCAACATCTAAGGGGTTTCAAAATCTGCACACAGAGCTCACAATTTATTAGACATTTTATTCTCTGCGCATGATCCTCTTTTTCCTACAGTGCTCTCCTGTCAATCTTATTCATACTAAAGATGAGACAAGCAAAGTATATGATAAATACACTTCCCTATCATTGCACATAATCTGCATAGGGGAATGACATAGAATAATGTATGACATATGCTGCCCACTGTACCAGAAACAATTATGCAAAAAGTTTGCATTTAGAATGCATCATAACAAAACATAGTAGACCGGTTATTTTTACTCTTTAACAGAAACTTTGGAACCGTATGGACACAAAATACTGAATAAAAAAAAAAAAAAAAAAAAAGAGACATCTTCTATAGCGGAGGTGAATCATTGGGAGATAAGAAAAAAGGAAAAAATGAATGGAGCTGTATAGCATTAACTTGACACCTTCCACATCTAATATGCTCAGTCATCGTTCTTGTGAGATTTTTGTTTATGCACAATAGTCATGCACATATATGTATTTGAGTGACAAGGGTCACACTGAATGGTATGCAGTCGGGATGCAGAAGGTCTAAATGCTGACCGTCGGCATCCCGACTGTCTAATCCTGGCAAGGGTCTAATGACAGGCTACGAGATCCCGACGCCTGTCATTTTACCTACGCCAGGAGCCCGGCATCCCGATCGATGGTAAGCCGGGTTCTGGGCGCGGACAGCCGGGGGGGGGGGTATTTCTGTATACACGCCCTCACTAAACTTAGCCAATGTGAAAACGTCCTGTTGATGGCCAGTTATAACCACTGAGCCACAATTGGATTTGATTGATATGAATAACCACAGCTATGGAGCATGAACAGAGGGCCCGATTCATCAAGGATTGCAATTGCAAAGCTGCACGCTGGCAGCATTGCAATTAAAGTCCTTGTAATAATACATGTGCAGAATGTGCTGTATGACACCCCCACTGCATTTGAAATCCCAGCAATGCGACGGAGGTCTCAGGCTGGGATCACCATCGCAACTATCAGTGATCGATGGTCACAAAAGTGGACAGTGACAGACGTCCAGTCAGCTGAGTAAGCCTCAACTTACTCAGGCTCGCCAGCTTGCGAACCCAGGACTCTGCATCGATCAACGCACATCCTGGGCTTGCCACTCCCTGAAAAGTGAGCGGACAAGCCCCCATTTTCGGGAATGGCGGCTGACTCAGCACCCGCACCACTCCTTAAATGCCTCTGCCTGTCAATCAGGAAGAGGCATTGAAGGATCTGCGTGCAACTATGCAGGACCCATTCTGCACACTCACAGAATGGGTCCTGTGCACGTGCAGATTTCGTGAATCTGCGATCAGCAGTGCACGCTGAAGCAGGCCAGCCCAGAGTTTAACAATATAAAAAAAAAAAACCGGGGGATTCAGCTTCAGTCCTTAAATACTTACTTGCTGGACAGCCTAAGCAAAAAATAATAATAAAAGACTAATTTACCCTATCCAGTGTACCCCCTCACCAGAGCCCCAATGGCTGCTCTATTCAGGTAATAACTGGTGCTGTATTAATCACTTATATTACTTGCTTAAAGCTGGGGCTGTGTGATACGTGATGGGACAGTGTGTCCACATGTACTACAACAAAGATAATGGGTTATAAAGTGCTGGTTAACAGTTTCTTAAAAGTGGAGATGTTGCCCATAGCAACCAGATTCTAGCTATTATCTTCCAGAAGGTACAAGACAAACGTTAAGTAGAAATTGGTTGCTTTGGGCAACATCTCCATTTCTAAAAAGCCACACTTTAGTAAATATACCCCCTATGTGCGAGTATGATTACTAGCGCACAATAAATATGTTTGTAAGTTGCCTAATCTAGAAAGGAGTCTGGCCTCTCTCTATATAGTAATAGCAGATGTAGTCAAGGTAAGACTGAGCAGTGCATTTTAATTTAAGGTTGCATATAGAAACTTTTTGATCTTCTATTTGAACTGCTCCTTATCCTGCTATATGTACTATAAAAAAGACACACAGGGGGTTTGTTTATTATATGTGAAATATTTAAAAACGAAAACTTTAAGAGGTCAATTCAGTTAGGTGCAAATTGGGTCCTGGAAGCCATTCTTTCACCCTGAATTACATTTGCAATTCAATTCCAAAAATTCACAATGATTTTTTAGTGGAAATTCTCATTTTTGTGCGCACCCCTCCTAAGCTGGTAAAAATGTCAGGGCGCAGTGCAGAACCTTTGGTACACCCCTCCCAAAGAACAATCATGCACATGGATGGTTTAATTAGCATCATTTGGCCAATAAAAGGCATGTGAGTTTTTAGATGAATCTAAAAAGTTCAATATAAAGGGTTAAATGATGCGCCTAACTGAATTGACCTCTTAAATGATGCGGGACAGGTATGTGGGGAGGTGTTGTATTGACAGGGAGAAGAGTTTTTGAACTTGATGAGAAGTAAAATAGGAAGACGGAGGGACCAGCAGCACCAACAACAACCAGCATAAGTAATCTGTACCATCACCTATGATCGTTCCCTGAAACAGGTGAGTGTGTGGGGATTCCAATACAGCAGCAACTGGTAAGCTTACCACTACAGACATTTTACAGAGTATTTAAGATTACTTAATTTGCATTTTTTATTTTACTTTCATTATTCTTATGGTGACAAGACCACTTGCATTCACTAATCACCGGATTGGTATAGCAAGAGACTTGTACTATTTGCATCCGACACATTGGGCATGTGCATATTAGATTTAATTTTTATACATACAATTAATAATCATATACTGCTTAAGTAGAAGTACCTTACTGAATATTACAGTTTGTGTCCTTTATCCTTCATGCATGCATGACACAATTTTGGGCTGAGCGCAGTGACTATTCCCTAGTATACGAATGTATCACGAGATAGGATCATCTCGATTGTTACCACAGCTAGCCATTATATAGGATCTATAATTCACGTTATTGTGCGCACATCCCCAGCCTCGCAACATTGCAATTATGCATGAAGTTGCCAACACCTCTTCCTAATCATCCAACTTTAATAAATTTAATTCCAACTGTGTAATGTATAAACCAGTGTTCACAAAAATCTGCAATAAACTGATTTATAAAGAATAGCTTGTGGATGGGATAACAAGAAATAAAGCCAAGCCAAATAGAACAGTAAGGTCACCCATTAAACTGAAACATTCTGTAGGGTATTTTTAGTGTATAGTTGAAGAATATTTCAATAAATTAAAAAATATGGGAAAGATTCAATTGTTTTTTGGGCGGTGATAACCGATGGGCACCCAACGGAGCAATGCAATTGTTTTGCAATTACAGAGCTTGTCGCACCCCAAAGCACCGGGTTTAGCCGCATAACTAAACCTATCTAATAGTACTGACTTTTTACACATTTCTGCTCGATACCTCAGGAGGTGGCAAGCAGAAGTACCGGCGCCTGATCGGAGCAACAATTGAATTGCTCTGTCGTGCACCAATTACTGAGCGGTGTGCAAAAACCTATTGAATCGTCCCTTTCTATCCTTTAATGTGTCACAATTAGAAACTTCCTTTTGTATTACCAATTGGTCTTTCATGAGTTTAAGGGCAGCACCAACCTACAGAGTTGTTAATCAACTGCACTAAATTCCCAGTTTGTACTATGAAAAGAGGGAGTGGACCTCAGACATAGGAAATATAATATGGTGCAGCTGTAGGTTGGTCAGCTATAGATCCATTATTGTACAGAGTTGCGCAATTGCTTGACAACTGAAACACTGACAGATCATTTAACATTTGGTCGCCCATCATGTGCTAAAATTCATCACAAATATAATTGTGCAGATAACAAATTATACCAGAATGCACCAAATCTGGTTAGCACTAGGTATTATATTTCAAGCATATGCTCTGGTTTGGAATTTCAAACAGCAGATGGTGCTACAAAGCAAATCAGCAGATCTCATAAAATTAAAGCCTTTCCCATTTTTTTTTTTTGTGGAACAGAAATGTAGGACATTACCTTCATATAATAAACATGCAAATTATATACCCAGACAAGTTATTAGAAAAAAAAATTATAAATCCTATTAAAATATATGTCTAAAACTTGAATTTGAATTAAATTTTTTAGAGGAAAACTAAAACTTTTTTTTTTTTTTTAAATAGATGCAATAGCAGCAAAAATCTGTCCCATAGGATCTGAGCACTGAAGTTTTTGTTATGGCTTTGGTTTCAGCAAGTTACACACTGGAACAGCTGGCAGCTTTTCAGCATCAATTGCGATTTGCTCAACTACTGTCAGCAGGAGACTGGACAAACCTTTTTAATTTTCATGATAATCATAAAATTAGTAAATATATTTGCTGGGGTTTACAGGACCTTCTCAGGGCAATATAGGAGGTTAATGTACTTATTTGTGTACACCAATGTTATATGTAGGTTTGTAACCAAGAAAAAAATTATTAACTGTTGATTTAAAATTGAATATGGCCTGTTGTAGCATATTAATAAATTAAGACACCCAATCTCTTTATATAAAAGTAAGAGGTTTTTCTTTTCATCGAGAAGGTGATAGAAAACCCATTGCATAAATTAATTTGTAGCACATATGCGTTTTTCTCAGTTATTCCTAGGGTGGACAGACAAAACAATATTACTAATTTATCAATCAACATGAGTTGGTAGAAACACGAAAGCAAAACAAAATTATAATTTTTAAATGTAAAACGCACTCAAAAATACAAAAAGTACCCATCTAAGAAATATTTAAATAGATTTAATATATGCTGCTCCAAACCAATGAATTATGAGTTTAAAACCCTATTAAAATGTAATGTTTTTCTTGAGCTGAGGGGAGAGAGATTTAAATCCACTGAATTTTAATATTTCAGGTTGAGCTGCAGGAGGTATGGAAAGTCCAAATGAACTATTCCATCAGCCCCATTCAAGCATGAACATTTTAATCAGTTTTACTTCCTTGGAGTTCTCTAACACAGTTTACGCTGTCATTCTGAAAGCACTTAACACAGAGTGTGAGAAAAACCACCAAGGCTTGTTATTGCCTTCACAATTGATGGCAAATAATTTTGCAGACTTTCTATCATTAAAATGTCACTGCTAAAAAAAGGAGGTTCAGCATATATAGTGCAAAAATTCCTCCCTCTACCCACTTGGACAGCATTTTTTTTTTTTTATGTAGAATGCATAAAAAGCAATATATTAAACTACAATAAATCTGCTATAATTTAATTGGATGGCCCAATTGTGATACCTCAGCTTTTAGGTGTAGTAGGTATGACAAAATCTCAATGTCTATCTGTAAAGCTAGCCTTTTCTTAAATAAGCAGTCAATTGTACACTACATGAAAACCAGTAGTTTATGAAGTATAGGGGCAGTAGTTTACATTGAAAAATGACAATACAAGTAAGCACATAATTAAATGAGCAACTTTCAATGTGCATTACAAAGATGCAAATTAATTAGATATTGGCATTCTATATTTGTCAGTACTAGTTTTTCAAAATCAATCTAAAACTATAGGATTAAAAAAAAACTTAAATTATTATTTTTATATATATATATATATATATATATATATATATTATATAATACAGTCTTCATGACAACACCTATATTGGTTACAGTAATTTTTTTATTTCTGCTATTCAAAAATGTTTCCAGATCATAGAGTAACTTATTTAGGATCACAGTCATGCTGCATGACCCACATTATGTCTGCCTGACAAGTAACTGGACATTTGCATATAGGTATGCCATTTAGTAAAGCCAAATACTATTTTAGACTTGACCAAAACATTGCATCCCCCATAAACCATACAATAGTTACACGTGTAGTTACTTGTTTTATGTAAGTAAATAGTTAACAAAATACAATGTTTTATTTCAAATCAATATTTCAAGACAAAAAAAAAATAAATTCTGGATCAAATTATTTGTTCTCTCAGGGATGGGGAGCTGTTCGGATCCTTAGGTTTGTTTTTTTCCTCCAAATATAAAAATTTTGATGAATGTCAAGAAGATCCACTTTCATCTCATCTGTTCACATTCCAACAGCCTTCTGGATCATCCAGGCAGCCGTTGATAAACCTGAAACGAGCGACAATGTGTTTTTGGAGAATACTCTCCCATTCACTTCACTCTTGTTTAGGGTTTTTCATAGGATGGACTCAACATCATAAATACTAATTGAAAAAAAAAAAAAAAAAAAAAAAGTTAGAAGTCTGCTCAAATACTTAGCCACTATCATTATCCATTAATGTGAAGATCTGCGTTACTTTATGAAGAGTCATTTGCATTGCTTTTAGATTAATTTATGCTGGACCACTACTACTGGGAAAAGCAAAAGGTCCTGTTGACCTTTTTCCCTCATCACACAAACTGCAGGTTGAACTCCGTGAGTCTATAACTCTTTATAGTTTGCAATGCAAATACTAGTAGAGTCCGCAGAAATCTTTTGGTAAAGTTAGGATTCTCTTTGACAGATTAGTATAATGAAGTGCAGTCGCAAAAGGTAACAACCCAAGATGTTGAGGTATATACCTATCTATAGTGGCTTTAAAAAGGTATTTACCCGCCCATGGGCTTACATTAGGCAGGTTACCACATAGAACCATGAAGGATTTTATGGAAATTTATTTCCACTAAATTGACAAAGTATTTGATAATGTCCCCTACCGAAAAAAAAATAAAAAAAAATGATGAATACACACCTATTTGTCTAAATTACTTAGGGACAAAAGCATTAGTTGGTGTATCTATACTATATTTTCTCTGAAATTACTTTCTTCATTAGATTATTGGAGTCCACTTATGTATAGATAATGTGTGTCATATGATTGCAGCATAAATACACCTGTCTCTGCAAGCTCTCCCAGATAGACAGTGCATTTCCAAGCAAATACTTCAAAATAAATGCAAAAGACCCAGGTAGTTGAGAAGTATCAATTAGGAAAAAGGTAAAAATAGTTCCAAGGCAATGAATACATCAAGAAGCACAGGTCCACCATAAAAATGAAATATGGAGAAAATATGGAAAAACTGAATTTGCGTAGAGGAGACTGCCCTCCACCATGGAGTGTCCGGACCAGAAGAGCTGTAGTAAGGGAGACCAATGGCATCGCTAAAGAAGTTAGTCTTATATGAAAGAGATAAGGTGCATACACACACAACGATCTAAGTAATGAACGATGTTCGTTGAACGATTTTCATTCAGTTTTTCCCTTGAAAAACTGAACGAAAATCGTTTTACAAAGTAGTTGGTTTTACTTTACATACTAAACGATTTTCTGTGTTGAATGAAAAATGTTGCAACTTCTATTGAAAATCGTTCAGTTGGCCAGTCTGACTGAACTACAATCGACAAATGTGAACGCGGATGAACGATAATCGTTCATTGTTTATCGTTTTACAGTGACAAATTTTTTGAACGATAACTACGTCGTTATAGTTAAATCGTTCAAAAATAGTTGTGGGTGTACGCACCTATAGGAATAACCGTACATGGGACAACAATAGCACACATGCTTCACAATTCTGGGCTACATGGAGGGTGACGACAAGAAAAAAAACCCTTGTTCAAACAAACTCCCATCAAAGCCCAGCTACAGTTTTTCCAAAGACATGTGGGAGACATGACCAAATTCCATGCAACTATGCAGAGGAACACTATGGTCTCATGAGAACGCAATTTAACTCTTCAGAAAAAGGGGCAATTCCAGCGTCACTCCACTGATTAGAAGAATTATTCTCAAGGTTTTGCAGTCAATTTGAGAAAAAGGAATTCCAGGAGACCTTCAGAAGGTGCATGTAGTAGAAGATTACCTGTGGTGCATTAGGTATGAGAGCGAAAAAATAAATCTAGTGTGCAATGTAAATAAGAATTCGGAATAGACGGCTGGGCGTTTACTATAGAATGGTGAGGTAGGATCCACTTTTTGAACGAACACTTCCAGAATGATAAATGAAATAATCTCACAGCTGTAGTCATTATGGCCCTGGTTAAGAGGTGCAGTTACAGCCATGACTGTCTTTTGCCGCAGCCCCTACTGTGCCCTTATGCGAATGCCACGGCTGATGTTCTTCTTACTAAAACGCCCACCAGCTATGGCGCTAACCCATCTCTGTGCGTATTACGATGCATTATTGGAGATTGTACCAATGCTATGGAGGCGCCGAGTCTGTGTCTGAACATGGTCACCTGTTAGTAACTGCATCTTTAAACGCAGTTACTGACCATGACGCCTGCGTATGGCTCGCCACCCCTGTTACCCCCTCATGAACGCCAACTGAATTTCCCTGTTCTTGCATCCAAATTTGTTTTGCAGCTTAGAGCAGTAACCAACGCATGCATGAGCAGTGCAACACAGGCCCATGTGGAGACTGAAAACAGCCACTTGCATGTGGCAGCGACACTATTTACACATCTGAATCAGGCCCTATAACTCCATTTATTTCAAAAGAATATCCAATTGTGAACCATATAGAATAGTCCAGCAGTAGACTCACAATATTCCAGAAGATACAATTTGATGATATGTTTAGATATGATCCCATGCCAGAGCCAATGATCAAAGGTAATCCTTATACTGTAGATAGAGTAGTGCTCCCTCTAGGCTGCTTAAGCTCTGCATCCTGCCCGTTTCGTATATAGAAGAATGCACAAGGTCTTTTAGGGAGCGCCACCCCGATTGGATAATCAGCACTGATGTGAATACTTCTCCAATGCTAAGTGCGGCCATCACCTGTCTCCTCCATGCATTCCAAAGCAGCAACTTCACACAGCACAGCGGATAAAATTGTTGATTTTTCTAAGCGGGTAAACCCCTTGTGCCACTGCTGCAGTATTTCCACACAGTTAACTGCCAAAGTAAACCTAACACTGCACATCACTGTGAACACAGTGAAGCATGGTGGTGGCGGCATCATGTTATGGTTCTCTGCGGAAGAGACTGGAAAACTTGGACATGAGCACTTGGACTTGACCAAAGATGTATCTTCTTACATGTAAATGACCCAAGCATTCAGCAAAAGCCACACAGAAGTGGCTTAACAATAAAAAGGTTAATGTTCTGAAGTGGCCTACTCAAAGCCCAACTCTGAATCCAATTGAGCATCTGTGGCAACATTTAAAAATGTATGGCCACAAATTATCACCACCCAACTTCATGTCGCTTGAGCAATTTTGCCAAAAAGAATGGACTCAAATTCTAGTGTCTAGATGTGTGAAATTCAGATACCTAGGGGTATATATTTACTGAAGTGCGGGTATAGAAGGGGAACTGTTGCTCCCAACAACCAATCAGATTCTACTTATTTATCTATCACCTTCTAGAAGTTAATAGCTAGAATCTGAATGGTTGCTATGGGTAACACCTCAACTTCTATAAACCTGTACTCTAGTAAATACACCCCACGGAGTCAGAGCTATAATATTGTTCTTCCAAGTATTAACTTGGGGTTAAGTTGTGGATAATAATGGCATGATATTGTTCCTGACTTGTTTTTTTGCTACTCTATCAAGTAATCTGTGTTGCTTATTGGGGGAAAAAAAAAAAAAAAAAAAACTCCTCAGAATCATGGTTCCATTTTTTAAAGAACACATCTGCAAAAGCCTAAGGATGGAGAATATCTATTTTATAGACACTGCATATCTACATGTTTGTCAGTCAATGAGATGACAAACAGATAATATATATTGATTTACGGGATAAAAAACAAACAAAAAAACAGAGATATGGTATAACATACCTTCGATAACTCTTTCTTCGAGGTCCATAGGGTCCACAGAATCTACCTTGGGGGTATGTAGTTGGAGAGATACATTGCACCAAACAGCTACAGCTTTAAAGCTCCCAGCATGCACTGGTCCTCCTCTATATATAGCCCGCCCCCAGCCACAGGCATTCAGTTTGTAAACAAGCCTAACGGCAAGAGATGGAAAGTGGCGAAGGAAGTACAATGTACCCAAGAAACACTCAAAATACAAAGAGGGAATCAGTGATACAAAAAAGCAAAGAACAGATCCCAGCTGAGGCCAGGTGAGCCAGGGTGGGTGCTCTGTGGACCCTATGGACCTCGATTAAAAAAAGTGTTATCCATGTTATACCATAACTCTGATTTTCTTCTTCAGGGTCCATAGGGTCCACAGAATCTACCTTGGGGAGGGAACTGCTGTAGGACCTTACGGGTGGGAACTCTCCTGAGCAGAGAGGAGAAAATGCTGCCCAAAGGAAGCATCCTGGGAGCCAAAATTATCAAATGCATAGAATTTGATAAAAGTATGAACAGAAGACAAAGTAGCTGCCTTGCACAGCTGTTCAGCCGAGGCAACCATGTCTAAACGCCCACGACGGTCCAACAGATCAAGTAGAATGAGCGGTCACCTTGTTAGGAACAGGGAGATCAACCTGTATATAGACTTGAGCAATAGTCGTACGCAGCCAGCGAGCAAAAGTCTGTATGTTAGCTGGCCATCCTCGTTTGTGAAACCCATATAACACAAAGAGCGTATCTGATTTCCTGATGGAGCTGGTACGATCCACATAGATACGAAAGGCTCGAACCACATCCAGGGAAGCTTCACTTGTAGACAGGTTTGAAAACTGAAAGCCGGGACAAAAATTTCCTCATTTATATGGAAACTGGATACTACCTTCGGAAGGTAACCCGCCTTAGTACGAAGGACAGCTCTATTTTGATGAAAAATCAAATATGGAGAGCGACATGACAGTGCTGCCAAGTCAGAAACTCTACGAACTGAGCAGATAGCGAGGAGAAAAAGCATCTTCGCTGTCAACCATCTTAAGTCCACCTTATCCAAGGGTTCAAAGGGGCGAGCTTGCAGCTCCCTGAGAATCAAGGATAAATCCCATGGTGCTACCGGAGAGACAAACTGAGGTTGCAGTCAGAGAAAACCCTGCAAAAATCTTCTTACATCTGCCAGGGGTGCAATTCTGAGCTGGAACAAAACTGAAAGCAGAAACCTGAACCCTCAAGGTAGCCAGGCGCAGACCCAAGTCTAACCCAGCCTGCAGAAAAGCAAGTACTCTTGAAACCTTGAAAACCTTAGGGCAGAGGTTCCCAAAGTCCACCATTACAGTCCACGTTTTAGGGATATCCAAGCTTGAGTCCAGATGGTTAAATCAAATGAACTGAGGTACTAAGTCACCTGTGCTCAAGCATGGATATCCCTAAAACGTGGACTGTAACGGCGGACTTTGGGAACCTCTGCCTTAGGGTCATATTTTGTTTTGGAACACAAACGAAAATATGAATGCCAAATCCTGTGATAGATGCGGGCTGAAGCAGGCTTCCTTGCCCTCATCATCGTCTGGATCACAGAAGCAGAGAAACCTTTGGCCTTTAAGATGGAAGCCTCAGTAGCCACGCCGTCAAAGCCAGCCGAGGTAAATCCAGATATAGGCAGGGACCCTGCACTAGCAAATATGGTCATAGAGGCAGTGGAAGAGGCCTGTCTATGGATAGACATGTCAGATCGGTGAACCAATGTCTCCTGGGCCAGGCAGGAGCTATTAGTATTAACCTGCCGCTTTCCTGTTTGAACTTTCTGACGACTCTTGGTAGTCCCCACCTGTCCACCAGGAGCTGAAAGATGTCCGGATGAAGAGCCCATTCTCCGGTGTGTATGTCCTGACAGCTTAGGAATTCCGCTTCCCAGTTGAGGACTCCTGGGAAATATTGCAGAGATTGCTGTAAGATGGCATTCTGCCCACAGCAGAATGTTCACCAATTCCCTCATGGCTGCTGGACTTCGTTTTCCTCCCCGATGGTTCATGTAGGCTAATGCGTTCGCGTTGTCGGACTGAATCTGGACAGGCCTGCCGTGAAGGTCCTGCGCCAAACTGAGCGCTCTGTCCACTGCATGAAGCTCAAAGATATTTATCGGTAGGTGACTTTCCTGAGTTGTTCACCTTACCTGAAAGGTGTGATGCTCTGTCACCGCCCCCCATCCTCCCAGACTTACATCCATGGTAAGGAGTACCCAATCTGGGACCCATAACAGACGACCCTTGTCTAAATGAGTCGTCACCAGCCACCAAGCGAGGCATAGCCAAACCTCTGGTGAGATGCGGATCATCTGAGCCTTTATCCAATGATACTGATTACCCCAATGAGACAGAATCCATTGCAGCAGGGACCTGGAGTAGAACTGGGCATACGCCACCATATCGAATGTGGCTACCATGGAGCCCAGCACCTGCATTGCCAGGTGAACTGACACACTTTGTTTGCAGAGTAGGCATCCGCACATGAGACTGTAGTGTCGCAATCTTGTCCTCTGGTAAGAGAATCATCTTGCCCAGAGAGTCCAGAAGCCCCCAAGTGCACTACCCGCTGAGTTGGAGAAATAGAGGACTTTTTCCAATTTATTATCCAGCCGTGCTCTTGTAAGCAGCCAATGGTCATCTGCAGATGACATTGTAACAACTCCTGCGATTGTGCGAATATCAGGAGGTCGTCCAAATATGGCAGTATCCTGACCCCTTGTCATCTGAGATGAGCAGTCATCACTGCTCTTCTCTTGGTAAATACCAGAGTGGCTGTGGCCAGTCCGACGGGTAGAGCCTGAATTTGGTATTGCTAATCTACCGACAAACTTAGAAATCTTTGTTGGGAACGTGCAATCGGAAAATGCAGATATGCATCCTGTATGTCCAGGGAGACCATACAATCTCCAGGCTCCATTGCCAACATAATTGATCGTAAGTTTTCCCTACGGAATTTAGGCACATGGATGAATCTGTTGAGAGACTTCAGATTCAGGATAGGGCTAAGTGACCCATTTGGTTTCAAAACCAAAAACAAAATTTGAATAATAACCCCTTGCCTGTTGCATCACAGGAACGGGGATTATGACTCCCGACCTCTGGAGGGCCCCAATAGACTCACGGAAGGCCGTAGACCTGACCGGGTCTAAAGGTAGGGTTGTACCAACAAACCTTTGAGGGGGATGCCTCAGGAACGTGATGGCAAAACCCAGAGTGACGACCTCTCATACCCAGGCATCTGTCGTGGTCCGATGCCAGGCCTTAGGAAACAGTAGGAGTCGGCCTCCAACCCAGAGACCCCCCAGGGGGAGGCCTGCCCCATCAGGCAGTGGGCTTACCGTCCGGCTTGGAAGCAGGATGTTTGGCTGACCAGGATTTCTTGGTCTGCTGTCTCCTGTGGGAATTATCCTATCTAGCGGAAGACTCTGTGGGCGAAAGGACAGAGCTGATGACTGCCTATACTTAGGGGTAGTCGTAGATGGCACCCCGCAAATTTAGATGTCGCCAGAGAAGATACTGTCGTCCAGGTCTGATACAAACAGTAACTTCCCCACAAAAGGCAAGGATTCCAGGGTTTCTTGGAACCTGTATCTGCCTTCCAGGTTTTTAGCCAAAGGGTTCTTGGAGCTTCAATTGCAGCTGCCGATACCCTAGAAGCTAAGATACCTGTGTCAATGACCGCTTCATATATTTTATATAATATACATAGATAGAGATAGATAGAGATAGATATAGAGATATATATCTATCTATATATCTCTATATCTATCTATCTCTCTCTATCTATATACATATACATACATACATATACACACACACACACACACACACACACACACACACACACACACACACACACTGTAGCTGCTTCTCGCATCTGACAGAGGGGAGTAAGCTGTTCTCTGGTAGCATTAGGAATGCTATCCTCCAGAGACTTCGTCCATTTTTCTTTAGCCTTGGCTACCCAGACTACAGCCATGGCTGGCCTGGTAATAGCTCCAGATAATGAAAACACTGATTTTAAATAGAAAACTTGATAAGTATCTGTAACCTCCTTCAAAGAGGATGCTGCAGGAATGGGTAACGTAGAGTTCTTTATCAATCTAGTCACATGAGCATCTACTGATGGAGGGGCATCTACTGATGGAGGAACTTCCCATTTGCTACATTCACCCAATTCCTTGTAGTGTGGAAATGCTTATTTGGAGTAGACCATGCACATGAGATGTCAGTTGCTCAGACTGAGGAATATAATCTCTAGCCACCTTTTGACGCCTAAAGACCGGAGTCTTAGCTTTCAGTGGCACCTCCTCTTCCTCTATTCTGAGGACAGATCTAACCGCTCTCATCAGACAGGGAACATCCACAGAGGATTGATGGTCTTCTACCACTAATAGCCAGAACTCTTGAGTATCAGAGTTTGATGAGGAGGGTGGGTCAGAATCCTGAGGCAATGTCTGAAGAAAACCTCTCTTGTGCCCATGCTTATTTACTGCCACTGGTCTACCCGCCTGCAACTCCTGCTGAGAGGCTATAGACAGCAGCATACAGTCAGAGTGAGCAGAAGAATCAAACCAACAGGGATTCATAGGGGACATGTACAAAGAAGGATGCAACTGCTGTGGGTATCCCACAGTAGGAGGCAATATCGTGGTAAAAGCACGTGACTTGGAGACCTTATCCACCATATGCGGCAAAACCTGCGGCCAAGACGCCAGCCACGATGGCTCTTCTGTAGGTGCACTGGATAGGAAAGGTGGCTGTTTACAACAGGCACTACACAATCCATCTTGTACAAAATCCTGTTCAGATAGGCCTGCAAAACAGGACTTACATGACTTGAGCATCGGAGGCTCACCCTTCTCACCTTTACCCTCAAACATGACAAATGTGTGATCGGTATAAGGTGTACAGTATAAATGCAATGTGACCCACTTCACATATGAAAAACCCCACACACCTTTCCAGAGGGATGAAGAGAAACACAGTGATAGATATAACCAACAGTTTGAAAACAAAAGAGTATATATACAGCAGCTAGCATGAAAGTCACATACAATGAATAAATACAAACATTGCTATTGCAATTGGACTCTGAATCAACTGACCAGCCCCACCGGGGTACTGGCAGGATATAGCGAGCGCTATATACCAGACCCAGAGGAGAGGTATACAGCGAGACAGACCAGACCTCTGAGACAACCAGCCTGCAGCAGTACGCACAACTGCGAGTATCTCACACACAAGGTGGTCAGAAGTAGCAACCCAGAGGCGGTAGTTCGTAACCGGAAGTTGCGTCTGGGGAGGAGCGCATATCTCCCTAAGCTGCGATTTAAGTGGCACGGGTAGGTTGGCTGGCCTCACAATAGTAAACGTTAACTAGTGCGTCTACTACCCATCCCCGGCGACAGACGATATGGCCCCGGCCGCCTTAGTGAGTACACGTTACACGAGGCCTTCACCCGCAGCCGCCTCTGATGCGTCTCCACACGATTCCCCTCATGAGGAATCGCTTACCTGCCATCTCCGTGAATCCGATCACTGTCCGGACACCAGCGACGCTGCTAGCTAAGCCTCGCCGAAATCCCCAGAGCATATAGCGGTACTGGCGTTTCAGCGTCAGCGGAGGTATATGGAGTTGCAGTACCTGCATCCTATTCGGCGCCTAGTACTGCTCAACTCAGAAGTTAAAAAACTAAAAAGGTAAAATCATAGTAGAAAAAGCCTGGGACTGCCTAGGAAACAGGTGCATCTGGATACTTGCCGTGCACCAAACAAAAAAAACTGAATGCCTGTGGCTGGAGGCAGGGTATATAGGGAGGAGGACTAGTGCATACTGGGAGCTTTAAAGCTGTAGCTGTTTGGTGCAATGGGTCTCTCCAAGGTAGATTCTGTGGACCCTGAAGAAGAAAGTAGGTTTTGCGTACTTATATTTATCAATTAGGACTCAAAGTGGTTAGGTAACAAATACGAACAATGGATATAGGCATAAGGGCTTTGCGCTTTCACATTCTAAATAGTGGAAAAATGGACAAGTGGATAAGTGCACATAGCGACCAAACAGCTTCTACCAATCGTTTTATAGAATGTACTTGATAAATACTAGCTAGAAGAGGATATGGTCTGATACATTTCTCTCAATGTGCTGCTGCGATAATAGTACATACACCACCTTTACTACTGGAGTGCCATAGCTTTTTCACATGCCTCTACCTCTGGCACCAGGTCTTATTTACCTTGGTCAGAGAACGAATCTCTACAAAATGATTAAAAAAAATAAAAAGACTCCTTTAATACTTCAGATCAGAACTATCATAAAGCAGATTCTTTCATTTTGATCTGTCACAAGTTTTGAGTTTCACCATCTATCAAGGAAAGTATAGAAACCCTGTGCTGAACATAATGAAATCAACTGCCTGCTTAAGGCAAATGAAAGGAGGCAGTGGATCACCAACAGCTGAGTAAATTGTTACTATGTGCAGTTTGCCATGTCCACAGCCAGAAAACCTGCCTGTCATGACAAAAACACTGTAATATCCTCTTTTACACCAAAGCTAAAACCCGGGTTTGCTTTTAAGTGTAAAAGGGGGCCAGGGTTGGATTCCCGGGTTGAGTGACCCGGCAATCCAACCCAGGTAACTTGCATTGTTTAACACGGGAACGACACGTGAAACCCTACAGTGTAAATGGGTAATCCGGGTCATTCGACACAGGTCAGTTCCGGGTTTCTCAGCGCTTGGAAATAAATGTCATCTCCAAGCACTGGCAGAAGTGTTCCACTGCAGCCATAGTGGGAAAGGGGTATAACCAGGGTCTGACCAGTCGTGGAACGGTGTTCCAAATCTCGGGTTAGACCCTGGACTTCGGTGGAATAGCAGTTTTACCTTTACATACTTGTCAGTTTGTAAGACAGGCATTCTGGAAATCTCACATTACATTTCATTAAGGAAAACATATTTGCAGAATACTCACTCTACTTCACTTCTTAAGGCAAAAGGAAATACTACATAACCATACATTCTGAATAAAAGGCTAAATCCTGTTTCACACCTCCAAGAAGGAATTCAAGTGTGTTGAGCGCCGTCCAAAGCAATGAAATTGTTACGCCACTGAGGCACACACAGCCATCGGCGCTGACATTTCTACTGGCAGCTACCCCGATAAGCAAAAATTACCAAAAAGTGACCTGTTTTAGTGCTCAAACGAGACCTTTCACAGGTGCTACAATGTACTTTATTATTACCACAGTTTGTATTTTGAGAACCATTTTAAAACAAACAACAGCTCTAAAATATTGTAGCTGCATAAAGTTTTGACACATTACCAAAATGAAAAACAATTTGAGCAGAACTACAGTATTTCAGATATTTTTTAGTTTTTGCATGATTTATTTTTTATTTGAATTGGTTTATTTATCCCCCCTCCCTACAGCATTAAAACTAAGGGGTAGATGTACTAAGCTCTGGAAAGTGTTAAATTGGAGAGTAATAATTTACCAACCAATCAGCTCCTGTTATTTTTCAAACACAGCATGTAACATGACAGTTAGGAGTAGATTGTTTGGTAGTTTATCACTTTTCAATTTATCACTTTCCAGAGCTTAGTACCCCCATGTGGGTGATGAGTCTCTGAAGAACCCAGTCATAAGCAAGCACTGCTTTTTTTCCCAGATGGTACACAATACCGGCATTTTTTTCAGTAAGTATTATTTCAGAAATGAACAAGTGCCTGAAGATTTGTACAAAGTCTGGAAGCTATTAATAATTTTGTATCAAATCTGTAACTTTAGATGATTACACTGCACGCAACAATTTCCTCTCCTATACATGGCTCTAAAAACTACAAAAAACATAATTGGACTGCTTATAAATGTATATTAAATATGTAGATTAACATTTAAGGCTGTTACCTACAGGTGTTTGATCTGCATTTAAAAGCACAAGTTCAAACATTGAAGCAGTATATCAAAAATGATACACCCACAACTCATTGAAAAAAATCAAATAAAACAAATGGTGCCAGTGTAAAGAGTGACACCAAGTAATATTCTTTTAATGTACAATAGTACATTACAAAAAAAAAAAAAAAACATAAAAAACATTACTCCGTATGTCACTCTTTACACTGGCACCATTTGTTATAATGGCAATTTTCGCCCGTGTTTTAATCACAGTAGCTTCAGACTTGCGGGAAAGACATTTTGCCAAAACATATGCTAACTGCCTGTGCAGAGGAGGGGACAGTTATGCAAATTGTGACTTAGCCCCACCCACAACTGACTACTACTCAGGAAGCAAAGACGTCAATTGATGACAATTGGCACCTTAATACACTTAGGCGCGTATCCAGTAATAGACATAGAAACAAGTTTACGATTATGACATTGTAATCGTGCAGTCGTTTCACACTCTGATGTGCCTACACTGAACGTTCATTCGGTCGTTCAGTGTAGGCACATCAATCATCCCCGAACATGGGCAACCCGACGGCAGCGTCCGGTTGGCCAGCATGTTCGGGCGATGATAGATGTCAAAAACGACCAGCAGGCGTGGGCATCGCTGGTCGTTTTCAACATTTACATGGCCGATTTGCAAACTATTAAAAAGCGATTGAACGATAACAATGTTATCGCTCAATCGGCCAGTTTAATCGCCAAGTGGATACGCACCTCACCCTACCCTTTCCCCCCCCCCCCCATCTCCAAGATGTGAGCTATAAATACTATGCCACAAAGTGTAAATACAGAAAAGCCTAGTAAGATGAATTGCCTATGAAAAATTTGACTGCATAACAGTGATGCTCATTACTTAATGACAACATTTAAAAATGTTTTTGTATTTAGCCATGTTAAAATTAAATAAAAATGCCTGTCAGGTGAAAGCAAAAAATAAATTACACTAACCCAGAGGTTCCCAAATGTGGTACTCAAGGCACCCTAACAGTTCAGGTTTTAAAGATATCCATGCTTCAGCACAAGTGGTTAAATCAAATTCACTGAGGTACTAATTAAGCCACGTGTGGTCAAGCAAGGATATCCTTAAAACATGGACTGTACAGAGTTTGGGAACCTTTGAACTACCCAATGAAAGAATCATACAAAAGTCAGTGGAGACTGACAGAAAAGAATTTTTCAGGTGCCAATAAGGAAGCAATGTAGGCATATAGTATAATTTTCCTCTAGTCGCCAATTATAATTATCCAAAATGGGGGCTACATAATGCTTAAGCAATCTGGCAAAACTAGCTCTGTTTTTGTGCCTGAATAAAAAAAAAAAAAAAAAGAAATCAGGAATATAGCAGGTTATTTCTTGTATAACTCACAGCCTCTCTGAATATTGTAATACAGCAGAAAAGTAAACATTTAAACAGTATGGTCTATTACAGCTAAAAACAAAAGACAAAAACAAAAACAGCAACAACAAAGCCCTTAACAGGTTTCAGGAAAACATTCTGTTTTTTAGACTGTTCACCGCCTGCAAACAAATTGTTGTTTAAGATCTGCAGTATGAGAATCAACAGTGCAGAACATGCAATCTGTTCCAATTGCAGGCTCAAGAAGAAAAAAATAAAAAATGCAAAGAAAAGAGTATAAACATATTCACAATGCGAGGAATGATAGCTGGCTGGGAGCTAAAAGGAAGCAGGGACTTAAAAATGATGGGCATATTAATGAGCCCCACAACATTGGGGAGGATGAAATTTCTTACTAAAGGTCATTTAGCAGAATGTGAAAAAATAAATACATTTTATCTACATATATTGCAAAATAAAATGAAAAACAAGCCAGAGAGAGCAAAACAGACAGCTTGGCCCTTACACAAAATTCATAACCAGTTCTACAGAGTCAGGACACTTTCAGAGCCACCCTCCACCCCCATTCATCACAGAGGCACCAGCCCCTTACTGACCAGCATGAAGCGGTTTTAAATGATTGTACGGGAGGCCCATGCTTGTGGGCTACTTCTAATGCGGAAGCCAGCCAAGGTAAGTGCTCATGCTTTTTGATGATTAAACCTATGGCATGCAATGGAGAGATTATTCTATTCATTCTACGGCGCTTTAACATGTAGGGCATATGTATGTACTAATATATATTTTATTTTTATTTTTTTTCTCTTCAACATACATAGGAGGTTTTTAGAGGTCTCTACTGCACCTAATGTGAGGTTTACTTTCAAATTCCTACTAAATGGTTTTAGGCCAACATTACTACCACTGTTCATATAAGGTCATGTGATGAGATTATTCCCTCTGGGTTCCAAGAAAACAAAAATGTTTTTTCCCTATGATTGTAAAGGCTCGGAAGGACAGGGGGAATGGCCTTCTGCCCTCCTACTTGTGCTTGAAGAGCTTGCAGCAAATGTTATTCATGGCTGAACACAGCTTCTTCAGATTTGTCTTTTTTATTGGGGAACTTCACAGGAAATAAAAGGTTACTCTTTCTCCATTTAGAACCCTTAATTGACTACCAGTATTCTCCTGCGGTCAAAGGGGCACAAAACAGAATAAGAAATAGCCCATTAAATGCAGACCACAATCAGAACCTTGCACTCTACCTCCGTCAGGAAGGATCAGAGAGTGCGGATTTCCTTGTTAAAAGACAGAGGCATAATTGAGGCAATATCTTCACTTCAGATTGATTATTCTGCGACCCTTATCCACATCTTCACTCAGCAATTTGAATTTTAATGAAAGTAAATGGAATAATTAGCATTTCAAAGTGTGTTTGATACACTGAATAAAAGAGGAAAAGACTTTTATGTATAATCTATACACAAAAGAAAAAGCATTTGGGAGGGGGCGAATAAGAAAAGTACAGTTGTAGTGTCTTCATTAGAATAACTGAGCGGCTTGCACCAGCTGTATAATTATACCTATGAATAATGTGTTATTAAACCAGGACTTCTCACCTATACATTGTAAAGTGAAAGACAATATTTAATTTTTTCTCCGTGTGTCGTTAGTATGTTCCGATCCAGTCTAACAGAATCGGTTACTATAGCTGCCATTACGGTGCTAACATATGGAGGAATTACTTCTCATTTTCAGTTTTTTTGTTTTTATGTTAAGGGGAATGGGGGAAGGGTGGGAGAGGAGTCATTTCGTCTATTAATGTCAGTCTGGTTTTATTTAAACTTGTCTGAGAAGACATTTGCTTTTGTCAGGAAATGCTTTCTACGTGGACAGTCTCGTGGAAAGAGACAGTTACTGGCTGAATGTGTTTTACAATGTTTGTGTTCTCTCCAAGAAATGCAGATATACATGTCATTTTTATAAGTTTCCATGCGCCTCTCATTAAATTGAAATCCTGTTGAATAAAAGAAAAATGCACATGAAGAGACTGGTCATTTCTCTGCACTGCAAGTATGGATGTATTCCAAGTGTTGCAGAAAGGGTGCAAATAATAATTAGCAGTGGCACACATCTACCACAGAAACCCACTGTTCAGCAACCTGTCATGTCTGCCACTGTAGGCAGTGTAAACACAAGATTGCAGTCATACTTAGATATGCTCTAGGAATTTTGTATACCGGCAGTAGTGTGAATGCCTGGGAGCCTAGTATTAGCTGGATTTCTATAGAAATCGGTTCTAGCGCAGAACGCGCCAGTATGCCACTACCCTTAGGTCAAAGAGAGAGCCCCTTTACATTGTTTAAAAATGTTTCCATGTCAGCATTGTATGTCAACAAAAGTCACAATTGTACAGTAAGAAAAAAAAAAAAAGTGATGGTAACCATAGTACCTTGTGCCAAAAAGACAACATACCCCAATGATTGCATTCAGCTCTGCCATGGTCACTTGTTTGGCACGCTCCACAGCCTGTACCACTTGTTGCTGGTGCTAGAAAGAGAAGAAAATAAAAAAAAAAGTCAGAATAGATTCATCATTTTTTTATTATTTTATTCTCTGCGTTTCAACACACTTCTATACACTTCTGTTAGGCGTTTGGTAAATGAACGTGCAGCTTTGGAGCTGACAAGATTACAGTACAGCTACTGTGTGTTCCTCTGCAGCACTCTAACTTCTCAGTGTTTACTTGTGGAAATTCCTCCCCGCAATGTGTAAACACTCTGGTGACTGCTTGTTGGTTTATGCTGTCATTGCAAGACACTGCAGAAGTTAACAAGGTGTGGGTAAGGATTCTGCCATGAGGAAATAATTATACAACTTTAATCAGCATTAACCTCAACCTTTCCTCTAACTGGTAACCAAAAGTAAACATCCTCCTGCTGAAACGACTGCGTATATACAGAACACTATGCTGGATATATATCCCTGCATGGACAATTTCCTTCATGACCTCATCAAATAGCAGAGCTGTAAGTGGTTTACCACAGATCAGCAGGGAAGAGAGTAAATGGTTTAATTGCTCCTATAATGTATGACCATTGCATATTCTACTTCTGCCTTGTGATTCCTGTGGAATCTTTACTATGCCTTTTAATACAGATATGAACTAAAAAGATCCACAACATATTAAACAGGAGAACAGGGACCCGCCACGCAGTTAAAGCAAAATATAGACACAAGTTTAGAGAATAATATAAATATATATATATATATATATATATATATATATACACAAACACACACATATACATACACTGAATGTAGTATATATGTACTGTATATACTTTGTGTTCATTAGAACACAAAGGGTGATGACAACAACCTAACAGAGATGCAAGACAGCAACATGTCAGTGTAGCAGGAGTACAAGATTTTAGTTAGCCAACTTCCTAATCTCTCGCTGTATAACATGAAAGAAATGTCATAAACTTAATTAAATAAAAAAAAAAATAAAAACACTTCAGCCATTCCAATTAGATGATTTTTCTCCTTGCAAGGCTATCTGCTTTGCAAGCATATCTGAGCTGGAAACAACGGGATTGAAGTATTGGTTAATTAGGCGGAATTAAAGTCAGCATGGGCCAATTAGGAGAATTATGGTACAATCTGTTCAATGAAAAATACGGTGAAAAAAAAAAGCGACAAAATAGAAGAAAAGGAACAAACACCACTCAATAAATAATACTTATAAAACACGCATTCGCGGGACAGGTGCATTTTCCACTGCACAGTTCCTGTACCGCTGACGTGCTCATAGAATTCACAAAAATTTTTATGGAATCTCCCTAATCGGTCCCCAAGTTG
This sequence comes from Taudactylus pleione, assembly GCA_031769625.1. Taxonomy (NCBI): domain Eukaryota; kingdom Metazoa; phylum Chordata; class Amphibia; order Anura; family Myobatrachidae; genus Taudactylus; species Taudactylus pleione. The sequence goes on from JAUIMM010000094.1 coordinate 37,298,549, forward strand.
CGTGCTTTGTAGTAAAACAAGCTGTTATTCACACCCAGCATTGGCAAGTCAGTCATCAGGCACACTCAGAAAAGACTTGGACAAAGTGTCAGACACTCTTTGAAAGAAACTATAAAAGCATGTTGATAGTCACTAGTTACAGAATGTGCAGCAGCTGTAGCCCACTTTCAGACAGAATGCCTTCAGCACATCTTCAAAGCACTCAATATGACTCTACAGATGATGATGATGATGATGATGATGATGATGATTGAAAGCCCAGCATGCTACCTGCCCCACTCCTATAAAATACAGCTTTGCAGGTGACTGACCTTGGGGCCTCACATATTCTCCATACTATGCCAATGACCTGCATATTATTGTGTTTTTTTGTTTTTTGTTGTAATTTTCCTTTAAAAAAAAAAAAAGAAGATTCGGTAGATCCAACTTCACCAAAATACATATGAATCCTCTTGCTCCCAAGGTATGTGTTTTGTAATAAGTCTTCAATGGGTTTATGGTCATTGTGCATGCTGACATACACTTAGCGATTAGAGGAAACTGGGATCAGAGCACCTCTTGGTTATCACGCTTCATCTATTGTTTGCATGTAAGTCTACAGTATGATGTGGGTAGGCTCAAGACAACTTGTAACCAAACAGATCTGAATGTTTCAGAAGTGTGTTTGTAGGAAGCAGGGTTTTTTCCACTTGTATTATTGTCTAAGTGAAAGATAGGACTGCATGTGACAGGGACAGTGTCATGTGGCGAGGGGAACTGAGGCAAACAAGGAGCAGGATTTTTAAAAACAGCACATTAGTGATTTCAGGCTAAAATTAAATCCATTTGAGGCTAGAGTTAAATCAATGACAGAAGATTATGGTGCAAAAGTCTTGCCCTGGAGAAATGGGGTCTTGTAAGAAATATGAAGACCGTATGACAGACACAGCAATTTAATAAACCATTCTGAATATCAGTTGCCTCTGATTTAATGCATGCAGCAAATGACAGTAATTAGGACTCCCTTTACCCATTTATTGAATTAACCTGTGCCAGGTCACAGTTGATTAGATATCTACAATCAGTGGCCTATTTAGTGTTTGCACAACACTGCAATCTGTAGCTCCTTCAATGTAACTACTAGCTATATATAAGAAACCTGGTCACATACACACCGTGCTATAGTGCGATTTTTATGCGTTATAAGCAGTGGGGCACTCTAACAAAATAAGTGGGTCGATTCAATTGTTTTCTGGTCGGCTATTTTTGTTAAGACGCCATACGGAGCAATGCAAATTGTTACTCCATCTGAGCATGGTAGCCGCCGGCATTTCTACTCGCACCCTCAGGAGGGTGTGAGCAAAAATGTGCAAGAAACCCGTGGTTAGAGCTCCCTAACCGCAGTTGGGACGCCCTAACGAGGACTTTAGACTTGTTTAGCCATTTCACACCGCTAAATCCGGTCTAATAGGACGTGAAGAGGATGATAATTAATGGGCGCCCAGAACAACCGAATTGCAAAACTTGGCGCTCATTCATTATCGCTGCTCACGGAAAAATTGAATCACCACCTCCCTCTGGGCTCTGCACACCATCCCCACCAGGCAATCTCAGAATCTCCTAGCTGCCGATAGTGCCAGTCACCTTCAGCAGCCTGGGGTAGAGAACACATGTCATTATGTGCTTCATCACTGACTCCTTCAGCAAGCAGGAACTCCGCTCAGGGGCAAACTGGGAACGCAGCTCATTGAAATAGAGACATATCCCAGATGCCACCTTTGTGGAGGACATAGCAGTGGTGCTGGATGAGACAGCGGTAACTACAGTACCCCGTACTGTCTGCCCCAAACCCCTCCTTGCCGCCAGTACTGATCCAACTGCTATCTATCCGTACCCCCTTCCCTACCCCCAGCACTGCCTGCTTTTGACCCCCTCCTGGCCCTTATACTACCCCATGCTTTAACACCTCTCAATCCACCTGCTATCTGCCCTAAAGATTTCCCAAACTGCTGTCTGCCACTAGTACTGCTTGTCCCAACCACTGCCAAAACTGCTGCCTGCCCTCGCCCTCTGCACCCCACGCTCTACCCCTGCTGCTGCCTGTCTTAACCCCTGGCTCTACCCCAACTGCTACCTGCCTCCAGAACTGCCCAAGCTACCATCTGATCCAGCCCCAGCACTGTCCCAACTGCTGCCTACACCTCACTGAGCCCAGTACTGCACCTGTTGGCTATGTAAAACCAAGGCAATGTCTTTACAAGGCATTATCAATACTGAAAATATGTGTTACTTTCCATGGTGTATGTGTAGGGCATGTGGGGAGGCATATGGGGAGCTCAAAAAAATAAATTGTGATTGACCCAGAAACAGTGAAGTAGGAACGCAATTTTTTTTTTTTTATTTATTTTTTTTAAGGTGAAGGATCCCTGGGACCCACAATTTTTCGCTAAGCACTAGTTTATGTCGTGCACGCATTGCAAAGTTACTATAGCCAATCATTTCGCTCTGGCTCCAAACTTTCGGAAAAAATATATCTTGCTCTAAGGAAGATACTTTTAAATATGGATTTAACCAAAACAAGTGGGCAAGCATGCACAAAGTGGTCATTTATGAAGCATCTAATGTTCAATGAAAAATCAGATATGGCCCCACAGTGTGCCATGATTTACAAGTGTGCTTAAATTTCCACCAAAGCAAACAGCTTTCCAGAGAAAGATGGCAGTCTTTGCAGTGTAGCAGAGGTTGATGCAGACCTAGGGGAGGAGGGGATGGGTACGGGATGCCGACGCTCGGGATCCCAGCGGTCAGAATCCCGACAGGGTTAGAATACCAACACTTGCCGGTCAGTATTCTAACCCATTCCCTCTCCCTACCCTAACCCTCCATCCCCGTACCTGACCCTAATCCTCCCCACTTAATGCCAAACCCTAACCCTCCCCCTAGTGCCTAACCCTGCTACTTACCTTTGGGATTCCGGTGGTCGGGATGCCAGCGCCGAGATTCTGACAAATTTCAAAAATACTGCATGCTGTACTTCGGGGATCTGGGGCCAAAATAGTATGTGTGTGTTTGTGTATATCAGAGAGGGTGTGGTCCACCTTCCTCACGATTTCTGCAGATGGTACCCAATGAGGCATGGCCATGCACCGGGCTGATCTCTTGGGGTCTTTGTGGCCTTGAGGGGATGACTCATTTCCTTCCTAAACTACCATACTTTTGCATAGACTTAAAGCTGAAAGTTTTCAAGTCTTGTTCTGTACTTTTAATTGGACCCATTTTGTGCTTTCATGATGTAGCTTAGCATGAAAGTGCATGTTAAGCTTTGTAATGAAAAAAAATAAATTTACACCAAAGTATTAAATGAATCCATAAGCAAGGGTAAAACAAAATAAATAAAGTAGATTTGAGAGGAAAGCACCGAAAATTTTTATTTGAAATGCAAGGGGCCACGGTGTGGCTCTAGGTATTCTTCTACTTCCCTGCAAAGCTAGGTGCATTTATAATTTGTAAAGTAGCAGGCAAGCAAATTTGATATACTTTGGTGAGGCCATCGCAGTGCACCAATAGGGTGGGGGTGGGTGGGGGGGGGGGGGGGTAGAACAAAAACCAGTTTGTCACCACAAGTAATGCCAATTCTATTATTTTGCCTTACGACAAAAATAAGTAACGTCACCATTGCTACCTACATACATATTTTCTTCTAACAATTGAAAGGTCAAAAGACAGCGCATCATTTCGACGATGCATTTACTTACAGTGAAAGAGAAAGGTTACATGTGCATGTATACTAACATTTCCTTGCAGCAGTATTTTGCAGAAAATTTGTTATCAGAGTAGTGAGAAAGCACGGTTAAGCCACAGTTAAGATTGCTGCACGCAGGAAAGTACTGTAAGCATGGACAACTAAGCATTAGACAGCACTAACCGTAACTTACCCAATACATACATATTGGCATGTAAGTGGCTCTAGCGCCTACTTCAAGTTGGCTATAGAAATCTTATAAGCCATGTGGCCAATGAGGGTAAGGAAATTACTAAATTAGTACTACTAGTGCCTAACATGCAGGATTTATTTCTGTTGATGTCAGCTACATATCTTCCCAGCCTCCAAAAAACAAACAAACCCCAAGCTGGCTCTTAGATTTTACTGAAAGTATATATTTGTACATTATTCCATTGCACCCTGGGCTGAAGAATTTTCATGGAGCAACAGGCAACAATCTGGTGGATAAATACCAGCTAGATGCCAAGCCCATAATGTACAATTAGTTAATCTAGAGCAGGCCTGGCCAACCTGTGGTTCTCCAGTTGTTGTGAAACTACAAGTCCAAGCATACCCTCCCACAGATTAGCTGGTAAAGCATGGTGGGCACAGTTGGAGAGCCACAGGTTGGCCAGACCTTATCTAGAGTTTGTCCAGAATGTTCGGTTACCATAAAAATAATTATTGATAAAAAAACAATCATAACCATGACTGTATACAACAGAATTTAACCAGGAAGAACTTACAAAATCATAAAAAAAAATTTTTTAAAACATGATCCAATTAATCTGTTTTTTCGCAGTAAATGACAAAAAAACAAACTAAATAAGAAACATCAGTATTAAGGTTGTCCTCTTTGAGGCTGCCCACCTGTACCGTGGCTACTGAGAAAATCACTGCTCTGTAAAAGCAACTTTAATTTGGTGAGAACTTTATTTCATGGAAAACGCTTAGTTAGCCAAATCTACATTCATTTTGTTTACTTTCAGCAGCGCTTCAATATGTCATGCCAAACCACATTTCCGTCGGCATTTAATGCCTATCATCAAGAGAAGAGTATGATTCTCTGCCTATTCTGGCAATTTTTCAATCTACTCTATTAGATGCCATTCTAACAAACAGTCATAATTCCAAGCAACACTGAGCGTGCATGACAAGAAAACAGCTGCATTACGCTTAGCGCATTATAACATTTTCCACTATGCAAGTGCATCTAAATTATAGTGCTCTGAATGTTAATAAGCTGTGAGGAATAGATAAGTGAAGCAAAAAAATAAAAAAAAACACTGAAAGACAAGAGATATTCACAGATTGAAGAAAGAAAAAGAAATATACACACACACACATATCTATATATATATATCTATATATATATATATATATATATCTATATCTATATCTAGCATGTGCCATTTAAACCATGGTATTACTAAGCTGGGTGACTATAAATAAAGCTCACTTACCTCTTGGGACAAAAAAGGAATGACTTGTGCACAGATAGCATTCAGTCTTTTGACAATTTCAGCCTGCAGAAGAAAAAAAGAAAAGATTTATTATAAGAGCATTTCATTAAGCGGTGCATTTCCTAGAAACAGAGGGGTTTATGTACTAAAAGCTTGATGAGAGATAAAATTGTGAGCGAAAAAAATATTAACCAATCGGCTCCTGTCATTTTTTCAAACACAGCTTGTAAAATGCAAGTTAGATGCCGATTGGTTAGTGCTTTCTCCCTCACAATTTTCTCTCCCTCCAGTCTTTGACAAAATACCCCCCAGAATGTATTAACAATTGATATAATTCAATACATCAACTGCACAGTCTCTAAATAAACACCTAGGAAGGGAATGCATAAAGGACAGTAAGCTGCTGAAGGGACCACAAATCTACCGTAGTTTGGTGGCTTTAGTTCAAAATGTTCAGCTCAGCAGTATGTTAATATGGCAGAGTCTCAAAAGTTTTTGTTGCGATGAAGAGCGCAGCTAAAATTTTTCATTCATAATTTGCATATTTTTTTTTTCTTTAAAGCTTTACAGCTAGATCAGTAGACCATGGAAACTTGCAGAGGTTGCCAAGTCAGCCTTGAAACCTGACAGTGACTCATTAATGAGCACATCCACATGGCATTTGACACCATCTAACGAGTTAACTGCTCAAGTATCTATAGCTTATCTAGCATGTGGCTAGTAGATTGCACAGAAGGAAAGAGGTCTTAAAACACAAAGACAAAATAAACCCAATACCCGTGTCAAGTGAAAATCTGACACTCAGAGCTTATTGGATACATGGACAAAATTGTCTTGTGTAGAATATTTTTGCGCGCACACACATTAATATATATATTTTAGAGATGAGCGGGTTCGGATTTACTCGGATATCAAAACGGCATTTTATTGTCTATCAGCTAGCACGTGTTTTGGATAGCCAATAAAAAAAATCCGAACTTGCAGTAAAATGGCGATAAGAACTGAGTAAATACATACATACATACATACATACATACACACACTTGTGAATTTTGTGGCAACTTAATTCGTGGCCCGTGGTGTGTGATGTAGTTTGAGTTTAGGTGGAACCAGCCTGTAACCAACAAGCAATAATGTTACATCATCAGCTATCTGCATTGGAAAACATAGGACCATCCTGGGAACAATGGGACACAGAACAATACGCAACACTTAATTTTCACAGACATTTTTGTCAGTTACATCGAATGTTATGTGATGCTCGGTGAATGTGCAATTTTGATGTGACCTTATACTTCTATAGAGCTGGCCATTTACACAACAAATATGGCCATTGGCACACCATATATTCCATTAATATATGTTGTTCTACCAGAGGCCTACTCACAATTTAGGTCACACCTGCAGCTAACCACAGCAAGCTAGTCATCTGGCCACGGTGAACTACAAATACTTCAATAACACACAAAGGATATGCAAAAAAGATAATCTTCCACTGTAGAAAACTATGTTACAGAACTAAAGGAAAAGCAAAGAATATAGGCAAATGCCTTCATTTGTGTTTTCACTATCTCCTAACATTAGAGTAGTACATTCAGGAATTTTATCATGTTCTTGAACGGTGATTGTATTCCTGTAGACTAAACTACATTGACCCTGACACTTAGCATATATTTATAAGCATTCTGATAGCCAAGTTGTGGAGAGTGAATTGCAATGAACTCCAGTCTTTCTGACTGTAAAGATGGCCATTCACCAGCTGTTCTTCCAATGTGCCCTAATAGTAAACATTCATGTGTCCAGCCAGCCCAAGATGCCATAAAGGCATGCATGCATCATCCGGCAGCATTTTCTACCAGTTTCAAGACTGTGAGATGTCCTGGTTATATGAGGATTATGGTCAGTGGTCTTTTTGGGACCACACAAGGTTATTTGTAACCAACTGAATGATACAGAGCATGAAGTGAATGACAGGGATACTAGAGCCGGTATTCAACTGCTGTTGGGGTTCCGGCACCGGTATTCTGAATGCCGGCATACCGACCGCCAGGATTGTAACTACATCCCATATGACAAGCTTTCAAATTGCATTTACTTCATGGTAATCACATAGCAGGATAATGCACCATTGACAATGTGCCCTTAATCCATGCTTTTGAAAAGGTGCATATAGGTTTGCATTCGTCGCTTTTATATAGCATAACTCTGTATTGTAGGTTTAGTGGCCTTTAAAGGCTGCAATGTCATGATTTTTTTATTATTCTTTTTTTTTTTTGGGGGGGGGGGGGGTTAAGTTTTTAATATAAAACCATTTTAGTTTACTGTATATAGATTTATAGTGGTGAAGTTATTTCTGCTGTCAGTGATTCACAGACTGCCAAAAGGGTGACCAGTCGCATGGTGTATGAAGTAGTGAGCAAAGAAGCTTTAGAACGCCCCTCCAGTGTGCGTACTCATTCAGGAGAAATCCTCTTCCCTATCAGAGGAAAGACAGTCTGAACACAGGCAATATCCTCAGGAATGAGCCTGAGTGCAGACATAGAAAAGCGTACCAGCTGAGCGACTTTGCAGCCACATCAGGCTGCCCTCAAAGATATGTTGCAATGGGGAAAAATGTTCCAGATGGACATCACAGCAAAAAAAAAAAAAAAATGAAGAAATCCACTTAAATATTGCAGAAGACAGCAGAAATGCATGGGACTGCAGCTTTATATTCCCAACCACTGAAGAGAGCACTATACATTTCCTTAGCAACAAAGCTCTAATGTGGATCAACGCATTTGACTTTGCTGCCCCAAGACCAAGCACTGAAGAAATGCGTTAACAGTTTTTTCTACTGGGCTTTAATTACTGAACAAATAACACAATGGAAACATGTTCCTAATGGTCTATGTTTTTGAAAGCAATGCTAAACTAATGGCGCAGAGCCCAAACTCCTTTTCCAGCACAGTCATTAAAGGATGTAGGTTATTGCTGTTGTCACCATTGATATTTGTCATTGTAATGTAATTAAGGTCCTAAAATGATGCATTACAGCCCTTGGCACAACTTCTATTAAAATCTTTTCTTCTGCTCACTGAGCTGCGACCTGCTTTCTGATGAATAACAGACAGACAGCTTTAGGGAGGAGAATATTCATCAGATATACATATATATATTCTCCACCCCTACTCAGGCAAAACCTAACCACTGAATTTTATACTGGGGGTGAAAAAAAAAAAAAAAAAGTGTATGCTTTGGAATTTTTATCTGACCTCTTGAAATTCTGATTGCATCTGATAAATCTAGCTTGACAACAAATTTGTAGCCTGCAAACCACGGGATTCTAATCTGCTATCCATCAGCCGATGCCAACCCAATCAAATTTGTAGGTTATGTGGGTCATGCATCCCTGAACACATACATTCATGAAGATTCTGTTTATCCTGCTACGGATTTCAAAAAGCTATTAGGCCTCGCTACATGTTATAATACTATTCAAGGCATTAAGAACCTTACATATCAACAGCTGCTAAATTATTGTTTCTAGATGCAGTGTGATTTTAGAAAACCTGACAATAACACATTAAAAAGCAGATGTCCTCTATTTCTTTCAAGAAAGAAACAAATATAAAAAACAGAATTTAACCTCAAACAGCAAGGACTAAAATTTGTAGCCATTTTATATTGTAAATGATAATGCATTTACATTAAAAAATAAATCGACAACTCACAGTAAACCACCACAAAGCTCACAGCATTTGAAGAAGAAATGTGGGGGGGGGGGGGGCGCGAATCAAAAAAGCATTGTCAACTGTTCAATCAATACACAATGTCTGCATGGAAAATGCACATCACTGCTCAATGGCAAGTCTGTTAAGGAGAACAAAATATAATACAAGTTGTAGGAAGGGAGGGGGCAAGGAGGAGAAAGAAAATCAATACGAGGCAATGGCAACACTGTTACATATGCTACTGAATCCATCCAGACCCTGATCCTTACACCTCTAAATGTGACAAAGGATGAGAGCAGCATGGGTCAAATCGATAAGGACCATCTTCTTAACAAGGAATCTTTATGCTGGCTGGTCTCTAAAAGGCTGAAGAGAGCAGGAAAAAAAAAAAAAAAATACTGTGCTAAACCCAAATACACAAAATAATAGTCTTTTGATATGTAGCATTTCCATGTTGAGGTTGCCAGAAATTGTTACCCTTGTGTTTTTGTATATCACAACTATGCATCATACAGCCTTTAAAGAACCTCTGCAATCCAGCTGGACAGACATTGCAATATGTAGCACTTCTATAGCAAGCTTGCGAGCAGGGCCCTCTTACATCTAAGGGGCATATGTATCAAAGCTTGATGCGAGATAAAATTGTGAGATATATATCACCAATCAGCTTCTAACTAACATTTTGCAGGCTGTGTTTAAGAAATGATAGTATGGAGCTGATTGGCTGGTGATATATATTTCACAAGGTTATCTCACATCAAGCTTTGATACATATACCCTTAAGTCTGTCAGTTATTATCCAGTCTTGTTTTATTACGGTTTTGTTCCAAATTGTAAAGTGCAAAGGACTATGGAGGTGCTCTATAAGTAACTGTTAATAATAATGATCAAACACTTAAGCCTACTATATATTATGTATTATTTCATACTACAGATGGCAGAAACTAAACCCTTTCTGCCATTTGCAGCATTTAAATCTACAGTCACAGAACTTCCGACTTCTGCACCTGCATTTAGGTCTTACTTGCCATATACAAGTGCGCTCAAAATTGATAGACTTCACATTTCTTGCTTGCTGTGAAACTATGCATTGGATTCCATGATGCCAATAGCTTCCCTAGCCTGGTGCCTTTTTATCTCAATGTCAGTCTAGCAGTTGCCCAGTAGAGCAGAGGGCAGGCCCCCATCATAGGTACCAATGAAGGGGGTGGGGATTTCTTTTTTTGGGGGGGGGAGCGCCGTTAACTAATGTGCTTCCAACTAAGCAATTTAATTGATGGGCCATTTGGGCTCAAGAGCTGCCGGCATCAACATTTCTGCTCGCTACTTCCTGGGGTGGCGTGCAGAAATGCGCAAAAAGTCTGTTTGGAAGCCCTAAGATGACTTTACAGATTACGTGGTTAAAACTTTTGGGCACGGCAAGCACAATAATTAGTGGGCACCCAAAATTATTTAATTGCTCCATCATGTGCTCATTAATTATCGCCGCTCAAATAAATATTTTCTCGCCCCCAGTGACTGCTAGGGAAGGAGTGTAGGCGCAGACAAATAGGGAGAAGAGGATGAGAGAAAGTAGGGGGCGATGTAGTTATGAATTATTATTCTGATGTTGTGGCTGCAACCTATTGGTTGAACTATGAGCACACGTATGCAAACTTACTGGTTCACTTATACACCTTCATAAAAATGTGTTGTCATGAAACATCTAGTTGCAGTGGAAACTGAAGGGCAAACCATTGAACTTTCTAATCTGACAGCTTGTTGGAGTGCTTGAGCAAACTGTTTAAACTAAGAATGTTGAAGTGCTTTTGTCTTTGTTTACTTATGAGTCAATCAATTCACAAGAAGGGGAGGGGGAGGAAAAACACTACTAAAAAACATATACCTTTAATCGTGCAAGATTAAACATATAAAAGCTGATAAGTAACCTGCACACGTAAACCATGTTACTTTTGTCAATGCTTATATGAAGAGTTATTTACAAGTCATAAAGTTAAGTTAAAAATTACATAAAAACCAACAAGCATTACAATGTCATAAGAAATGCAATAAAGAAAAAATACAGTATGTTTCACAAGGTCAGCAGCAATTTGAATAAAAATTCAAACAACTAGGAGGTAAAACCACTGACAGGAGAAGTGAATAACATTGATTATCTCATTAAAATGGCTCATGTAAAGAGCTGGGATACATTAGGCAGAAAGTGATCAGTCAGTTCTAGAAATTGATGCGATAGAGGCAGAAAAAAAATGGGCAAGTGTAAGGATCTGAGAGAATTTGACAAGGCCCAAAATTGTGATGGCTAGATGACTGGGTCAGAGCATCTACAAAAAGGCTGGCCTTGTGGGGTGTTCCCAGTATGCAGTGGTACATTCCAAAGTAGTCCAAGGAAGGACAGCTGGCGAATCGGCAACAAGATAATGTGGGCCCAATGCACATTGATGCATTTGGGGAGCGAAGGCTAGCCTGTCTAGTCAGATCCCACAAAAGTGCTACTGTAGCACAAATTGCTAAAAAAGGTAATGCTGGCTATGAAAGAAAGGTCATGAGATAGGTGAAGGAGGGGGGATACCCTAAGCACTGGTACCAAAAAAATGGAAAAAGGATATCCGGTCTCATGGTAGAAATGCTCCACAATATACACTTTATTGTGTAAACTCACATTATACTAAATTTAATGTGGAGGTGCACCTGTGAGTAAAATTGAGCACAGAGAAAAGGAGAAGGAAAGTAGTGTTTGTTTTGAGGCACAATTTCTACCCAAATGGTAGTTAAAAAATAACCTTTATTAAAATAAAATTAAAAATATTACTGTAATATAGACTGATTCAGAACACAACGGACAACATTGGATATGTATTGAGAAACAAAATTGTATCAATAGTCCTAATTAGGCCATCAGAGTAGATAGTGCCCATGGCCAGCTTAATCTTTAGCTGTCACCACTGGGTCATCCTTAATAGTACCAATGTGAAATATAGAGATATAATATTCGTAAAATAACTGATGATTTCTATTCAAAATAAACTGCAGAAGCTCAAGTAAAAATTCATGAAAAAAATCTAGACCTTCCATATTAAGAATGTATCTGATAGCTGCTATACCTTGTTGGTATATAGAGATTGGACATCTAAATGTGACCAAATAATATTCACCATCCAGCTGTACATCACTGAATTTCCTGAGGATGCCTGAGGTGTCTTGAAGAAAGGAGGGAAGACTCATGACATGATGCCTGAGGTGTCTGTCCAAGACAATGCTAGCTTGTTCTAAAATTATTGTAATAGCGGAGACAATAGGTCTCCCCGGAGGCTTAGTTTTGTCTTTATGCACCTTCGGCAATAAGTAGAATGTTGGTGTTTTGGGTTGTTCAATTTTAGAAACAGGTATTCATTTTTGGAAATGGTTCCTTTGGTATAGGCCTCTTTGATCATTCTATTGTACAAATAGTGGTTGGTGGGGTTGAAAAGAAGTGGTTTGTAACATTTTGGGTCGTCAAGTTGTCTATAGGCTTCTTGTAAATACATTTCTACAGACCAAATCACGATGTAACCCCCTTGTCGGATGGTTTTATTGCAACTTCATTCCACTCTTTTAGTTGTCGGAGAACTCTTTCCTCGATGTTGAGGTTGTTATAGTGATGGGAGTGATATTCCTCTTTTGACAGTTGTAGTTGATCCATGTCCTTGGAAACTACAGTGCGTCCATGAAAATCTTAACTTCTGGACATAAATTTTCTTGAGGAGTAAATGTAGATTTCCTCTTGCACTGATGCCTCCTGGTCATAAGAGTCGTGCATGCGGTATCTTCGTTCTCTTCTACAAGATCTTCCAGTGCGGCAAGGGCCTCCGATTCTTCCTCTGTATAAGAGACGAATCCCTCATTGTGCGTTGATGTGGGTCAATCCATCTCAGTCTCTTCCTCTTTGCTATTGATATTAGCAAAGTATTTTTTGAGGAGTAATTTCCTTCCAAAGAGTCTCAAATTTCGTTCCCAGTTAAACTGGCTAAATTATGCAGTGGTAGAGAAGGATAGTCCTTTGCCAAGCAGATTTGTTTCCATCTCCGAAAGATTATGTTCCAATAAATTGATCACTTGAGGTTGTCATACATGTTTAGTATTTCTTGTGGGCCCTTGAGGACTGACATTGCGGTAGGGGGGATTCCCAGGATCTTTGATCTCTGTCTTTTCTTCTTGCTCCTCTCCGCCCTCCTTTTATATTCCGATTTGGGCCCTTGGGAATGATACTTTCCTCTAAAAAAGTAAATGTCGCCCTCGAGGTATTTTCAGCACCTGAAGATTCTGCTTCAGAGGAGCTGTATTGTGTTCTTCGATGTTTATCTGGGTCCCTTCTGTTAACAGTCCATTTGAACACTATCTGTTGCAAAGTCCCATTTGTCTCTAAGGAATTTGCCCTTCTTTCTTTCGATGATTGTTTGTTAGTATGTTACTAGATCCTTTTTGTTTATTTCAAAACATTTCTGAAAATTTGCGTCTTTTTCCCAGTCCTCCAGTTTTTTACCTAATTGGTCAATTTCCCTTTATTCTGTATCAGCTGTTATGTTGGGGGTATTCTATATTTAATGAGCACTGACAGATTGATATATACATGTCTTGTGACCTACGACATTTGCCATTTATCACTCAATTATTCCTGTGCCAAACCAATTGAGGCATTTGCTCTACATAATGGCTACTTTTATTTAAGAGTAGATTTTTGTTGCAGTGGTGGGAATAGGTCTGTGCATATATCAGGGGACCATATCCCCGTTATTTTACGATTATTTCTATATATATTTCACCTTGGTACTGATTACTACTATTAAGGATGACCCAGTGGTGACAGCGCAAGACTAAGCTGACCACGGGCAATATCTACTCTGATGGCCTAATTAGGACTATTATTTCTCAATACATATTAAATGTTGTCCATTGTGTTCTGAATCAGTCTATATTACACTAATATTTTTAATCATTTAATAAAGGTTATTTTTTTTAACTACCATTTGGGTAGAAATTGTGCCCCAAAACAAAGTACTTTCCTTCTCCTTTTCTCTATGAAAGAAAGATGTCAGAACACACAGTGCATTGCAGCATATGGGGCGCACAATGGTCAGAGTGCCCATGCTGACCCCTATCCACCTTTGAAAGTGCTTACAATGGACATGTGAGCGCCAGAACTGGACTGTGGAGCAATGGAAAAAGGTGGCCTGGTCTGATGAATCACTCTTTCTTTTACATCATGTGGACGGCGGGGTGCGTGTATTTTTTACATGGGCATGGGGAAGAGATGGCACTAGGATGCACTATAGGAAGAAGGCAAGCCAGCAGAGGCAGCGTGATCCTCTGGGCAATGTTCTGCTGGTAAACTTTGGTTCCTGGCATCCATGTTCATGCTACTTTGGTCCGTACTAGTTACCTAAACAATTGCTGCAGACAAAGTACACCCCTTCATGGAAACGGTATTCCCTTATGGCAGTGGCCTCTCTGAGCAAAATAATGCACTCTGCCATACTGCAAAAATTGTTCAGTATGGTTGAGGAACATAAAGTGTTAAAAGGTGTTGACCTCCAAATTCCCCAGATCTCAACTTTATCGAGCATCTGAGGGATGTGCTTGACAAACAAGTCCAAGTCATGGAGGCGCAACTCACAAATTACAGGACTTAAAAAGATCTGCTGCTAACATTTTGAAGCCCGATACCACAGGCACCTTCTGGAGTCTTGTGGAGTCCATGTCTCAACGGGTCAGAGCTGTTACACACATGGAAGAAAAAAAAAAAAAAAAAAAGGAGGGTGCATAAAGTATACAGATGTGTCCTTATAAATCTTTGCTGCAGTCGCACTAAAAAGCCTCTCTGCGTGCCAGGTCATGTGAGACTGTGCTAGCGCAGTGTGTCTTTTTTGCTTTTTTTTTTTTGGCCGAAAATGTGTCTGAGCCACAATGTGATGTGACGAATAATTTGATATGCGACACTTGTATACCTATGTGTGACTGAGTCTCTGGGCGGAATTCAATTGTTTTCACGGCCCGGATCTCCCGTCTAAAGTGACGGGAGATCGCTGGCCGCTATTCAATTGTTCCAGCTTTTCGCGCTGCTCGCACTCATAGTGGTAGGGCTTAGCCGCGTAAATTGGCTAACCCCGACCAAAGTGCTGGAAGCGATCGCGAAAAGTGCCATTTGGGTGCCTAAACAGGTCACTTTTCGCCCGATTTCAGCTCGCACCCCTCTGGGGCTGCGAGCTGAAATGGAGCGCTGGCAGCTGATCGCGCCTGACAGGAACAACAATTGAATAGCTCCGTCGGGCGCGATGGGGGCTGGAAACAATTGAATTCCGACCTCTGAATCTGTATGCAATGTGCTATAATGTAGTGGTTCTGTCTTTTTTCATTCAATATTCCATTGTGCTTCATATACAGACTCAGGTGCACACAGATCAAGTGTTGCATATCATATTAATTAGCACTGTCTGCTGGTGCGTCATAGTCGTATCGTACTGTGACCTAAACGCATTTTAGGCAAAAAAAATATATATATGCCCGACACTAGCAGAGTAGCACAAGGCCTGGCAATTCGGTCACGCCAGGCAAGTCGCGCTGCGTGGTGTATTGAGGCGAGATGTACAAGGACACATCTGTACATTTTCATGTCAATTGATTCCCTCTCACAAGGATGGCATGTACATTATCATTTGATTTTTCATCAAATACTCATCTATGTCAAGACTTCATCAAAATGGCTTATCTGAATATAAAAGGAAAAAAAGGTCTCCAATTAAGCTGACTGGCATCACAGACAACGTCACACGAACTTCATCAGGGGTGTCATGTTTAAATACCGAAGACTTGTCTCAGTTGTCCAATGACAAGATTGAAATTGACAAATCAAACACGATCTCCCCGATTCACAACAATAAAATATCTATATTGGTGGATCGCTCCACCTTTTGCAGGTCTATTTATAAACAATTTATAATACATCAATAAATAACCTTATTTTAAAGAAAGTGTTATTGAAGGTAACCATCTTTAGCGAACTATGTGACCAATCAGAACTCTAGTTTGACTATATACATCTCCTGGATACCAAAAATGACATACAGTATGGGGAAACCCTTAAATAGAACAAATGCATATAATATATTTGTTAAGCACACAATTATGGTTTTAGAAACACTGTTGTGCTTATCAAAATTGTTTGGGTTCTGTTTATAGGCTGGGATGTATCAATCCTTCGAGAGAGAGAGAAAGTAGAGAAGTTGCCCATGGTAAGGGAGACTTTGCTACATACAACATTGAACAGATGAACATTCTCCACAAAGACTTCATCCGCTAAAGGAGAACCTGTACAAGATTGATTTAGATCTACAATAAGGTTCCCCCTTATTTGACTTTTGAACTTTAGGTTTACTGGAGGACCATGTGATTTTTTTGTCTATATAGGTGGTAACATAGTAGCGCCCTGAGGATTTCCTCCCTTCTTCTTTCTCTAGGAGGTGCAACAGTGTCCAACACCACACAACTCAACCTAATGATGGCAGGTAGGCCCCATTTTCACTTTAATTTTGTTGAGTAGTGTTTGTCAAGCTGCTACAGCACCATAATTGAGAAAGTGTGGGAACCACTGTGCTCTCAAATCACTATGCATTGGTTCAGTGCCTCCCAAACTTTGAGTCACGACGCCCTAGAGTACCAGCATCTTTTCACAGCAACCCTAGGCCAAAAAAGTTGAATAAAAGAAAAATATTTTTAAATTACGTAAATTGTGCTTATAGGTTCAGTTCAGTTATGTGGTGGGAGACAGGGTAGCAATTCTGTTTGTTCAAATATTTTATTATTGGCAGAGACTAGTACTGTTCTCTGCCACTGGTATAGACTATAATATTGACCATAAATAATTTGAGTTGGTAGTGGATCACCAACCCGTGGCACCCCCTGCAAGTGCCCCACTGCACCCAGTGCTGGAACCACTGCATTGATAGATAAGTTTTGTATGTATATTTTACCAGTTGGAATGAAAACTATTTTCAAAAGGCACATTTGAAAAATACCCACATCCAATATCCACTGTATTAAAAAGATAATCATTACTTTAAGCACATCCTTGATGCTATAGTACAATACTTCAAATGTTGCTGTAAAAGGTTAAGAATAATTGAGTGTAACTCTGTGCATTATCAAGGTTAAGAACTATGAAGTTTTATGGCAGCCTTACTAATGCAAGGTCAAATTAGCTGAACACCGAAATATGAAGAAAGTGAAGCCAGTGTCTTGACAGCTACTTATAGCTAAAAAAACGAGTACGAGAAGTGGAATCAAAGAATGCTGTTGGTATACCTTAAACTTGAACACTTAGGAAGATCATAGGTTACCAAAACTTTTTAGAATCCACCAACGTAAACTAAAGTACTAAAAATACAGTTTTAAAATTAACAAAAAAAAAAAAAAAATGTGTTTTTAAAAAATGCATCCATGTATTCATTTTAAAATTATATATTTTAGTATTTACCAACTGGCAGTCAAATACCTATTTCAAGTTATTAAAACAATGCATGTAACAAATAAGTTTATTTTTATTAGTTTATATAATTATAACCCTTAAAAATTTGTCATACCGGGATGCAAAATAAGTTATCACAAAAACACCAACAACAAATATAAGAAGCATTTATGCAAATCTTGTTGTAAGTAACAATTTAAAAGAAAAATATTAATAAAGGATACGTGATAGAGTATAAAACAGTGTAATGCATATGATACGTGTTAACACACTTAAGAGCAGGAAATCTATAGTACAATATAACATGAAGGTCGTATGACTTGCCAACTATGACAGTGTAACTTTACCAAACCATGCGTTTGTAATAGCAAAAAAGACCTTGTCTGCAATACAGTGGAAAACAAAACAGCCAGGATGATATACATCACCAATAAAAGAAAATATTATACTTAGCATGGAAGCGTCCATACTTTACTAATGAATACTGACTGTAGTAATGTCACAAGAAAATAAAGCCTTAACAGAAACAAAAAAGGGGTTCAGTTTTCAGCTTTGTAAGAAAAATTACTACAGCAAATGGCTTGCACTGTCACCTTCAAAATAAATATAATGTATTATGCTTCATTAATTTCTTCACTATCAGATTTGCCCGCAGTGCAGTGAAGTATCTAATGTAAGAACAGAAACTAGCGGAACCTGTCACATTTAGATTCATGCTTCATACACCTATGCAAAACATCTAGAGGTCCTACTCTCAATGTAGCACTACACTACAAAAGAAATGGCTTTATGGACTTACCCATCTCACAATTAAATAAAATAGGAAGAGGCCACTGCCTAATGCACACAAGTACAGAATTAGAAATCTTACACGAGAGAGGGAGAGATCTATGTTTATTTCCATTTTCAAATAATGAAAA
This sequence comes from Taudactylus pleione, assembly GCA_031769625.1. Lineage (NCBI taxonomy): Eukaryota > Metazoa > Chordata > Amphibia > Anura > Myobatrachidae > Taudactylus > Taudactylus pleione. Next base: position 37,316,887 of record JAUIMM010000094.1, read on the forward strand.
AAATCATACCTGCACTCACCTATGTTATACTGTACACACACAACCCCACTGGAGAATGTACGTTTTTGGGAAGGACCCTCCTCCCATTAGTTCTTTACCTATTATCACCGGAGCTTCTTTTTCTTTGTTTGCTGCTCCCCATCAGCAACTCTGCCCATGTATGCTTCTGATTTGGTCAGTCAGAGATATTTAAGGTGTTTATGGGAAATTGTATCCAGTGAGAGCACCAATAAGGGCTGTGTCATATCCTAGTGCAATTGAAATAAATTACTTTGCCTGATGATATGAAACAAAATTAGTATAAACTGTATGACGACATCTACTGTAGTCAACACAAGTTCTGTGTAGCTGGAACCCCCTCATGTTCATTTTACTGTAAATGATTTTCAAAAACGTAACTTGGGAGAGACATTTTGCAATCTGGAAAGGGGCTATGAGACATAGAAAGGGGAATGAGGGTCTCAAGGGGGTTATGGGGGCTCTGCGCTAGCATAAAGGAGCAAGAGTAGGCTCCGGGCTGGCATATAAAGGGGAATGAGGGAACATTGAGACATATGAAGGGGCTCCAAGGCTGACACGTTGGAAGTATTGTTCTGAGATATTTTCTTTTTGGTAGGGGGACCAAAAGGAAATTTTCACTCTGGGCTCCACTTTATCTAGAACCAGCTCTGGATCACATACAGGATCATCAAGAGCTGTTAACCCTTCCCCAGCAACTCACCACTGCCTGTTGACTAGATACAGCAATTTGCCCCTATGCCAGCCCCGCCCCCTTTGCACATGACATCATGCATAATGGGGCAGGACCGTTGGCACCTGACACCCAGGAAGCTATAATTATGGCAGGGTGTCTGTAAATAGCATCCAACTAATGCTACAGGCAACACTGCACCATAGATATTAGCCCTGCAGCTAGAAAGCAGGGGCCTAGTAACACCCCTGGATAAATGCTTAGGCAAGCGGCATTTTTCAGTTTATTATATTAAAAAAAAATAAAAAAATTCTGCAGACAAATATTGAACTATGAGTTTGAAAATGTACTTTTAGAACTGAATACTGGCTGAACACTTTTGCAAGCATGTGTGAATTTTTTTCCAATGGATTTTAGCCACATTAGTTGTGAGGCGGAATCCTGCTATAATTTCACATCACACATAAATGAGGTTTATTTGACTCTTTATGAGACAGTGTGAACTCATATCCCTGGTATCAATTTTGTGTATTGTACTACCATTATTAGCAATGAGTTCTTATCCACTAATAATGTGGTATGTGTGTTATTCAAACTTTATGGTTTTAAAGAACCCTGCATGCTCCTCTGCTTACACGTGACCTCCCGATTAAGCGTAAACCAGCAATTTAAGACATGGATCTCAAACCAGTTTGAAATTCCAACAGCTACCCACCATTAAGAAGCTGTGTTTGTTTGGTTATTTTTATAAAAAGAAAGGACCACAAAGCTTGATATACAAGCTGGATGATATAAAATAATTACTAGTAACATTTACAAATGCGTATGTAAACATTTTATGTTCTTATCGGAATGGCAAATAAAAATATGAGATATGGTAAGAACTTACCCTTGTTATCTCTATTTCTACGAGGTCCATAGGGTTCCACAGGATACCTTGGGGTATAGGTGTGACGTCAGTCGCTGGGTACCATAGAGTTAAGCTTTTCAGCCTCCCAGGATGCACTAGGGTCCCCCTCCTATACCCCGCCCCCGAGCCAAGGCACCTCAGTTAGTTATCAAGCCATAGGCCGGAGGAGGAGAAGGAAGAGAGAGAAAAAAGATCTGGACACATACAAGAATCACATTCTCACCAGAGGGAGACGGAAAACCGGTGACCAGAGCAAAGCCCATCTGCAGCACAGGTGCGACAGGGCGGGAGTCCTGTGGAACCCTATGGACTTCGTAGAAATAGAGATAACAAGGGTAAGTTCTTACCATATCTCATATTTTCTACTTCAGGGTCCATAGGGTATCCACAGGATACCTTGGGGATGTCCCAAAGCAGTATCCTTTAAGGGTGGGGACGCTCCTGTGCAGAAAGGAGAATCCGCCGCCCGAAGGAAGCATTCTAAGAGGCGAAGGTGTCAAACCTGTAATACCTCACGAAGGTATGGACAGAGGACCACGTAGCAGCCTTGCAGATCTGAACTGCCGAGGCACCACGTCGAGCTGCCCACGAAGGACCCACAGACCTAGTGGAATGAGCCTTCAGCGAAGGAGGAACCGGTAGGCCTTCATGAAGATAAGCTTCAGAAATAGCCATACGGATCCAGGCTGCCAAAGTTTGCTTTGAAGCAGGCCAACCCTTTTTACGGAAGCCATAGGAGGACAAACAAAGCGTCCGACTTCCTAAACGATGAAGTGCGGTCAACATAAGTCCTTAAGGCCCGCACCACATCCAAAGAGGCCTCACCCTCGGAAAGACCCGGTGAGTTAAAGGTCGGAACAATGATTTCCTCGTTAACATGAAACTGGGAAACAACTTTGGGAAGAAACTCGGGCCGAGTGCGGAGCACTGCCCTGTTCCCATGAAAAACCAAGAAAGGTGGTCTACAAGAAAGAGCCTCTAACTCAGAAACACGTCTGGCCGAAGCAATAGCCAGAAGGAAAACAGTCTGTTAGCCATTTAAGATCCACTGAGCCCAGTGGTTCAAACGGCAGTCCTTGGAGAGCCCTCAGGACCACAGCCAAATCCCAAGGCGCCACAGGTGGAACAAAGGGCGGCTGAATGCGGAGAACACCTTGCATAAAGGTGCGCACATCCGGGATTGTAGCAATCCTACGGTGAAACCAGACAGATAGGGCCGAAACCTGTACCTTCAAAGAAGCAAGGCGAAGCCCATGATCTAGTCCCGCTTGCAGGAAGGCGAGAATCCGAGACAGACGAAACTCCCACGGTGCATAACCTCTCGGTCGACACCACTGGAAGAACGTATGCCACACGCGATGGTATATCCTCGCGGAAGACGGTTTCCCAGCTCGCAACATGGTACGCACCACAGAGCCGGAAAACCCCCGGGACCTCAGCATGGCCGTCTCGACAGCCACACCGTCAAAGACAGCAGAGTCAGGTCCGGGTGAAGACAAGGACCCTGAGACAGAAGGTCCGGTCATAGCGGCAACCGCAGAGGACTGTCCACGGACAGACCCTGAAGGTCTGAGAACCAGTGCCGTCTGGGCCAAGCGGGAGCTATCAACAGGAGCGTCCCTCCTTCATGTTTGAATTTCCGGATTACCCGTGGAAGAAGGGAGACCGGAGGGAACAGGTATGCGAACCGGAACATCCACCGGACGGACAGATCCTCCACCAGAGACGCCCCTTCGTCTCTTGTGCGAGACCCGTACACCGGCAACTTGTTGTTGTGCCGGGACGCCATGAAGTCCATCTCTGGAAGACCCCACCTGTCCACCAGCAGTTGAAAAACGTCCGGGTGCAGGGACCATTCCCCCGGATGAACGTCCTGGCGACTTAGAAAGTCCGCCTCCCAATTTAGCACTCCCGGGATGAAGACCGCGGATATGGCCGGAAGATTGCGCTCCGCCCAAACCAGGATCCGAGAGACCTCTACGAGAGCCGCCCGACTGAGAGTTCCTCCTTGCCTGTTTATGTAGGCCACGGTGGTAGCGTTGTCCGACTGGACCTGCACCGGGTGACCCTGGAGAAACCGATGTGCCTGCTGGAGAGCATTGAAGACCGCACGGAGTTCCAAGATATTTATTGGAAGCTCCGCTTCTGTCGGCGTCCACCTGCCCTGGAACAAGTGTGGACCCGAAACTGCTCCCCAGCCCCAAAGACTGGCGTCCGTTGTCAACAGGACCCAATTTGGAACCCAGAACGGACGTCCCTTGTTGAGGTGGGTCGTCTGTAACCACCACGCAAGGGACAGGCGAACCTCCGGGGTGATCACAATCGTCTGGGACTTCAGAGACTGGCAGCCCATTCTATTTGGACAGGATCAGGTGCTGCAGAGGTCTGGAGTGAAACTGGGCGTATTCCACCATGTCGAACACCGACACCATGGAGCCCAGTAACCTCATCGCCGAGTGTAGGGACACCCGGCGGCTGTGCAGACAACTGCGCACCCTTGACTGTAAAGCAGAGATCTTGTCCTCCGTCACGAAGATCCTTTGCTGTCCCGAGTCCAATAAGGCTCCAAGATGCAGAATCCTCCGAGACGGGATTAGAGTGGACTTCTGCCAGTTGATTAGCCAGCCGTGCCGTTGCAGCAGTGCAATGGTCAGGTCCAAGTGGCGTAACAGGAGCTCTGGAGATCCTGCCACCAATAACAGGTCGTCCAAGTACGGCAACATGCGGACTCCCTGCAGCTGCAGAGAAGCCGCCATGACCGCCATCACCTTGGTGAAAACACGTGGTGCTGTCGCCAGGCCACAAAGTAACGCCTGAAACTGGAAGTGGTCGCTGCGGATTGCAAACCTGAGGAACTGTTGATGGCGCACAAGAATAGGGACATGCAGGTAAGCGTCCTGTATGTCCAATGACACCATGACACCACAACTTCGGAACCCGCAAAGACTTGTTGAGTGCTATGAGGTTGAGAATCGGACGATACGACCCATTGGGTTTCTGTACCAAAAATAGATTTGAATAGAAACCCTGGCCCCTCCGGGAGAATGGAACAGGCACTATAACTCCAGCCTGGAGCATAGTGTGCAATACCTTCCGCAGCTCCGTAGCCTTGTTCCGGTCTGATGGTAGACCCGTGGTGAAGAATCGAGCCGGGGGTCTGGGCCGGAAGGAGAGGGCGTATCCGTGGGAAACCACCTCCTAAACCCAAGTGTCTGTCGTAGTGTCCGACCACCACTGGGCGAACTGCAGCAGGCGGCCTCCCACCCTGGGATCCCCCAAAGGGAGGCCCGGACCGTCAGGCCGCAGGCTTGTCATCTGGCTTGGGAGCCGGACATCTGGTACTCCATGCCTGCTTCCGGGGCTTGGCCGATTTCTTAGGGCCAGCCTGTCGAGGAAACGACTGTGGTTTGGGCCTGCCCTGGGCCCTAGATGACCGAAAGGACGATGGTCCAGAACCCAAAGGAGCAGCGGCCGACGGGAGACAAGCAGATTTGGCTGCCGCCAGAGTGGCCACAATCTTATCCAGATCCGGACCGAAGAGATCTTCTCCGGTAAACGGCAACGCCTCCAGACCCTTTTTGGAATCTGCGTCCGCCTTCCAGGATCGCAGCCACAAGGTGCGACGAGCAGCCAGCGCTGCTGAAGAAATTCTAGACACCAGAGTACTAATGTCTAGGGCCGCCTCGTTGATATAAGTGGCCGAATCACGGAGATTACCAATCAACTCCGCCTGTTCGGCCGGACAGTCGGAATCAAAAGAAGCCTCTAATGAATCCGCCCAGCGCTCCATCGCTCTGGCAACCCAGCAAATGGCCATAGCCGACCGTGCTGCCCCCCCGCAAGGGAATAAGCGGACTTCAGGCAGATCTCCACCTTGCGGTCCGTAGCATCCTTAAGGGAGGACATAGATGGCATCGGCAATGTGGCACTACGGACGGGTCACGTGAGAATCCACCTGTGGAGGGGATTCCCACTTTGCAAAATAATTATCCGCGAACAGATAAGCCACCGCCAGGCGTCTCTGCGGCTGGTATCTTTTGCCAGGCTGTTTCCACGCCTCCTCTAAATGGTCCACCAACTGACCCGAAAGAGGAAAGACTGTGGCATCGCCCTTCACATCTTTGAAAAAGGCATACTTAGATTTAGCCGCTGGGGGAACTTCGTCCTCAATCACCAAGGCTGTGCGGACCGCCCGAATAAGTCCAGGAATATATACTTTGGATTTAGCATCAGCGTCCTTAGCATGGAGAGGTTCCTGATCGTAAGGATCCAGAATCTCCCCATCATCAGACGTCCCCTCGTCATCCTCATAAGGAGCCGACAGAGACGCCACCGGCCGTTTATGCGGCCGCATCACAGACTCCCCTTGCAACACATCCGACAAGTGCTGTACAGAACTCGTCAGGGAGTTAACCCACGCTGGCTCCTGAGAAACCAGGAGCGGGGAAATAGGGAGACTGTGGGGTACCACCAATTGTCGTGGGAAACCCTGCATGGGTGACGACACCACTGACTGCCGGGATAAACCCATCGGCCCACTAAGGCTGTAAGCACCTGAGCGAAACAAGCCCAGGGCGGCTCCTGTACCGGTGTTGTAACCGTAAGAGGCCGCGCCATGGACAAACACTGCCGGCAAAGGCCCTCCTCGCTACCCTCCCCCTCCGCTAATGGTACTTTACACGTAGTACACTGTAGCTGGAGGGGAAAATCACTTTCGGACATGATGGCACCACGTATGTGACCTCTCTCACCAATTATATCTTAAATAGGCGAGAGACCACCCTGCAGCACCGCACCGCAAGGGCTTAGCAGAAAGAACAGGGACAGTAATAAAGCTGACAGTTTAGAGAAAAGTTACAGGCAGCAGCGCTAGCACAGTCACATACAATGCAAAGAAATATCAATTCCTGCACTAACAGCGCTGATCACTCAACTACGCAGACACAGGGCCTGGTAGGACACAGCGCTGCATACACAGACCTGACCATAGCGGAGGAGAGGTATGCGGGGGGACCCAGACCACGATGCTTCCTTCCAGGCTTCCAGCAGCGTTCACCATGCGTTCTGGAGAAGATGGCCGCCGAGGAGCAGAGAGGAGGCTGGCCTGGGGGAGGAGCGCTGCCACAGGACCAGTCGGCAGCGTGCAGAGAGGGCTGTGTGCAGCGGGGGAGGCGCCGGCTGTGAGACAGGGAAGGCGCGCTCCCCTGGCATGCATTTAACCCCTGGGACACCGCAGCGCTACCGCTCTGCTGCGGTCCGCTGTCCCAGGGGGTAGTGGAAAGCGCAGGTTGGTCGCCTGGCTCCACGCTGCAGCCAGTCCCCAGGGAGCCCCCTGCCTGGGGACTTAGGACCATGTGACCAGCGGGGACCCACCGCGGGACCCCGCTGCTTACCTTTGTCCCCCTTGGATCCGGCCATGGTCCGGAACATCTTGGGTCACCGCTAGCTGTGACCCCAGATGCTCACCAGCATCCCCGGATCGGTACCGGCGTTCTGGTACCGGCGGGGGTGTAGGGAAGACAGCATGGACGTCAGGACTGACTGTCCATGCTGTACATCCAGATGTGCAGCCACAGCTGCACTGAAGAAAGCTTCAGGGGCTCTTCTAGCCCCCACTCCGACAGGTGCACCCGACTCCGGCCGGGCACCAAACTAAACTGAGGTGCCTTGGCTCGGGGGCGGGGTATAGGAGGGGGACCCTAGTGCATCCTGGGAGGCTGAAAAGCTTAACTCTATGGTGCCCAGAGACTGACGTCACACCTATACCCAAAGGTATCCTGTGGATACCCTATGGACCCTGAAGTAGAAAGAACGTGATTGTGACAGATCTTTAAGCCACACAGCAGACTTCCTAGTCTAAAAAGGTGCCTATCCACTAGACCAGGGGTGGGGAACCTTTTTTCTGCCAAGGGCCATTTTGATATATATATAACATTTGTGGGCCCGATGCAGGCTATGCCCCCTCTGCTTGACGTCATATGGGGACAGAGCAACAATTGCCAGTGATTACAGCAATGCCCAGAGCATCCTGAGGATGCTCAGGGGAACTGTAAGGGCAGCTGTGTGACCATCTGAAGCGTCCCAAGGACGCTCCAGGCGGCACTGCTGCATAGATTCTGGCTGCAGTGTGCCATTCTAGGCACCCTGCTAGTAAGATGAGGCTAGCAGAAAAAAAGCTCAGAGGGCCAGGCTAAATGACTCCGGGGGCCTTATACGGCCCCCGAGCAGGAGGTTCCCCATCCCTGCACTAGACTATTAAAATGAACAATTGAACGATATCGATCTTTGGATAATAGTTTGCAGATTGCTTAAAAAATTGGTCGTTTAGACATCATCATCGGGCAAACATGCTGGTCAACCTGACGATAACGTCAGGTTCAGCATGTTTGCAGATGATTGATTGTGCCTACACTGAATGACTGCTCGTTCAGTGTAGGCACATCACAGACTGACAAACGACTGCACGATTACAATGTTGTAATCGTGCAGTCTTTTGCCTGTCTTCTAGTGGATAGGCACCTTAATATATTTTGCAGAAAGTGGCTGATAACAGAATAGGTTGTTCTTAACTGCATGGCAAATGTAAATACAAAGTTTGTCCTCTTATGTTCGATGATGATATGGGAACTTTTACAAAGGTCTATATAGAATTAAATCTGTATTTTAGGTTCAGTAATCTATTATGAGCAAGTCTTATGCCAAGGACACACTACGTCGACAGGTCGGTTGCTTGGCCACCCCACCGACCTGTCAGCGGATTGGCAAGTGCATATACACTTACCAATCATCGGCCTGATGCGTTGAGCCTGACGTCACAACTGGTCGGGCATTTCAATTTGACCACCCAGTTGAGCTGTCACTCAACACAGAGTCCCTGCAGCATATGTACGGGTGATCGGCAGCTGTAGATAATCACATTGGGGGAGATTCCATTGTTTGACAGAACTAACTGCTGTCAAAAGTAGCCGGGAGCCAATTCAATAGTTTTCATAACCACCCCCGCGCTGGTCGTGACATCTGCAGTCGCGCACACGAATTCATGGGATTAGCCGCGTAATGCAGCGTCTCCTGTGCCAAGTGAGCTGCAGTTATGGCATGCCTAGCACTTGCACCCAGCCCCGAAGTCCTTCATGCACTTCAGAATTGAATTAGCTCTCGGCCACAAACAACTGAATCTCCCCCACTTGGGGCCTGATTCAGAGTTGGGAACAGAGAGATCTCTCTCTCTCAACTGGTCATCTTGGTAAAACCATGCTGCACTGCAGGTGGGGCAGATTTAAAATGTGCAAAGAGATTTAGAAGGAGTGTTTCCAAACGGACATCTACCATGTAGAGTAATAATAAAGCTGTGCAGTATTTGTGGACTACATGCAAAAGCAGCCAGTATTTACCCCACATGCAAAAAAAACAAAAAATGTATGTATTTACACCCCTTGCATTGCAACATGGTTTGTCCAGGTACACAGTTAAGTGCTATCTCTCTCTCTATTCCCAACTCAATCAGGCCCCAAGTCCATTCACTCCTGTGAACACAAAATAGTGTTTAACAATATGATGATCTATATACAGTATTATAGCAAAGATTTGCTGAAAACAATTAAATTTAAAAAAAAAGCAAACGCCAATTTTCAAAATGCTGTATTAAAATAAATAAAAATAGTTCATTAAAAAGGTACTACATAGCAAACAGGTTCATATACTGCAGGCTTCTAATCTAAAACAGGAACAGAAAGCAAGATCTGAAGACATAACATGTTTTGCTTGGTTGCTGAAGACTGCAAAACCACAGTTCTGCACATTTTAATGGATGTGGCTCAAAGCCACCGAGTAATACTTTGGTTTACCAAACTGCAGTAAACAGTCTTGTCTGGGTCTCTTAAATTTTCCAGACGTCTTAAAGTGTGAGAAATAAAAATCTCTAGATATTGTCGAGAATCCAAGTGATAGATGATCAGCGCCCTCTCATTTCTGTGAAACATCAATGTATAATCTACAATATTATACCTTATGACAATTGGAGACAGATTACTGCTATTATGTTTACCTAAGAAAGTTGCCAGCGTATCAATGACTGAGCTGTATGCTTGGTGACCTACTCATTTACAAAGTGGTTTCAAGATAATCAACACTTGCTATTTGCACTTGCTTGATGAACAAAATACCAGAAGCGACAAGAGAACAAAAAAGAAAAAAACCTCAAACTTCAGTGTCTCAGTTCCACTGAAGAAAAAAAAAAAACAACACATAAGTGATGACATACATGTTATATCTATGCGGTTGTCTTGCCTCATATTTGCTGTAGTTTGGGGAATGAATAGCACTGTGTAGTTAACGTTCCACTGTGGTTACAGAAGCCCGTGCTGGAATCCCAACACAGACTGCACAACCAAACCTGCCTCAAATCTCTCTGCAAACACAGAGCCTTAACTATCGGTCATTTTGGTTACCAACTGTGTTCCCTCATCCTCGAATTCTTGCAAATTAACATAGCAAGGTCTATGTTGGGTCTATTTAAAAAAGCCAGAGACTCTGCTGCCATTTCTACAGCTAACTGGAAAACTTTTAATATACTTCAATAGCAGAGAAAATACAATCGGAAGATCTTATTTTCAACTAGAGCAAGGTCTTCTTTAGCCTACAATAAGGCCAGGTATGTCGTCGTTTATATGAGAACTTCTTCTCCAGAAAGTTACAAAAACCATACAGAACTAGAAGTAAAACATTGCGGCACTATGAAAGATTGAACCACACAGTTCTGATCAACAAGTGCACACATCTCTATAGTCATTCTGAAGACCACTGCTAAACAATTTAAGGGAATAGCAGGGCCAATATGGAGAAAAGATATAGGGCCCCATTTAACAACGAGAAATAATCCTTCAGCAATTGCTAAAGGAGTTATGTACTATTTTCAATATTTAACAGCGATAAGATTAAAATTACCACTTTTGTATCGCTTACGCCAGGGATGGGGAACCTCAGGCCCGGGCGCCGTATAAGGCCCCCGGAATAATTTGGTCTGGCCCTCTGAGCTTTTTTCTGCTAGCCTCATCTGGATAGCAGGGTGCCTATAATGGCGCCCTGCAGCCAGAATCTATGCAGCAGTGCCGCCTGGGGAGTCTTTGGGACGCTTCAGATGGTGACACAGCTGCTTTCCAGGCATTGCTGTAATCACTGGCGATTGAGGCCCCATCCCCGTGTGACATCACACGGAGGGGGCGTGGCCTGCCCTGGGCCCATGAATAATGTTATATATATGAAAATGGCCCTCAGCAGAAAAAAAAAAAGGTTCGCCACCCCTGGCTTACGCCATCTATGGATGGCAAGAGCGATACGGGGTTGGCAATGGGGACCCAGAAACAGCCTTTCCGGCTTCAGCAAAGTCGTCCAGGCACTGCTAAGTCCCTGCCGGATGAAAGTGTCATGCATATGTGTAGACTGGCTGTCACACATGCGCATGACACAGTAGCCCGTTCCTGGCAGCAACAGGCTGCCAACAACTGAGCGGAGGATGTCAACGAGGAGGGGGACTTTACTGGACCTCACTGAGGGGTAAGTAAAGTTAAATACCAGTAGCATATTCGTTAGTATAGTTGTTAAATGGGATCCTTAGTTGTGAATGTAATTTTATAGGATTGTAGTCATGGATTTCCAAATTACACAAAATATATTACTCTGGAAACTCAAATATTCGAAGAAGAAGTTATTGACTTGCACAGATTAAGTAAAGATGGCCTTTCAGTCGGTTGAATGTGTGCCTAGCCTTAATAAAACTATGGGGGGGGTGTCAACAGTTACAGTAGTAGAACATGATTCTTTTACATGAGTAGTAGAACATGATTCTTTTACATGAACTGAAGAACAGAACAGCTTATTGATACATTTCTTTAAACATAAACCACAGCTAACATAAGCAATTTTCATTTCTCCAATTTTCCAGGAAATACCGATATAACATTTCAGAGTCACTAACAGAAGTGAAACTTCTACGGAATTATCACATGTAAATTCTAGTAGAAAAAACTAATGGTATAGAACTGTACAAGAAAATTAAACTTTTTTTTTCTTGCAAACACAGTACAGCTATTCTTACATGACCTACCCATCATCCCTTGCAGAACGACAATGTTATTTTTTCTAGTGTATACTGGTAATCTGCTGAATGCCTTTATTACATTTCTTATCAACAGTAGTGCCAACTGTGGAATAGTCTGACAGTTTTCTAACAAAACTTCTTACTCAAGGTAGCACAGACTGTATAATGGTTAGCATTACTGCCTCACAGCACTGAGGTTGTGGGTTCGATTCCTGCAACAGCCACAACTGTGTAGAGTTTGTATATTCTCCTTGTGCTTGCGCAGGTTTCCTCCCTCACTCCAAAAATATACGTAGGTTAATTGGTTCCCAACAAAAATGAAACTTATACCCCTTTTACACCGACCTAAAAATCCTGGATTTGATGCGCATCAACCCGGGAATTTTGTCTGTGTAAATGGATCCACCCGGGTCCAGGGACCCGGGGATCCAACTCAGGTACATTGCAGGGTTGGCCACAGGTCATTCACGTAGCACCCTGCAGTGTAAACGGCGCAATCCGGTTCACGATGACCCCGATCGTGCCGCATGCCGTCCGATTGGCCGTCTTCAGTGGCGCTTGGAGTGCATGTGGTGGAAAATATAGATTGTAAGCTCCGCTGGGGCAGGGACTAATGTGAATGGTCAAATACGCTCTGCAAAGCACTGCAGATTATGTGCGCGCACTATATAAGTAGCTGGTAATAATAATAACAATAATAATAATAAAATAGTATACAGTTAGAAGCACAACAGCTTTGTGTTAACCAGCATTAGGAAGACAATCCGCCAGTAGAACTCAATAGCAGGACAACTAGAAAACAACCACAAGTGCAAATGGAAGTACACCTATAGGCAGTACGTGCCCTCCACCATTGTTAAATATAGAAGTTATTTTTTTAATGAGTTAAACAAGATATTAAATTACCCCACAACATTTAAAAAATAAAATGTTTAAGAATATGTTACTATATTTAATGCAAATTGTTATAAGAACGCAGAAAAGGGGATTTATTGGAAATCTGTTATGCGGTCTGAGCGTCTGCTAATCTAACAAAACAAAATAAAAAAAAAATCCTCACTAAAATGCCCAACCTAATTAAAAACAGCTTCTTCTCTAGCCACAGCTTATTTACACATTAACTTCAGCCTCCTTTCGGAAAATCCAGTCTATTCACTGAAACACGCAGGCCCTTTTATCTGCCCTGGACAGCATTTTCTCCGGCAGATGAAGTAGATGCCGATTGATTTGCTGTCGAGCATGGTAAATTAATAGCAACAAATTGCTGAGGGCCCAGCTCGCTGCTTCACCATGCTTCGGCAGTTCTGCTTTATTTGCTCCATGATGGGCAGCAGTCAGCCCTCTTCAAGTCAATTTCTTCTTAACAACCTGCAATACTTTTCAATGGTGAAAATAGAGCTATTCCTTGTAAGCCAAAAATCAATACCCTATAGCCCTTAGAAAATGCTAAACAAGCAGTATTGGCAATCCACTTGGTACTAGAGGGTATCAGATATAAAGCAAATCCATAGTCCCTCCCTCCTTCAAGTTATTACAGTTTGCTAAAAGGATTCTAATGCCATTTATCATAATTTGCCATCGACTGCTGCATCTACAATTATGACATCCTATCAGGCTGCTGAGCCCTTTCATGTCTGCTCAATTAATATTTCAGCAGCACTTCAAAATGGCTGTTGCCCAGGTCTAGCAATAAAAATTTACATGGCGAGAGCAACAGATTCGTTTTCAATAGGCACGGCTGCATTTAACCCTAGAGGTGCAGAAACAGGGCTCCACGCAAGCCAGGAGAAAGGCTCTGACATTTCCAGCAAAACACACAGTTAGAGGACACACATTAAAAATGTATTAAGTCCAACTGAAAACAAGCAGGATTCTCTCTCCATAGAGTATAACATGGTTTCCCTTTTATGCATACATTGTAGCCTTAAAGCACAATTAAAAATATGTAATCCTTAATTATTATTCCAGCCTATGTCACAGAAGCTACGGTCCTCTGTTTTCTCACCAACACCAATATGAGGAAGAGAGAAAAAAAATTGTACATTTTATATGCATTTAACATCTAGGCTATAGCTATTTACTCAGTTACTAAAATTTAAATTAATTATGTTCTCAAACATAATTGTTAAAAATTGGCAACATTACACAGGCTTAATTAAGATTAAATCCAATTTAGTAAATGTACTTTAATTGGTACTAATTGCATTAGCTTTCCTTTCAGAATGACAAATTCCCCATAGGTTTCGCTTTAATAGTCTTCTATCAAAATCAACACTGGATGACTGATGATAAGCATCAAAACAAGGGGGGAGGACTGGGCTAGAAACATCGACCCCACATAGTTACAGCAGTGTGTGTTTATTCTTTCATCAATTTGCCAAGTCACAGGGTACAGCCTCAATCACAGTCCTCATTTTCTCTTCCGATGAAAGAATATACCACAGAACGAGAAAAAAATAAATAAAAATGTCCCCGGATGGGGCCCAAGAAAAACAAGACTGAAATGACATTGAAATTTTTTTTTTTTTTTTTCCTTTCTAACACACAAGAGGTTTAAAATAGCAGGGTCACCAATTACTAAGGGGTACTACCAAAGTCTCTGGAGATCCATGCTCTTACACCATGAGAGGCTTAAAGCTAATAAGCCTAACTCGATCTGTAGCACTCTGTCCAATTATGCCGCAGGGTAACTTCACAGAATTATAACCTGCTTTCTGTTGCAAGGGTATCAAGTAAGTACATCTGGATGAGAGCCTGAGAGGAACCAAGGCCGTCTGTCTAGCGGATGAAAACAAAGACACACATACCCCCTTGGTCCCCTCCCCTTCCCTCTTCTGCTTTGGTGAAAAGAGGAGGAAGCAGAGATTAAAAGGGACTATAGTAAGTAGGTGGTTTTGCAGGGCTGTCTGTAGTTCTTAATGCGATAAACAGCCTGCAGGATTTTGGGTAAGATTGCATTTAAGAAAGACTGTATAAAGATCAATTTTAAAGTAGAAGGGAGATTATGTAGCTTCTCTTTTAAGCTGTAAAAATCAAGGCGAACCTAGAAGACTGGGTGGAAATATGACAGTATCATCTCTCTCATAAAATTCTGTAAATTCCCTCATAAAAAAAAAAAAAAGATACATATAAATATTGCAAGATGAAATTGCACAAAACATTACAGAAAAAAAAAAAAAAAAAAAACCAAGATTCAATATGACATTAACCACCAAATCTTAGATCATTAAACTCTTTAAAACAACCAATTAATTTCCCAGCTGCAAACACTGACATGCAAAATTTAGAGCTGGTATCACATATAAAACACTGATAATCACTAAGCAAGTCTGACGCAGCAATTCACTACTGCCATCAGGAATTGATGAAGTCCGTAAGTATTACCGGGTTGTTTACATTACTAATTTGAACAAAAATGACAGTAATGGAAAATTATATTCCAATTAAACTTAATCCTCAGTAATCCTCAATTCCAGTTATAATTACACATACAACATCCCCATTAAAGTGTAAGTACAACCCTTAACAATTGTCTATACTATGTTTGGAATTAAAATGTCATTTATCTCTTTAATCTGTAATCAACAATAGAGTTTGATTGCTTAGATTTTAGCACAATTAGTACTTGATAAGCAATGTGTTTTATTCATATTCCTTAAAAACACAAGCTATTTTCATAGTAAACATTTTAACCACTTTACTGAAGCAAGCAATCTGAATAGCCATATAAGCAGGGACCACCACAAGGCAAAATATTTATTACTCTAGAAGTTCACGTAAGCAGAATTACAATTACTACAACAGACCCTAAAATTGTATACATATAAGTGTCTTACAGTAATTCTGTAGATCACGGTTTACATAAGGTTTGGAGTCCATAATATTTCAGAAAACATTTGATATACTGAAATATAGATTACAGCAAGATTAACGCATACATATCATTTAGCTCCCATGGAGCCAAATGGCAATAATCCAATAAACCAGACGGCAATAATCCAATGTTCTAACACAATTTTGACATTCTTATTATATCCAAAAAGAGAAATAAATACATTCACAGGAAATGAGGATGGTATGGAATCTATAGATAGACGGACAAGAGACGCACATAATTCAACGTACCTGTTTATGCATCTCAATATTCAACCCATACGACATTTCATAGTACTGGAGAAAAATAAAAATAGAACAGAAAGCCCATTAGAGCCTTGGAGCTACAGGTCTAAGAACGTTGTAATATGACAGAGGAGCATACAGACTATCCAAATGGTTTAACCTATAATACAGCTTTTGCCTCCAGAAACAAGTCTGGTATGCAAGACAACTGTAAACAGAAATGCAAAAGGACACTTTAGTTGGCTCTACGGCTTTCTTACCATAACATAATGTCGCTGCATCTCTGTCTTCTCGCTGGCCAGTTTTTCACATTCCAGTTTCAAGCTGCACAAAGCAATGACAAAAATGGTCATATTTACACTGCACTGACTTTTACCACAGCAATCTGAATGGAGCCATAAAGAAGATAGAATTAGGGCTGGTTTATGTTCCTGTGAAGCGCTGATGAGGTAGATTGTACTAATGGCTCCAAACAGCTAAAACTCTAGCCTCTGTTAACACGGTACAGTTAACTCTTTTATCGCAGGAGGAAATCATTAGTACATTTTAATCATCTGCAGACAGTCACATCAGCTCAGAGATTGAGCTATGATTGTATTCTGCATTGCCCTTAGGTCTTCTAAAGCTGGGCAGGCTTTGGAGCCCAGTTATTGCATCACTAAAATTCCCATCATTACTATCCAGCCAACTGCGAAGGACACTTGGAGTTGTGCTCAAGACCAGCTGTAGACATGGTAAAGGCTTATGATGGAACCTTAAAAACACACACACACACACACACATATATAGGACACACACACGTGTAGCAAAGGGACACCATTCACAGCTCCAATAGTAACGCATACAGTTCCAACTGATTTTCCAGTTGGAACTGTATGCATTATTATTAGAGCCGTGAGTGCCGTTCCTTTGCTACTTTTATATCTTTTTTCAGGCTTTTAATGGAAGGGCACCCTGCTAAGCAATATATTAATAGTAAAGGAATGCACGCCATGGGGAAATTTTTTTTTTAGAATAATATATATTTTATACACACACACACACACACACACACTATTTATCAGCAGCGTGTTAATAGCACATACCAATTCATTTAATCCTTTCACTGCTGCGGTGACATGTATTGCATGTTACTCAAATAGAGGGGGATTAAACAGTATAATCCAGCATTATAAACAGGGCAAGAATGAACGATTCACTGATTGTAGTAACATTTCAAATGCTGAAAATTCAGGTCTACCAACCTATTCTGGTTTTGTAAGCGTAATTTTGCCTTTTGCTTTTCACTGACTTCCATTTTAAAGAAGCAGATAGAGATGCATTATAATTTTTTATAAAATGGATAAAAAAAAAGTAGTTTTTCCCCACTAAAAGCTTTTTACTATTACATGAAACCTATACAACATCTGCACAGTGGAATTCATTTTGTCACATGCTATCAGCAGAAGTATTTTAGTTTAAATATTTTTCTCCTGCCTATCAATATATTAGATGCACCCTACACTTGAATTACCAAAGGCTGCTTAAATCATGTTTACCACAAAGCCAGTAGGCATTTTAAACCACAAACCTCTGATCTCAAACACTGGAGGAGGTAATCCACACAGGTGAGATCACCTCAAGGTAAACTTATGCAGTGCATTTGTACCATTGTTGTAACAGTTCAGCAGTTTATAAAAACATATGCTTGTAATCATAGATAATGGGTACACGTTGCCACATATTTGGCTCCGAGGAGCGAAGGTGTTTTAACATGCATTTCCTATAGGAAAAGGCCAAACCCTTTGAACAGTTAACGCCTTATGTACACACACTACCACAAAAAAAAAAAAAAAAAAAGACTGACAACAAGGACTAAGCAAATACAAGGATCAGTTAAAGTAAACAGCATTACCTGTGGTACTGAGCCTGTAAAAACTGAAACTCCTCCTTAATCCGATCACACGATTCGGATATGGTGAATTTGAAGGGCTGAGCTGGCTGATGCGGAGCCTAAAACAATAAATATTAATTATGAAATCAGACTACGCTGCTTCTTAATTGCCAGAAAGGCGTGGGCTTGTCCTATAAAACGGAGATGATTATAGTCCTTGTACAAAACTAAAGTCCAGGGATCGTAAATAGATTACAAGCAAAAAAGCTCTGTTTCCCAAATGTAACTATAAAATAAAAAACATCCATCTGTAAACAAAGGTGTTTTGGAGAGGATTGATTATAGAAAGTCATGTTTCATCTTTGCACTCCTGCCTTACATTAGAGGTGTGGACCAGACCTGCAGCCAAAAGGTGACCTTCTTATAATAACGGTTATATATCAGCTAGGACATGAGCTTAACATTTTAGGACAGGATTCATAAAACTTAAAAGTATACTGTCTATAAACGGAACTACATATAAAAAAGGTAAAGATTAATATTTATAACATTATAAAGTTTAACATTTTTTTTTCTTTACTCACACCTACAAACAAGAGGAAAGCTTGTATCTATTATTCCTCACATTATGAATTTATGAGGCTTCTGGAGACAGTAAGCATGGTTTGTTGACATAGCAAAAATATAACCTGCATTTATGTAAATATATATATTATATACACACACACACACACTATTATACATGCGTGTAACCTTACATTTTAATAACTTGTGAAAGAATACAGCCACAAAGGGTAGATTCATATGGCACAAGAGTCTAGGGCCACAAGATATCCTGTCTGTCTATCTTAAAGGATCCCCAGTCAGATGTTAAATAAACCAATAAAGGGTTATATTTAAAAAAAAAAAAAAAAGAAGAAGGACATAAAAGGCAATGTGGAGAAAAATATACTGTGTTCTCTTATTTCAGACAATGTGTATTCATTTAGCTTGAGCCTGGAAGAAAATGGCCACATCATGAGCATATTTTTCTTTACTAAGGTCATTTGCTGGAGAGAAAAGATCAGAGCATTTGGGCGGAGGGAAGTCAATCTCCTATCAGCCTCTTCTGGCTGCACAATAATGTATTAAAGGATCACTGTGTGTTCCAATTACATTTTGGTTAATAACCGGAAATAGAAGGAGATCTAACTTGTTAAAACCATTTTGAAGACTTTGCTCTAACAACTTGTAATTATTTGACTCCACTAATTCCCAAGGTGGATGGTGAATCATACTGCGCACTAGACCTGTTTTTTGTGTTCAAGAGAAATATACATATATACACATACACACACAATTCCTGTTTTATCCCAGATACAGGTGTATGTCAACAGCCACCATGTGAATTAAACATTACTTTTAAAAGGATGATGTAACATAAAAGTATAAAAAAAAAAAAAAAAAGAAGGATTCTTGACTAAAAACATACAGAAGCAAGCCAAACGAGGAAAGTAAAAAAGACAGAAAGATGAACACAGGTCATAGATGAGAAAGACCTCACAGTGTATTATGTGAGGAGGAAAAGCACACAATCCAAGATAAGCAAAGCTGGGGTGGGAGGGAGAGGGGAGCGCTGTCCAATGTAAGCATACTGGGGAAACACAGTCCGAGCAGAGGAAGGGAGGGGGGAGTCTCACACACCAAATGTTACAGCTCACTCGATGTGGGAGAGTCTGATCCATTGACATAATGGCTTATTCAGCTCCAGCATCAACTGTCCCATTTGCAGCATATTTAGCAGTGACTGTTGTGATGTCCTTCTCCCTCTATATAAGGACTGTCACCAGCATACAGACATTTTTCTTATTTGTGTCCTGGGAGAGATCATAAAAGCTACAGTACAATAGGAGGCTCCAGATGAGGGACATGGGAAGCTCAGCATTAGGGGAGGGGTCAGGACTGCACAGAGGACCACACGGCTGTGGGAGAGAGGAGGACTGAGTATAACACACGCACACACATTACAGGAGGAACAAAGAGAGCGCAGCACCATCCACTACTATGTACTTTATTGTATAGGATATATCCGCATTATTACACAGGGAGTGCTTGGGGTAAAGGGCCCTCCCTGACCTTAACCCTTCCATGGCCACACCTGGGGAGTAAGAGAGATTAAGCGCATGAGAATGAAATAAGGTATAAAAACAGAAAGGCCACCGTTCCCTGTACTCACCGGGTGCCTGGACTGGGGATACATCTTGCTCAGGTCTCGAATCATCCAAACCGCTTGTTAGGTGCCTCTCCCAGGAGCACGAAGGTTCATTGACTAATTGCCGGAGAGGAGAGGGGGGTTCCCCCTGCGAGCAGGAAGGGAGGAGGGAGTGCAGAGAGGGGAGGGAGGGGGGTGCGTGTGATCCAGCTAATGACACTGCTGCCCCCGGGGTCCCTTTGCTAATAGCAATGCTAATGCTGCTGCCCAGCCTGAGGGTAGCTCTGATCCCCGGAGCGAAACCTTCCACATTCCACGGGGGGAGGAGGAGAGGGGCAAATGGATCGGTTATTGTGACGACCCCGCTCTCATTGTCTGCACCCAGGACAGGGGTGTGATGCTCCGAGACACCCTCACCCCACACAGGGTGGAAGGAAACAATAAATCACACCGATTGAGAGAGAGGTTATATGGATAGAGCTAGATCCCCAGCACGGCAAGAGAAGCACACACCAGCAGCGGCGGCGGCACACGGACACGGGCAGCCTCCCGGGTAACAAAGCAGCTGCTGTCTTCTATACAACTTTCTGATGAGTCGGAGATAAAGAAGGGAGCGCTGGGGTGGGAGATCTCCCCGCTCTCTTCCTGTTAGCCCTGGGCGAGTGGCTGCTCTCGGAGCGCCCGCTGTGTGTTGTTGATGTTGCCTCGTCTGCTCTTTCCAGCCCTTATATCCAACCGTGTGATATCGCCCCGCTCCCGCGTACACGGCCACACACACAGACACTTCTGTAAAGAAGGGGGAACAGAAAGCGTCGACTCGGAGCCAGAGGATCCCGCACCGGCCAGGCTAGCACCACTCGCGGCAGCTCCCCACAACACGCTCTGTGTAGGTGACTTCTATGACCAAATTTAGCAGCAGCAAATCATTAACATTCTGATACATATTCACAACATTGAGGCGAGAGCTCCCGTCCCTGCTGGGAGATGTAGTCCATAACCGAAAGCTTCTCTCTGGGTTGACGCATGTCCTTAGCCAAGAAAAACATACAATTCCCAGAAAGCACTGCGAAAGCGGCCCCGCCCGAGATGCCAAACACTGGGTCTCACCATCCAATAGCAAGCAAAGGAACGCTAATCGCCTCTCTACAATGACTGCCTATCATTTCCCATTTGGCCAATAAGAGAAGCAAAAAAAGCTGCTGTCATTGGCTAATCCCCACGTGGGGGATAGACGTATCCGATAAAGTCTTTTCCTCTTTGTCCTGCCTCTCCCGTCCAATCAGCGCCACAGTATGTTCAGAGCCCCTCCTTGGGCGGTGTCACATGGGGGAGGGAGAGGGCTGGTGGTTCTCATAACGAGCGTTCGAACAGGGGAAACATTTGTCCGGCTGTCAATCAAAGTAACGTGGGCCACTTGCTCGCTGCTAGTCTGTGGATGAGGAGCTGCTGCTGCTCTGTGTGGCAATCTGTGGTGAAAACAAGCATGGAGGCATGAGGAGTCAGAGGGGAGGGGGCGCCTGCACGCCTACATCACCACATGTCCTCCTCCCTCCTCTTGCTCCCTTGTCCTATGTTAGCTATCACCCACATCAAGGAATGTTGGCTAATTAGAGTCCAGTGTCTCCTTAAAGAGACAAGACTGGCCTTGTGCAACGTGCTGAGAAATCCATGCTAAGTGAAGGCAGAGAGGAGGGACAGGCATAACCTACTTCCCTTGGCTCATACCAATTTTACGCACCACTGGAGCTGGCATAATTTTCATGTGAAAAAAAGGGGGGTGGAGGGAGAAGCTGTTCTGTGCTATTTACAGACCCAGCAAGCTGCTTGGATGGCTGAGCCCCTAACCCGCCTCAACTGCCTTTCTCTGCACGCATTATTGGTTTCTAGGATAGCGATCAGCCGCACAATCTTATACAAAAATAATAATAATTTCTATGTCTATGAAAGACTATGAACACACAGGCATGTCCATTCTGCAATCAAAATGCAGTTTTGTTGCCAATTCATCACATTGTAATGGATGTGAAAATAAAAGTAACATTTTATCAAATTAGTAAGATTTTGTTTTTAACAGGTTAAACTTGTGTTCATCTGCAGAGCACTGGGGTTTATTTTGAACTTATTTAGAGTGTCTAATGGTGTGTAGTGACGCAGTCGGTAACTCATATTCATCTGAATGTGAGCGCTTTTGGAATGCGATGAGATGTACACTTTGGAAGCGTTTACATGTGTTTCCTCATATGTGGCCTGAACAATATTAATATTCGTAGAACTTCTGTGATTCTGTATAGGTATCTGTATCGCGACAAATAGTTTAATATTGAATTAAAATAACTGCTATGTACTAACTGTAAGTCGCAGGGACAGCGGTAGCGCGAATCGATTTCCCTGCGAGTTACCTTCTTTGGTATATCGGAGGATTCTTTTACATTTGTGAAAGACTCCTCTGGAGAAATCTGATGTGCACAGTTTCAGATTTGAGAGTTAGCCAGAGGCTTTGGAAGAGGGATTGTAAGATCCCTTTCGTGCGTATATGCCTCCATAGGCATAAAGCAGGGATGGATTGGGCCGCTGGGAAAGTTGGACTGGTCCCCTCTTTCCTCTGCTGGGCAGCTTTGCACTGACCTGACGGCCACTACCGCGATCGGAGCTCAGCTCCAATTGGGCAGCGGTCAGTAGCTTCTGTGCATGTGGAGAGGCTTATTCAGCAGTAAAATGTGAAATGGCTGCGGGAGGGCTGCTACGCATTCTCGACTACAGCAGCTTCTCCCCTGGGCCACTGCAGAGCACATGAGTGACACCTCACAGCTCCACCCACACCCACAGCAGCTACCAGCGCAGGAGCCGGAAAGGGGAGAAGGGGCATGGCAGCCATAGGTCTCAGGAATAAGCGCATACCCCCCAACTGTCCCACATTAAGCGGGACAGTCTCATTTTTCTGGGATTGTCCTACTGTCCCACTCGCGGGCCACAGTGTCCTGCGGTGGGGGGGGGGAGTTGGGGAGAGCACATATCGCTGCATAGTAAAAGCAGCGGGTGTGCAGAAGGTAAAAAGATGCCGGGCACATGCGCACGGCATCTGCTCACCAGTGTAGGGAGAGCCTGGGGGCTGCCCAGCATCTTGGAGAGTGCTGGGCACGCCCCTTATAGTGACATTAACAGGGGGATGCTGCAAGACTCTGCCTGATTTCATTAAACCCCACCCATTTTAGATAAGCCCAACCCCCTTTTTGGCCGCACGCTCGTGACATGTCCCTCTTCAGCAAGCTCAAAAGTTGGGAGGTATGTAAACGGCCGGGGCTGGCAGTGGCACTTAGGGCCTGATTCAGACCCGGGCGCGAGCGCTGTGCGCTCGCAACTGGGTCGATGGTGGGCTAGTGCGCATGACAGAGTCGGCTCCGTCGTGCGCATGCGCGAGACCCGGATAGCGATGGGCACTCTGTCACTCCGAGTCTCGCAACAAAGGGGGCGAGCTGTCGATGTTGAGTGACAGCTCACCAACCTTTGGTGGGCACCGGGGGAGTGGCTGCCCAAATGGAGGCGTTCCCATGTGAACGCCTCTGTTTGGGGGCGGCCCACTGACATCACGAGTGATGTCAGTGGGCAAGATTTCGGCTCTGTCAGAGCCGAAATATCTCTGGGGCTTGCGGCCACGAGACCCTATCACAAGGGTCTCGTCGTAAGCCCGATGGTCGCGATGGTCAAGACCATCGCGACCATCTTCCTGGCCGCTTGCTATAGCTGTGGGTGGTCACCCACAGCTATGCGAGCGGCCAGGAGGCCGTTCTAAAAAAAAAAATAAAAAGACCGGCCCTAATTCAGAGCGTGCGCTCTGTCAGAGCGTCCGGCTCTGAATCAGGGCCTTAGTTACAGTAAGTTATTTAAAAGTTGTTTATGTACTTCAACCTTTGTTCTTCTTAGTCTTCCTGTATTATATATTGCAGGGGTCCCATGTTGTTAACTTGTTGTGAATCAACTACAAAAATGTAAGTGTGCATGACTTATATAAAAAAAAAACATCCACATGATGTGACTTAGGACTCATTAAATATATATAATATGATCACATCCCAGACATCACCTAAATAAATAACCATCACAACCTGTGGGAGAGGATGTGATCATATACTATATATACTGTATAGATAGATATACTGTGTGTATATATATATATTTATTTATTGTGAAGCACTCTAGCTGGAAAGAGCACAGGGCGTGATTCACTACGGAACACAACTGCGAATGCAATAGCGATTACGCACGCAGTTCAACTGCAATAGTATGCTAATCTTTTATGATTGCAATGCCGCCACTGCACTACTTAAGGAAACCCACTTTACACACAACTGTAATGTTTAGTAAGACTGCGAAACCATCCGTACAATCGAGTACAATTGGAGCCTCATGCACACTTGCACAAGCCCTGACCTTACTCAGAAATTGCTAACTTCCACGCATGCTATTAGGCCTCAGGCAGAGTAGGGCTCCGCAGTGGCTAATTAATGCACGCCCCTGTGATGGCATTCAAATGCACTGGTACGCCTACGTTCGGCTGACCATCCCCCCGTCACCATCCACAAATGGCACTTCCTGTCAATCACTTTGCGATGGGTCTGCATAGCCACTGAGAACGCAGGCCCAATCACAATGGCTAGTTTGCCACTGCGATGCATGCACAGAACGCAACTATCAGCCAATTCCGTGCATATTAGCAACTGCGTTCCTTGCTGAATCAGGTCCACAGACACCAACAGATTTGCAAGGTAGAGTGGTCTTTATTTTTCTCACAGCCGCATACAGTAGACAATTTGTTGGTATCTTCACGAACACCGCTGCCATAGGTCCTGTTGATCACCTGGAATACATATGAATTACCACCGGACACAAGTCCGGCGGTTCAAATTCCAACAGCGGCAGGCCGACTAGGCTGAAAATACCGATTGTCCCCAGGTAAGTATGAACTAACCTAACCCTCTTAGGGGTGCCTAACCCTAACTTTCCTCCCCAGTGCCTAACCTTAATCCCCCCCTCTAAGTGCCTGAACCTAACCCCCCCTTCCCCGCCGCCTAAACCTAAGTCCCCCGGGGAAGTGCTTAACCTTAAGTCCCCCCCGGGGGTGCCTAACCCTCCCTCCCCTTAGCCTAACCCTAACCTCCCGAGGGGGTGCCTAACCCTAAGTCCCCCCCGGGAGCCCTAGACCTAACCCTCCGCCCGCCCCCCACAGCTGTCCGCAGTGGCGCCCGGCATCACTTCGATCGGGATGCCGGGCGCCGGTCTCCCAGCATCGGTAAAATGACCTGCGTCTACATCAGTCGGGAAGCCGGCTGTCGGTATAATGTCAGCCGGCTTCCCAATTGCATTCCGTTTGCCTTGCTTGGCACGTGCTCCCTAACGCTAGTTTTCACGAGCCTATTGCCTGGCCACTTGATGGCATCAGGAGCAATGGTAACAATACCTACTGCAGATGAATATGGAAATCACTTCCTGGCGGGCCACCTTTTAACTCCTTTAGCTGTGGCACCTGAATCTCTCTGCCACTATATATATATATATATATATATATATATATACAGTCAGGTGCATAAATGCATAAATATTGTGACATTGACAGAATTTTCATATTTTGGGCTCTATTCACCACCACAATGGCTTTGAAATTAAACAAGATGTTCTTTAACTGCAGACTTTCAGATTGAATTTGAGGGTAATTACATCCAAATCAGGTGAACGGTGTAGGAATTACAACGGTTTCTATATGTGCCTCCCACTTTTTAAGGGGCCAAAAGTAATGGGACTATCAACTCAAAAGCTATTTCATGGACAGGTGTGGGCTATTCCCTCGTTATTTCATTATCAATTAAGCAGGTAAAAGGTCTGGAGTTGATTCTAGGTGTGACATTTGCATTTGGAATCAGTTGCTGTCGACTCTCAATATGAGATCCAAAGAGCTGTCACTATCAGTGAAGCAAGCCATCATTAGGCTGAAAAATCAAAACAATCCCATCATAGAGATAGCAAAAACATTAGGTGTGGCCAAATCAACTGTTTGGAACATTCTTAAAAAGAAAGAACGCACCGGAGAGCTCAGCAACACCAAAAGACCAGGAAGACCACGGAAAACAACTGTGGTGGATGACAAAAGAATTATTTCCCTGGTGAAGAAAAACCCCTTCACAACAGTTGGCCAAATCAAAAACACTCTCCAGGAGGTAGATGTATATGTGTCAAAGTCAACAATCAAGAGAAGACTTCACAAGAGTGAATATAGAGGGTTCACCACAAGATGCAAACCATTGGTGAGCCACAAAAACAGGAAGACCAGATTAGAGTTTGCCAAACAACATCTAAAAAAGCCATTACAGTTCTGGAACAACATCCTATGGACAGATGAGACAAAGATCAACTTGTACCAGAGTGATGGGAAGAGAAGAGTATGGAGAAGGAAAGGAACTGCTCATGATCCAAAACATACCACCTCATCAATGAAGCATGGTGGTGGTAGTGTCATGGCGTGGGCATGTATGGCTGCCAATGGAACTGGTTCCCTTGTATTTATTGATGATGTGACTGCTGAAAAAAGCAGCAGAATGAATTCTGAAGTGTTTCGGGCAATATTATATGCTCATATTCAGTCAAATGCTTCAGAACTCATTGGACGGCGCTTCACAATGCAGATGGACAGTGACCCGAAGCATACTGCAAAAGCAACCAAAGAGTTTTTTAAGGCTAAAAAGTGGAATGTTATGCAATGGCCAAGTCAATCCCCTGACCTGAATCCGATTGAGCATGCATTTAACTTGATGAAGACAAAACTGAAGGGAAAATGCCCCAAGAACAAGCAGGAACTGAAGACATTTGCAGTAGAGGCCTGGCAGAGCATCACCAGGGATGAAACCCAGCATCTGGTGATGTCTATGCGTTCCAGACTTCAGGCTGTAATTGCCTGCAAAGGATTTGCAACAAAGTATTAAAAAGTTAAAGTTAGATTTAGGATTGTTTAGTTTGTCCCATTACTTTTGGCCCCTTAAAAAGTGGGAGGCACATATAGAAACCGTTGTAATTCCTACACCGTTCACCTGATTTGGATGTACTTACCCTCAAATTAAATCTGAAAGTCTGCAGTTAAAGCACATCTTGTTTGTTTCATTTCAAAGCCATTGTGGTGGTGAATAGAGGCCAAAATATGAAAATACTGTCAATGTCCCAATATTTATGCACCTGACTGTATATATATATATATATATATATATATATATATATACTGTGTATATATATATATATATATATATATATATACACACACACACACATCCAGGAACCAGAAGCTGATTTACTGCTAGGCAACACAAGCAGCTGCCTAAGGCCCGGCTGGTTCCAGGGGGCCCATCAACAGGGCTGTACAGTATAATGTATGCTTATGACAGTACCTGTAACCGGCCCTGGTGGACTGTCAGCACATTGAACATGAACAGCTGCTGGGTGCTGCTCTGGCTCACTCTCCTCTCCCGTGCACTGTGGCCCTGATTCAGAGCTGGACGCTCTGACAGAGCGCTCGCTCTGAATCAGGGCGTCTTTTTTTTTATTTTATGGAGCGGCCTCCTGGCCGCTCGCATTGCTGTGGGTTGCCACCCACGGCTAATGCGAGCAGCCAGGATAATGGTCGCGATAGTCAAGACCATTGTGACCATCGGGCTTGCGATGAGACCCTTGTGGTAGAGTCTCGTGGCCGCAAGCCCCAGAGAGCTTTCGGCTCAAATAGAGCCGAAAGCTCTCCCACTGACATCACTTGTGATGTCAGTGGGAACGCCTCCGTCTGGGCAGCCACCCCCCGGCCTGACACCAAAGGGGGCGTGCTGTCACTCAACATCGACAGCACGCCCCCTTTGGTGCGAGACCTGGAGCGACGGATTGCCCGACGCTATCCGTGTTTCGCGCATGTGCACGACGGAGCCGGTTCCATCCTGTGCATGTGCTCTGAGCCACCATCGACCCAGTTGCGAGTGCTCAGCGCTTGCGACCGAGTCTGAATCAGGCCCTGTGTGCTATGTGTGATGTCACATGCACAGGGAGAGCACAGAAAAGCCAAGAAAAAGGGCAAAGCAGCAGAAGTCCGGCTAGAGAGGGTATGAAAATATAAGGTAAGTCCGGTGGCAGTGAGGGGGGTGCCAGCCGCGGGGATAGGGGGGGAAACCATCACCCATGGTGGGGGTTTTGGTTTCCAGCACTACATTCCAGTTAGTATAATCCACTGGGGGGGCACCCGTGGGGGGGAGAGGTGTCACCTGCGCGCGCATGGGGAGGGGCTGCCTAACTCTCCCTCCTCCTAGCCTAACCCTAACCTCTCGGGAGGGTGCCTAACCCTAAGTTCCCCCCGGGAGCCCTAGACCTAACCCTCCCCCCCGCAGCTGTCCACAGCGGCGCCCGGCATCAATTCGATCGGGATGCTGGGCGCCGGTCTCCCGGCGTCGGAAAAATGACCGGCGTCTACAGACCATGATTACACCTCCGTGTGAGCCCAGGACGCATGCCACACTTCCGGTGACCCAGAGAAAAGTGCCCGAACCAAGCGGCTCAGACCTCATGACATCACCCAATAGCGCCTCTGTCACCCATACTAATGCGTAACACTGTGAGGAATATCACCATGGCAACCACACACAAAGCGGAAACCAGTGTGTATACCTCACAGCAGTGGTCGAAGTGGGGCGGTATACGGCAGTATGACATACCGCCATTTCCCGACCCCACTTCATTTTAGCTGCAGAAAAGAATGCACCAGCGCTGGGATGCAGTATGGCATCCCAGCGCTGGAACAGCGGCAGAAATGTGTAGAGATGTGTCCCGCTGGGGACACATCTCGATCGGTGGCAGCGGACACGCTGGCATGTAGCCGGGACAAAGCATCCAGTCCCGGCTACAGTCAGCACACACTGGCCGCCAGCCAATCGCAAGGCTCGCGGCCGCAAGCCAATCACGGGGCTCGCAGCCGCCAGCCAATCAAAGGGCTCGCGGCAGCCAGCCAACCACAGGACTCGCGGCCGCCAGCCAATGAGAAGCTTCCAAGTGGCAGCTTCTCATTAGCTCGCACAACTGCACCAGCAACGTGGGACCCGGTGTTCCTGAGTCCTTGCAGCTCCGTTCCAGCAGTGCACTGAGCGCAGGACAGAGGTAACTAGTGAGAGGGAATAGAGAGAGGGGAGTATGTGAGAGGGAATAGAGAGAGGGGCAGACAGAGGGAGGCCGGCAGTTAGTATTGTAGGGGGTGACAGAGAGGGAATTAGTGAGAAGGGCAGGGTGTGAGAGAGGGGAGCAGGCAGGGAGAGTGGGGGGGTGAGACGTACAATGGGGTGATATGGAAGCAGGGGCCCAAGGGGAGGGGGGGGAGAGATTCATTTGCCATACCCCCACCTCTAAATTCCCACTTCGAGCACTGCCTCACAGCAAATTATTTAAAAGTGCAACACATACAATAAAGTACAAACAACTGGGCTTGTGTCCTGGGCTCACGTGTATGTTTAATCATGGTGTGTATCAGGTATTTAAGTTTGTTCTTTTGCCACCGAAACGTCAATCATTAAAATATATATTATTTCACCTTGATTGCAGGTCTCCAAGTGCCGCCCTCCTGGATATGTATGTGGGAGATTCAGCTGAACTCTAAAGGAGGGCTCTTGAGCAAGTATAGGAACCTGCTATTCCTGCAGTGATTTCAACCACCAATATTGGTATGCATGCCATTTTTCAGTGATGTATTATTGCAATAAATTGATTTACTATTTAATGCATTATGTGGCACCCCCTTCTTGTGATTTGATTTATAGTGGACATAAGTTCAATATTCGTCACTGCGTAACGTGTACCACCAAATTTATTATTTATGTAATTACTTGTCCCTGTGGACTCATATACGTGAGGAAAATGCATTGAACCTTAAGGGAGCGGATGGCGCTACGTCGGTCGGCCATTCGTGCTGCCATAACCACGTTGGCAGTGACCAACCGGTGGTGCGTCATTTCTCCACCTGTGGACACAATCTTGCAATATTAAGCTATATGATCATAGATCACATACCTAAACCCAGTGGCGGACTGGGCCGGGGGGCAGGGTGCCATCTGCCCCCCGGGCTGGTACAATGTTTGCATTCCACAGCCACCTGTCAGGCAGGCAGTCGCAGATGATACTTCAGCTCCAAGTCCGACAGTCTGCTGCCCAGCCACGCTGCTAGAGAGGTCTGAGACTAGCTACAGAGGCTAATAAAAAATGGCTGCCCCCATGCAAAGCTACAAATAAATGGCCGCTGTCGACCAATGGGGAGCCAGGTTTCCTTTCCCAGGAACCCTAGAGGCTGGAAAGTGGAAAAAAGGGGGCGGGGCTTGTCGGGGAATCTGTCAGGGAAGAGGAGCTGAAAAAGAAGTTTGATCGATGTCACCCAGGAAAGAGAGAGACAGAGAGGGCAGAGGTGAGTAGTGATCCAGAGTGCAGGAGATCCTGTGCTACCTGTCTTCTCTACACTTTTAAAAACCAGGTAAGTGAAGGGTGGAGCTAATATATAGTGTGTGTGTGTCTATCTATCTATCTATTTATCTATCTATCTGTCTATTTATCTCTCTCATATCTATCTATCTCATATCTATTTATCTCTCTCTCATATCTATCTATCTAGGCTCCGGGAGCTATTCAAATCAGTTTGCTGTTAAGTCGGAGAATGCCGGTTCTCATGACTTAACCTGGGTGTTTAGTCACGAGAACCGGTATTCTCCGACTAAAGTGCTGGCCGCGCGGCTATTAGCGTTGTGCTAAGCTGGCAAACAGCCGCACAGCCGGCAATTTTGTCGGATTTCTCCTCGCATCCCCAGGGGGGTGCGAGGAGAAATCCCTTAGCACGACCAAACAGGACAGTGAATTAAATAGCTTTGGGAGCTCCCTCCCGAGGCTATTCAACATCGCTTTGAATTGAATTCCCCTGCATGTGTGTGGACTTAGGGCCTGATTCAGACCCGCTCACTAGATGCGATCGCTCGCTCCCAGCGTATAGAAATTTGGCTAAGTGACAACGCTCGCAGGGCAAGTCATAAGCACACCCACTATGTATTGGCGAGCGATTATTTTTTGTTTGTAGACGCCCGCCAGCCTGTCTTAATACGCCCACTTGCGTACGTCATATCCAAGAAGTGCAAGAAACCATTGGTACATTGAGCACCATCGGATGCGATCGCAGCGCTTGAGGTTGACTATACCCTGCCGCAAGCACTTCGATCACTTCAGTGTAGATTTCAAGCAAGTGAAGTGTCCTATGACGCTGGCTGTTAATTATGCACGCCTCTAAAGCGGCGTTGAATTTCTCAGGCACGCCTGCGATCGCACCTCCACTCCCCCGTTTCCAGTGGCCTGCCCCAGTTACCATCCACAAACAGCTTGACCTGTCACTCATTCAGCTGGGTTGTCTGTGGTTGGCGAGCGAGAGTTTCCCCATCGCTCATACCAGTTTGCGCACGCGCAGTACGAAGCGTACGCATGCGCAGATTGAAAAACATTGCTCATCTGAGGGAGGATCCGCTTGCGAGAGGGTCTGAATCAAGCCCTTACACCCGTATTCAATTAGAGGCGAAAAGTCGGAAAGTTCTTGACTGTCTGACTTTCCGCCTCATTCGCCTGTTTCAGAGGCGAATTCATTCTGTGCACGCTCCCGTTTTTCGCCTAATTCAATTGCAAAACAGGCGATAACGGAAATAGGTGAATGCGGAACAGGCAAAAAGTACTGTCAGAACATAGGGAATCAATATAGATGTGTACTAATAAGACTATTTTGGGTACTTAAGTCGTGTAAATTGCTTGCTATTAGCGTCTTTGTAAAAGCAGTGAAGAATGGCATAAAGCAGTTTTTTTTTGGTGAAAATAAGTAGTCCTGTCAAATTTGGGGTACTTGAAAATGGGTACTAGCATATTTTTATGTCTCTAAAGTGAACCTTTTAAAAACTTGAAAAATCCACCTGCGGCATGCACCTGCAATCCCCAAAACACCTGACCCATACTTGGGGACCCCCAAGAAGCCTATTTCACTAGTTTTTATGCTTGTCCCCCCTCTTTTTACATTTTCACTCCAAAAATGACATGCCTTTTTGGAGGTGTTCTTAGGTGTTTTTTTTTTCAGATTTGTCCTTTGGGGGGCTGTCCCAAGGGATCTGAGTCATTTCCCCACATTTGCACCCCAAAATAAAGATTTTGCACTTCTTTTCACCTGCTGTTCATTGGAGATACTTTTTTGCTTAATTCAATGCATCAAGTTCCTGCTTAGGCGAAATCGTCATGGAATTGAATTAGGCAAAAAGTTTTTAGGCTATATTTTCCCCAAAAAACAGGTGAAAAAGGCTTTTTGCCTCTAATTGAATATGGCCCTTAATGTGTCTGTATGTATATAAATATTAGTGTTCCCACTAGGTACTTTTAGCAGGGCACTATGTCCTACCCATTTTGTTAACTGTGAAATGCATTCTGCCCGTTTTGTGATTGATGAATTGTGCCCTGCCTTTTCCAAGTCAGACACACACACTGTGGGACGGAGCTTTAAGGGAAGGCGGAACAAAGGGCCGGGCGCAGCTACTCAACCCAGCCCCCAGGAGACGCACACAATAGATGGTATTTATTTATAGCTCTTTGTCATAACAATTTTACCCTCATATATTTAATTTGCTATTTAAACCACGCGCACATTATGGAAACCATGCCACCAGCATTGTTGTCACGCCCATTTTTACATTGCATTCGCTAGTAGAAAAACTGGGCCACTTGCTTGTGTCTGCCCCCCAGGCTGAAAGTTGTCAACCAGCCCCTGCCTAAACCCCTCCATGGAGGTGATAGATCACATATGCTACTTCAGTGTGAATCACGCTGGATTTTCAGATTGGATGCTTTGGCAGCAAGAGGTCTCAATGAGAACCTTGGTCTATTTTGTTTCCTATAGAAACCACTCGGGGATACTTAAACACCTACATGATCTTGTTATGTACATTAGAGAGTTACCCATTGGACTGTCATTAATACTTTGTATCTTACATCCATATTGTGCTATATGTAGTTACGATCAAATTATGGTAATTTCTACTGAGTCACTATTTACCAGGTGTTTTCCCTGCTATTAACATGTTTATGCCTTGACCAAGGTATTCTTGGCTTTAAATTTGTCTTTTTTGGTGCTTAAACTTATGCTTTTCCTTTTTTGGTGTTTATTTTATATGTGATTTTCTTCTGCCTATCAATTGTCCTATCTTGTGCTATTAGACTGCAATGTTTTGCATTTACTGTGCCTTTTAATTTTCAACCTTTGTATTTAAATTTCATAAGTGTTTTCTCTCTGTTTTTACATTTGTACAGATTCGCGGCTGTGCGTTGCCTGGGCAACGGGGAAGCTTGCTGCGGGTGGCTCCCCTCCTCCCAGCGCTGACGCGGCTGTTACAGATGCCGATGTGATGGTCAGGTGGTCAGACATCATCATGCGGCGACCTGTTTCCGGGCACCGGACGGCTCGAGTCTCACGCGGTGTTATGTGAGTATAAATTTGCTCATAATATGTGTATATCTTTTGACCTTGAAGATGGGGAAATAAATGGCTCCGAAACTTTGGTGATTAGTTCACATACCTGTGCAGTGTCTTGTTTCTCGGAGTGCCGCCTGACTGGATATATATATATATATACATGTATCTATCCGCGTGTCAGAATACATGTATCTATCCGCGTGTCAGAACGCACACACTTATAGAAGCAATTTGTGGGTGCTAGGTCAATTTATCCAGTATAAGCACCAAAAGTTCTCCAAAGAAGGTAAACTTGAGGAAACCAGCACACCACCGTTTCATTAATGTCCAAAAAACATGTATTTTAATGAAGTAGCAAAAAAGACGTCATCATATAAAAGCCATCATATAGACAAAATAATTATACTCATCTATGTGCTGTGGAGGAGTATTAGCACCATATAGAGGCAGTATATGGCCCTCCCGGTGGCCCGTTTCGGCAAGCACATAGCCTTTTTCAAGGGTCAGCCACAGAGACTAGTAGTATAATGGGGCTTAATATACCATGGTCAATGATCATAAATTACACCCACCTGTCTAAATGTACACAGTTGCCACCGGTCATAGCAACCACACTCACCTGGGGGGAACCTGTATACTCGCCCATGTTTCCGGAGGACATGCCTCTCGTTCCACCATACCGGATGTGACATCGCAGGACCGCGGCTAACAACATCCGGTTCGGCAGAACGCAGCACTGCCTACTACGGAAACTAGGGGAATAATCAGTCACACAACACAGAGAGTGAGCCGCACAACCATGGCAACCTAGTACACCACAACATATCCACCATATCTGTGCAGTACAGAACTATGGAATCCCAAGCATTTGTATACAACACATACATAAATATACTAGATAAATTACAAAATGAATATATAGAAAACTTCATATAAAAATATGGGCTAAGTATCAATTATTAAACTAGTCTCGATATTTCAAACATAACTAAAATTGAGTATTTTATTTACAGTATATATGAAAACTTAGTTGAAATATCGATTCTTAATGAGTCTGAATACCACTAACATGTTAGGAAACCTGATCCACATCCTTGTTGGACTGAATAGCATACATTGCTTTACCATTTAACTATTTAATCCTCACCCATATTTTAAATCATTGATATATAACCCTATTTAATATATTGTACTAATTCTCAAAAAAAAAAAAAAAATAGAATCATAATAAATCATGAAATATCATAACCAGCTGAAATATTGGCACACAGATTTTATAGCAAATAAATTACATAAAAATTGAATTGAACACTTAATGTGGCACTGTATCATCATAATCAGCTCATCATTACTACTATGACCTCAAAAATGGGGCAAATATGTCATCCTTCGACTTCTAAATGAAAGGAGTTAGTAGCAGTTCCTCATTGAGAACATTGGGGGACATGGAATTTAATTTGTAAATCCATTTGCATTCGCGTTGTAAAAAGGAACGGTGCTTGTCCCCTCCTCTGTGTAAGGGTGGAATATGGTCCACTGGCATAAAACGAAAGTCCTTGATCAAATGTCCACAAGAAATAAAATGTTATGCTACAGGTGGTGTACTGGCTTCAATTTTTTTCTGTTGCTTTTTTTATTGAGCTCCTATGCATACCAATTCTCTCCTTAAATATACGCATTGTTTTGCCCATGTATATTTTGTTGCAAGGGCATATAATTATGAATACAATGTATCTAGACTCAGAAGTCATTCGATGTTTTAGACTGTAAGATTTGCCTGTAACTGGATTGCAAAACTTGTCTCCAGTTTGCATAAAATGGCAATTTAAGCACTTAGCACATTTGAAAGCACCAATTTGCAAAGAAAGCCAGTTGGAACTGGTACTGACCCCTGGGCTAACATCAGAAAAAGTTAGATGCTCTTTTAAATTATGACTTCTCTTGTAACAGAATAATGGTGTATTCATACAATTACTGTTGATTACCGAGTCCGTCTGTAATATGTGTCAGTGCTTTAATATTGCTTTACGAATGTGACCGGAGGATAATGAGTATGTAGTTAGAAATATCATTCTATCCCCTAGCTCCTTCTTTGGTTTAGAAACCAGGAGTTCCTTCTCTATTGAGAGATAGACATTTGTCAATCGAATCCCGGACTTCTTGTTTGTCATATCCTCTTCGTAGGAAGTTTTGTCCCATTTTTTAAGTGCTGCTGGGAGTTCTTCAATATTAGAAGTAATTCTGACAACCCTCAATACTTAGGAGTAAGGTAGTCCCCTTTTAAGAGCAGGTAGATGGAAACTGTTCGCACACAACAGAGTATTCTTATCAGTTGGCTTTCTGAACATTTTGGTCTTAAGTTTCCCCTCCAATATGGAAACCAGGACATCTAAGAACTCAATATTATGTGGACTGCTCCTGTGTGTAAATCTAATAGAAGATTCTTTTTGATTAAGGCTGTGAATACATGCCTCTAAATCAGCAACACTTCTGTGAGGTTCTGGTTTTGTTGGTTTTGTTGTGGACTCGGGGTGTTAATAGGAGCAGACACTGAAGCAGATTTAAAAATAAACGTGAAGTTTTTAATGAGTGGCTTTTCAGACATGAATGTGGCAATACAGAAAGTCCGGGTTTAGCACTAAAGTACACTTGGGAACTGTAGTGATGCAATGGAAAAAAGTCCAGGTAGTGATAACAGAAGGCAGTCCAGTATTCCAGGTCTTGTGGGGCTGAAATGAATTGTAGGCTGAAGTGACTTGCATGCTGAAGTGATAATGTCCAGAGGAAATGTAAGTAGAGGCAGGGTACAGGGTAACAGCTGACACAGGTACTCAGGCAAGGGAGAGGCAATAGGAGGAGGTAGGGAATTCCAGCAGGGTATGGAGCAGGCCAGGTAAAGCAGACTTAGGCAGAGATCCAACAGGCAGGCGGACAAGCTCAGGAACTCTCTCTCAGCTTGCACTGAGAAACACATTGCACTAGCAATTCAAGGGAGCTCTGAACTCCCCTAAATACCCAGTGCTAAGCCGTGACTGGTCAGAGAGTGAGCATGTGACATGCCAGGATTGGCCGACTAGGTCACATGGCCAAAAGCAAGATGGCGGCGCCCATGCCAGAGCGGATCAGAAGCACCACCAGGCCTACCCAGCACAGAGTGACAATATGCCCAAACAGGATCACGCACAGCCAATGCTCCCCGCCAGGCACCAGCACCACCACCAGACACCCCCTGCCACAGCATCCTCACAGGTATCACCTGCCGACCACCATGCCAAGAAACCCTGGTCATGACAGTACCCCCCCCCCCTTATGGGTGGCCTCAGGACACTCACCAGGCTTTTCAGGATGGACAGTATGAAACTTCCTGATGAGTGCGGGAGTGTGGATGTCTCGGTCATCAGTCCAGCAGCATTCTTCCGGGCCGTAACCCCTCCAATCCAGGAGATACTGTGACACGGGACCCCTGTGGACACGGGAATCCAGGACCTGGGAGACTTCAAATTCCACGCCTCTTTCTGTCTGAACACGAGGAGGAACAGGGAGAACCTTGCAGAATCTGTTCAGGATCAGAGGTTTGAGTAGGAAAATGTGGAAGGAGTTTGGGACTTTAAAATATGAAGGAAGCTGAAGGCGATAATCCACGGGATTAATTATTTCAATGATGGAGAAGGGTCCAATAAAACATGGAGCAACTTCATTTAGGGTACTCTGAGCTGCAGGTTCCGGGTAGACAACCAAACCTGATATCCAACTTGCATGCAGGGCACCTCTCTCCATTTCTTATCTGCCTGAACTTTGTAGTGAGAGGATGCCTTCTACAAATCAGCACGTTCCTTAGCCCAATTTGATGCAAACCTCCGTACAATATCGTTCACAGCTAGAACATCAAAGGCAGGAAGGCTTTGGAACTCGGGAACTCGGGGATGGAGACCATATCCAATCTGGAACGGGGTTTGATTTGTGGAGGAATGATATGAAGCATTATGTGCAAATTCAGCCCAGGGCAATAATTATGACCAATTGCCCTGATAGGATGACATGAAGATCCTTAGAAAGGTTTCAAGGTCTTGGTTAACCCTCTCCATGTATCCATTACTTTGCGGATGGTAAGCTGTAGAGAAGTTTAATTTTACTTGCAGAACGGAACACACAGCTCTCCAAAACCTTGCCAAGAATTGAGCTCCACGATCAGAGACTATTTCTGTAGGAAGTCCGTGGAGACAAAATACATGTTGGACGAACAGATTAGCCAAATTCGAAGCAGTAGGAAGTTTCTTTAGGGGGACATAATGGACCATCTTCAAAAATCGGTCTACCACGACCCAGATGGTAGTATATCCCTGGGAACTTGGCAAATCAGTCACAAAGTCCATGGAGAGATGCGTCCATGGATGCAATGGGATAGGCAGGGGCAACAACTCACCAGCCAAGGTTTGATGCAAGGATTTGTGCTGCGCACATGAGATACACAACGAGATGAATTCCAAGACATCAGCTTTCATCAATGGCCACCAATAGGCTCTCTTCAAGAGCTCCAGAGTCTTCTGAGTACCAGAATGGCCTGCAAAGCGTGAGGACTGAGCCCAGGTGAGAAGCTGCTTCCTTAAATCCGGGGCCACAAAAGTTTTCCCAGTAGGTGGTTGCATTTGTATGGTTGCAAACACCCTTGACTCCAGCACGGGAGTACTGCGCAAAATTTCAGAACTGTTGTTGCAGGAGAGAGAGAGACCTTGATAAAGCATCTGCTTTTTGATTGAGAGCTCCAGAATGGAAGGTCAGAGTAAACTGGAAGTGAGCAAAGAATATTGCCCATCGGGCCAAGCGAGGACTTACACACTGGATATGTTTGAGGAAGAGGAGGTTCCTATGGTCGGTGAAGACAGTAAAGGGAAACTTGGCCCCTTCTAACAGGTATCTCCATTCCTTTAGTGCCAACTTTACTGCCAAGAGCTCTTGTTCTCCTATGGCATAGTTTTTCTCTGCAGGAGAATTTTTTTTAAGAAGAATCCACAAGCGTGAACTCGGTTATCTTCGTAGCGCTGGGATAGGATGGCTCCCACTGCCTCTGATGATGCATCGACCTCCAACAAGAAGGTTCTATCCAGGTCTGGATGTCTTAGAACTGGGGCTGTAATAAAAGCTTGCTTCAACAGCTGGAAGGCTGTCTCTGCCTCAGGTGACCATAGAGCAGGACTAGCGTCTTTGCGAGTCAGGGCCGTGATGGGAGCCAACAAAGAAGAAAATCCCTTGATAAAACGTCTGTAATAATTGGCAAATCCAAGCAGTCTCTGAATGGCTTTCAGAGTTTGAGGTCAGGACAAATCCAGGATTGCCTGAACCTTCTTATGGTCCATTTCTAGACTAGAACCAGAGATGATATAGCCAAGGAATGGCACATTGGGTACGCTAAAGACACATTTCTGCAGTTTGCAGTAAAGATGATTCTTCCTTAATCGAGAACACTTCCTTCACATGTTTATGATTTTCTTCTGGAGAAGACGAGAAAATCAATATATCGTCCAAATAGACAACTACTGAGATATATAGTAAATCCCAAAAAATTTCATTTACAAATCCTTGAAAGACAGCAGGGGCATTACATAATCCGAAGGGCATCACAAGGTATTAAAAATGACCATCCCTGGTATTAAAAGCGGTTTTCCATTCATCGCCTGCATGGATACGAATGAGATTATAGGCCCCTCACAAATCTAGTTTTGAGAATATGACGGATCCTTTGACTCTGTCGAATAACTCGGTGATTAAAGGAAGTGGGTACCGATTCTTGACTGTTATATCATTAAGGCCCCGATAGTCTATACATGGTCTTAGGCCTTCATCCTTCTTAGCAACAAAAGAGAACCCAGCTCTGGCAGGAGAGGTGGAAGGACGGATGAACCCCTTCTCCAAATTCTCCGGGATGTATTTGGACATAGCTTTGGTCTCTGGCAAGGATAGGGGATAGGTGCGACCATGAGGAGGCATCTTGTCTGGCAATAAATCGATTGGACAATCCCATTCTCTGTGAGGAGGTAAGATATTTGCCTTCTGTTCAGAAAAAACATCAGTAAATATTTGATATTCTTTGGGAATTGCTGGTGGTGTTAATGAGACTGTTTTCCTTACAGGTCGTATCTTGGGAAGACAGGATTTCTGACAGTCAGCCCTACATGATAGAATTTGCATAGAGCACCCATCTATCCTGGGATTGTGCTGGCGTAACCAGGGTAGTCCTAAAATGATGTCTTTAGAGGCCTCAGGAAGTACTAAGAATCTCAGAGACTCAGAATGCAATGCTCCAATATGGACCAGTGCTGGCAGAGTTTCTTTGGTGACAACTCCATTAGTCAGGGGCCACCCATCTACAGCGGTCAAGGAAATCAAATGCTTGAGAGAAGAACAAGGAATCCGTAGTTTGTCAACTGGACAGGAAGTCATGAAATGCCAGGATTGGCCGACTAGGTCACATGGCCGAAAGCAAGATGGCGGCACCCATGCCAGAGCGGAACGGAAGCACCACCAGGCCTACCCAGCACAGAGTGACAATATGCCCAAACAGGACCATGCACAGCCAATGCTCCCCACCAGGCACCAGCACCACTGCCAGACACCCCCTGCCACAGCATCCTCACAGGAATCACCCACCGACCACCATGCCGAGAAACCCTGGTTATGACAACTTACCCTCCAAATCAAAAAAAGGTCATCTATAAACCTAAAATAACAATCAATAAACTTGGAAAATATGGTGTCTGCGGTAATGTAGGTGGTCTCATAAATGTAAATGTACAGATTTGCATAAGTTGGGGCCATATTTGACCCCATAGCAGTACCCTTTAATTGTAAATAAAAGGCGTTATTAAATAAGAAGTACTGTTTAATGTAAAATAACAACCATTAGTAATAACAAAAAATCCACCGGAGGGCCGTTAAACCATGTACTATCAGAGATCATCTTCCTTACCTCCTCTAGACCCTTTTCATGGTCTATGTTCACATAGCAATTAGATACATACAAGGATACCAGTAAACAATTTTTTAACTGCCTTAGTTTGAGTAAAAAATCAGTAGTGTCTCTTAAGTAATATGGTGTCTTCTGTACAACATATTTTAAGTGATAATCACAATATTGAGAGAGTGTTTGACTAAGAAAACCCTGGGATGAAATTATAGGCCTTCCAGGGGGCGAAGTCATTGACTTTTTGGTAATATATAGAGAAGAGGAATTTTTGGATGATCCTGAGTTAGAAAATGTATATCTAACCAATTGTTGTTAAATCTAAGCTGGATAATGGAATCAATTTTGTATTTGTAGATACCCGTCGGGTCAAAGGACAATTTTTTGTAGCAAGAGGTATCGGACAATAGGCTTAGCACTTCATTGACATAGTCCATCTTATTTAGTACTACAACGCCTCCACCTTTGTCAGCGGGGCGAATTATTATTTCAGAATTTTTTTTATATTTTTAATAGCTTCGATCTCTACTTTCTTCAAATTCTGATTAAATTTGCCCTGTCGTCTAATAAAAGGTAGAGTATCTCTCTTTACCAATCTGACAAAAGTCTCTATAGAGGCATTGTTAGAGGGAGGATCGAATTGACTTTTAGGTTTAAATGGTAGATCTGTTCTATATTGGTTAGTGTTAATAGTCTGTTTATTGAAATAATCTTTAAGCCTCAACTGTCATTGAAATTTATAAAGTTCAGTTTCCCATTGGAAATCTGTTTGTTTATATGTTTGAACAAAGGATAATCCTTTTGATAGAACAGCTTGTTCTGCATCGAAAGTTTGTATCTGGACAAATAAAATACTACTACTTCCTCGCTCCCCTCTTTGATTTTTCGTGTGTTCTTTTTATGCTTGATGCCCCCTCTTCTAGTTGGTCCTTCTCTAATTTGTTTTTGCAGCGGCTGTAGGCATTTCCCCTTAAAAAAGAACCCCTAGATGAAGAAGAGTGATCAGAGTCGCTCAAGGACGTATGGGAGTCT
This sequence comes from Taudactylus pleione, assembly GCA_031769625.1. NCBI lineage: Eukaryota > Metazoa > Chordata > Amphibia > Anura > Myobatrachidae > Taudactylus > Taudactylus pleione. Next base: position 37,358,291 of record JAUIMM010000094.1, read on the forward strand.
ATGTCAGTAAATGCTGTATTTTTATTGCTCTTTTTATTGTATTGCCCACCTCATAGGTATGCATAGGAGCTCAATTAAAAAAGCAACAGAAAAAATTGAAGCCAGTACACCACCAGTAGCGTAACAGTTTATTTCTTGTGGACATTTGATCAAGGACTTTCGTTTTATGCCAGTGGACCATTTTCCACCCATACGCAGAGGAGGGACAGACACTGTTCCCTTTTACAACGTGAATGCGAATGGATTTACAAATTAAAATCCATGTCCCCCAATTTTCTCAATGAGGAACTACTACTAACTCCTTTCATTTAGAGGTCTAAGGATGACATATTTGCCACATTTTTTAGGTCATAGTAGTAACGATGAGCCGATTATGATGATACAGTGCCACATTAAGTGTTCAATTAAATTTTTTTATGTAATTTATTTGCTAAAATCTGTGTGCCAATATTTCAGCTGGTTATGGTATATCATGATTTATTAATGATTCTGTTTTTTTTAGTATTTATTTATTTTTTTTTTTAGAATTTGTACAATATACTAAATAGGGCTATATATCAATGATTTAAAATATGGGTGAGGATTAAATAGCTAAATGGTAAAGCAATGTATGCTATTCAGTCCAACAAGGATGTGGATCAGGATTCCTGACATGTTATGTATTCAGACTCATTAAGAATCAATATTTCAACTTATCAGATATACTGTAAATAAAATACTCAAGTTGTAGTTATGTTTGAAATAGAGACTAATTTAATAATTCATACTTAGCCCATATTTGTATATGAATTTTTCTATATATTCATTTTGTAATTTGTCTAGTATATTTATGTATGTGTTGTATACAAATGCTTGGGATTTCATGGTTCTGTACTGCACAGATATGGTGGATATGTTGTGGTGTACTAGGTTGCCATGGTTGCGTGGCTCACTCTCTGTGTTGTGTGACTGATTATTCCCCTAGTTTCCATAGTAGGTGGTGCTGCATTCTGCCGACCGGATGTTGTTAGTCACAGTCCCGCGATGTCACATCTGGTATGGCGAAACAAGATGCATGTCCTCCGGAAACATGAGTGAGTATACAGGTTCCCCCCAGGTGAGTGTAGTCGCTGATGACCGGTGGCAGCTGTGTAGGTGGATGTAATTTATGATCATTGACCATGGTATATTAAGCCCCATTATGCTACTGGTCTCTGTGGCTGACCCTCGAAAAAGGCTATGTGATTGCTGAAACGGGCCATCAGGAGGGACATATGCTGCCTCTATATGCTGCTAAAACTCCTCCACAGCACATAGATGAGTTTTTTTATTTTATCTATATGATGGCTTTTATATGATGACGTCATTTTTGCTACTTCATCAAAATACATGTTTTTTGGACATTAATGAAATGGTTGTGTGCTGGTTTCCTCAAGTTTACCTTCTTTGGAGAACTTTTGGTGCTTATACTATATATACAGTATATATATATATATATATTAGGGATGTGCAGGCTTGGATTAGTTCGGATTCTCCCGCCAATTACAGATAATTTCTGCCTAAAATCTGGTCTCAGAAAGAGGCAAAATGTCATCTTTAATGGAGAAACATGATGATTACAGGACAAAAGTCTGTGAAAGATGATTTTTGTCCATGAAAGATGACGTTTTGCCTCTTTCTGAGACCCGATTTTTGGCGGGGAAAATCCAAACTAATCTGAGCCTGCACATCCCATATATATATATATATATGTATAGAAAGACTGCACAGACACCCCAATTGCAATCAGCAGGGGGCGCTCCACTAGACTCCAAGTTCCAAATGTAGAGAATCCAGAGACTCACCACAGACATATAAGAAAGGCAAGCACAAATGTATTCACTCACATACATAGCAGAAGTCGACCTTTATCAAGACCAGACAAATAGAGACACCACCTAGAGACATATTCCCCACTCTCCCACAGCCAGCTTATTTAGCAGTCCCAATCAATTCAAGGGACTGCTCATTCAGGACCAGGAACTCAGACATCCCCGGGACCGGAAGTAGCCAATAACATACTTTATAGATATCACATCAGTGTGAATTATCAACCAGCCACTGTGGCATATTATATACTGTACCTAGTGTCGAGAACCTGCTATAAAGAGAAAAGCGCTCACCCAAAATCATTCAATAATCAGTGTTCACGATGCCTCTGGAAGTGTCATGTGTTCCAACAAGTGGAACGCACCACAACTGGAAGAGACACGAGTGGCGCTGATGTTGATTTTTTTTGAGATGGTGAAAGTCTCTCTCTCTCTCTCTCTCTCTCTCTCTCTCTCTCTCTCTCCTCTCTCTCTCTCTCCTCTCTCTCTCTCTCTCTCTCTCCTCTCTCCTCTCTCTCTCTCTCTCTCCTCTCTCTCTCTCTTTCTCTCTCTCTCTCCACACAGTACTGTGCAAAAGTTTTAGGCAGGTGTGGAGAAAATGCTGCAAAGTAAGAATTTAAAAAAAAAAAAGTAGTTGATAATTTATTTTTATCAATTAATAAAATCCAAAGTGAATGAACAGAAGAGAAATCTAAATCAAATAAATTTTTGGTGTGACCACACTGTGCCTTCAAAACAACATACATTTTTTTAGGTACACTTTCACACAGTTTTGGAAGGAGCTCAGCAGGTAGGTTGTTCCAAACATCTTGGAGAATTAACCACAGATGATCTGTGGATGTAGGCTTGCTCAAATCCTCCTGTCTCTTCATGTAATCCCAGACAGACTGGATGATGTTGAGATCGGGGCTCTGTGGGGTCCATATCATCACTTCCAGGGCTCCTTGTTCTTCTTATGCTGAAGATAGTTCTTAATGACATTAGCTGTATTTTTGGGATTGTTGAAGCTGCAGAATAAATTTGTAGCCAATAAGACGCCTTCCTGCAATGCATACAATTATGCAGAAACTGCAATTTGTACATAATCTTATGAAACATAATGCTTGTTAAATAGGATCCATATTCTTAAAATAAACTGGTAGAATGCCAAGAGCATACTAATAACTATGCAAAATATATGTATTTTACTTGTATTTTAAAATGTAATAAAAAAGGAATTGCAAAGCCCACTGCGGAGGGTTCTTTATAGCTTTCACAGCATTGATTATGGGGTTTTTTGCTATCTCAATGTTGTCATCTGAGCTATAAATATCTAATTAGGAATGGAGCTTTTACTATATCCTTTCAATCATTTCCCCTAGATGCAGTGGGGGGTAGAGGCTATTTTACATTGATAAATTGGTCTATCAAGTCGTAGGTTCTGACCTTTTCCAGCAGTAGAAATTTAGTTCATGTGCTCATATATATAGAGGTATAAAATATTCTCAATATTGTGAGGATTAAGTATTTTATATACATGAATCACTTGACTTCACATGTAATATTTTAAGTATGCTGATGATAGAGAACTGATTTTTGTTTGCTTGTTTTTTTTTTTTTCTGTAAATAAAGAGCAAACTACAGTACTTTCAAAACAATCTAAACCATTGTTTGTATTCTCTGGAGCCTACATTAAACCTGGAAATGACTGTCACAATCTGTGCACTTATTTTGTACTGGAAAAAAAATTTAATCTTGCATATACCTTAGAAAATGTATTGCAATTATTAGACACATTCCATTTTATCACCAGAAACAAGTGCAAAAGTCCAGGGAAGATGGGAAAACAAAATTCATATATAAATGTGGTGGCTTTTCCACCAGTAGGCACTTGCAAATTATCACTTTTCTACATGATTACAAGGGCTCTTGTATATTCGCTACCACAATTAATGGATGTTTCAAGAATCTATCTTCTCATTTTAGGATTTAATACTTTAATGAGGAACATTGATGTCCTGCATACCTTTGGGCTAAATCATTGTGAATGGTACATTTAGGATAATAAAAAAAAACCTCCCTAGTTAAAATGTTGTAGCCCATAGGGTGGTACAACATTTTAAATTTAAAATAAATAAGTGCTGGCTTTAGAAGTGGAGTTGTTGCCCATAGCAACCAGATTGTAGCTATTATCTATTAGAAGGTGCTAGATAAACAATAAGTAGAATCTGATTGGTTGCTATGGGCACTTTAGTTAATATACACCCTAGGCTCTCAAGGATAAAAGGCACCTAAAGCATTGAATGAGTGTCATAATGTCACGAAGTTAGTGTTTTAAATGTTTCCACTGCACAAGGTAAGTCATGGAACAATAGCATCTGGCAGCTTGTTACCTATGAAGCTGATGGCTGTTATACGTTTGGTTTGTGATGCTAGACTATGATGTCACAGCCCAGCACCACACTTCCAGTCTGAGAAACATAAGCTGCTCTGTCACCCTCCATCTACTAAGGCAAGACACAAGGAGACAGTGTCGGACTGGAGCACGAAGGGCCCACCGGGGGAATGCAATGGTAGGGGCCCATGCTTTGGGGTGTGGCCAGTTACCACAGGGGATGGGGTCAGCCCCCACAGAGGCTTGGACAGACAATGGAGACCATGTAACTGACCCTATAATAGAGTAACAATATATAAATCAAGTGTACAGTCTGAAACCTGACATTAGAGCAAGTGGTTGGGCCCCAAGGCAGTCGGGCCCACCGGGGATTTCCCCTGTACCCCTGTGGGCCAGTCCAACCCTGCAAGTAGATGGAAGGCATGGGGGCTGGGGGTGTCCTGGGCATTTAGCTTTTGCCAGTCCTGCTATTTATGGATTACATTTATAAATAAGCATGTGAATGTGTCATTTTTTCACACTGTGTCTGTGATGTGTGGTTTCTCCATTAAAATCCATTCAAAACTTTGAGTGTGTTCCTTTGTAATTGTAATAGTGGGCTACAACTCATATGGCAAATTCCCCTTTGTCAGAAATATATATTTTTTGCTGCATTTCCCTTATAATAATGTATTTAGATTTATATAGGGTTTATAGCTCAACATGAGTATTTTGCAGCTCTACAAGGAGCAGAAAAGGTAGAGAGTAAGCCTAGCTGCAAAATGCTATCGTTTTCTAGGCCTGTGTTGCTAACTTTAGTGTTATCATCTGTTTCACCAGGTAATAAAATAGCAACATTTTTATTTCATGTGCTGCATCTCACTGTAGCAAGCATCCACTCATTTCTGGCTTTGTTAGCTGCGATGACCGTGTATTACACCACTGGGTAATAAATGTTCACCATTTTTATTCTGCAAGCCCTAAGGGTGGTGTTACACAGGTACTTTGAATAATAGCGCTCTTCCAGTTAGAAAACTGCTTGTATTCATAGCGATCAGTTGCTGCTATGGTAATAAGTTGAAGTAAATGGGGAATGCTCCTCTCCTGTCACATGAGAGCAATTAAATTCTAAAGTCACTGCATACAATATTTTCTGAGCTTAATCGCTTCCTAGATGAGAAAAGCATTTTCCCCTTAAATTCAGCTTGTCATGACAGGAGTAGTTGATCGCTATGATCACTAGCTGGCAAAGAAACTGGGTGACACTACCATTATGACCAGCATTTTGTAACTAAGCATAATGTATACATTTCTGCTGCAGTTTCCTCATAATAATGTATTTAGATTTCTATAGGGTTTTATAGCTCAACATGAGTATTTTGAAGCTCTACAAAAGCAGAAAAGACAGAGTTAACCTAGCTGTAAAATGCTAGTGTTTTATAGGCCTGTCTGAGTCGCTAACTTTAGTGTTAACATCTGTTTCACTGGATAAACAAATAGTAGCATTTTTTTACATCTGCTGCATCTCACTGTAGCATGCATCTACTCATCTCTGGTTTTGTTAGCTGTGATGACACTATAATACACCACTGGATAATGAATGGTCACCATAGTCAGTGTCTCGCCTCTTTCCGTCTGTATATAGATATTGTCTTATTGGGAGGTAGTTGAAATAGCAGCGTGCGGGATGCCGGCGCTCAGAATGGTGGTGCAGGAATCCAGACACCAGTCAGAATCCCGGAGCTGGCATCCTGACAGTAAGTAGTGGGGTTAGGGGGGGGGTTAGGGTTAGAAGTTATGGCTAGGCACTAGGGGGAATGGTTAGGTTTAGGCACTAGGTTGGAGGGATGATTAGGGGTAGGGTTAAGGGTAGTGTTAGGATACTTACCTATAGGTTGGGATGCCAGCATCAGGATTTGGACTGCCGGGATCCTGAGCCTCCGGCATCCCATTCCCAACCTGTGTATATATATATATATATATATTGTGACACAGTTAGGTGAGGGGGTCCCTCTCCTGGGTAGAGGACTCCTTCCTTTCACACACAGCAGCTGGGAAACAGTACGCCAGACTGGATGCAAGTACAAGCTGGTCGGCACCAGTCTTTATTGTGCAATGTCAGAAATAACACAAAGAAAACATAAATGTAAATCCTAGCCCTGTCGGGGCACTAACTTCACAGGTAGTTCCCTCACTACCAGAACCTGGCAGGGCCTAATGCCCTCACCAGCAACAAAAGCACAGCACAACACTTACAGTTAGGTTTTCAAGTGTCTCTGAGCAAACTCCCTGTCTGCTCTCCCAGGTGAGACAATCAGCCCTCAACACACTAGGCTTATATTGGCCACTCTCAGGTGGAAACCCTAACAAGCCTGTTACCAGGCTAAGAGAACCAAAACCTGGAGTGGCCTTGGGTGGAGCCCTCCCTCTCCTCTCACCCACAACCCCCAGGTCCCAAACCGGCTTTTCAAAAAGCCGAGACTCAAGCCTGCTACACTGCAGACTTTCTCCTGGGGATTTTAAACACATAGGACAGGAATCTGGGATAAATGTCCCTGCCACAGACCACTTTACCAGTGATCCTATCACATATGCCCCCCCTTTGTTTCGACCTATGGGGCGGAACAACTGAAGCCCCCAAACAATGAATGCGTGACAACGCGTCTGCTTTAAACAACAGGCCCCCTGGCCTGTGTTCCACCGAAAATTTTAAAGTTTGTAACGCCCACTTTATGGCCAACGCGTCCTTCTCCACTGTGGCACCAGGTAGGCATTGAATTTTGAAACACTGTTCAACTTTCGGAAGTCATTGCAGAAACGCACACTCCCATCGGGCTTTGGAATCAACACAATGGGACTTGACCATTCACTATGTGATACTTCAATAACCCCTAACTCTAGCATATTTTTAATTTCTTTCGACACCGATGCTCTTGGTGCTTCTGGTAACCTATAGGGCTTTAGATTAACTTTAACCCCTGGGTCAGTGATGATGTCATGTTTAACGACCGAGGTTTTCCCAGGTACGTCAGAGAACAGCACCCTATTTCTAACCAGAAACTCCTTGACCTCTCGTTGTTGAATTGCCGACAGGGTTTTTGCCACTGTCACTTCGGGAACTAAGGGCCCTGGACTTACTGGAGGGGCTCGGACAGCCGACAGTACCGTTCTATCTTTCCAGGGCTTTAACAGATTTATATGGTATATCTGTTCCGGCTTTTTTTCCCCGGCTGGTAAACTTTGTAATTGACCTGTCCCACTCTTTCTAAGATTTCAAATGGCCCTTGCCATTTAGCCAAAAGTTTATTTTCCACAGTTTGAACCAACACTAACACTCTGTCCCCAGGAGCAAAGCTGCGTAACCGAGCATTGCGGTTGTATACTGTGCCTGTTGAGCCTGTTTCAGGTGCTCTCTCACTATCGGCACCTCTATAATAGGCAATGGAACTAGTGGTCCCTTAAAACGTGGTCTGGGAGCATGATATTGACACTCAGGGCAGGATGCGCAAAAGTCAGATACCTCTTTATGAAGCCCGGGCCAGAAAAACCTCTGCATTATTCGCTCAGTGGTTTTCTCTACCCCTAGATGACCTGCCGTTATACGACCATGGGCCAGATCCAACACTGTTCTTCTGTAGGCTTTGGGAACTATTAGTTGTTCCACAACATCTTCCCCCTTCTTAGTCACCTGATATAACCAATCCTGACACATTGCCATGTGGGGATAGGACAAAGGACTATCAGGGTCTATGGGTTTGCCATCAACTACTTTTACATTCTCCCTGGCTTTTACCAAAGTAGGGTCATTCAACTGCTCCACGGCAAAGACCTCTCTTCTGACCTCTAAATCAGGCAGATGATCCACTGGCCCAACAACACTTCCCACCTCAATCAGCACATCAGTTGGCGGGCCACTGTCACGATCCGCATTCTCTAGTTCGCCAACCATAGTAGGAAAAGGGATTAACTCTGACTCAGAAGAAACTCCCTCCTCCACTATATCGACAACCTTCTCAAGTGGACCGGGGTTGTTCACTTCTGGAACAAAACGGCTTTCCCACAATTTCCAGAAGTGAGCAAAGTCTCTCCCCAATATTGCATCGTACATCAGACCAGGCACCAAACCCACAGAAACTATAGCAGAGCCACATGGTGTCTCAATGTTCACCTCGGCAGTAACATAATATCGATTATCCCCATGTATGCAGGTCACATCAAAAGTTTTCCCCTTATGCCTTGAGGGGTTCACCAGCTCAGCTTTTATAAGTGTCACCACGCTACCAGAGTCTAACAGTGCCTCTACTCGGTTGCCATCTACAGTGAGTACACACATGTGCTTATCAGTCTCAGCCTACCGGTCAGCCATACAGGCTGTCTGTGCAAAGAAAGACCCCCTGCGGTAGACATGAGCAGTATCACATTGCATAGGTTCAGTTGTAAGTGAACGATTAGCGGAAATATGGCCGAAGTCACCACACCGGAAACACTGAATCATATTAATGTCTAGTCGTTTACGGGGCAAGAACCTTCCTGGCCTGGCAGGCCTGTCTCCAGGTTGTACACCCTCAGTCTTAGGTACATCCCACCACCCAGCACCCTTCTCCCCTGGAACAGTCTTACCAGTGTCTGTGGGAGTTCGCCGGTGCACCATTGGGGCTTGGTGGGGCATACTCCTCAGCTCCTCAGCTGCCACGTACCTCTCCACTAGCTCGACCAACGGGTCCGTGGTCTTAGGGTCTGCATGGCTCACCCACTTGCACAGAGTCGCGGGTAATGATCGCAGGTACCGGTCCATCACGACCCTTTCCACGATCTGTGGTCCCGGCAGCGTCTCGGGCTGTAGCTATTTTGAGGACAGATGGACGAGGTCATGCATCTGTGAACGTGGAGGCTTGTCCATATGGAACTCCCAGCGGTGGACCCGTTGGGCACGAACAAAGGTGGTGACTCCCAAGCGAGTTAGGATCTCCTGTTTTAGTTTTTTATAGTCCTTGGCATCAGCCAGGCATAAGTCGAAATATGCTTTTTGTGGCTCCCCAGACAAAAAAGGTGCCACCAGACTTGCCTACTGCTCCTGGGGCCAACTCTCCCTTTCGGCCGTTCTTTCAAATGCGGCGAGATAGGCCTCCACATCATCGCCCGAAGTCATCTTTTGGAGGAAGTGACTGGCTCGTATGGAGTGAGTGGTGGTGTGAGGACCAGTATTAACATCTCTGGGCCGGGCGACCAGGTGCTGTACCACCTCTCTTATGGCCTGGCTGTTTACCGCTAAGGCCTGGCGGGTTTCCTCAATGGTGACCTGTTGAAGTCTGTTAGTCTCCTGCTGAGCTCTGGTAGCTTCCTGCTGAGCTCTGGTAGATTCCTGCTGAAGTTGGTTCATCTCCTGCTGAAGTTTGTTCGTCTCCTGCTGAGCTCCTGTAGCTTGGAGCAAGGCCTTAATAATTTCCTCCATTTTGTTCTGGGGTGTAGGTTGGAAGCTGAACCTTGCCTCTCTGAGCATTGGCTGAGGCCTCCTCTATGGGACTTCAAGGACACAGTGTTATTTCCACACTCACAAATTGGGTGTCTGTCCCTTTAATTTTTAAACGGAAAGTTTTCCTCTTGCTGCAACTTCAGTGTGTGTGGTTGCCCGCATTCTCTACCATATTGTGACACAGTTAGGTTAGGGGGTCCCTCTCCTGGGTAGAGGACTCCTTCCTTTCACACACAGCAGCTGGGAAACAGTACGCCAGACTGGATGCAAGTACAAGCTGGTCGGCGTCAGTCTTTATTGTGCAATGTCAGAAATAACACAAAGAAAACAAAAACGTAAATCCTAGCCCTGTCGGGGCACTAACTTCACAGGTAGTTCCCTCACTACCAGAACCTGGCAGGGCCTAATGCCCTCACCAGCAACAAAAGCACAGCACAACACTTACAGTTAGGTTTTCAAGTGTCTCTGAGCAAACTCCCTGTCTGCTCTCCCAGGTGAGACACTCAGCCCTCAACACACTAGGCTTATATTGGCCACTCTCAGGTGGAAACCCTAACAAGCCTGTTACTAGGCTAAGAGAACCAAAACCTGGAGTGGCCGTGGGTGGAGCCCTCCCTCTCCTCTCACCCACAACCCCCAGGTCCCAAACCGGCTTTTCAAAAAGCCGAGACTCAAGCCTGCTACACTGCAGACTTTCTCCTAGGGATTTTAAACACATAGGACAGGAATCTGGGATAAATGTCCCTGCCACAGACCACTTTACCAGTGATCCTATCACAATATATATATATATATATAATATATATATATATATATGTTTCATGAACAATAGTCATAGTTTTATTGTCATATAATCATGCACCATAGCATAACCCAAATACCTATGCATAACTAACCATACCCTGCTTTCATTACGTATCCCTGCATTAACACTGACATAATGCAGCATCCCACACAGCCAATCAGCTGCGAGACAGCAGGTGGGACCATATACAATGCACCTATCAGATACAATTTAAGAGTACAAGCACAAAACACAGTGATGTCATCATTGAAAGAGGCAAGATTGTTGAAACACTTTGGACTGATGGGCGGACACTCCGCCATACAGAACAGACAGCTGTACTCACTCTCTGGCCGGAGAGAGACACAGTCACTTTAAACATTGTGAGTAAGTAAAATAGCAGTTGACAGGATGCCAACACAGATACTGTTCATACACACCGGTAATCATCCAAAAAGAACAAATAACCTGCCACTACAACCCTCCTGTGTCCACCAAGCACCCCAGTAGTGAACAAGAGACACAACAGAGACCACCAGTCACCGCAATAGTGATCACTAGTCATCAGTAATCACACCAGAGGAATATAGCCCAAGCTATACGAAGGGGGTCCCTAAAGAATTACCCTACTACACAAATACTGGGTCCTCATTATTAGTGGGACTATACCTGTCAATGACAGATATATAAGTTAAGAGTGATCCCTATCGAAATCTACCTGAATAAGAGCATGTGACTCATAAACTCAATAAAGACTATTTGACCACTAACATTTTTGCATTTGACTCATGCATTTGAGTGCAGTGACCCAATTTCCATTTTATATCAGACATAAGCAAACGCAGGGGGGGAGGAACCCCCCCACCCAGCCCACACCATGATAACAATAGAAATAGTATTATAATAGAATTTTACAAGTGCTGCATGTTCTTCTCAGTATCACAAGGGGGTGCACTGCTATAGACCATATAGACCATCAATAGGGCTAATTATTAATACTATATAAAAATACACTATCCAGTGCATAACAAGACCAATATGTACATATATGTCCAGGGCAGTGCTTGGTTATTTTTTCTGCTCCCCCAGACTCCTAGACTTGCTCCAATGCTCTGGAATGGTGCCCCATTTGGAAACCCCCTCTAGAAATCCTGCATTTAAGGGCCATTTGGGGGAGGTAACAGGGTGTGAGTGCTATTTGTAATTTGTAGTCATGGTCACATGACCACTGACAATAGTAGTGTAAAATCAATGCTTATGTCAGTGTTTCCCAACTCCAGTCCTCAAGGACCCCTTAACAGTGCATATTTTACAGATCTCCCCAGTGTATTTAGTAATGAAAATGTGATAACCTGTCAAAAGTGAAATAATTAGCACCACCTGTGGATTTTTTAAAATGTGTCAGCCAGTAATGAATATACCTGTGCACCAACTAGGAGATATGTAAAACATGAACTGTTAGGGGTCCCTAAGGACTAGAGTTTGGAAATACTGGCTTATGTAAACCCTGTTTGATCAACATATTACCTCCCTTCTTACCATCATGCTAACCAACTAGTTACATTAATAGAACAGTTAGAGGACCATGACTTTGGAAGCCCACAGCACTTGGGGCAGTTCTTGGAGAAGATGAAGGTCTGTTAGACACTACGCCTTGACACTGCCAGAGCTAATCCCTATCTGATTAAAGACTCTATACAACCAGTCTGTACACTTGACAGGTGTGCAATAAAATATGACAACTTGTCATAATGGAGAAAATCTCTACATACAGTACCTGGACTTTAGAACCCATGAAATCACCTCAAACCAACATAGTCATAAGAATAGTGAACTGTAAAACCACCTTTGGCAGTTTGCACAGTTTCTATTTCATTTACCCAACAAAACTCAATGTGCATTTATCCTTCCTGAGCATACTGGAGTTCCTGGGGTTGACCTCATTATCCTTCTCCTTCCCATACTCTGACCAGTATCTCCTTTCTTTTTACCTCACCTTGCCTCATGCAATCCCACGTATGTTTGAAACAAATAAAACACGACCCTGGCACTCAAAACAGACCTTCCACCTGCAAAACCTCTTGTACCACTGAAATTCCAATGGAGAAAATCTTGCTCCAATGCAGATGCTTCTCCAATACAAATTTATCCTGCCTTCTTACTACACTACTCTCTCTTTCTTTCACCAAACAAACCTACCTGAGGTCTCTAATATACAACCCCATTTGCCTGTTTTTCATGGTCAAGTCACCTCTGCACAACCACACTATATTTTCTTTCCCCCCTCACTGCTCATGAATTTGCCACCTACTTCAATGGCTAAAGCAATACTGTCCATCAAGAGATCACCTTATATTTATCACACTTCACTCACCTTCTTATTCTCAGTTCTTTCACTACTATTAGTGAATTGAAGGTTTACACAATCTTCTATCCACACTCAAACTGACACCTTCAATTCCATTCCATCCCAACTCACAATCCACACAGGACCCCGTTGCTTGTCAGCACCTTGCTCACCTCTTCAACCTGTCTATTATCACTTTAATATTCCCTTCCCTCAAATACAGTATATGCTAATTATTACAAGAAACCATCTCTCAACCCTTTTTCTCCATCCAATTTTATTCTAAACTACATGAATATCTAAATAAAACTACCTGACCCACTTTTTCCATTCCTTCTCTTGCACATCTGTATTAAGTTTTCTACCATCTGTACTCCACCAAGTCTACTCTCAGTGACCATTGTTCAACTCTTGGCTAAATTGTGGGGTCAATTCACTATCTTAGCCTTTGTAGCCCTTATAATACCTGATTCACTTTCTTCCTATTGGAACTCCTTCAGTGTCTCTACATTTAACAAATCCTCTACCTCTTTTGGGGTACCTGAAGGCTCTATTATTTGTAATATGAGTTTCTACTAACAACTCCCTGCTGATAACACATAAATCTACATCTCCTCCTCTAGCCACTCCGTCTCTCTTAACCACTTAACTGATGATTTTTTTCCAGCAATACCGGTCAGAAATTGCCGGGTCCACAGGAGATGACATGTGTAGAATGCATTTCCTATTCAAAAACACAGGGGGGCGGTCACAAAATGTCATATAAAGCACAGTTGACTGTGTTTGCATCAGTTAAGTGGTTAAACTATGTGTCAAACTGCCTCTTTGCCATCTCCCCCTGAATGTCAATATGCTACCTAATTCTTAGTATGTCCAAAAGAAAGCTCATCATATTACTCTTTTGTAGTGTTATATATAAAAACCGCACCATGTGTAAACCCTCACCAAGTATGCTGATCTCTGTTTTTCTCTAAGTTTGAATTCCAGAACCCCATTCGCCTAGGTACCAGTAATGAAAAGTAAAGGGTGCGAACCACTCAATGGTGAAAACCACTCATTGGCTGAGAGAGGCGGAGGCCTGCCTCTCTCAGCCAATAAATGTTCAGCCCTTGCATTTCTATGGGAAATGCAGCAGCTGAGCCCTCATTAACAAGGTGCCATCCTTAGAGGATGGTACCTGTCCATGGGCTGGGGTATTTCCGGTTTGTTTTTACTGAAGACCTGTATGTCTAGTGAAGAAGACCAGAACCAGGGTAGGTAGGTATGGATTTTTTTTAAAGGTGTTGTGGATGCTGCTGGACAAGTGGACGTGAATGGCTACAAGGATTAGATTATGCATGAGTGTGACTGTATGTTTTAATAAAATTATATTTTCATGGCGTTTTAGTCATCTTTATTTTAATATCTATTTTGCAGGTGAACTAGAGGTACCATTGGGCCCTTATTGCCCCACATGCTGGTACATGTGGTTCTCCAAGTACCAGCATGCGGGGGAGGCTTGCTGGGACCTCTAATTCTCCAGTAAAAGACAATATTATTAATATATTTTGTTTTATATACAAACAATGTAGGGATCCCCCCGTATTTAGCACAACCAGCACTGGGCTCAGAGCTAGTCCTGGTTCTGGAAATATTATTATATATATATATATATATATATATATATATATATATATATATGACAGTTGTTATTCAATTAGGTCCCACAACATTTAAACCTGTCGCTCTAATGATTGGAAATGTCAGCAGAGAACACACTACTGAAAATTCATAAACATAGTGACCACTATTCCCAATTCAAAGTGGACAGAATAGTGTATCATACAGTCAGAAATTCCTTATGATATACAGTATATATATTATAAGGGCACTTATATTAAGGCTGAATCGAACAAAAACATAGTTCTCCCATAGAGAATTCCTGAAAGGGGGGCATGGCGTTTAAAGGGCTACACCTCAAAAGCTATTGGACGTACCGAGCTAAAATTTGGCATGGACGGATAGAACTGTTGCTCGGTGCTGCTTGCCAGATTTCAGGGCAAAAAAAAATTTAAAAATGAGGATTTGGTCTGCTGTAGCCTATGGGAGATTTTTGAGAAGGCATAAGTCAGGGTATAGGCTGAATTTAGACTTGGGGTTTGTTTTATTACGTAGCTCTTGTTCCAGTGTAGGACCTTTTGGGGTTTAAGTAATTGAGAAAGTTACAGTTTTTAAATTATTACATCACAAATGCCCCATTATATAGATAGAGAACTTCAACTTGTGGTGCAGCCTCAGTAGGTGCCTCCTGCAGGGGTTGTACTGTGGCTTCACTTGGGTGCACAAAGATGGCTGTCCTTTGTGGGCATTAGCGGTACTGGGACCCGAGGGAGGTAGTAGGCATTAGCGGTGGCTGCGGCAGGGACCTGGCTTAGGTGCTGGCGTTAGCAGCAGTGGGACCTGACGGTGATGCGGGCATTGGCGGTGAGAATTGGCAGCAGTGATGTGTTGGCAGCAGGCCTGCACCCGAGAGGATTCTGGACCTCATTCAGAGCTGGTCGCACAGAGCGTGCAGTCAGTCTGAATGAGGGGAGGACCTCTTGAATTTTCAAGACGTCCTCCTTTGCAGTGGTAAGGCTGTGGGTTAACACCCACAGCCTTATGACCACCTAAGGTGATGGTCGCGATGGTCAAGAACATCGTGACCATCGGGGCTTACGACGAGACCCTAGGGTAGGGTCTCCCTTGTCGTAAGCCCCGGAGAGCTTTCGGCTCTGTCTGAGCCGGAAGCTCTCCACTGACATCACTAGTGATGTCAGTGGGGCCGCCCCCAAATGGTAGGCGTTCCCATGGGAATGCCCCCATTTGGGCTGCCACCCCCCTGGCCCACCTTCCAAACGGGGCGAGCTGTCTATCAACATCGACAGCTCACCCCCTTTGGATTGAGACCCGCTACGACCGGCGCTGTTGGCTGGCGCCATCGTGCGCATGCTCTGTGGGGGGCCATCGACCCGGTCCGAGTGCATCGGTGCTAACGACCGGGTCTGAATGACCCCCTCAGTCCCTGCCAGCCATTTTTCAGAGTTTGGCAGCAGAAATTCAAAGATGGCTACCACAAGCCAATCACGGCTTGCAACATCATCACAAAGTTTGGCAGCGGTGCCCATTTCAAAAATGGCACCTCAGCACCATTTTTGAAATTCAAAGATAGCCATGATGAGCCAATCATGGCTTGTGATGCCATCGCCCCACCCCCATGGCTAGCTTATTTATGCCAGCGTGAGGTAGCGGCATAGCAGTCCAACGGCAGGGAGGGAGCGCAAAGAGCAACCGAAGAAAGTAGACGAACAAAGTCCTAATGGGCGGCGGTCATGCAAAAGAGCTCAAAAGGCTGCCACCCACTAGGTGAAAAGGATACCAGAAGCCCTGGGGAGGTGGCAGCCGCACAAAAGAGCTAAATGGCTGCCACCCCCAGGCAAAGATGATGGAAGCTCTGCGGATTGGAATCCACCAGGCAAAGAAACCGGAAGCCCAGGCGGTTTGGCACCCGCCAGGTAAAGATGATGGAAGCCCTGAGGCAGCGGCAGTCCCATAAAAGAACTAATTGGCTGCCGCCCCCTAGGTGATGATGCAGTAAAACAAACTTTTAAAATATTAAAGTGTATTGTGTTTATTTTAATATTTTCCTTACAGGTGGATTACAGGTGCCAGTGGGTCCGTAATGCCCTGCATGCTAGTTCTTGTGGTTCTTCAACTACCAGCATGTGGGGGAGGCTTGCTGGGACCTGTGGTTCACCTTCAAATATTTTTTGCATTAAACTTTACACAATCAACCCAGCACCCACCGCCCAAGGGTGCTGGGGATAGCCCTGGGCTATCAGCCTAGGTCTTGGATGCCCTGGAGAGGGGGACCCCTTTATTGGGGGGGGTCTCCAGCTCCAGTGGGCTTCCTGGCCTGGGCTGACTAGCTATCAGGGCTAATGCTTGGGGGACCCTGTGAAAGGGTTCCCCTGACTGTGGCATTATCCCCCCACTAGAAAGAGCTCTGTGCTGGTTATGGATAATACAGGGGACCCCTACTCTTTCAGTCCCTTGTATTTTCAAAACCAGGACTGGCTCAGCTGAGCCCAGTGCTGTTTGTGCTAAATACAGAGGACCCCTATATATTTTGGGCCTGATTCAGACTTGGGAATAGATAGAGATATGTCTCTCAACTGATCATCTTGGTGAAACCATGCTGCACTGCATGTGGGGCAGATTTAAAATGTACAGAGAGATTTAGATTTGGGAGGAGTGTTTCCAAACTGACATCTATATTGTAGAGTAATAATAAAGCAGTGCAGTATTTATGGGCTACATGCAAAAGCAGCCAGTATTTACCCCACATGTAAAAAAATTATGTATTTACACCCCTTGCATTGCAATATGGTTTGTTCAGGTTCACAGTTGAGAGAGATATCTCACTCTGGGCTTGATTCAGAGCCGGACGCTCTGACAAGAGCGCTCGCTCTGAATCAGGGCCCTCCTACCTATTATTGGAGCGGCCTCCTGGCCGCTCGCATAGCTGTGGGTGACCACCCACAGCTTATGCGAATGGCCAAAAAAATGGTTGCGATGGTCAAGACCATCGCGACCACCGGGCTTGCGATGAGACCCTGTGGTAGGGTCTCACTGCCACAAGCCCAGGAGTGCTTTTGGCTCTATCAGAGCCATATCACTAGTGATGTCAGTGGGGCTGACATCAGATCACTATTGATGTCAGTGGGGCTGGTACCAGATGGTAGGCGTTCCCATGGGAAGGTCTCCGTCTGGGCTGCCATGCCTCAGGCACACCCACCAAAGGGGGCGTGCTGACACTCATCATCGACAGCACGCCCCCTTTGGTGCGAGACCCATAGCAATGGCTTGGCCGATGCTATTCGGGTCTTGTGCATGCGCACGACGGAGCTCCCTCCATCGTGCGCATGCACACTAGGGCACCATCTACCCACTTGTGAGCGCTCAGTGCTCGCGAGCGGGTCTGAATTAGGCCCTCTATTCCCAAGTCTAAATCAGGCCCTTTGTCCCCTGTTTTTTGACATCCAGGACTTGCTCTGAAAAGCCCGGTGCTGGTTGTACTAAAGACAGGGGACCCCTATGCCTTTTGTCCACCGCATTTTCACAACCAGGACATCCTTATTTATTTATTTTATTTTATACATATTAAATTTTTAACACAGGTGCATGGACGGATCTCACCCATGCATCTGTATCTAATTAATTTTCTCAGATGCATGGCCAGCGCCAATGAGCCCCTCTGTCGCCCACTGATGCCCCTGTGCACTACCCCGCTGCTGCCACTACTCCGCACCCCCACTGCTGCCACTGCTATGCACACCTGCAGCTCGGTCCCTGTCTCTAACTCCGCACCCCCAAAACACCTGTGTGTTGTCCTTTCCTCCACCTGTGCTAGTGTACCATTTTGTTGCTCTTCTCCCCTCCAGGTTGCCCCATTTGCTCCTCCAATCCCTGATGATTAATAAATTTAATAAAAGCAATGAAATTCCATAGACAAAAAACTTACAATTTCACATGTCCCATTAAGGCTTCTTAGACATGATCTGAAATTTCACAAAACCTACTGAATTTCTGCCACTCAAACTAAAAAAAACAATGAAATTCTGGTCATTAAGGCTGATGCTTTAATGGACATGTTCATTGCGCAATACAGATATGGTATGTCGTCACACCCTGTGGTTAACTGCAGATTTAACACTCTCACAGAATGAGAGTGCTGTCACTCTCAAAATGGTGGAGCTGCTAATTCACAGAATTGTGTGCTTATTGGAATACACATGCAGTCTATGCAACTGAGGTCATTGCATCCAGCAATTCTGCAACTGGCTGAAATAATGATCCCCTGGTAGATATGATAGGCCCTGATGACAGGGGCATATTAAGGGCCTGATTCAGATCCGGTCGCAAGCGCTGAGCGCTCGCAACCGGGTTGATGTTTGCCCACTGGGCATGCGCACGACGGAGCCGGCTCCGTCGTGCACATGCGTGAGACCCGGCTAGCGACGGGTGCTCCATCGCTTCGGGTCTCACACCAAAGGGGGCAAGCTGTCGATGGTGAACACCTGTCATTTGTGCGCAGCCACACTGACATCACCAGTGATGTCAGTGGGAGAGCTTCTGGCTCTATCAGAGCCAAAAGCTCTTTGGGGCTTGCGGCCATGAGAGCCTACCACAAGGGTCTCATCGCAAGCCCGATGGTCATGATGGTCTTGACCATCGCAACCATCAACCTGGGTGCTCACTGTAGCTGTGGGTGGCCAACCACAGCTATGCGAGCGGCCAGGAGACCGCTCCAAAAAGAAAAAATGCCCTGATTCAGAGCGAGCGCTCTTTCAGAGCATCCGTCTGTGAATCAGGCCCTAAGAGAGGAGGGGGGTAACCTTTCCTCAATCGCTGTAAACCGGCCCAATGACAAATTAAAGATGAATTTTTATAGATCCTTTCCCCTTGTCAACCCTTTCTTGTGGGTCTCTGCGCATGCTCTTGTACACGCTCCTAAAGGGGGTCTTTGTGATGTATGGGGTCATCTGAATCTAATACTATAAAATTGGTATCTTATATAATTATATATAGTTTCCATGTCATCAGCTGAAAAAAGTATAAACATCAGGATTTTGTAAATGCCGACATTGTTGGCAGGGGCAAAGGAACCGGGGGGGCAGAGGGGGCATTTGCCACCCCCATGAATTCTGTTGCATGGGCAAAGACTGTGTCTTGCCCCCCCCTCCCATGAACTTCTACACAAAAGTGAATGGGGATGAATGAAATGAATATGGGGATGAAGCGATAATAGCTTTATTTGAACTTGCCAACTGTTGTTGTTTTTGTTCACCAAAAATGAAGTTATCTTCATGTTTGTGTACATTTTCTTCTTGCAAACAACTTTTTTTTCTTTCTTAGAAGCCCCACTAATTTTTATAACGTAATTTGCAGTAAGCATAAGCAGACACACAAGAGGGAGAAGCTGCACTTCCCATTGACTATTCTTGTAAGTTTGTATGACAGTGGTACAGAGAGAGTGAGTGATTGTGGCCTGTGGACGGTTTACATCTGTCTAATTGTCGCCAGATCGTAGTAAATACCAGATATTATAGCACATACCATGACCAGTGATGCAGTGACTATAGATTTAAATATACTCCCAATCAAATGAGATTAGGCTGTCAATTAAATCTGTATAAAAACTAGGTTAAAGACTATGAAAAATTTTAATTTTTAAGATGAACAATTGCATTTATCTTTCTAACAGCTATTGTACTAATTAGTAGTTAATGTTAATAATTATATTTATTTAATAATGTATAAATACATTTTTATAGTAAAATAAACAATGAAACTGTGGTTGGCCAACCCCAGAAACACCTCTGAAAATTAACATAGGATTGGAGTCTTTGTATATCTATAGTCACTAATACAATTTTCGCAAAATGAAATACCAAATAGGAGAAAAAGGGGCTCCAGGCCCTACAGTAGTCCTTGGCCTTTTGCCACCCCTTGAAAATTTTCGTTGCTATGCCCCTGATTGTTGGTATTGGTTTACCAGATGATGCGTATTACCTCTTGTATAGTATAGCAAAAAAAGGTCCAGTGTGCCTGATTCCCTCCACTTCTACTTTTTCACCATCATGCAGATTCAGAGTAAGGCGGATGAGAGTGTAGGCTCAAAAAGGAAAGTGTAGAGAGGCACTTCTACTATCAGTATGTCCGCAACTAGTATGCTCTTATTTCAGATAACATTGTCCATTAAAGAAAGCCTTTCAATCTCACAATGTGATATTCTTATGGTATATAAGTTAATACTGTTTATTTATAATACTTCCTATGTGTGTTCCACAGTTGGAACACTTGTCCTGTCTGCCATCCTCTCAGAATAATTACAGCAGAACCTTCTGGGCCATATGGCATGTGCGTTCCAGCTGGAATGCTCACCTCATGTGGTCACGTCTGCCATTTGAAGTGAACTGAAGCTTCCTGGGACCAGGAATAACACTAGTGGTAGTTGCCACAGCACTAGTGACCATCTTCAGTAGGATGTTCCTCTAACCCTGCATCTGGCTTCGGTGACATATTGCCTGAAGGAGTAGAGGCCTCACCACTTAACTCTGATCCAAAAGCCCTTGCTGCTCATTCCAAATGCGGCAGGGGGACAACTACATTTACTATTGGATCTGGTATCAAACATTGCAAAAAAAGATACATAAGTGGCAGAAGTTTTTCCAAGGTTTGAGTTTATTTAAAAAATATACTGCCATTTTTCAATTGATCCTACATATTTAATAGATTAAAGCAATATATGAAGAGTATATGTTATTTTGTTAAGCATTGAATTTGATTGACGTTAAAAATATATGCTGCATCTGTATTCAGTCCAAAAACAATTGTTAGTATAGTTTTAGAAAATAATGTGTCAACATTTTTTGCAAACACTTCTCATCAAAATATTCACATAGTATGTATTATATGTCCATGTTTGTATGTTATCTATGTTTATAAAAAAAGACAATGATTTAAGTAGACAGTTAAATAGATGTTTAAGTTACAATAAAATAAAAAAATAAGCAGTATTTGTTTTTCACAACATATATATATTTTTTGCACTAACAACTGTGACATTGTTGAATAAGATAATTAAAGAAACTCTGGTTCTAGATCATGATCTAGACAACACAATATATACCATTCAATACTGTAGGTAAACCATTCTTAATGGTGATGTTATGAATAATGGTATCTGAAACCGCACATAAAATCTTGCACATACAAAAGAGCTCCTTCAGACAGAGCAAGGCAAAAGCAAAAACAAAAAACTAACTTTGAGACAGACAAATGTTAGTTCATTGACCCATTTTTGGGAGACATGCCTTATTATATGTAGCTAGTTACTTTGTGAATGAATGTTAAATAGTAATGTGAAGCCACAGTTGAAAAGGGTAGGCTCTGTGTCCTGCAAATTGAACAAACACATTTTAAAAAAAAAATAAACTATGCTACAGATACTTTGTAGTTTCTGAAACGTATAGCTTAAGAGGGAAATAGAATGATCTACATTATTTTCCAAAAGAAAATAAGCTGCATAGTGAAAATGAGAATAAAATACATGCAGCACTGTGGCAGCTATAGTCCTCTATGTACATTAACACTTGAAGGACCTCTCAAATTGTGGCAACTTGTAAACTTCTGACTCCCTCTTTCTTACAGCTTTAATAAACAGAGTGTGGTACAGTGTAGTTATAAAATGGGGCGCATTACTTGCATTGTGAATTAATTCAAAAAGTTTGGTAAAATCTGCCTCTAGGATAATTCAATAACAGTGTAGCACCTCCTGGCCTCTATATATCAGAAGCTAATCACATAATATATAGACGTGCAGATATCCTTGTATTCTTTCTATATGACCTGGCTCTACAACATGTTTTATAATGCTTTATGGGTGACAGACATACTTATGTCATGATTGGTATTCCAAGATCAACCAGTAGTGACCTGGGAATGTTCACTAATCTAACAAGTGTTCTTCACCTGCAGCTCTGAGAGGGATACACTGACTTACAACCCTCTACTTTCCCCTTACACCTGTAATTTAAAAATGACAGTACATAGGAGTTTAGACATTACAGTTTTTAGAATCCTTGCTTTCTACAGTATCTAAATTAGTTATTGCTGCTACATTGTTAACTGATATCTTATATTGCTGATATTTGTAAAAAAATGTTTTTTTATACAGTACTAAGGTCATTTGCACAATTTTTTTAAAATATTATCCATGCAAATCATATGTACTTGCTTGCATTTCCTTTCTGAATGCATTTTGCATCTGTTTTGGACAGAAATGCTTTCAGTATTATTGTTTAGAGTGTAGCAAACAGTCTTTCAAGCCAGCAAGTACAGTAAAGTTAAAAACTAATGATAGTGGGGACTGCCTGGACAGAACGTTTGCAGAGAATATGGAAGGAATGAGGAAATGAGAGCCCAGAATATTACATTTTCACTTTGTAATTATGTTGCAATTTTAGGTATACAATTATATAAGTCAGTAACAAACAATAGTAACAGTTATTTGAAATGTATTAATTGGGAAATTAAATCTATTTTAAGAGGCTATCATTTATTCATCACACAATAATGAATGGCACATATTTCAGCATGCAATGCTGAGACTGGTGTTTTGCGATCTCAGTAAATATAAATATGTGAATTCAGCTTGGCTGTTTAAGGTTGTGCACTTATTCTGGTATTCATTTTTGTTACTGTTTTAACATGATATTTTGTGCAATATGTCAGAGTATTCACTTTAACTTGTAAAGCTTAATTTCTTACTTATGTTTCACAGCAAAATGTAATATGTTCCTGTGTTTATGACAATGTCATTTCAGCATACCATCCACTGTGGCATTTTAGGAAAGACCAGGCTTATCACCTGATACATAGCTACTGTCATAAATGACCTCTGTATCAGCTGAACCTTTTGCGATATACAGCTGCATGACACTGGGATGTGTCACCCTGAAAATCATCAAAATACAAAGTTTCATATCTGATGTGCAGTGAAATAAAGCTAGATTTAGATTTTCATTCTGTCATCTAAATGACACTATATTAATTATATTTTTTGAGTTGTTATAATATTGTTCCAACTTGTTAGTATGTTAATATATATAAAAAGAGCTGTTGAAAAATTAAAACAACAGTGTCTTCAGTAGGTTATACAAATGTACTACTCACTTACTTGAGGAGAAGCACTGTACTAAATAATAATTAATTAATTATTATTATTATGCTTTATTTTTATGGTGCCATAAGGGTTCCACAGTGCCTTACAAAAGAGCAAAACAAGAAAACAGTGACTTACAGTACAAAACAATTCTGGAAAAGGTGCTATTGTAGGGAGTATCAAACAGTGTAAGTTAGGAAAAGGATATGCACATGAGGGGAGAGGGACCTGCTCATGTGAGTGTACAATGGGAAGGGCAGAAAGACAGGGGTGACAAGATGGGGTAGACAGTGAGGAAGGGGGAAGGAGCAGTGGGTTAGTATGAGAGCTAAATGGCTTTGATGACTAAGTGAGTTTTGAAAGCCCTTTTGAAGTTTAGTAGAGAGTCTGATAGGGAGAGGTAGGGAATTCCAAAAGTAGGGAGCAGCATGGGCAAAATCTTATGCTGGGTACACACTGGCCAATATATTGGCCATTCTATTGAAAGATCGATATATTGTGTGCATATTCATGGGTGTGTACCAGCGATATGTTTGTGAATTATGTCATTCACAGACATATTGTGTAGGCTGTGCAACACAAATGATGGCCGATATATCTGCAGATATAGCGGCACATCTTGTTGTTTGTATGGCATAGCTCTCATTATGACCCTCTCCAGGAGGGACACAATGCTCTGGTCCTGGACTTCCCTCGTAAATTTATGATTGGTGGCGGCTCCAGAGGTAGGGCTGCAGTACAATCCAAAATTCAAATAGGAGAGTCGCACCAACTGCCAGTGTGTCCCAGCCAGTGATGTTTGGCAGCGTGTGAAATGACAGTTGGCGTGGCTCCCCTATTTGAATTTTGAACTGCGCTGCAGCCCCACCTCTTAAAAGGGAAGTCCAGGACCAGTGCATTGTGTCCCTCCTGGAGAGGGTCATGTTGGGAGGTATGGTTACCACCCGAACACTTGCAGCAGAGGCCGCCAGAGACTGATATCGCAACTGGGTGGACACATGTAAATGCCTGTCCAGATTTGGTAAGAAAGATGGGGAGGGGTGGTCTGGGAGAGGAGGGGGTGAGGTGCTGTGATCTGGTGGGATGAGATGTCTTGACATATGGAGTAAATTTTAGCTATGAAGTGGGTGGCAAAGTCAAGCGTAGAGATGGCAGAGGGGAGTCAAGGAGAAGGGGGATAAAGGAGGGGGTTAAACGTGGTGAAGAAACGATGGGGGTTTGAGGACTGGGAGGAGATAAGGTTGTTGAAATATGACTGTTTAAAGAGAGAGGGCTGTACTGTAAAAAGAGAGCTTAAATTTGAAATGGAGGAAGTCTGAATAGGAGCGTGATTTCCTTCACTGTCGCTCGGCCATTCATGAGCACTTTTGCAGGTATCCGATGCATTTGAAGTGCTAGGGTTGATGAACAGATCTGCGAGGGTGAGTAGTTCATATTGACATACTTTATTAGTACTCAACTGGATGTGCTCACACTGTCTCATATGCCTTATGCATTTATTTGAGTCTCAAACACTAGATTGTTTTTTTGTCTGTATTAACATCACTTATGCATATTGTTTTGGTTGGATAAAGTTTGTTATTGTTTCCCTGGTGATGGGTAATGCACTTCTTTCATTGATGCCTTAGAACCCACCTGATGGCCAGGATCTGTGTGATGTCATGACATCCCCCTCCAGAAGTCGGGCTGTGATCAGGCTGGTTTGTTTCACATGTGGTGTTCCTATTTAAGGTAAGAACATTGGCCCTCATTCAGACCCGGACGCAAGTGGCTGTTCGTACGTTCGGCGTACGTAAAAAAATATTTAAATTCAAGCACTCGCTCGTATTTTCGCTCGCAGCCAAACATCCTCCCCAAACTCAAGCGACCCCTCCTCTAACTAACGAGTGTGCCAAATAGCGAGCGTACATCCCCGAAGTGGCTTGAAGGGAACGCATGCACAAGTACTACCCGGAAGTTGGACTGTCAGATTTCGATTAACTGCTCGTTTATTCTGCCTACCTCCCTCAATCGTATCATGCCAATCAATATATCAATTAGCTTAATTGTTTTTTTGTTTTTTTTAACACAATGCAATAAACTTTATTCATGTCCGTGTTTGTGTTTACCCGCAGAATACGTACGGCTTAAACATTCGCTTTTAATTGTCAAAATACATGTTAGCCCCAATTAAACAATTGTTCTATTTGTTTTTCTACCCGCATATTTCCCGGAGTTCATTTCTTTATTTAAATTTGCTTACGCATGTCACTGCATCATGCCTATCATAAGTCTCAAGAGATTTCTGGCCCTGTCGAACACATGACTCATACACTAACCAATAGAATTGGTCCTGTTAATTACCCAAATACATTAGCCAATCAAAAAATTTTTGGGCACTTTATTAAAAATGATTTTTCACAAATACACCATTGCCATCATGAGAGCCTCCGCATTCACCAGGCGCGAGCTGCTGGTGCTAACGGAGGTCATGGATAGGCGGATCACCAGCCAGCCTCCACCCATCACCAACCGCGAAAAGTGTTCCGCATATGCGGAGGTACGGGCCTGCCTGCGCTCCTTCGGCTCACGCCGCCAGATCGGGCAGCTGGAGCGCAGGTGGTCGGACCTGCAACGCCGGACGCCCCGCTTGCTGGCATGCTTTCGCATGCAGATTGCCGAAAGTAAGTTTTAGGGACTGTGGTTTTCATGTTTGTCTTTGTGGCCCTAACTGCATGTGCATGTTTTCCATGTAGTTCATATTTATTCATTGTACTCATATCTGCATAGCCATGTTTTCCATGTAGTTCATATTTATTCATTGTACTCATATCTGCATGTCCCTTTTTTTTTCCGGGTGATTAGAAAATGGTGTTTTTTTTTCGCGGATTTGTGTTGAAACTAACCACAATTTGTTTCACATCTTTTAGGGGCCCAGCGAAGACTACGCCATCATTGTCAGCCTAGACAGCGCTCATGGCCACTCTCCCCAACCCCCAGCCAACCCTCCACAACCACAAATTCCCCTATTCCCCACTCCTCCCCAGCCTTCCAAGACCCTCTGGGTGAAATTTCGGGGCTCCTTCCCCTCCGTCCCAATTCCCCCTCTCCTCCAACCACCCCTCTTCGAATTACCCCCTCCCCGGAATCGGTAATTACCCCGCCCCGATCTTTGGGGAATGGAGGCACCTCCGAGGAGGACGAGGGAGGGCCTTCTGGAGCTGCCGTTTTATCTTCCGGTATGTTTTTCTTTGGGTTTTTTTTTCGCCACAAACTGTTTGTATGTAATCATGTGTCGTTCCTTTTGTTGGCATTTTTTGCTAGACTTTTGGGGATTTTGCATATTGCCTTTACCTGTTACTGCTGATTTCAACATACACATATCTCACCTGTTGGAATTTGCACATTGGCCTTGTATTTTTGGCCTACACCATTTTTGGTGGATGGGTTTTAATGGTGTAATTATGGTTACTTTGTTTTTTTTTTTGGGGGGGGGGTTTGGTTTTGGCTTGTTTTTTAATGTGGTTTCATTATTGTTGTATTAATCCCCACACTTTTCTCACCCACAGAGGAACAGAGGCATCGGGCAGAATTAGCCGCCTGTGTGGCCCGTATGCGGCACAATATCATCGGTCTGCTGGTGGTCCTTGACCATATGTCGGTCCTCCTTAGGGACTTGTTTTTTTTTATTTTTGCCCAATAATAAATAAATTGTTATTTTCTAAGTAACGTTCTGGCTCATTCGTTTTTTCAAAATCAGAGATTGTTTACCCTGACATAAGTAGACTGTTCCTGCAAGGATTAGCAATTTTTGTCACTAAGATTGTGTGTTGTATTTTTATGTAAAACAGCCACAAGAAACACTTAACAGTAACAATCCCATTTCCCTTTTTTGGTGTAGTCACAATTAGATATTACTAAATTTTACAGGTTCCTAGTTGGGGTGCAAGCTGCTTAGGCCAATATTACGAAGCCAAATGATTGTACAGGATTCCTTTGGGTGTTGGTTTGGACCCTGAAAACATATTACATTTTATCTCAACTGGAGTCATTACTGGATTACCCCTTAGTCAAATGTAACGTGTGTGAACCTGGTTACACTTGCTTGTAACATTCAAAAAAAGGTACAAAATTTCACTCTCCAAACATTTATTCACAACATAACTGAAAAATCAAAGTGGTCACTCACAAACAAAACACACAGTGATAATCACAAATACAACACATACCAACAAAACAAAACAAAAAAAAAACAAATCAAGAACTGGTTGACGAAGGACCATGCCAACATGATTCCACAAATATGGTGTTGCAATATGGGTTCCGTAATATATCCCCAAAATGTCCACATACAGGTTTTTTAAGGGTAGCAGGAAGTAGTCATCGTTGGAGTGCCAAAGTTTATGTGAAAAAACAGAAGAGGGAGAAAATAAAAAAAATTAATTTGATGTTCTCAAACAAACCCTACCACATTAGGTATAAACACTGTTGTTTTGACAATAATTACCTAAAAAATCTGGCCACCACATCATCGCGTATGGCCCCCCCCACATACTGACCTCCGACCAACCTCGGGGGGGCCATCCTCAGGTAAGGCATCCTCTGGATGCATTGGGACACCACTCCTTATGGCGATGTTGTGAAATATCCCACACAGGACCACAATTTTCGAAACCATATCCGGCAAATACATGAGCTCGCCACCAGAGCGGTTGAGGCATCTGAATCGGCCTTTTAAAAGGCCGATACAGCGCTCCACCACTTGCCTGGAGGCTGTAAGTGTGGAATTATACTCACTTTGTGGCCCTGGTGTGGGAGCCAAATAAGGAGTGAGCTGCCAGGGCGTGCAAGGGTAGCCACTGTCTCCTGGGAAAAAGAATAGACGACATCAGGATCACTCTGTATGAAGCTTAACATTGTTATGTACTAAAGGTCTCCACTTACCCAGAAGCCACGCATCACCAGCTTGTAGGTTGGTTAATTTGTGCCATATCCCTGATTGCCGGATGACGAAGGAGTCATGTGCACTTCCTGGTAATTTTGCATTCAGGGACAGGATCTGGAGGGAGGCATCACATACCACCATTACATTGAGGGAGTGATAGTGTTTCCGGTTTCTAAATATTGCTTCCAGCCGTGCTGGAGGCTGAAGTGGTATGTGAGTACCATCCACAACCCCTATGATGTGTGGGAAGCCAGCTATTTGGTAAAAATTGGCCTTGGCCACACTAAGGGCACCCATATCCAAAGGCATTTGAATAAAATGATGGAGGTGCTTGAAAAGTGCCTCCATCACTGCCCTCAGGATCCGGGAAAAGGAGGATTGTGATATGCCCGCCACTATTCCCACCATTGTTTGAAATGATCCTGAGGCACAGAAATGTAACACCGCCATAAATTGCGTAAGTGGTGGTATTGCTGTAGGACTGTCAATTTGCCACTCAAGATCACTCTCTATTAATGAGAGAGTGTCTATGATGATTTTTGGAGGAAGACGGTAGCATCTTAAAACCTCATCATTGGGCATTCCAAAAAGGGTGTCATGTGTTCGAAATATCTGGGGCCTTGCACGCCTACGATGCCTACGCCTGCGACGAGATTGAGGTTGGTCGGCTTCAGGGAGCATGGCCAGAACAATCCGACCCAGATCAACCTGAAATGGCAAGATTTGAATGTCAGGCTTTTTAACCCCCCCAAAATTTTAAATTTTCACTTAGCTTGAAGATACCATCCATTGATGCTTACATGCCGGGGTATTGTCATGATATGTGCAAACTGGAAATAATCACAACATAAATATACATCATTTTATGCTGGCCATTTCTGATTCCAAATTTTAAGCAAGACAAAACATAAAAGGGGAGAAACACACGTTTGGGCAAAGAGCAAAACGACATTGCGCACACTACGTCAAATTGAGGCCAAATGTAAGCAACAAATGCTCCATAGAAAACACAAACAATTTTACAGGATGAATAAGCATTTCACAAAGCGCTAATTAGTTCGCAAATACAAGTCACAATAGAAAGTAATAAAAATGCGCTAATTAGTTCGCAAATACAAGTCACAATAGAAAGTATTAAAAATGCGCTAATTAGTTCGCAAATACAAGTCACAATAGAAAGTATTAAAAATGCGCTAATTAGTTTGCAAATACAAGTCACCATAGTAAGTATTAAAAATGCGCTAATTAGTTCGCAAATACAAGTCACAATAGAAAGTAATAAAAATGCGCTAATTAGTTCACAAATACAAGTTAAAAAAACGCCGCTAAAATAAACAAAAAAACCACAGATTGCGGATTTTGAAAAACAAAGGTTACATGTGTAAGGCCAACCAAAGTTGCGTAAAGACAAACAAGAACATTTACAAAACAATTTAACAAATGAACTTACCAAGAGATAATATATAAGAATCCGGATCAAAAGGTCTTTGGGGCAGAGCCAAAATAAAACCTAAGAGAGATGAAATGGCGGCAAAAAAAAATTAGAAAATTCTTAAACAGAAGGAGACACAAATTGACCCAAAGTTAGACTTCCCAAAACTTACCAAAACTGGAAACGACCAAAAAAATTACAACCGAAAAAAAACGAATGGAAATCAAAAAACGAAAATATCCAAAAAAAACTACTTCCACCAATGCAACCTCCTACACCAGCCAACAATCAACTCCAACCAACGTAACCTCCAACATTAAAAAAACGCCACCTCGACTCAAGACGCCCCAAGCCATAAATAGTGTTTCGTTTCCCGCACAAATTAAGGAGGGATCATAGGAACGCACAATCAATGATGCGGCCGCAAAATAAGGACGCATGTATAAATACGTCACGAGCCAAAACAAACAATCTGGTGTATTTCTTGTTTGGAGCTCAGACATGGCTACTGACCAGGGAAACAATGGACAACAGTCTGGCGGTAAGTATTTCAGGCATTTTGACTCAATGATTAATTAGAAACATAATATTGTGCAAGTTGTGAAGTTGAGAATTCTCCAAATTTACACAAATAGGTGAGGAGGATGACATGGAAGAGGCTGCTAGGCCCAGTATTCCGGGCAAAGCTGCCAAAAAGAAAAGGCAGCCACAATTCACAAGAAAGGAGATGGAGGTTTTGATTCAGAAGTGTGTGGACATCCTGCCACAGCCAGACAGGAGTATGAGTTCAAGCCAGAAGTGGAGAATGTGGGAAGAGGTAGCCGTTGAGGTCAATAGGGTGGGTGATTATGTCCGTCTAGCCCGGGATGTCAAACGGCGGTAAGTAAACACTTGACCACCCTAAAACCAAAAACAAAATAAAATAAAAAATAATGGTTCCTTTTTCACCCACAGATGGCAAGACTTCAAATATCGCCTGAAACAAAAAATGGCGGACAGGGCTAGGCATGCAAGGGGGACAGGTGGAGGTCCCACCCCTGTGTCATTGGAGTTGACTGATTTAGAAGAGCTGGCACAGGGGTGTGTGCAGGCTGTGGAGGTGTTTGGCGTGTCCAACATGGATACGGACATGCCAGACTTTGCGGCTCCTCATGTTGTCCCAGGTAAATATTGTGATGTCACCAACTCTGAAATGTTATTGTGCCAATATGTAGATTCTAATGTGACTCTTTTCTAATTTTTTCAACAGAGACACAGGCGGATGAGTCTGCTCCAGAGGGGAGCCTTGGCCGCAGAATTTCTGCTGGCTCTGCAGGGGATGAACCAGTACATCCGGCTGAGGACCCTGCAGAAGCCAGTCCTGGGCAATCCCCCTTGCAGGCAGTGTCCCTCCTCACAGAACTCAATTTTAAATCGGATTTCCATACAGAGATTCTGCAGAGGATGGATGCCAGTCTGGTACGTGTGGCTGAGGCCCTGGAGCAAAATGCTGCGGTCAACGTGACCATTGGTCAGGCCCTGGCGGAAAATACCAGGGCCAACATCTGCATCGCCAATGCCCTGGAGCAACTCGTTCGCCAGCACATGGTGGAGCCGACCTCCCTTCCTGCTGGAACATCAGGATCCTCCACCTCTGGCACAACATCAGCCAATCCTCCAAATGTGCCTAGCCCTGTGCCTAGTCCAGAGGCCACAACATCTGCCTCTGGACAGGCCAGCCCGATGACATCCCGGACCCGGTCTGGCGCCCTCCCTCCCCCAGCCAAACGGCCGAAAAAACGGTGACAGCATTGGCTACTTTTCCCACACTCCTTCTGTGCTTGCCTCATATTCCTTTCTGGCCAAAACTTCCCTCTCCTTTCTTGTGAATTGTTTTTAATTTTTGCATTTACGTTTAACAACAATTTATTGTTTGCACAATTAATAAATATTGTGGAATGAACACTGCCAAAAATGTTTGTGTTAAATATGTGCATTAATTTTTTGGGGGATACCAATAAATTTACATCAAAGGTACGACTTTGTATTCTGACATTATTGTAAAAATGGGTTACATTTAATCCGGGCCCACAAGCCAACAACGTTCAACCTAAAAAATTACACATTGGAAAAAAAGGGCTCGTTAAGGAACGTTTAAAACATTACCTAAGGAGGAAAAATCACCTTGCAAACACAAAATGAGGCACCAAACCTAAACATGATGACATTATTGTTACAATAGTCCAAAAACAACACATTGCGACCAAAATACACCCCCACAAATGTACGCTAATTGATTGTGTGATCCAGACTTTAGCAGCTATGATTTCCACCTGCGTTCGGTTTTGTGCTATCCAAAAAAACTGCTTTCAAAACACATACCAAGCTGGTTTTCAATCCAACACTAATTGATTTTCAGACAAGCCGTGATTAATCGATGCAACATCGTGGAGTGCCGGGACGGAGGAGAAGGCCATCGCCACTGTGGTCGAGTTATCCAGCCCCTAAGTTGTGCGAGCATTTTGAAGGGAAAGAGGATCATCCAGTGACGTATGAGTTTGTACGAACACATTTGACGTTCGCATTTGTTAATGTATGTACGCCCCAAAAACGCCTCGCCACGCCTGCGTTTTTCCATCTCCTCCCCCGTCAACACCCAAAAACGCCCTGTTCTGTCAATCACATTTGACATGTCACTTCCTGTACGCTATTTGACGAACGAGACAAAAAAAGCTCGCAATCTGCCGTACGCACATGCGCAGTGTAACACCGATGCATGCGCGGTTAGTCAACATCAAAACACAACAAGCGTACTGCTGTTAAGGAGCGGCTCTGAATCAGGGCCATTGTTTGTTACTTTATCCTTAAAAAAAGATGAAATAAAAGTAATCTGAATCATTGAAAACAACAGTCTGCTGACATACTATCTTCCATAGAAGTCAATGAAATGCTGCCTGATTGTATTATGCGACTGTGCCTATTGGCACTTACAGGATATGCACCCCAGTATTTGCTTAGCTTATTGGAGTGCCGGTCCAACAAAACTATATATATATATATATATATATAAATATACGTCCAAAACTCCAGCACTCATGGGTTCCACAGTATACTGAGCCGGGTACCCTCCTCAGTCAGCCTCTGAGACCAGGACGGACTGAACATAGCAACTACAGGGCGGCACTCCGTTGGAAAAAATGACAAACAGTAACTGTTTGTCGTTTTTTCCAACGGAGTGCCGCCCTGTGGTTGATATATATATATATATATAAAAATAAATCCAGAATATTCCACCAATGTAGAAAGAAGAGGGCACTCACCAAAGCATAACGCTTATAATTTATTCACCATGGAAAAGATAATATCCAAGCAGCATGTCATGTCATCATGTCAACGTTTCGGTCTCTTGAGACCTTTGTCAAGACAGCATTATCACAGACAGCAATTAGTCAGCATCAGCCTCAACAACTAGCAGCGTGCTCATCAAGATAGCAGTATAACATACTTACATCAAGCAATCCATATATACCCCTCCTACCTTCAATCATCAAATTCAGCTGTATCAACCTGCATGTTAATGCTCAAGCACTGTCTAGTGCGTCACCGGAGCCCACACTATTGATCCCGGACATGAGTATCGTTACCTAGGGAACACAAATCAAGTGCAGCATATCCACAGGTCCAGACGTCAATGCTCCAATACACGTCATCTGACTCAGTATGCTCAGTCCGTTACTAGGTCACGTGACTGCCGTTGCTAAGCAATGGATAAACAATATGGCAACCACTATAGCATTTAACACTACTCGTTCAGCCCATTGCATATTCACATGACCACAATTATTAAATATCACATAGAAAATACACGCTGAGAGGGGGCTACAAAAAGAAGGTCAAGGCGCAGAAGAACTTAGACTTGGTATTTAATCTATCTAGTTCTTCCTTATCTGAGGCAGAATTGAATTTATTATTGAGGGGTCTGTCATTTGTGCCAGTCTATCGGCATAATGCTTACAAATGGGGTATTGATCATTATAGGTTTGGCCGTAAATTGCGCCTGAGAGAATTCTTTTCAACTAAGAATGAGATAAGTTGTGAATGTACTACGCTCTGTTATACTTGATCCCCCATCGAGTAATGCTACTTTAAAAACCTTTTTAAGGGTTATTGAGCATGAGATTTCCAACAATAATGGCACATTTGTGTTTGATAATCTGACAAAGAGTGAAAGGGAGGCTTTATGTTCTCTTAAGAAAAATACCAATTAGGTAGTTTGGCCCACTGATAAAGGCGGAGTGGTAGTGATCCAGGATTGGGTGGACTGCCATAATGAGATCATGCATCAACTTTCAGATACTAATACATATGAAAAATTGAATAGGGATCCGTCTGCTCTTATAAAAAAGAAAGTAGATGATTTGATTGATTTGGGGCTGGCTAACAATTGGTTGGGGAAGGAACAGGTTACATTTTTGAAAGTGGAGTTCCCTGTGAGTCTTATAATTATACGCTGCCCAAAATCCATAAAAGCTTGGAACATCCCCCTGGGAGAACAATAATTTCCACCTGAGACTCAGTGTTTCAACCTTTGGCTAGGTACATTGATTCCATCTTGCAGCCTACAGTTACTAAAGGTAACAGCTATGTCAGGGATACTGGTAACTTTTTGAATCAACTTAAAGAATTAACTACTCTTCCATCAGATGCCCTTTTGGTAACAATGGATGTATGTTCGTTATATATGATTATTCCCCATGAGGGTGGTTTGGCTGCTTTACGGAAAGCAATGATTAACACTGAGTATTTAAATGATCATCCACCGGTTGAATTTTTGTTGGAGCTTACTAGGTTAATCCTGTTCAATAATTATTTCATGTATGGTACAGACTACTATATACAATGCTCCGGGACAGCGATGGGATCGAATCTCGCATCGGCGTACGCCAATTTGTACATGGCGGACTACGAGACTACGTATATCTTTCTCCTGTTCCGGAGGAAGATTATGTTTTATAAACGATTTATAGATGATGTTTTTTTTATATGGAGTGACACGAAGGAAGCTTTTCTTGACATGATGACCTAACTTAATTGTCTTAATAATCCAGTTAGATTTACTTATGTTGTTGATGAAACGAGGATTAATTTTTTGGACCTGACAGTATTTATTGATGGTTCAAAATTGGGGACCACTTTATATAAGAAAGAGGCAAATCAAAATACGTTTCTACATGCCTCAAGTTTTCACCCTGTCCACTTAAAGGAGAGCCTACCAACATCACAATTCCTGCGGGTTCTAAGGAACAATACTGATAAAGATAATGCATCAACACAAATTAATGAGATGACAGCTAAGTTCCTGACACGTGGATATAAGAAAACAATAATACAACGTTGCCTCACCAAAGCTTATAAACGCTTTAACCAAGATGTAATAATGGATGAGAGACAGAGTACCAAAGATCGTATGGTTTATGTAAGCACATATGATGGTAAATCTAATGTTGCTAAAAAATCGATAAAACATCATTGGCTGATTTATATCGTCTGACAGCAGCCTTAAGTCTATTGGACAAAGTCCTCCATTGATGGCCTACCGAAGGGGTCCAAACCTGAAGGATCTCTTGATGAGACCAATGGCACGACCGGTCCCTGATAGGACTGTGACGTGGTTGCACAGTCAGAAACTGGGGTGTTTCAGATGCACTGGGTGCGTTACATGTGGATCGATGTTACCTGGTGCTTTTTTTCAACATCCATGGACGGGCCGTAAAATACGTATCAAGTATAAACTGACCTGTACTATGGATCATGTTATATACACTCTTACATGCCCCTGTGGTTTAATGTACGTTGGAATGACTTCCAGGTGTTTTCGGGAGAGAATGGCTAACCATCGGCTTTCTATTCACCAGGCATTGAATATGGACACTACAGATAAACCTGTGGCTGCACATTTTTTGAAGATGAAGCATCAAGTGGCTACATTAAAATGTAGATTAATCGATTGGGTACCACCCCCGATTAGAGGCGGAGACAGGGTACTAAAATTACGTAAACTTGAGAATTACTGGATAAATAGGCTTGGTACTATGACACCACGTGGTCTCAATGAGTCTAATCCTATGAATATGTTTCTCAAATGATATATGATATTGCTATGGCATTTTGGTAGTTTGGGTATGGTCACATGTCATTTTAGTTTTTATATTTGTTGTGTTATATGTTGTTTGTTATATGTTGTTGTAGCATTACCTTATATACACCTACCTTCAATCTGCTGTGAGTTCTTTATTAATACTTATTTTATGTAAATTTAAACTGGTTGCCATTTCATTTATGTGATATTTAATAATTGCGGTCATGTGAATATGCAATGGGCTGAACGGGTAGTGTTAAGTACTATAGTGGTTGCCATATTGTTTATCCGTTGCTTAGCAATGGCAGTCACGTGACCTAGTAACGGACTGAGCTCAGATGATGTGTATTGGAGCGTTGACGTCTGGACTTGTGAATATGCTGTCCTTGATTGGTGTTCCCTAGGCAACAATACTCATGTCCAGGATCAATAGTGTGGGCTCCGGTGACGCACTAAACAGTGCGCGAGCATTAACATGCAGGTTGACACAGCTGAATTTAATGATTGAAGGTAGGAGGGGTATATATGGATTGCTTGATGTATGTATGTTATACTGCTATCTTGACGAGCACGCTGCTAGTTGTTGAGGCTGTTGCTGACTAATTGCTGTCTGTGATAATGCTGTTTTGACAAAGGTCTCAAGAGACCGAAACGTTGATATGATGACATGACATGCTGCTTGGATATTATCTTTTCTATGGTGAATAAATTATAAGCCTAATGCTTTGGTGAGTGCCCTCTTCTTTCTACATTGGTGGAATATTCTGGATTTACTTTGGATCAGCTTGACTGGTTTTGGAGGCTGCACCCCGCTGCTGAACATTGGGATGTGAGTGCAGATAAACATTTGAGATTTTATATATATATATATATATATATATATATATATTTTTTTTTTTTTTACTAACAGATAGTGGTGGACGACACTAGGGAATGATAGCCAAATGAAAGGCCTGCTTCAGGCTCTTCATTTGGCTTTCATTTCTGAGTGCTGTCCACTACTGTATATTTGTATCTATTATCTGGGAAAGGCACTGGAGTAAGTTTGAAAGTTGAGTGCCAGGCATTCTCTGTTATATATATATATATATATATATATATAGTGCCAGTATCACCAGAGGTGGCACTGGTGAGCAGCAGATTCTGTGTGGGGCAGGACAGATCCGCCCACACAGAGTAGAAAAGCATTGTGGGAATATGTATAATGGCTGCCATATGACTAGAGCCCAGGTGAGGCTGCTGGTGGACACAGCAAGACAGTCCAGGTGGGGCTGCAGTGTGAGTGAAGCAGACCAGTTGGTCAGGATCATACCTGCAAGGAGGCAGGTAGATCCATATACCTCTGATACTGTCTTTGTGAGAGATGGCAACCAACAAGCTGAGAAAGCTATACCAGGCTAGGAGGCCACTGTCCAGTCCTGTATGTCGCAGGAAGGACCACAAATCTCAGAGACTGTAAGAGACTTTCATGCAGATTAGCTGCTTCTGTAGAGAGGGTTCAAGAAGTGAGCTAATACCCTAAAAAAGGGATAGGTTTGTTTATTATTTTTCTGTTTCCTGATTTCACATGCTGGAAGTAAAGCATCACTTATGTTTATTTAACTGGAATGCTATGTGTGGACTCTAATCTACTCACTGCACCACTGACCCCAGTCTACCGAGCTAATTAACCCCAAGTATCACAATATTATATATATAATACATATATATATGTAAAGCACTAATCCACGACACTCACCATTCCTAGATTTGGGGTGCAACATGGTATGTGACCACATTGTTTAAATATAAATCACAGGGGCTATGCACTCACCATAGTAACTAATAATAATAATCACAATAATAAACAGTGGGGTTTTAGTTCATGAATTGATCAATGCATTTAAGCTTGCAGCCCATCGTCACGGGACCCCACTTTACTGCAAGTCCCTACTCTATTGCTCAGAATTATAACATGGACATAGCCATCACATTAGTGTTAAACTCATGGTATGCTATCAAGGTTTAAAGCTCACAGCAACTTTGCTTTTAAACATGAGACAGTTACCAAGCACACCTGTTGCAAAGCACCTAGGAAAACAGCTGACACAAGTTAGATTAAACTAGTTAAAAGGGGTGCATGAGAAAATGTGATCACAAAAATGATTAATTATATATATTAATCATTTTAATTATATATATTAATCATTTTTGTGATCACATTTTCTCATGTACTCCTTTTAACTAGTTCATGCATTGATCAATTCATGAACTAAAACCCCACTGTTTATTATTATTATTATTATTATTATTATTAGTTATTATGGTGAGTGCAGAGCCCCTGTGAGATCTTGGGGTTAATTAGCTTGACAGAGGGCGAATTGGGTGCAGTGTTTAGGTGCTTAATGAAGGTCCACACATGGCTTTCAGGTGAAATTATGCTTTACTTCCAGCATAAGAAATCAGGAAACAGAAAATAACAAACAAACCTAGCCCTTGTTTAGGGCACTAGCTCACTTCTTCAACCCTCCCAGGTTCATTGGGCTCTCTACTGCCACAATCCCACATGGGCTGTTTCCCACAGCAGCCTGACTGGTCTGCCTTCACATCAGCCCACACCTGAGCTCTATCCACAAGGCAGCAATTAGGCATCTTCCCACAATGCTTTTCTAGTTTGTGTGGGTAGACCTCCCTTGCCCCACACAGAATCTGTTGCTCACAATATATATATATATATATATATATATATATATATATATAAGATCCCGGGGTGGCACTCCCAATAATCAAGAATAAAAAGTCCAGGTGCCCTCCAAACAGGTCTGACACCAGTCAACCCAAATATAGATCCGATACGGCGGCACTCTGTTCAATGCAAACGACTGGACACAGGGGTATCACCAATGTTTTGGTGCTCTTTATTTATCTCCATCATCAAGGACAAAATATACACTACAAATAAACACACACACACATATATATATATATATATATACTTACACATAACCACGTGTGGTCCACTACTCCCGGCGATACTGCCACATATCCCCCTCCCCAGCTTGAAACCCCTGGGTTCAGCTACATGGGATGAGGCATTCTCATTGCGAAGTCCCTCTTCACTCTCCTTCTGAGGGAAATCCACTGCAGCCATGGTCCTACAGACTCTTGCGATCTCTGGGGATCGCATCCTACAAGTTCCAAAGGTAATTTTTCTCCTTACTTTTTTCCTAACTTTATGGTACCAATGGTGGTACTTGCTTTCTTTATGCAGTACATGAGACTCATCCTTGGGTACTGCAACAGGCATTAAGAACTTGAAGTAACTTTTTCCAAAGCAACATATTTCATCTTTACTCTTGCCACTTAAAGGCACATCTTCAGCCTTAAAGCCCTGTATTGGCTACTGGCATATTTCACCAATGGCCCCTTGAAAGAAGAGGAGCTAACATTATCCTGAGAGTCACCAGCATCACAACTTCTGGACCATGGCTTTATGTCAACCAACAATGTACTGGCACAGTCACACTCAGATTCCGGACTCCCGTGTCCACGTAGGATACTTGAAACTTCATTGATCCACATAATTTATCTCACAGCTTTGATGGCTATCTGCCACTTCATTAAGGCACAGATCTCTTGGATTTTCTTGTGCTCCCAATTTTTGAGCCTTGAAAATATAATGAACAATTTCAACATGTTCCACCAGCATAGGTTGAAGTTCACTCTCCACAGATGTCTTTATTTTCCTATTCACTTTAGCTGGACTACTTGCTTCAAGCTTTATCATGTGAGACCATTCCACTTCCTCATAGACAAATCCAGCAGCACTGCAAATTACATCCTGCTTGCATGAAGGCATTGTTTCACATACATGAGAATGATTCTTTACGAGAATCCCAGAATTAACTTTCTCTAAGGTTCTGCTTTGCCCTACAAAACTGTGTGATTGAGTCACCTTCTCACCACACTGAACACTCGGCAACAAGAGAGTCTCATCCTTTGAAGCCATCACTATCTCCATAGACTTCTGTACATCCTGTACCTTTGCTTCACAGGTCATGCTATCACCATCTGTATACCTCAGTTCTTTATTATCAACTTTGGACACAGTTTTGCAATCTGGACCTGTGCCCCTTTTGGAGGACTTCATACCCTTAGCTCTCACTGCAAGCTGAAAGTCACTGCAAGGAATCTCATCCACTTTTTCAAGACGGACCTTTAGGAAATTTCCCAACTCCGATACTTCTGTCCCCCCTTGTACACTGGTATCACCAATGAGGACATCTCCATGATCCCATTGCTGCTGAAAGACATCATTCTGGAACATCTTACTTAGTTCCCGCAATTCATTAATTGTCCATTGCTCATCACACAAAACACTCAACACTGGTAGTATATCACTCTGCGTGCCAGCCTTTTCAGGATCAACTTGAACCAATTGCTGCTTGTGGTTATGTACTTCTGCCACACTGGGTTCAGCAAAGACATCAGACGCCATTTTAGGTCCAGAATCCAACTTCAGAATGTTATTTAACTTCTTTTCCTCTTCTGATTTTCCCACTACAGTGTGGAACTTTATTTGAGCTGTAGACAGCTGCTCTTCCAGCTGGGCAATTTTTGCCATGGCGCTTTCCCACTTGTTCTGTGATTGCTGCAGACTGCGCTCCAGAACTTCATGTTCAGCAAGTATCAACTTTTGTACAATTATTTCAGACTCTGCCACGTCCAATTCACTCTGCAACTCCAGTTCTTTGGTACTCCTCTCCACTTGGAATGTTTGCAACTGGTTCTGTGTACTTAGTAGACACTTCTCCAGTTTCTCACTCTGTTCTTGCAACTTCCAAGCCCTGCCATTGGCAAGGTTAAGCGCTTTCTCCAAAGATTCACTTTGCTTTGTGGCTTTATGCAGACTTTCCTCCAGGAATACATTTATTTCCGTCAGACATTCTGAAACTGCTTTAGCTGTAAGTAAATTGGAAAGTAGAGTTTGTACTTGCTCCTTACAACTGACTTTAAGATGGACCATCTCCATCTCTTTTCCTTCATGATCAGTTTCATACTGAGCACGAGTCTGCAGCATCTGGAGATGCTTCTTTTTCACTTCACAAAACTTTTCAACCGAAGAACTTTTTTTCCAATTCACAAGCTTTAAGGTTTACTTGTGTGGACACAATTAAATAGTCTTTTTCCTTTAACAGCAGATCCAGATCTGCCACTCTCACTTATGTGTGCTCTTCATCACTCTGATATCTCTGGACACCTCCTTTCAATTCTTCCACTTCCTGCTGAAGTACCACACACTTTTGCTGTAATTCCACAACATCCTGCTCTAATACGTCATTCTTTGCTAGGAGCACAGCATTCTCATACTTTGTAACACTTTGGAACATTTTAGCTTCCTCAAGGCGTTCAGACATAGCTGCCAATTTAAGGTCTGTCTTTTTAAGAACTTTACGTTTTTTTATTTCTTGCTGCTCAAATGCCATTTTCAAAGTGAACAATTCACTCCGTAATTTCTTTTCAGCTTGTTCATGAAAATTTCTCTCATCAACCAAGTGTTCCATTAAGTCATCAACCTTCCCAGCATAATACGAATTGCCTTAATTCAAAACTTTACGCATACTGTCAAATTCCTAGAGGCTGATATAGCCCTTTGGACAGACCCTGCACCATACACTGACCACACACACTGACATATTTTTTCTGCTTTGTAAATGTCTCTTTCAATAGAACAACATTGTTTAC
This sequence comes from Taudactylus pleione, assembly GCA_031769625.1. Taxonomy (NCBI): domain Eukaryota; kingdom Metazoa; phylum Chordata; class Amphibia; order Anura; family Myobatrachidae; genus Taudactylus; species Taudactylus pleione. The sequence continues at coordinate 37,400,040 of JAUIMM010000094.1, forward strand.
CCCATCAATTTGAAAGGATTCACCACAGAGGATTTCAAACAGCTTTAAATCCCTTCCAGGTAACAGACTTTCTTCACATTCAGACTGTAAACTCCAGCCCGGGTTTTCCATCTCTCTAGACTGAGAATGAACCTTTGTAGGAATATTTCTGCCTTTAAAATGTTTCTTTTTATTTCCCATGATTCTTGGCACAAAATAACAGGAATAACTGGGTTTTATTTTCACTGTATCACACTTTGTCTTCAAAAGTATTTTTAACACAGCAAAACATTTTTCTTTATGTGGCACTACAATTACCAGCATGTATCTAACAGTCTCAATAGCCTTTCAATAGAAATCTCTGCTCCACACCACACTTGATTAGCCACACCTGACTTAACGAGTTTGAGGATTTCAACAGAACTTTAAACCACACAACTACTTTTAACCCCTCCAATGCTGAGGAAAAGTGCACATTTCATTTAACAGACAATATACTTGCAGAAATAGTGCACATTTGCAGACAATTTTTGTTTAAACAAAACTTCACTCACCACCCTGATGAGCTTTGCACAGTTGAGTCCACTATGCAGGTGCAGTGAACCTCCTTTGGTTGGAGAGTCCAATTATGCAGTGCAAAAAGCATCCATACTTCCAATTGTATTCCACATTTTCTGCAGCACAGATATTTTGCATAGAATCTTTGTGCCCGCATTCTCCACCATATTGTGATGTCTTGGGGTTAATTAGCACGGCAGAGGGTGAATTGGGTGAAGTGTTTATGTGCTTAATGAGGGTCCACACGGCTTTCATGTGAATAAATGAGGTGATGCTTTACTTCCAGCATAAGAAATCAGGAAACAGAAAATAACAAACAAACCTAGCCCTTGTTTAGGGCACTAGCTCACTTCTTCAACCCTCTCTATAAGGGAGCAGCTAGTCTGCCAGCATAGTCTCTGAGATTGTGGTCCTTCCTGCCACTTGCAGGACTGGACCTGGCCTCCTGGCCTGCTATAGCTTCCTCCTCTTTACAAACACAGTCTCTTTGCCTACCCTGTATCCTCCAGGTATACAGAGGCACTGGCTTCCTCAGCCTGCAGCTTAGCTGCCTCAATGTCACTCAGACTAAGAGTTTGTGGTCCCCCCATGCCTCCTGCAAGGTCCATACACAGGCCTCCTGGCCCCCAATGGCTTGCTCAGCTTCACTGGGCTCTTTGCTGCCACAATCCCATACGGACTGTTTCCCAGAGCAACCTGACTGGTCTGCCTTCACATCAGCCCACACCTGAGCTCTATACACAAGGCAGCAATTAGGCATCTTCCCACAATGCTTTTCTAGTCTGTGTGGGTGGATCTCCCCTGCCCCATACAGAATCTGCTGCTCACCAGTGCCACCTCTGGTGATACTGCCACAATATATATATATATATATATATATATATATATATAAAGATCCCGGGGTGGCACTCCCAATAATCAAGAATAAAAAGTCCAGCTGCCCTCCAAACTGGTCTGACACCAGTCAGCCCAAATATAGATCCGATACGGCGGCACTCTGTTCAATGCAAACGACTGGACACAGGGGTATCACCAATGTTTTGGTGCTCTTTATTTATCTCCATCATCAAGGACAAAATATACACTACAAATAAACACACACACACATATATATATATATATATATATATATATATACTTACACATAACCACGTGTGGTCCACTACTCCCGGCGTCTGGTATCGGGTCACCCTGGGATGACGTCATATCACCTGACCACTATGATGGTGCCACTGATGATGCGCCACCACTGGGGGTAGAGAAGACGCCCACCAGTAGCATCCCAGTTGCCCGGACAATGCAGCGTGGGACCTGTAACAAAACACAAACATACAATTTGACATAGGCAGACTAAGTAACATAACATATAATATGTACACCAAATGTTAACACATTATTTTGTATAACCACTTAAATGTATGAAGAGGAAGTTCAATATGCATATCAAGAAACACACTGAGAGACACAGAACTCGGACTTTAAAGGCTATTGTCATCATGAGCAAGTGTGTTAACCACAATCACACTAGCAGGAGTTGAAATATAACGCCTTCATACAGCCATCATATATCTGTAGCAAGCTCACATTAATTATCCGTATACCAAAACAGAAGGTACATCAGAGAATAGCAACACATGACAGTTTAGAGAGACCAGCAAAACTCCACACGGCTGTGGAAACACATCTATCCCAAACACATCTGCTGTTCAAGAAATCACATACTGTATAGTATTATGATGGACCAATCTATAAAAAACAATGCAATCCAAGGTTCTCATTGAGTCCTCGGGGCACCAATGAGTCCAATCTAAAGATCCACTGAGACTCACACTGTAATAGCCTCTTTGATCTATCACCTCCACGAGGGGATGTTGGAATGTGATCTATGATCATATAGCGTAATGTGGATAAGTTATGTTTTTTAGCCACAAAGTGGCGGGCCACTGCCTGATCACTATTACCAGCAGTAATGGCCACATGAATAACTGATCTGTGTAAGGCCATACATTCCCTCAGGGTCCTATCAGTCTTACCGACATATACAAGTCCACAAGGACAGGTAATCATATAGATGATGAATTTGGTGATACAAGTTAGCCGATGTCGTATAATAAATTTCTTACCACTATATGGATGACAAAAACTTTGTCCTACAGTGAGTGACCGACAGGTCAAACAATTAAGGCATTTGAAACAACCCAGTTTAAGATGTAAAAAGCCCTTTGGTTTATCAGAGCCCATATTACTAATGTCAGTTTTAACTAACCAATCACGTAAATTACGGCCACGCGTATAACAGGGCATAATATGGGTATTATAAAGGTTCAACTCAGGGTCAGTGCTCACAATAGGCCATAATTTGTTAGTTACCCCCCTAATGCAATTACTGTGTGAAGGAAAATGATTAACCCACGGTAATCTATGTTCAGAATTTTCAATGGTGACCATAGTTTTTAACAGGTCATCACGCGGTATTGACAGAGCTCTAATTTTTGCCAGTGATAAGTTGTCATCTGGATAACCTCTTTGATGGAATTTAATGAACATTAGTTCAATATGCTTTATAGCCATCTCCTCATTGCTGCAGATTCTCCGAGCTCGAAGAAAGTGTGAATAAGGCAATCCATATTTTAGCGGTCTAGGGTGACAACTACCATGGTGTAGAATTGTGTTTCTGTCTGTGGACTTACTAAACAATTCAGTGGTCAGTCTCCTACCATCAAAAATAAGGTGAACATCCAAATGCTCCTAGACTCGTTATGTTTCCCCATGAAATCCCTAAATTCCTGCTCAATTCCTGTCCAAACAACAAAAATGTTGTCTATGTACCTGGCACAGTAAAAAATCCTGCCAGATACATAGACATCCTGGAAAAAAAATTCTTGTACTGCCGAGAACATATACACATTAGTGTAGGATGGGGCCACATTCGAGCCCATCGCTACGCCAATTAACTGAAGAAACAATTTGTTGTTATACATAAAAAAGTTATTGGTCAGAATCATCTCCAGTAAATCGAGTATTAGATCAATGTCGGGACCCTCATAAGCAGAGCTTTCCAAAATCAAGCATTTTACCGCTATAAGACCCTTGGTATTAGGGATCACCGTATAAAGGCTATTAATATCAATAGTTCAAAGAAAGCTACCTTCAGGAATATGGGGTAAACCAGAGAATTGTTCCAGAAAAGTAGTAGTATATATATATATATATATATACACAGTATATATATATACTGTATATATATATATATATATATATATATATATATATATTGTGTGTGTATATATATATATATATATATATATATATATATACACACACTGTATATATGTATATATATATATATATATATATATATACTGTATATATATATATACATATATATAAATATATAGTTTTTATATATTTTGACTTAAACAGAAATTGAATCTGTGTGGTTCCTGTGGAAGCAGATAAGTGCTGATTGTGCTGAATATATGCGCCCTCAGTATTTCACAATTGGTAAATGGTCTGAGAATTTAAAGAGAGTGTGAATCTCACTTCTTCTTTCCTTACATTGTGATTAAGTCTAGGCATGTAGAAACCTCCACCACAGACATAACAAAGCACCAATCCTGGCAAAAAATGTATGTTATAAGCTTTATGCAATAAAAAGCATTTTTTGGCCTTACTCAGAGTTGTATGCATCTCTGCAACTGACCAGCTTCCATACATATTATTGGTTTTATAGCCATCATCATTATGAGTACACACTTGAACCATCCCTATTCCTGATGTAAACATCTATCTGAAAACAGGAGTAATTATGTGTACAAAATTATATTGTCCGCAATAACGTTGACATGGCTTCTTTGAATGCCCATACTTTTATGCCCCTACATAGTTTAAATATTAGCCTTGCCTTCATTGCTCTACCTGTGATAGTTACTGCTTTGCTGTAGCTGAGCCCGTTACTCATTGCTGTTTTTTTATATTTTGCTGATTCTCCTGCCCCTAGCCATTTTTGATACCAGATTACTAGTTTGACTGCCCCAAGATCTGACCCAGCATTACTTATTTAAACCTATACTTTATGTCTGATGCCAGCCATGACTAAAACTTGAATAAATATTGCTGCTGGTCTGCTATCAGCTCTGATTTATCCCTCCTGTCAGTCTGCTGCCATGCTTGGTCCTGTAGTGCATATTTCTATCATCTGTTTAGAGCCAGCTCCAGGATTGTAGGATAATATATCTGTTACAGCATCTCCTCTGTGATCGCCCACTAATACTCAGTATTTGGATATTCTGCATAGTTTCTTGTACATATCTGAACCTTGGAAATACCTTGTGATGGTAAAACTTTATTACCTGGATTAGAGACCAAGGGGCATCCAACTACCAATAGGCATATCTAGCTTTAGGGGAAATGTGGCATGCTAAAGGTTAAAATCTGATGAAGCAATTATAAGGAACTCACAACAACACTACAATTACTGTCCTAATAATTTTGAATGTCTATTGATTGTAACATAACTTCTCAAAATTATATTCTGTTATTAATTATTATGTGTATAGAAATCAGAATAAAGCAAAGCATGTCTCCTCTACTTTTGTTATGATGGAATAAATGTCCAACCTCCAAAAGTTAAGATACTAACACAAGCCAAAACAGCAATGAGGAAAAACTTAAAAGAAACAAAATGAGTATTGCTGGGTACACATTGGCCAACATATCAGCCATTAAATTGATCGGCCGATATATCATGTGCATGTCGGCCAGTGTGTGCAGACGATATTCACATACATATTGTGTTGCAGATATATCTGCTCATTATGCTGTGTGTACGGACGGTCAGCCGATCACCTGTACATTTGCTGCAGAGGCCACCAATGACCGCAATGATGGTTGTTTAGTTTATATGCAGTGTGTATGGAATGCGATGTTCATGGAGTTGAGCAAATAAAAACTCACTCAGCGCATACATTACACAGTTTATACACACAAAGGTGCAGTTGCGATTGAGACGCAATGTATCAGAAATGTCTTGGAAAATGCTGGCCATCCTTGGGCAGTAACTATAAGGTAGGAAAACAGAAAACAGAGATGGTCCATCTTATTGGTGTATTGTTAAGGTGTTTAGATACACAGATGCTCCATTATTCTCATTGGAGGCCATATCCAGATGGACAATCTGCACCTGCCATAGGGCTGTTGCAAGTGTTGATGGTGCGACCGATGATGGTAACTAAAGAAGCACCAGGCGGTATTACAGCTGTTACAGTTGCTTAAAGTGGGAATTTCAGTCCTTGCATATTCACACGCATGGATATACACCAGGGAAGGGCTTTGTACTAGCATTTTCAAAGAATTATAGACTGGCAACCATCAAAAGCAATCCAGGTCTGGGACCACCTCTCAATCAGGCCCTATGTGTTCCTAATAAATGCAATGTGAACTTTTAAAGTTGAATATGGCCTACAGCCTTTTATCATTCTTACAAGGGACTGTATTGAAGGCTTGGGGGTAAATATACTGAAGGTCAAATTAGTTTTTTTGGTAGTTTTTCTGTTAGTTTTGTAATTCACCCATTTACTAAAGGCAAACCGACAGAAAAACAACCAAATGACTGATTTTAGAACACTTTAGAACATCAGAGCAACTATTGATTATTTTATAAACCACGAATTTACTAAGCATCGGCTTTCAAAGCCAACTAAAACCAATCCAATAAACAACAGCAAACCTGCCCAAACAATATACCTGCATATTACAGGTGAGTTTGGGTGAAGCCCTGCATAGATCACTATAATATGTGCATATTTTGTTGGCCTAATATTATAAATAGTTAAGAATAGAAGAAAAAATATGTATGAGTTCTCTGAAATCCAAAACCAGCCCTGGGCCTCTGAGTCTAGACTGGTTTTGGAAAATAGGGGGAAAATGTTGTGGGTCCCAATCAGCAGCAGCTCCTGCCCTCTTATCTGAGGGTGGCTGCCGCTGTTTCTGGTCCCGGCACCTGCACAATGAATGTCAGGCACTGGGACTTGCACATGAGCAGCGGTAGTGCCGCGCATGCACATAACACTAGACCAGCTTTTCAGGGCTGCATTGGTAGCATCCCAGAGAAGCCCTGTAGGGCTGCCCAAAAGAAAGCAGCTTATGGCAGCCTGGACTGGCAGTCCCAGAGGAAGGAGATGGGCTGTCTGTCCTGTGCGTGACTGGCAGGTGGCACTTCCAATAGGAAGCCACCTCCAGTCACAGTGTAGCCAGTGCAGTCATGGACTGCACTGGCTCACTAAAGTGGAGGATTTTACTGGGGGGCTGCAGCATCGCAACACCTAGGTAAAATCCACCACTAGTCACAACTATTTTCCAATAAACAGCACTAGGCTAAACCTACCATAGATTGGGTCTGCAACTAGCTCCAAACTATATTAATAGAGCTGACCTGTTTGGAGCCCCAAAGAGGTCAGCTCAGGAATGGAATGCCTAGGGAAGTGGGGTCCACCCAAAAGTGGTTTCTCCTCCCTAAGGACAACCAGCCCTGGGCTAAAAGCTCTTCTCCGCAGCTCCAGGGCTTTGGGTGCAGAGGTAATAGTGTACAGAAAAAGTTAAATAATTTTGCTTTTTACAGGTGACCTATAGGTCCCTGTAAGACTTCACCAGCATGATAACACTTGTAGAACTACAAGTACCCGCTGACTAGTCCATCTGTAAAAACATATTAAACAAAACACTGTACACACACAGACACCAAATGGGGAAATCTTTTATGAAATAAATATATCCTCACACCACCCACGTTCACTAATTTATTACTTACCATATGAAGGCGTCACACCTTAATTTCATGTAGCATCCCCAGTCTTGACAACTGCTCCTCATCTAGCCTTGTCATGAATGAGAGGTCACTCACAGCATGCAAACTGTTGCAAACTGACCAATCAGTGCATCCCCATTCATTCCTACGGAGAGTGTACCTGAGTGACCTCTCATTTGCGATGGGGGTTCCATAAATAATGATTTTTAAGACTGCAATCCAACGTCCATACATGTTGGTTTCAATCTGATGATTAGCAGATACAATCTTTATTTAATTTACCCCTAGGCATTTTCTGTTTGTTTTTACACTATTAATAATGCTGTGTCAACGTGACAGTATATATATATATATATATACATACACACACAGTATATATATATATATATATATATATATATACATACTGTATATGTAATAACAATGTTGTGTCTGTCTGTTTGTTCTAAGTTGCCATGAAACTACTGAACTGATTTTCATCTCGGTCTGTCAAGTTAAAGCTGACAATAACTAAAACAAATTTATTGAAATCATCAATGCAAGAGATTGGTGTGGCACCATGTGCTTGGTCGGTAAGGAGTGGGAGGAGAGATGCTTTGGCTCCTCGTTGACTTGAAAAGGATAGGCTACTGTACATAGCAGTCTGTGTACACAGCACATATTGACATTGGTGTGAGTGATGGGGGAAGGTGCTGCTGCCACTAGTCTGTATAGCGCTGCTTGTCATGTGGGCAAATTCTGCACAGGGCGCCTATGCAAACTAATACAACTATAGCACCTCAACTAATAAAAATGTTAGCAGAAAAGATTTTGATGTGGGCAGAGCTGCAGGCAACAGCTATAATATATATTATATACCCTTATTCACAATAATTGTTAGAAAATAAAAAATCTCTGAGTGCCTCACTATGTTGTTGATTGGTGGATGCTACTTTAAGGTTGCATCAATATTTCAATGCTCAATCTCTCAGTCAATCACTCAGGTACAGATTAGCTAAAATATCACACTCGTATCCACTTATTAATAATCCCATGGCCACCACTCAATGTTATCAGTGTCAGTGAGAACCTAACTTGCTCACAAAAGCATGCATTCAGTAAACTCTATGGACCTCATTCAGAGTCGGTCGTAGCAGCCGCATGGTCGTACGCATCCTATGTTTTTCTTTCTGCGCCTGTGCACGGCTAGCTGTGCGCTTGTGCGTACAAGCTCTACCGATGCAAAATACTGTCAGTCGTAGGGCTTCTGAAAAAGAAGTGGATTGCTAAAGTTGATTGACAGGAAAGTCCATTTGTGGGTGTATACGGGGGTGGTGGTCTGCAAACGGAGGCGTTCTTCAGCGTTTCCAGGCGTTTTAGGGGAGTGCATAAATTATCTGCTTCGTACGACCATGAATTGCAGATGCGTGACATCACTCTACGAACAGGATGATCGTCCAGGCTAAGGTAGGCAAGAAGCGTCCGTAAGCCACAACAGTACAATCGTTAATCCGATGTTACTTGTGATGTTTCTAATTGGAACCACACAAACCAAGGAGCTAAGATTGCTGCATTGTAACTATTAACACTGATAATTACCTTGTAACTGATTTCACTTGCGTTTGAATTAGGGAATTCGTAACACAAATGTTTTTTTTGTGCTTTTTAAACTTATTTTGTTCGGACATTTTTTAAAACATTTAGCATTGTGTTTTGCGTAGCAGCCTTTTCAGATAACATACTTTTTAAACCATGTATACATTGATATAGTTAAATATAGACATTTTCTTTTAAAAAAAATTTATTTTTCGGAAATTAGCCTTTCATCACAATTTAACTTACAATTGTTAGGGCAACATTTGCATATAAATAAAAAAAATAATAATTCTAAAACTAAATGAATAAAAACAAAAAAAGAGCTTGAGACATTGGTGACAAGAAATATGGGGACTGGACAAAAGGTGATAGAGGAGATATCCAGGGCTACTTTCATCATTTGGGCCAGCTCGGAGGAAGAGGTAAGCTATGGACAGCCAACTGGCGTGTAACACGCCGACTGGCCTGGCCAGAGGTAGATGGGATTTCCTCAGGCCTAGGCATAGGGCTCTCCATACTTGCGGGGGTGGCTGTTGGGCTGCCAGAGGTGGAGATCCTGGGAGGAAGGGAGTCTCGCTCCATCATGGCAGGTGGGTTTGCCTGCTCCTGGGTATTGGCTCAACGGTCTATGGCCCCAGCAATGGTCTCCAGGGCCACCGCCACCCTCACCAGAGTGGTCTCCATCCTCAGAAGAACACATCTGTTCTCCTGAGTTTGGGAGACCAACCTGGTGAGGAGAGGCACTGCTCAGTCCGATGGTTGCCCTGGAGTAGACTCTACAGGGTCCCCAGATGGAGTACCTGGATCCTCCCCTGCAGAGTCTACATCTGTGCTGGACCCAGACCTGACCTCAGGAGCAGGCACTACCTGCTCTGAGTATGGAAAAAAAAGAAAATAATAATTTGTATTTTTTGAACAAAAAAAATGCATACACATTTTAGCTTTATACTTTTTTGAGTCCTAAAAATATTTACATTCTTGCACATGTGGAGCGTTGAAGTCGGCCATATCAGTGTCCATAGTGGACATGCCGACTATCTCCTCTTCCATCACACATCCCTGAGCCAACGTCTCCAACCTCGTCAAGGTCAGCTCCTCAGGGATGGGACCACCACCTGTCCCTGCAGCATGGTCCACCCTACTCCGTAGCTTCCTCTTCAACTGGTACTTGAAATCAGTCCATCTGACAATGTGATTTAGCATTTTTTAAGGGTTAGTTTCTCGCTTTTGACTTCAGTACACTCACAATATCATTTTCTTACCGTTTTTTCACAACTTTCATGGTTCTGTGGGTTGTCCCCACAACATTAACAGCCCTGGATATCTCCTCCCAAATCCTGTCTTTGGCTCCAGCCCCCATATTTCTTGGGGCATGGACAAGGTTATCCATTGTCATGGTCACCAATGTCTCAAGCTCTATCCTTGAAAATGGAGGGTTTCTTGCCCTTGGCCTGCTTGGCCCTGCCTCCTCCTCCTCTAGTGGTGGTATTGGATTCCCAGCACCTACAATATTTGTAAAATTAGATAAAATTAAAAATGTTTTTTTTGAACTGTTGAACTGTTCTTGTGTTTTTATCAAAATGTGTTTCACACTTACCTGCCTCAGTTGGCCTCTGCCCACCATGCTCCTCGCTTGACATTTTCCAAACATGTGAAAGAGCATGAAGAATAGTGCTTGTGAAGACTTTTTTATAGATGTGAGTGCATCCCTGGACTGGTTACCCATGCATCCCTATTTGCCTAAGTACAATGCACACCTTTCCTGCATTCTGTATTCACTGCGTGGGTTGGGCTAGATGTGAGCGCATCCCTGGATTGGTTACCCGTGCATCCCTATTTGCCTAAGTACAATGCACACCTTGCCTGCATTCCGTAATCATTGCGTGGGTTGGGCTAGATGTGAGTGCATCCCTGGATTGGTTACCCGTGCATCCCTATTTGCCTAAGTACAATGCACACCTTTCCTGCATTCTGTAATCACTGCGTGGGTTGGGCTAGATGTGAGCGCATCCCTGGATTGGTTACCCGTGCATCCCTATTTGCCTAAGTACAATGCACACCTTGCCTGCATTCCGTAATCATTGCGTGGGTTGGGCTAGATGTGAGTGCATCCCTGGATTGGTTACCCGTGCATCCCTATTTGCCTAAGTACAATGCACACCTTTCCTGCATTCTGTAATCACTGTGTGGGTTGGGCTAGATGTGAGTGCATCCCTGGATTGGTTACCCATGCATTCCAATTTGCCTACTACAATGCACACCTTTCCTGCATTCTGTAATCACTGTGTGGGTTAAGCTAGATGTGAGCGCATCCCTGGATTGGTTACCCGTGCATCCCTATTTGCCTAAGTACAATGCACACATTTCCTGCATTCCATAATCACTGCGTGGGTTGGGCTAGATGTGAGTGCATCCCTGGATTGGTTACCCGTGCATCCCTATTTGCCTACGTACAATGCACACCTTGCCTGCATTATTCAATCATTGTGTTTTTTGGGCCTTATTTAAGGCAAAGCCAAATGTTCCCTTACTTGTGGGTTGTAGTTGGAGTGATTTGTGGTGCAGGAAGGGATTGCTTGTGTTTACAGTGTTTGGAGTTATTTGAGTGGTGCTTGTGTGTGTTTTTGGAGTGGTGCTTGTGTGTGTTGTTTGAGTGGTGCTTGTGTGTGTTTTTGGAGTGGTGCTTGTGTATGTTGTTTGAGTGGTGCTTGTGTGTGTTTTTGGAGTGGTGCTTGTGTGTGTTTTTGGAGTGGTGCTTGTGTGTGTTTTTGGAGTGGTGCTTGTGTATGTTTTTGGAGTGGTGCTTGTGTGTGTTGTTTGAGTGGTGCTTGTGTGTTTTTTTGTGGTTTTTTTTTGGGTGGTGGGTTTTTTTTGTTTGCTTTTTTGGGTGTTGGGTTTTTTGTTTGTTTTTTCGGTTTTGGGTTTTAATTGTTTGTTTTTGGGTGTTTTTTTTTGGGTGGTGGGTTTTTTTTTTGGGGTGGTGTTTTTTTTTTTAATTTTTGTTTGCCCATACATTTCCAAAACCCGGTTACTTTGTGTGTTTGGGTGGCCGTGTTTTTTGATGATCCAAATAACAACGTGCTTTGCAGACTCAAGTAAGTGTGCCAGCCTACTGCAAGTTTTTTATTTTTTTTTGGTATTTTAAAATAAAAAAAGGACATTATTCAAACAATTATTGTCATGTTCTATTGTTTTGTTTTAGGTGTTTAACAGTCCAATTTGTACTTGATTCAGGTAAGTGTCTATTTTTACAAACCTAAAATTTTGTTGTCTTTAAAAATGAAGGGTTTTTTTGCTGTTTTTTTTACATTTAATAATGCATTTGTGGTTTTTATGATAAAACAATAATTATGCTTTCAAATTTTAATATTTCCCAATTTCAAAGTTAAGGATTGTTTTCACAATAATAGTAGTAATAGTGGTGTTTTTTTAATAAAATTTAATTTTCTTTTTCTTCCATAAAATAAAAACCTATACACAAACAACACCTGTAGGGGTCCCCGAAGATGGCACAGCCCGACCCTGTAAGAATATGCACCATTATTACTAAGCTACGTATTTTTGAAAAAATATTGAAAATTATTTTGCAACAACACTTTTTTTTGTTTATTGTAACTTTACAGAGCGATGTGGGCCAGCTAATAGTGGCCATGTTGCCCCCCTCCAACCTTCCTCAGCCTCCTCCTGGGCATAGGCATAGGAGGCATGCAAGGGCCAAGATATATAGAACACGTGTCACCCTTTTTGGAATGACTGATGATGTGGTTTTGACCACTTATCGCCTGCCTCCAAATATTATCCTAGACACTCTTTCAATAATAAAGAATAATCTAGAAATTCAGATTCACATTCCTACAGCAATCACACCACTTACACAGTTGTTGGCGGTGTTACATTTCTGCGCCTCAGGGTCCTTCCAAACCACTGTGGGGCTGGTGGGTAGCCTCTCCCAGCCCTCATTTTCACGGATCCTGAGGCGTGTGCTAGATGCATTCTTCAATCATATAGCACATTGTATTAGTATGCCTTTGGATACGGAAGCCCTTGATGTGGTAAAGCAGAAGTTTTTTGAGATTGCAGGCTTTCCACAAGTCATAGGGGTAGTGGATGGCACTCACATAGCACTTCAGCCCCCTGCATGCAGGGAACAAATATATAGGAACCATAAACATTTCCATTCGCTAAATGTAATGGTGCTATGTGATGCCTCCCTCCAGATCCTCTCCCTGAATGCCAAATTTCCAGGCTTCAGCCATGATGCATACATGATCCAGCATTCAGGGATTTGGCCAAAATTAAGCACACTGCAAGCTGGTGACGCGTGGCTTCTTGGTAAGTATAAATCCAGGATTTAGCTATAGTAATAGTGCAAACATGTTTTCATGGTCAATTTATGTAACTTTTGGTGTCCCATTTCCATCAGGTGACAGTGGATATCCTTGCACGCCCTGGCTGCTGACTCCTTATTTGACTCCCACACCAGGGCCACAAACTCAATATAATGCCACGTTTACTGCCACCAGGCAGGTGGTGGAGCGCTGTATCGGGTGGTGCACTCATGTACTCGCCGGATATGGTTTCTCACATTGTGGTCCTGTGTGGGATTTTACACAACATTGCAATAAGGAGTCGAGTACCCATGCAGCCAGAGGATGCCTTGCCAGAGGATGGCCCCCCGGAGGAAGGTGTTGTGATGCTGTCGGGGGGTGGCAGACACGATTCTGTTGTTTCCAGATTTTTTTAGGTAATAATTTTTACATTTATTTTGAATTTTACACTTAGATCAAATGTATTTTAAGGTGTACCTAATTTTTGATTTATTTTTTCTTCCACCAAAATCACAACACTTTCCAAAACTGCAAAACTAATGGAACCCATTGGCAATACCCTGTACTGTTTTTGGACAACTATCAAAATTTGCCCGGATATACCACAACATGTTTAGTTAATTTGCCTTTTATTTGATTAATTTGTCTGTTAAAAAATACATTTTATGTTTGTTTTTGACTATTGTTGTTTATGTCTGACTAAGCAAGATATTTTAATTTGGAAAACCCTGAGGACATTTTTTACGTGTGATTCTGTGATGAAATGCTTTTTACGATTAAAAGCATGTTGGCAACATGTTTGTTATTTAATAAATGTTTTTCCAAAAAAAAAAAGGTTTGATGTAAATGTTTTTTGAAAGCCATTTTGAGGTGGATAATATATGGCAACCCCAAAGCAAAAAAAAAAAAAAAAACATTAATGCAAATGTTCTTAAGGTATACATAAACAATTTGGAATTAGTTACACTATGGAAAGGCACCCAGCTTTGTTCACAAACTATTTGAAATGCAGAATTACACAATTACATTTTTTTTTAAAAAGAGGACAAATGTTTTTTAAACAAAAACTTTACTTGAATAAGCACAATTTTAAAAAGATACAAAGAGGAAAATAACAAACTAAAATTGGTCAAGCCTCCCCACAATCCTCTGTAGGCAGCAGTAGGCCACCAACAAATGTCCACTTGTTTGAGTCAGCTCCTCTCGAATTTCAACCATGATGTTGTTTAGATCTGTTGACAGAAAAATTTATTTGTAGGTTAAAAACATCTAAAAAATGTCCAACATTTGAACATTAAACATTATTCAATGTCCCAAAAAGTGAAAAAACACTATGATGTTAGGGTGTGTTTGAAAGTTTCATTGACACAACATTATTAATATGTAGAAACTTTTATGGTGTAAAAACAATTGGAAACTATGTGGCATAACCAAAAAACCCCTAGGATGTTAAAAAAAACAACAACTGGGAGGTGTATTCTTAAGTTATGATGGCCATATCCTTAAAACACGCTACACGTATTCACTTCTAGAATGTTCTTGATAATCCAAAAATACAATGTGCTTGTTTGCTATGGCAAACATCACTTTTCCTAATGAAGTTACATCTTAGTACATTTTAAACACAGTGTACACAACATTAACAAGGTTAGTCTGGTTCCTATCACCTTCCCAAGTTCTGTGACATGTTTTATTTAAATCTAAAATACTAATCCAAATTTCATAAATTTTTACACCAAATAAAAAGCATTTTGGAAACCCCAAAAGGCATACATTTTTGGGCTCCCCCCCCCAAAAAAAAGGGCCTAGGCGCAGAACATAAGCACAAAATATTGAATAACAGCATTAATGCACAATGATTTTGACACCCATACTGTAAAAAAGAAAACAAACACACAGCCCAAATTTAAAAAAAAAAACATGGTTAACAACAACACTCCAAGAAAAAAAATAAAAAAATAAATTAAAAAACACATACCATCAGAGCGTTCCAACAAAGCACCCGATGGAGATAGTGCAGGAGATGAGATGGTGCTGGAGATGGGGAGTAAGTCGGAGTTGGTGGAATGGTGGGAGGGGAAATGGAGTGGAAAAAATCAAAGGGAAGGGATATTTGTGTTGTGGATTTGGGCATGGGAGTGGAGATTTGGGATGAGTGGGCAGGGGAGGGATGAATACTAGGGGAGGTTTGGAAGAGGGAGGGAGGGTTACTGGGGGGAGTATGGTGGTGGGGAGGGAGGGCTGGGTTGAGCGGATAGGGAAGGAGAGGGGGAGGGCTGCAGGTTGAGACCTGCATTGCCTCCAACTCTGCGGGCCCTTCTCTGTCTCCGCTGTGTTTCTAAAATTTAAAGATATAAAAAAAATAAGTTTAGTTTTCACTTTCGGCTACACAATAGAAGTACACTTTGCACATTCAGGACAATAGGGACAACATACAGGAGGGTTTTTTACATTTACTAAAAGAATTGGAAAAGGAACATACATTTTTAACAGTCCACTAATTATAACATTTATACAAACGCATTCTTACATCTGTGTAATCGCGCCCGCAAATTTCGCAAAAGGACTGGTGACCGGCGGCGCCGATCTGACCACTGCCTCTCTAGTTGCGCTATATTGCGCCTATATCCTGCACTACGAAGGGCTCACCTCCGCATAGGCCGCCCGCTTTCTGCGGTTTGAAATTGGAGGCTGGGCAGTCGTAATCCGCCTGTCCATGATCTGAATGAGAATCAATAATTCTCTACGGGTAAAGGCCGTGGCTCTCATGATGGCAATGGCCGATTTTTCAGAAAACATGAAATATACATGGGGTAAAATAAAGATGATTGGCTAAAATATTTACTCAGTATCCTAAAAAAAACACTATTGGCCAATCCTTTAATCATGTGACCCAAAATATGAGGTCAGATTTGATTGGTTAAAACACGCAGTGTGCAATTGCAAACATAATAGTGCAAATGATCCTAACGCAAAATGCACATGCATTTTTAAAGTTAACACAATTAGCAACAGTACATTCACAGATAATAAACATTACCTTGTTTTGGAAATTTAGAAAAAAAAAGAGAACGGAGAAAACACCCACGAAAAAAACAATAAAGTTTATTGACACATGAAAAAAATAATAATAAAAAGAACAGCAAGAGTTAAACACTCTTAATTAGACAATTGACAACAAGCTAATAACAAGCTTATCAATAGTCCATGTAAACATGACATGTGACCATCAATACAACACATACAGGCGCAAACATCAGAACATAATTAGCATACAGCGACTGACAGTGCCCGACTACGACTGTCTCAGTCGGTAGCAAGAGGAGGTGCAGTACTAACGAATGGGCATCACTTTGTTTACGATCGACCAGCCGTACAATCGGATTTTGTGGTCATAGCCCGTACGACCGTGCGGCCGCTACGACCGACTCTGAATGAGGTCCTATATCTTGTATTAAAAATTTCAATGCATAATGCATTCTAGTGCTCAAAGGTATAACTGCCGTTGGTGCAGGGAGTGCCATTGCTGCTGGATTCGGATTTCCTCCTGGGTCCTCCTCCCTCCTACACCAGCAATGGCTAAAACTGTGTGTGGCTAGTTTCTGTGGCCTGACGCCTCCTCTGGGTCAAGCATTGTGCCCGTCTCACATGTATTACAGATAAATTGCCTCTTTCTACTTTTTACCTCCCATTTTCTATGTTTCTCCCCTCTTCCCATCAACTCACCATTCATCCTCTCACTCCCGCCATTTCCCCAAACATACCCTGCCCCTTTGATGCACCCCCTCCTCATCCAAACCTTGAAGCACCCCCTGGACCTCCCCTACATGCCCCTTACCAACCATGTCAGATGAAAATGTACTCAGTAGGATGGAAGAGTTGAGACTCACTACCTCCCATACAGCCTCAGAAAGGGCAGCAGTTATGACTGGATCCTATCTCTGCTGCATGAAGGTTATTCTACTTGTTTATGTTTGAATTTAAAAAACTGCTTCTTATTGGTTTACCAGATCTCAAGTAAAACTGAACCGCTCATCTCTAATCTAAAATATATATATATATATATATATATATATATACACACACACACATACATCCATACAACAACCAGTATCGTCCGGCACTAAGGACCCCTCCAGGGGTGTCTTGCTCCTGTGCTCGCCTAAGGGATCAGTGCCCCAACCATATAGAACCAAAGAAAGTGCCACTCAGGAGTCGTGAAAATGCTGAAACAAGTGACAACTTTTTAATCTGGTTGTCAACGTTTCGGGAACGTGTTCTCCTTCTTGAGGACAGTAACAAACATGTGCAATATAAGAGAGGCATATTTATACACTTAGCCATTAGATTTCCCCCATCAGTGCTGTCCATGACCCCATCACCTGCAGCCTCCATCTGGGCACTTCCGGGAACGAACCTCTCATCCAGCCAGAGTGATGCAATAGGCCCCGGCGGTGTGACCATGGAGACACTGTATCAACAACAGCAAACATGCTGTGCTAACAGAGTAACAGAATAAATAATGACTAATAAGTGAGAACAAAGTGATATAATAAAATTATGATAAAAACAACAAAATAATTTTAGATACAGTGAATCACCATAATAAAGTGCTATTGTTACAGTACATAATATACTGTATGCAAAAAATACATGAAAAAAGCACTTTTTTTGTATGTACAGCCATGGTCAAAAGTTTTGAGAATGACACAAGCATTGGTTTTCACAAAGTTTGCTGCTTCAGTTTTGATGATGGCAATTTGCTCCAGAATGTCATAAAGAGTTATCAGAAAGTCCCTCTTTGCCATGACAATGAACTTAGGCCCTGATTCAGAGCCGGACGCTCTGACCAGAGCATTCGCTCTGAATCAGGGCCGTCCTAGTTAAATTTGGAGCGGCCTTTTGGATGCTCGCATAGCTGTGGGTTACCACCCACAGCTTATGCGAGTGTCCATGATGATGGTCGCGATGGTCAAGACTATCGTGACCATCGGGCCTGCGAGGAGACCCTGCTGCCGCAAGCCCTGGAGTGATTTTGGCACTATCAGAGCCAAAATCACTCCCACTGACATCACTAGTGATGTCAGTGGGGCCGGACCCAGACGGTAGGTGTTCCCATGGGAACGCCTCTGTCTGGGTAGCCACGCCCACCAAAGGGGGCATGCTGTCACTCACCATCGACAGCATGCCCCCTTTGTAGCGAGACCCCGAGCGACGGCTTCCCCATCGCTCGCCGGGTCTCGCGCATGCGCACGACGGAGCAGCATTTGGGTAACATCGACCCACTTGCGAGCATCCTGCGCTCGTGAGCGGGTCTGAATGAGACCCTTAATCCCCAAAATAACATTTCCACTGCATTTCAGCCCTGCCACAAAAGGACCAGCTGACAACATGTCAGTGATTCTCTCGTTAACACTAGTGAGAGTGTTATTATTATTATTATCCTTTATTTATATGGCACCACAAGTGTTCCGCAGCGCCTTACATAGTACATACAACTAATAAGTGAACAAGAAACAAGTAAGTTACATTACATTACAGTGCAGGACAAGGACGCGATTTATATACATTGCTGCAATAGCGATTAAAGCACTCACAATAAGCAGCTGGGAGTTGGCAGTCATGTGTTAGGTGCCCTTATGGGGAGTAAAGAGTAGAAGAAAATGTAAAGAGAAGCACAGCAGGGAAGAGGTCCCTGCTCGTGAGAGCTTACATTCTAAATGGAAGAGGCAGACAGACAGGCATGACACAGAAGGGGAAGACAGGGAGGAAAGAGCATGAGGTGGGTTAGGATGAGTGCTGGAAGGTCTTGATGAAGTAGGAGATATGAGTAAGGAGCTCAGGGGAGAGCTCAGGTGTGGAAAGGTAAATTTGAGTATCATCAGCATAGAGATGATATTGGAGGTCAAAGGAGTTTATGAGCTCACCTAAAGAGGATGTATATAGTAAGAAAAGGAGAGGTCCAAGAACAGAACTTTGGGGAACGCATACTGTTAGTGGAAGTGGGGGGATGAGGATTCATGAGCGGACACAGAGAATGAACAATCAGAGAGGTAGGAGGAAAGCCAGGAGAGGACAGTGCCAGGTAAACCGAGAAAGTAAAGGATTTACAAGAGGGTGGTCTACAGTGTCAAATACAGCAGATAGGTTAATGAGAATGAGCAGAGAGTAGTGATCCTTGGATTTGGCAGCAAGGAGGTCATTGCTGACTTTCGTGAGGGCAGTTTCAGTGGAGTGGAGAGAACGGAAGCCAGATTGAAATGAGTCAAGGAGGGAGTGGGAGGAAAGAAAGGTGGTAAAGCAGTTGTAGACAATACGCTCAAGGAGTTTGGAATCAAAAGGGAGAAAAAAGATTTGTTGATAATTGGAAAGTATGTTAGGATCAAGGGTGGGTTTTTTAAGAATGGGGGAGAAAAGGGCATGTATGAATGCAGAAGGGACAGTGCCAGATGATAGGTAGAGATTAAAGAGGTGAGCAAGATGGGAACAGGCAGAAGGAGACAGGTAACAGAGGAGATGGGAAGTGATAGGGGCAAGAAGTGAGGTGGAAAGAGGGCAGAACCAGATGAGGGCAATGCAATAGGGGAGAAGGATGTGAGAGTTGGTGAGACAGAAGGGGAGGGGTGGTCAGGGAAAGGAGCGGAAGGAGTGCTGAGGGTCAGATGGGATATGATGTCCTCACGTATGGAGTAAATTTTAGATGTAAAGTAGGTGGCAAAGTCAAGGGCAGAGAGCGAGGAGGGGAGGCAAGGAGAGGAAGAGCAGAGGAGGGAGTCGAATGTGGCATAGAGACACCGGGGGTTTGAGGACTGGGTGATGAGCTTCTTGAAATATGTTTGTTTGGAGAGAGACAGGGCAGCACTGAAGGATGAGAGAATAAATTTGAAATGGAGGAAGTCAGCCTTAGAGTGTGATTTTCTCCACTGACGCTCAGCAATTCTTGAACACTTTTGCAGGTATCTGGTGCATTTGGAATGCCAGGGTTGTGGTGTGGATCTGCAAAGGTGAGTAGATATTGCAAGAGCAACAGAGTCGAGAGCAGAAGTAAGGGAGGAATTGTACAGGGAAGTAGCTTGTTCAGGACATGAGAGAGAAAGGATAGGGTAGAGAAGAGAGTCCATCAGGGAGGAAAAGGCAACAGTGTCAATAGCCTCAATATTACGCTTAGTAATGGTAACCTTAGTAGGTAAAGGAGGGGAAGGAGAGAGGGATAGGTTAAAAGATAGAAGGTGATGGTTAGAGAGGGGGAATGGGGAATTGGAGTAATCAGAAATATCACAACGGTGAGTAAAGACCAGGTTAAGTTAGTGCCCATTCACATGGGAGGGTGATGAAGTCCATTGGGTGAGTCCAAATGAAGAGTGAGGGTAAGGAGTTAACTGCAGAGGATTCTGTGGGAATGTCAATAGGAATATTAAAATCACCTAGGATAATGAAGGGAAGATCTGAGGAGAGAAAGTGAGGGAGCCAGGAAGTGAAGTTGTCAAAGAATTTGGAGGGAGAGCCAGGGGGACGATAAATGACAGCTAGTCTGCGGTTTACTGGTTGGAAGAGGCATATAGCATGAGCCTCAAATGTGGGGAATGAAAGGGATGGTTCAGAGGGTATTAGCTGGTAGGAATAACTGGTGGATAGAAGGACCCCAACACCACCACCATGGCGACCGCCAGGCCAGGGAGTGTGGAAGAAGGCAAGGCCCCCAGAGGATAGAGCAGCAGGAGAAGTGTTGTCAGAGGGTGAGATCCAGGTTTCAGTAATGGCTAGGAGATTCAGGGAGATGAAAAGGTCATGCGTGGGGACCAGTTTATTACAGACTGACCTGACATTCCAGAGGGCACAGGATAGAGAGATAGCATTTGTGGGGGATATGTGAATAAGATTATCCAATTTGCTGTAACGTGAAGGTAAGATTAATTTGGGGGACTGATATGGATAGAGTTTAGTGATGGTGCGGGCACCTGAGCTAGAAAGGGAACCTGTAGGAGGTGGGCAGGGAGGGAGATGTGGATTGCAGTGGGGTGAAAGGACATGGAGAGGAGTGTAGGAGGAGGGTTTGGTAGTGGGGTAGTAGGACAGAGGGGGGTAGAACAGGATGAAAGTGGAGTAATGGGAGAGGAGGGTAGAGTAGGCAGACAGAGGAGGGGGTGGAAGGGGAGGAGGAGGTGGAAAAGATAAGGGTAAAAGGATAAAGGTGGAAGTAGGGGGAAGAACAGAGGATAAGGTAGAGACTGAGGGGGTCATTCAGACCCGTTCGCGAGCAAAGGACACTGGCAAATGGGTCAATGTTTCCCCACTGCGCATGTGCACGATGGACTCTCCATCGCTCCAGGTCTCGCACCAAAGGGAGCGTGCTATCGATGTTGATTGACAGCATGCCCCCTTTGGTGGGCATGCCGGGGGCGTGACTGCCAGACAGAGGCATTCCCATGGGAATGCCTACCGTCTGAGTCCAGCCCCACTGACATCAGTAATGATGTCAGTGGGAGTGATTTTGGCTGATAGAGCCAAAATCACTCCTGGGCTTGCGGAAGCGAGACCCTACCGCAGGATCTTGTCGCAAGCCCGATTTCCGCGATGGTTAAAGACCATCTTTTTGGCTGCTCATATAAGCTGTGGGTGGTCGCCCACAGCTATGCGAGTGGCTAGGAGGCCGCTCTAAATTTAGCTGGGATGGCCCTGGTTCAGAGAGAGCGCTCAGGTCAGAGCGTTCAGCTCTGAATCAGGCCCTGAGTGAAGGAGGGAGTTGATGAAAACCTTGTCATAGTATTTATAAGTAAACAAGAGGAATGAAATTTGGAAATGTAAATGAAATTGGAATTCATGAGATTTGTAGTAATGCAAGTAAAAGAACAGTGATGGTAAATATGTATGCAGATTAACAAGTTTGTTATAGGGAGGATTAAAAGGGGGGGCTAAGTGAGGCTAGGCAAGAGAGCTAAGATAAAGAACAGTGTTTCAAAGTGGAAAGATGTAAACTGACATGGAAACAAGAATGATAAGCAATGAGATCTATGCAAGAATCAGAAGGCCAGCATTATCAATAGCACTAGAAGTGTTCTTGCTGTGGCTGCACAGGGAGTCCAGTTGTTGCCTGAATCTTTAGACCATTGAGGTTTGTTGTTTGATGGAACTTAGAGTTTTCTCCTTCTGTTTATCTTCGGTTTAACGCAGGTCTAACGCTTCAGTTTTGCACTTAAAAACACTGCACTTTGAAAAACTGCACCATCCAGCCAAGGCTTCCCAGCCAAACTACTGACACTTATACAGAGATGCAGGCAAGTGTGGACACTAATTAATGACAACCCCCAATTGGCCAACCAAAGAAAGCTAGCAATAAAAATGGCATAAGTCAACAAGGAACACATACCAAACATCTATGGCTAGAAATAAATCAAGCCTTCACTTCAGTCAATAGACTGAGAGAATCCTTATAACAATTTAACTATAACAAATCATAAGGCATAAGAAACAATAGCATAAGGATTCAGTGAAGAATAAGCTAGTTACCTATAAGTATAATTAATAAAGCAGGACAAGGCTGTAGATCACTCCATCATGCTGATTGAGTTAGAATAACCGTCTGGAAGCTTTAAAAGGAGGGTGGAGCTTGAAAATACCATTCTTCCTTTGTTAACCATGGTTACCTGCAAGGAAACACATGCATTCATCATTGCTTTGCACAAAAAGGGCTTCACAGTCAAGGATATTGCTGCTAGTAAGTTTGCACCGAAATCAACCATTTATCAGATCATCAAGAACTGCAAGAAGAGAGGTTCAATGGTTGTGAAGAAGGTTTCAGGGCACCGATGTAAGTCCAGCAAGTGCCAGGACGTCTCATAAAGTTGTTTCAGCTGCGGGATCGGGGCACCACCAGTGCAGAACTTGCTCAGGAATGGCAGCAGGCAGGTGTTAGTGCATCTGCACGCACAGTGAGGTGTAGACTTTTGGAGGATGGCCTGGTGTCAAGAAGGGCAACAAAGAAGCCACTTCTCTCCAGGAAAAACATCAGGGACAGACAGATATTCTGCAAAAGGTACAGGGATTGGACTGCTGAGGACTGGGGTAAAGTTATTTTCTCTGATGAATCCCCTCTCAGATTGTTTGGGCATCTGGAAAAACGCTTGTCCGGAGAAGGAAAGGTGAACGCTACCATCCGGCCTGTGTCATGCCAACAGTAAACCAACCTGAGACCATTCATGTGTGGGGTTGCTTCTCAACCAAGGGAGTAGGCTCACTCACAATTTTGCCTAAGAACACAGCCATGAATAAAGTATGGAACCAAAGCATCCTCCAAGAGAAACTTCTCCCAACCATCCAAGAACAGTTTGGTGATGACCAATGCCTTTTCCAGCATTATGGAGCACCTTACCATAAAGCAAAAGTAATAACTAAGTGGCTCTGGGAACAAATCATCAAAATTTTGGGTCCATGGCAAGGAAACACCTCAGACCTTAATCCCATTGAGAACTTGTGGTTAATCCTCAAGAAGCGGGTGGGTAAACAAAACCCCACAAATTCTGACAAACTCCAAGCATTGATTAGGCAAGAATGGTCCATCAGTCAGTATGTGGCCCAGAAGTTGATTGACAGCATGTCAGGATGAATTGCAGAGGTCTTGAAAAAGAAAGGTCAATACTGCAAATATTGACTCTTTGCATAAACGTAATGTTATTGCTAATACAAGCCTGTGACACTTATGAAATTTTACTTTATTATACCATAGTAACATCTGGCAAAAAGGTCTAAAAACACTGAAGCAGCAAACTTTGTGAAAACCAATACTTGTGTCATTCGCAAAACTTTTGGCCATGGCTGTAAATATAAAGAAGTCTGAAATATTTTTTTTATTGATATAAAAAATATATAATAAAATATGTGTAGAAAGTATATAAAACAGTGTGTGGGAAATGCCAGGAAGCCACCATTGGCTGACCAATAAGAATATATATATATATATATATATATATATATACACACACATATATATACAACAATTTTTTTATAATAAAACCTATGATTTATTCTACAACTGAACCCATCTAAATCTTGACTAATGTTAATGGATGACTGCTTTCAATGGAGAAGGGACCCTGGCTCTCCATTATCCGAGTGTTGATTATAACTACTTCACATTCGGAACAAAATCAAAAATAGTGAATCCTGAAAAATAAGAACTTAATATATATATATAATAAAAATATATGATCTATATAAAATTAATTAATCTCAAAGATTCGTTTAAACCTCCAGGGTGTATATACTCAGTTCACCAGTCTGGAAATTATTAATTTCCTGACTGGTGACCTGAGCAGTATGCTGAGAGACTGAAAATTTTGAGTCTAGGCTAAAAGCTTACCTTCCTGGTGGATTTAAATCTCCAGTAAAAGTAGATAACAAGTTGCTAACAAGACGGACTGGCTGAGAGACTTATTATTTGATCCTATGCTAATAACACTGGAATGCTGGTATGTGGCAGATATATCTCGTGTGACTACCATTAAGGAAGATTTCTGTTTGGAGGAATATTCCTATTTGTGAAGAAGAGAGTGGTTTTTACCACTGTATTAGGTACACCTTTACCCTATGGGTTATTGATGACTGGTGGTGGAAAAATTCATCGATATTGCGCCAGGAGGTGCTTTTCTTCTCTTCTTTTTTAGAAACCTATCTTGAATTGGTGGAACAACAGTTAATTGGAGATTAGCTGCCACCATAAGACCAGGGGAATATATAAGGAATTACATAACTTTCTGGGACTGGAGATGGTCACTTGTGGTTTAAACCATAAACCAACAACAGTAATTGAATAGTGGACTAGCGCTATATACCATTTTTGTATATATATATATATATATATATATATATATATATATATATTACAACAAAGTACAAGGTGCGGCACCCAGAACCAAAAAAGAAAGAGAACAAACAAAGCAGTGTTACGATCAATGTTTCAGTTGTTGAACTTTTGCCTGGATCAATCCTGTTGTCTATACCCCATTTGGGGGCACCAAACACAGCTATATTTAATATATAGAGTGTCAGACTTTCGACAACCATATATATGTGGGGTGAGCTTTGAGTTTTTGGGTGATTTACCAAAATTTTAGCAAACTGACTATTTGCTTAAGCCAAAACTAATTGTAAACTGACAAAAAATACATCTTTAGAACATTGGACCAACAGTCAAGATGTTCACATACACCAAAATATGATCCGCAAATTTTCTAATGGTTGGTTTTAAAACCAACAAAAAAAATGACTAGAAACCGATGGGAAACTTGCCCAAACAATAGACCTGCCTGTGGCAGGCATGTTTGGCAGAATAACTTTTTTATGCTTAAAAGGTTAGTTAAAGATGATAGGGGTCCACCCCAAAATCCAAAACAAGCCCAGAACCTCTCAGCCTGGGCTTTTATATTAAAATACAGAGAAAAATATGGTGTTGGGTTCCATCTATTTTCCTATAGCTAGTAACAGGCTGAACCAGCGTGGGGTCCCCCTGCCATAATGACAACCAGCTCCAAAATGGTAATTAAAATTAAAAATAAATAAAATGGGGTTCCCTTTCCCGTGAAACAACCAGCTGTAGGCTGAAAGCTCAGGTCTGTTGTCCGTACCCCTGAAATTATAAACACACAATGAATAGAAACATTAAAAGTTCCATCCAGCATTCCTCTGTGGACCGCATGCCATCAGCTGGTGGAGCGCAGGATGCAGTCTCCATTCCAGTGTGGAGCACCTATATCTGGGTATGAGCTAGATCAATGGTTACAAATTACAGAAATATCAGAAATCACCATTTGTCTGGACACAATAATATTTAATCAGATAAGGTATTACCTAGAAATATGTAATGGATAAACAGATTTCTAAGGCCTGATAAGTCAGACACAGCGGCGTCCCTTTGTGCATCTTTTGCCAATTGCACATCTGTGACTTAATGCTAATACCACTATAGGACCATCCCTTGTGTACTTCCATGCGTATGAACATGCAAATACTGTCAAGCCCACTTTGAACATCTTAGATGTCACAATCAGTCACACCATCAAAACTTGCACAAGCCCTATGCTAGTTGCAAATTCTCCACCTGAGTATGGCATCCATTGTGAGCAATAAAGCCGTGTACTTAATTATTTCAGCAACATTCCATTAACATTACCATAAGATGTTCTGTGCATCTGAACAGCCACCTCCATGTCACCAACAAAGAATGTTAATTAGATTTTCAATATACTTCTACATGAATGCTTCTGATATTGTAATTGCGATTTTGTACAAACACATTTGGTATGCATGCGCATTGTGATTTAGTGGTCTATTTACTAAGCAGTGTTAGGAGACAGAGTGAAAAGTGATAAGGTGCCAGCCAATCAGCTCATAACTGCTATCTCACAGGCTGTGTTTGAAAAATGACAGTTGAGAGCTGATTGGCTGGCACCTTCTCACTTTTCACTCTGTCTCCTAACACTGCTTAGTAAATAGACCTGTTAGACTTATTTGCAGTAAAACAATTGCCTCAAAATTGACTTAGTGTGCTACTCAAAATCAACCACCTAGTAGGTTACTGTACCATTACAAGTAGCAACATTATTAAAAGCAAACACATTAATCATTATATTGGCAAGAGTATTAAAGGTAAAAAAATATTATTATGTAGGCACAGACCAGCAGAAATGTCAGATCAAAAATTTAAAATAAGAAAAAATAAATGAAAGTAAAAAATATAAAAGTGAAAAAAATATATAAAAAATAGGAATCCAAAGATCCCGATATGTACCAGTTCTTTCAAGCCCCTAGGCCAAACAGTATCCAATTTATGGATCTTTTCTATAAAGTCAGTATCCATATACACAGGACCAAACCATACTAAAAATACATAATCAATGAATTGTAAGTGAGAGTATACTCAGATCTCGGCTGAATGTGTTCTTGTTTAGAGGAGTCCATAAATAAACAGGGGCGATATTACTTCCCATTGCTGTGCCAGAGGTTTGGAGATAATATCAGTCACCAAACTTGAAGTAATTGCCCATCAGAGTCAACTCAAGCAATTCAATCATAGCTATGGATGGATTACACTTATGAATTTTAACTACTGCAGATTTAACCGCATGTAAAAGAACCTCATGGGGCATAACAGTGTACAGGAAAACGATCCATGGTTCCAAATATACAATTTCCATACTTAACTGTGACATCAGAACGGCCCTTAAAAAGTCACCTGTGTATTTGATGTAACTCTCAATTTTATGCAAACAAGTACCTTGATAATTTGTAAAAAAACTTATAATATATTATTATAGGTCGGCCTGGAGGATTCACTTTGGCAAATAAGAAAATCAGTTTGTAAAAATCATATTCCTGCTCTGAAATCCACTGATTATGCAGGGCTAAATTGAGTGTATTATCCAATTTGAGTGCATTATCCACATAAAAGTTTATAGGTTGCATGTATCCTTTCATTGGCCTTATGGAAACTCCTATTAACCTGAGGTAGTAAATCAGGCATCTGCGAGTACCCGTAAATACAGCCACTTTGCGTTAGACTCAGAATCAGCTCCACAGTGTCACAGTGTAAACAGCAAATGTTCATCCTGCTTATTAATTGGTAAAAATTGTGCCTAAGAAGGAACAGGCGCTTCAGAACATGGGGCAAGGGGGGAGATCTATAAAGTGTTTGAGAAAGGTACCATTCAGTGCATTGCAGGCCACCAGGAGGCTACCTAATATGTTTTTTTTTCACACACCATATTGATGGGTGCCGGTCTAAGAACAGAGGAGCCATTGTGTGGCTGTCCATACAAATTAAGCATATTACACCCCTTTATGGGCTGTGCAGCCTATTGCTGCTGTACACAGGCCATGCCTCCTCCATGGTAGTCCTTCTTGTTTAGGTTGTGTAACCTTTCGGGGACACGTTATCTGCATTTGGAAGAAGTCTCTGAGTCAGAATATCTACGTTGGAAGGTCATCTTCTACTTGTTTTTCTGTTTCAGTGGCAATAGCACACACAGTGACTGATTCTGGGTTGGACGGATCTCTTTGCAAATGATGACTTTTAGCATTCAGTGCATGCGCAGATGTGTATTTAGGCATTTTTGTGTATTTCCATCGGATGGATCTTTGTCGGATCTGACTTTTTGTGAAATTAGTGTTTTGGTGGTTTGCATGGATTGCATGGAACTGTTCTGAATTGGGAGAGTGCCATGGAAGTGTGGCATGCACATAGAGAAGAGAGACTGTTTCTGATTGAACGCTTGCACTTAGCATAGGGCAAGTGCAAGTGTCGATTATAATGATAAATTGCGTTTTGAAGCTGCACTTATTCTCGCATTAGCCCTATGGAAACTCGTATTAGCATAAGGTAGTAAATCAGGCTTCCGTGACTACCTGCAAAAACTGCCACTTTGTAATCAACACAGAATCCGCCCCACATGGTCACAGTTTAAACAGTATAGAAGAAACAGGTTAGTGGCACTGGGGAGGGGGCAGTGAAGTTTTTGGACATGGTATTAATGTGTATATTTTAGGGAAGTTAATTAGTATAAAAAGCTAAGTTATTAATGGGTTTTATTATTAGGATGAATGGTTAATACTTTAATAAAGTTCGTTTAGATGAAGGGATTAATAGAGGTGATTTTTTATTAGACTGATAGGGGTATTCAATATGGAGCAAAAACGCAGTTTCTGCGAGGTTTTTGCTCAGATGACGTCATTTTCGCCCGTTTTACTTTTACACCGTATTCAGTTTGAAAACTTTTTGCCGGTGCGAAAAGTATATTGCATTCGACCCTGCGAAAAAGTATAACCAAGGAATGGGTGGCGAAAAAAAGTGCAGAATTGGGGTTTTGGGGTGCAACATTTCGGAAACAACCCTGCAACCTTCAGACAGTCCCCCAAAGGTAAACTGTGTCAAAAATGTTTTGAAAAATACCTCAGAGGACCCCCAAAAAAGCACTTTAATTTTGGGGGTGAAAAAAAAATTAGGGGTACAAAGTTAAAAACTAGCGAACTACAATCTAGAGGGGTCCCCAAGTATGCCCCAGGTGTTTTTTTCATTGCAGGTGTGTGCGGCAGGTGGATTTTTCACGTTTTTAAAACTTCACTTTAGCAACTTTTAAATATGCTCACCCCCATTTTCAAGTACCCCAAATTTGCTGGGACTACTTATTTTCAGCCAAAAAAACTTCTAAATACTATTCTTCACCACCTTCCCAAATCCCCCAAATAGCAGCTATTGAGCCCGTTTAAAGACCCCAAAAACCATCTCCCGGGGTCTATTGGGGGTATCCAGAGTGATCCCCCATGTCATAGCATCTTTTTGGGGGTGTTAGGGTGATTTCCCCAAAAATCAGTGAAGTTTTCGCTGATTTCACATTCGCCGGGTGCCATTTTCGCCCATTTCATATTGAATATGGGTATAATCGGGGACACGCACGATACTTTTTTGCCGGCAAAAGCTCCGATGTGAGGCAAAAACTTTGACACGCATAGACGGCAAAGTTTTCATTTCATATTGAATACCCCTGTGAGTGAGATAACAAGGGTGTTAATGAATATTAATCATATTAATTCATGATGTTGGGACTAATTAATGATTATGACAAGGGAGATGATTTAAGAAGTTAATTATGTTGAATTGGGTTGTTACAATGATGCTGAAAAAATTTATGATTTTTGTTTGGGGTTGATTAGTGATAATGGGATGTTTTGTGTGGCCATCAAAAAAAGGCTCTCTGTATTGTATGATGATCACTTTGATGCTGTGTGTACTCTATGTAAGTCACTGGGCTGTTCTGTTTACTGTATGGCAATCACTAGGTCCTAGCTGTGTTGGCTTATAGTGTTTTTGTAGTGTGTGGAGGTATTCATGTAATGTCAGGGGTAATTATTGATGTACTTTAGATGCAAATAATTTAGATTGAGATGTTGATATTTGAACTTTGAAACATTTAGGCCTGGGATATCTAATTTTCCAACAACACTCCCTATATTGTCAAAATGTGGCTACGCCACTCTTTGATTCACCTTCCACTGTATCTTCACAAGCAAGTAGAGGTTAGTCACAGGGGGAAGAAGGCAGTTCAGCTCTCAATGAATGTATAAAACTGTACCTAATGAAGGGCAAGCACACAGTCAGACAGAGAAGGCCCTGCCAGTGACAGCTATATATATATAGCCAGTTTTATCCTCTCCTGATTCAGAATTAGTACTACATGCAGTGGCAAACGCAGGATTCTAGAAGGGGATTTCCAAATGCCTGATTTTAGAGTGAGTGTGGCCAGTCCATGAAGAGGGTAGAATTAGCACTTAACCAGCTTTAATGTGCATCATACAAAGTATATTGTGTGTCATAATTCCAGCATAAAGAGGACCAGCGATCACAGTAAGCCATTAAATGCGGCAGTACGGCCATCCTGCCTGAGCTGAATGTTTTTATTTTAGATGTAGGCACCATTCCAGACTATTAGAGCAAGTCCGGGAGTCTGGGAGCAGCAGAGCCCTGGACATATATGTACATACTGGGCTGTATAGCAGCACATCCTTAACAGTGAATGTTTTCCAGATCTAGGTTATTTATTACTGGCTGATACATGTTAAAAGATCCACAGGTGGTGCTAATTATTTCATTTGTGATACTGAGACGAACTACAGCACTAGTAAAATTCTATTATATTACTATATTTATTGTGGTCATGGTGTGGGCTGGGGAGGGGGGCTTCCAGGCAGATGGAAACCCCCCTTGCGTTTGCCTATGACATGAGTTTGCATTGCATCTTTTGCATTAATTCACATGCACGTTGAGTAACTTCCACATACGCCTCCCTTGCCCTGAATGTGCAGAATGGAATGAAGGCTTTCTATTAGAGACCTAAGTTCAGTAAGGATGTGTTCATGCAATTGTAAACAGATGCAGATTGGTAAAAATATCTTATATAGAATACCTGAGAGCTGTATTTTATGCAGGAGCAAAAAACGAATGAAGATAACTACTTTCACAACTTCTCAGGAGAAGGATGTTTCAGAATGCTCCTCTGAAACTGATGTTCCTAGAAAACTGACTAGTACTTTCTCTGTCACCTGGGCATAGTTTATGCTTTTGTGAGCGTGTTTAAATGAATATATATATATATATATATATATATATATATTCAAGAAAGAAATGTAAGATGCACATAGTGAGAATGATATAAAAACAACTTTTATTTATAAATCAGTGGTTCTCAAACTCGGTTCTCAGGAGCCCACACAGTGCACGTTTTCCAGGTCACCCAGCAGGTGCACAGATGTATTCATTACTAACTGATACATTTTAAAAGATCCACAGGTGGTGCTAATTATCTCACCTGTGATTCTGTGAGGAGACCTGGAAAACATGCACTGTTTGGGGACCTAAAGACCGAGTTTGAGAACCTGTGTTATAAATGATCTTGTAGATCAAAGATTGCACTATCAATCATGTGACTCCAGAACACACTGGCCAGCAGGTTTCCAATACAGTGCAATCACACAGCGCAATCACATTTCCTGGTATAGTCTCTAGGTATTGGAAGCAACATGTGACGTCACTGCGTCCAACATCTTTCAGGCCATTCCCTACGGGTTTCGTTACCAATATGGTGATGTAATGTGTGTGTGTTTGTGATGTACACTTTGCATAAATGAAATGCATATGCTACTATTGCTACCAATAACATATCTTAAGCTCTGAACAAGCGTGAAATACATTTTTGTGTGAACTTTTTTGAATTTGCGCAAATATTGCTTTCAACTCTGCATACCATAATAGACCATAATGTGAAAAGATAATTAAATATTTTTTAGACTTCAGTTCGCAGTACAGTACATGTTTTCAATAAACCTTTACAGGTAGACACAGATAAACCAGTGAAAAAGTCACTATTGTGTCAAGTTTTCTTGATTAAAGCAGTTATTCTTTTGCACTTTTAAAAAAGCATTAATGTGGACCTAAGATAAGTGATATCACCGCTGGTCAAAGTCAATTTGCATTTGACATCTTTGGCCCGTATTCAATTAGCAGCAAAAAGTCAGAATCCGCGAAAAAATATCGCGGATGATGTCATTTCGTCAGGCGGAAACTTTTCACTGTATTCAATTGCAAGGCTTTTCGCATATGCAAAAAGTCAATGCAATGTAATAGTGGAAAAAGATTCGCATATGAATAGCAGGCGGAAAAATCTGCAAAATTGCGGTTTTGGGGTGCAAAGGTGTGGAAACCACTCTTCACCCTTGGGACAGCCCCCCAAAGGATAACTGCGTAAAAAAAACTAAAAAAAGTGAGGAACACCCCAAAATATGCCACTGAAAAAGGGGGCAAAAAAGTACAAAGTGGGGGTATATACATAAAAAGTAGCGAAATAGACTTTTGGGGGACTGCAAGTATGGGGGAGGTGTTTTTTTGATTGCAGGTGCTAGCTGAAGGTGCATTTTTAGCGTCACTTAAAACTTCACTTTTGCGATTTTAAACCATGCTTGCACCCATTTTCATGTACCCCAAATTTGACAGGACTACTTATTTTCTCGGAAAAATACTGCTTAATGCTATTCTTCACCACTTGTGCAAAGACACTATATAGAGACAATTGACAGCACTTAAGTACCCCAAATAGCTTCAGGGGGGCTAATTGTGGACATCTATACTGATCCCCAATGTTAGTGCATCTTTTGGGGGGTGTCAGGCTGATATCCCCATTTTTGACAGCACTTTTCGCCTGTTACAGTTTCGCCGGGATGCGTTTTCACGTACTTTGGAATTGAATACGGCGAATAGTGGGGGCGCGCACGATAAGTTTCCGTGGCCAAACCAAGCGATGTAGGTGAAAAGTCCGGCAGGCGGAAAAGTATCACGGGTGCAGAAACTAATTGAATACTGGCCTTATACGTATATCAACATACAACACAGATCCCCCTAAATCTCCATATAATATGTAGAGTTTGAAATTAGTTTTATATTACAGGTTGAAGCATTGAAGCATAGGCTTCTATTACAGATAGATGCTGTTAATTAATTGATAAACGTCAATGACTAGTTATGTGTGACAAACTTTCCCTTTAATATGATAGTGTGTAAAAGCAATACACCAATTATTCTATGACTAATCTGAGCTGTTCTAGAATTTATGGAAATTTAAGATTGTCTTATTAGTAATTTTGGACATTGGTAACATGAAAGAAAAAGTCCCACAATACACACATATAATGTACTTATAATTACTATTTATGAAACATAATAAAAACATTTAGTTTAGGGATTTTTCAATCATGACCACCTCTATCCATTACAATACATTTGCTTTGAAATGATCAGTCATGGCAACCCTTTCTTGAAACAATTAACACTTGGCTTCTATTTATTTTTAAACTATATGTTGTGTGTAAATATGATTTAATTGTTTTTACAGACATTGTTAATGTTGACACAGTTATACAGAGCAAACGAAACAAAGAGTCAACTCATTTTTTTTGTCTGCTGCTAGTTTTTGAGGCGGTCACAGGTGTTAATCTGGCTGATAAAACAAGCAAGGTCTGTCAGCAGCCTCTTTTACATGAAATATTTGCAAGATTTCACAAACTTTCTTTTACTGGAGGCATTGCCCTACCAAGTCTAGTCCCTAGTGTGACTTTATGTACACTGACAAAAATAAATAGGAAAGATTTATAAGTAAATATAGTCCAAGGTTTAGTTATGAACTGTGGCATGTCAGTTTGTTTTTCTCAGGTCATCTGACTTACCTGGCTTAATTATTTTACATATATTGAACTAAAGAACAACACCACATTGACTCTGTGATGCTGCAGTAAATTTCATAGGCATAAATACATTTTTGCACAAAAGCATCTGCATCTGTTTTTATGTATGTGTACAGCAAGCAGTGCCAGTCCAACGCATGGCCTGCCACTCAGTGCAATATGAGGGTGGTCGCCAGCAGAGGTATGGAATTATCTCCCCATAAGGGCAGTACAATTTTTAGGGCCACACTTGGTGGCTGGGAGACAGGAAGAGGATGATTCTGTAGTGCTAAAAATGTTTTAAGCAGATTTCTCCTATAACAGGTTTTTATTCATTCCCAGTAGTTGACTCCTTGCAGAATGATTTGTAGATGGCACTGGCCATTCGCAAATAAGAATGGTGATTGGAAAAAGGAGGGGGGTTTTAACCCCCTATTGTTCCTCAGCACACTGAATAGTACCTGCAACAATATATGAAGACCATCTGGTCATAGAAATCAGAGATATTAGTTTCATGCATTTGCAAATACATGGGAAGCTGCTAGGCCACGTCACGGCTTCTCTGTCTCTAGCAGTCCCTAACACTAAGGGGTTCACATCCGGGGTGCAGTGCACCCCGAAAAATGTCCAGCCCAGGACCCCCCCAAGGCATCACACGAAAAATGGAAAAAGAGTGACAGTGCAGTGTAAAGTATAGATGTGTAAGACTAATTAATGAGTGTTGGAAAAAGGGGTTAAAATATATGTGAATTATTACATAAAAAAATACAAACATAATATGTGATGTAAAAAGCAACTATGTGTATTAAGTGGTGATGCCATGAGGGGGCCCAGCCAGACCAGCCCCGGGGGTCTTACGCCCGAACGCTCACCCCAAATGTAAAATATACCAATTATAAGGCCTCGTGATAAAGGCACATATAAATTTTGTCAAATGTAAGGCCTCCTGATAAAGGCACATACATAAATGCATCCACATTGAGAGCCAGCTAACCTGGGAGTCACCCCTGGGAACTCCAACTAGCACTACTAGAACCAGCATGCCCTACTAATGCTGGCTCCTTCATGCCACTCATACCAAACAACCAAAAAATGGCTGCTGCTCAATCAATCTAGCAGCACTAATCAGGTGCATGAAAGGGAGGGGTCAAACTAAGTAGAAAAAGGAGGGGGGTTTAACCCCCTATTGTTCCTCAGCACACTGAATAGTACCTGCAACAATATATGAAGACTATCTGGTCATAGAAATCAGAGATATTAGTTGCATGCATTCGCAAATACATGGGAAGCTGCTAGGCCACGTCACGGCTTCTCTGTCTCTAGCAGTCCCTAACACTAAGGGGTTCACATCCGGAGCGCAGTGCACCCCGAAAAACGTCCAGCCCAGGACCCCCCCAGGGCATCACATGAAAAATGGAAAAAGAGTGACAGTGCAGTGTAAAGTATAGATGTGTAAGACTAATTAATGAGTGTTGGAAAAAGGGGTTAAAATATATGTGAATTATTACATAAAAAAAATACAAACATAATATGTGAAGTAAAAAGCAACTATGTGTATTAAGTGGTGATGCCATGAGGTGGCCCAGCCAGAACCCCCCTCCTTTTTCTACTTAGTATGACCCCTCCCTTTCATGCACCTGATTAGTGCTGCTAGATTGATTGAGCAGCTGCCATTTTTTGTTTGTTTGGTAAGAGTGGTGATTGGTCTCTACACAATGCTTAATGAATGGTTGCAACTATTCACTAATGAGAGCAAATTTCTTCACCAGCATGCCATCAAACAGCAATGGACCAAATGATGTGTAAGTATTTCATTTGGCTTACCACCAGAGATATGTAACATCTGCATTTTATCACCAACAGAGATTATATGGAGGCTACATTATAAAGCCACCATAGATCTGGAACCTGTAAGCAACCAGGTCTTAATAGCAAAGCTAACATAGGTATGCATTCTGTATAATAAATTCAGCATTTATTTGTCATTAGCACTGCAGTGCTACAGATATTTTATTATTTTTGTTATTATTATTATTATTATTATTATTATTGTTATGCTATATTTATATTGCACCACATGGGGTCTGCAGCGCCTTGTCTACATTCCCTAACACTTGCACACACACATACACCTAGGATTAATTTTTGTCAGGAGCCAATTAAGTTACCTGTAAATTTTTTGATTGTGGGAGGTAACCCGGAGTACCCAAAAGAAACTTATGCTAGCACAGGGAGAACATACAAACTCAAAACTCCACTAGTATGCATTCATTTGTTTTTAATCATGAGAATGCTTTTTAATTATATATTGGTAACTAGGGTGCTTTCTCTATTATACATCTGTCACAAGAAATATCTCTGTTTTGTATAGAGGTCAATAAATTGGTTTATATATTGTAAGTAGATCACTAAAATTATTGCAGTATGGTATATATTTTAAAAGAATACTCTTTGTATTTTATTTCAGTCACTAAAATGCTCTCCATAATGGATACTGATCACTAGAATGCTCTCTGTATTGTATATAGGTAACTAAAATGCTCTATGTCATGTATAGAGGTTACTAAAATGTTATCTACATTGTATAGTGGTCACTAGAATACATTCTGCAATGTATATAAGTTACAAGAATGATCTAGTAACCTATATACATCTAGAAATTATCATCACACCAGACCACAGGTTCTCAAACTTGGTCCTCAGGACCCCAAACAGTGCATGTTTTCCAGGTCTCCTCACAGAATCACAAGTGAGATAATTAACTCCACCTGTGGATCTTTAAAAATGTGTCAGTGAGTAATGAATATACCTGTGCACCTGCTGGGTGACCTGGAAAACATACCCTGTGTGGGGTCCTGAGAACCAAGTTTGAGAACCGCTGCACCAGACACTACAATTCCGGTCTGTGATGTGTGTCATGTGACCCATCACCATAGAAACCAAAATGCTAAAGTAAAAACATACAGAAAATATATATAACATTGCACATTTCCCTAATCACAATATAATGTGCAATAAATGAAATCTAACCTCATGAAGTATAATATAATTATAATATACATAATACTATTATAGTCATACATAAAGATAGAAGCCGACAACTTAAATTAAGACTACAATAAAGATTAGAAATACATAAAAGTGAACACTAAAAGTAATAGCAGTTCTAAATTGAATATGGCTGTGTAACAGATTTCAAATATACCAAAGAAAAAGGGGACAGTCAAAAGAAATCACACAAAGTTTTCACCACACTTCTCAGGAAACAGTTGTACAAATTCTGGACGTATTTCTTAAATGGTGCACTTCCCTGATGGAATATATCATCATAATTCATGTTAACGAATAAAAAATTATACATAGAGTAATACATATGATATGTATTATAGTTCACCACATGATGCACACAAAATATATAAAGAAGAAAGTTGTGTCCCCTCCAGGAAGCAATAGTAGACCACCACCCCTCACTATAGTAATCTTCCTATATTATTCATGGCCATAAATGTATTGGCCATGTATGTTATTTTATTCCTGTGGTGTGGGGGGGCAGTGAAAGTTTTATTTATTTTTTCCTGTGGACCTATGCTACTGGCCCAGAACTACAGGCCCACGGGAAAAAATAAAACTTTCATAGCCCCCAGACTCCTCCTACAGCAATAACTTAATTATCATATAACTAGGTAAGCATTTTAACTCAAATTCGGCGTTAAAACCTTTAGGAACTACAGTTTTTAAGTTAAAAACTCATTACAATTCAGCTTTAGTGAGGTGATATTCCAAATCCATATTATTCCATTTATTTGTGATTCTTTCAACCTTTCCCACCCAAAAAAAATTAAGAGAAAAGTCAGAACACTAGTATAAATGTTTAAAATTAGAAGAAACTGAGGACCTGATTCAGGAATGGACGTTAATGCAGCCGCAGCTGCGATTTGTGTCAGTGGCACAGTGGTGGCAATATGCAAATGCTAGCTTTAGCCTTCTCCTTGTGTACTAGCAAGTGCCAGAGAGTGCAAACCCTGAAATGCCCACTTTCAATGCCCATGGACGATAGAACTCCACTGATGGTTTTGAACAATCAACCATTGCGACCTGGTGCAGCTTCTCCTTCTCAACTCCATACAGACATGGCGTCTGTGGCTGTGGCTCTGCGACTGAGAATGCAGCCACATTAATCTTAACTGAAATGTCCACACAACACTACGATAAGGTGCCCCATAGAACAAGTTTTTTTGTGCAAAATTCTGGACACCTCCCAGACACCACCCAGGAACACTCATGGTTTTACCTCGCCGTTTCTACTGCCAGTGATCCTGTGTGCAATAGGACATTTGTGTGTACCTTCAGGGTAAAGCATGCGCCCATGTAGTTTTCAGTATTTTTCATGCATGTGCAGAAGCAAATATATATATATATATATATAT
Organism: Taudactylus pleione; assembly: GCA_031769625.1. Classification (NCBI taxonomy): domain Eukaryota; kingdom Metazoa; phylum Chordata; class Amphibia; order Anura; family Myobatrachidae; genus Taudactylus; species Taudactylus pleione. The sequence goes on from JAUIMM010000094.1 coordinate 37,438,469, forward strand.
ATTAGGGGTGAGCGGGTTCGGATTTCTGAAATCCGAACCCCCCAGATCCGAGGCAGATCCGAGTCAGGCTCGACTTTTCCCGCCTGACTCGGATCTGAAATCGAGGCAAAACGTCATCATCCCGCCTTCCGAGTCTCGCGGGTTTTGGATCCTATATAAGGTACCCGCGTCGGCGCCATTTTCTCACTCGGCTGTGGACAGTGAAGAAGGAGGGTGGGAGTTAGGGCTGGCTGGGCTGTGTAGTGTAGTGTAGTGTAGTGCAGAGTAGTGTTGTGCTGTGCTGTGCTGCACTGTGCTGCTGTTGTCCACTACTTCAAAGTCCATAGGGGCTGGCTGTGTTGTGCTGTGCTGCTGTTGTTAATAGGGGCTGTGTCCACTACTTCAAAGTCCATAGGGGCTGGCTGGACTGTGTTGTGCAGTCAGTTCTCCATAGGGGCTGTGTCCACTCCAAAGTCCTGTGCAGTGTCCCAGTCCTAAAGGGGTGCTGTAGTGTTGTCCAGGGGGTGCTCTGTCCATCAGGGGTGCTCCCCCCAAGTGCTAAAAAAATAATATATTTTCTGTGTTTGTGAATTGTGTGCGCAGTAGCCGCACGTGCATCAACAAAGTAGTGCCAAGCGTGCGCCTGTGTCATAAGTAAAGGGCCGGCTGGCTTGACCGCTAAAGGGTGCTGTAACCCCCAAAGTACACTCCAGTCCAAACCAAAAAAAATTTATTTTCTGTGTTTGTGAATTGTGTGCGCAGTAGCCGCACGTGCATCAACAAAGTAGTGCCAAGCGTGCGCCTGTGTCATAAGTAAAGGGCCGGCTGGCTTGACCGTTAAAGGGTGCTGTAACCCCCAAAGTACACTCCAGTCCAAACCAAAAAAAAAATTATTTTCTGTGTTTGTGAATTGTGTGCGCAGTAGCCGCACGTGCATCAACAAAGTAGTGCCAAGCGTGCGCCTGTGTCATAAGTAAAGGGCCGGCTGGCTTGACCGTTAAAGGGTGCTGTAACCCCCAAAGTACACTCAAGTCCAAACCAAAAAAAAAATGATTTTCTGTGTTTGTGAATTGTGTGCGCAGTAGCCGCACGTGCATCAACAAAGTAGTGCCAAGCGTGCGCCTGTGTCATAAGTAAAGGGCAAGCTGGCTTGACCGTTAAAGGGTGCTGTAACCCCCAAAGTACACTCCAAACCAAAAAAATATATATTTTCTGTGTTTGTGACTTGTGTGCACTGTGGCTGCACGTGCATCAACAAAGGAGCAGCACCAAGCGTGCGCCTGTGTCCCATAAGTAAAGAGCCGGCTGGCTCATTTCTTAAAGGGTGGTGTAACCCACAAAGTGCACTACTCTCCAGCTAAAATAAAAAAATATTTTCTGTGTTTGTGTGCACTTTAGCCGCATGTATATATCAATATAACATAAATGGAGGACCAAACTTTCTCCGATAAAAATAAAATAGGGAAAGATCAAGAACCCCTTCCTCCTAGTGCTATTGCTGCTGCTGGGAGTTGTTCATCATCCCAGAGAGGAAGTAGGAACATCACTACTTTTACTAAACAATTGACCCTCCAACAGTCCCTAGCGATGAGCATGAAGTACGACAGCAGTCATCTTGAAGCAAAACGTATAACTGAGGCCTTGACTGCTATGTTGGTGTTAGACGTGCGTCCGGTATCCGCCATTAGTGCAGTGGGATTTAGACAATTGATGGAGGTAGTGTGTCCCCGGTTCCAAATCCCATCTAGATTCCACCTGCATCCTCAAAGCAGCAGCGACAAGCGTGCGTCTGTCTGTTAAAGGGTGGTGACACCCTCAAAGTGTGCTACACAAACAATAAAAATATTGTTCTTTTTTTTTCTGTCTTTGTGAATTGTGTGGGCTGTAGCCGCACCTGCATCCTTAAAGCTGCAGCGACAAGCGTGCGTCTGTCTGTTAAAGGGTGGTGACACCCTCAAAGTGTGCTACACAAACAATAAAAATATTGTTCTTTTTTTTCTGTCTTTGTGAATTGTGTGGGCTGTAGCCGCACTTGCATCCTCAAAGCAGCAGCGACAAGCGTGCGTCTGTCTGTTAAAGGGTGGTGTAACTCTCAAAGTGCTCCAAAAAATAAAAAACAATTTTTTTAATGTGTTTGTGACTTGTGTGATGTAGCCGCACTTGCATCCTCAAAGCAGCAGCGACAAGCGTGCGTCTGTCTGTTAAAGGGTGGTGACACCCTCAAAGTGCTCCAAAAAATAAAAAACTATTTTTTTAATGTGTTTGTGACTTGTGTGCGATGTAGCCGCACGTGCATCAACATAGTAGCAGCGCCAAGCATGCGTCTGTGTCATAAGTCAAGGGCTGGTTTGGACATCTGGTCCAGACTGAAGGACGTGCCAACAATTTCTGACAAGTCTACTGTCACTGCATATGATACTGTCCTCAAAGCAGCAGCGACAAGCGTGCGTCTGTCTGTTAAAGGGTGGTGACACCCTCAAAGTGTGCTACATAAACAATAAAAACATTGTTCTTTTTTTTTCGGTCTTTGTGAAATGTGTTGGCTGCAGCCGCACTTGCATCCTCAAAGCAGCAGCGACAAGCATGCGTCTGTCTGTTAAAGGGTGGTGTAACCCTCAAAGTGCGCTCCACAAACAATAAAAAAATATATATATTTTTTCTGTCTTTGTGAATTGTGTGGGCTGTAGCCGCACTTGCATCCTCAAAGCAGCAGCGACAAGCGTGCGTCTGTCTGTTAAAGGATTACATCGGTGACAGCATCCAAGTAGGCATGTCAGACAGTCCGTACCTGTACTGGCAGGAAAAAGAAGCAATTTGGAGGTCCCTGTACAAACTGGCTCTATTTTACCTGAGTTGCCCCCCCTCCAGTGTGTACGCCGAAAGAGTGTTTAGTGCAGCCGGGAACCTTGTCAGCGAAAGGCGTAGGAGGTTGCTTCCACAAAATGTGGAGAAGATGATGTTCATAAAATGAATTATCAACTCTTCCAGGGAGAACAGCCTCCAGAACGTACAGAGGGACCTGTGGTTCCAGCAGGGACGAATTAATACTCTGTGAGGATGAGGATGTACACACTGAAGAGGGTGAGGAATCGGTGGATGAGGAGGATGAGGATGACATCTTGCCTCCGTACAGCCAGTTTGTGCAGGGACAGATTAATTGCCAGCTTGTTTTGTGGGGGCCCAAACGAACCAATCATTTCAGCCACAGTTGTGTGGCAGACCCTGGCGCTGAAATGATTGGTTTGTTAAAGTGTGCATGTCCTGTTTATACAACATAAGGGTGGGTGGGAGGGCCCAAGGACAATTCCATCTTGCACCTCTTTTTTTTCTTTGCATTATGTACAGTTTGGGGCCTAGTTTTTCAAACTGCCATCCTGTCTGCCACTGCAGTTTCACGCCTAGATGGGTCACGTGTTTGTGCCGCCCACTCGTGTCGCTTAGCATAGTCATCCAGCTACCTCGGTGCAACCTTTTGGACATAAAAACACTATTGTGAGGTGTGAGGTGTTCAGAATAGACTGGAAATTAGTGGAAATTAAGGTTATTGAGGTTAATAATAGCATAGGAGCAGAAAAACCTACAAATTCTGTGATTTTATCTGTTTTTATGCTTTTTTTCAAAAAAATACAGATCCAAAACACAAAACCAAGAACCCAAAACACGGAAGGGTGGTTTTGGCAAAACCAATCCAGATCCAAAACATGAAGAAAGATCCAGATCCAAAACCAAAACACAAAAAGTGATTTTGGTCTTCTGTCATTTCGCGAGGTGTAAGTATATGTAACAGCATACACTTACACATGTTCGGCCTGGTTTGGGTAAGTTGGTTTGTTGTTTTAACAATACCCTGGATGCTATCGAGAGCAGCACCAGGATGGAGGGGAGTATAGGATCTTTTTTGCAGGTCATTCTACACGGATATCTACATTGGAGAAGAGGATAGACTGACTGGTACAGGTAAGTAGTGTGATTGAGGTATGTGTGTAATAAACTTGTACTATGGGCCTGATTCAGACCCACTCACAAGCGCAGAGCGCTCGCAAGTGGGTAGATGGTGGCCCAGTGTGCATGTGCACGACGGACCCGGCTCCATCGTGCACATGCGCGAGACCCAGATAGTAATGGGAAAGCCGTCGCTATGGGTCTCACTACAAAGGGGGTGTGCTGTCGATGGTGAGTGACAGCATGCCCCCTTTGGTGGGTGTGCCGGGGGCATGGCTGACCAGACGGAGGTGTCCCCATGGGAACGCCTACTGTCTGGGGCCAGCCCCACTGACATCACAAGTGATGTCAGTGGAAGTTCTTTTGGCTCTGATAGAGCCAAAAGCACTCCAGGGCTTGCGGAAGATGAGACCCTACCACAAGGGTCTCATCGCAAGCCTGATGGTCGTGATGGTCTTGATCATCATGACCATCTTTTTGGCCGCTCGCTATAGCTGTGGGTGGTCACCCACAGCTATGCGAGCGGCCAGGAGGCCGCTCTAAAATTCAGAGGGACGGCCCTGATTCAGAGCAAGCGCTCTGTCAGAGCGTCTGGCTCTGAATCAGGCCCTATATACAGTGTGTGTGATGTGTCTTTGTTTAAATATTTATTTTAAATTGGGGTACGGATGCCAGCCACCTGCATCCACAAGTGTCAAAGGGCAGGCATGCTGGCACAGTAGTTCCACTGTAAAATTCAATAGTTTACTTTCATTTTACACTTTATTACCCCCGTACCCACAGCCCAGGTGTGCGGGAAGAGCCCTGGGCTTCAGACCAAGCCTGGGGTTTCAGGAGAGATGGGGTCCCCTTTTTTGGGGGGTCCCCACCTCCCCTGAGATCCTCGACTTGGCCCAAATGGCTTGGCATGAGAATGCTTTGGCCCTGGAGACCCAGCAATATGGTCTCCTGGCTGTGGCATTACACCCCGGTTGGTTTGGGTCCGGTGCTGGTTTTAAATATAGGGGGAACCCTATGCAATTTTTCCCCCTATATTTAAAACCAGGACTGTCCCTGCAGCCTTGTGCTGGTTCCTAAACTATGGTAGAGCCCTACTCATTTGTTTCCCATAATTTTCGGAACCAGGACTGGCTGACAAGTCAGGGGCTGATTAGGATTTTGGGGGGGACCCTACGTAATATTTTTAAATTCATTTAAACCATTTTTTACAGGTGCAAGACACAAGCAGCTTACACATATCTCACTGATATGTGCAGGCTGCTTGCTCGGGAGAGTTAGGCAGAGAGAAAACTCTGCAATCTCGGGTGAGTAATCTCCTGCAAAATGTGCTACACAGGGGGAGATATCTCGTTCTGCTTCACCATCTGCCAACTCAATTAGGAACAAATCGCCTGTTGGTAAATTTGAGAGATCAAAAGTGAATAAATCACCCAAGTTCAGGCGAGTTACGGCGAGATTAATCTCTTTGCATATCGGGACAATCGTGATTCTTAGTAAATTTACCCCTTATAGTGAATGTTCCCTATTTTTTCTTCTGGCAGACTACTTTTAACTAATTTATCTTTAAGGGATGGTGCCCTTCTGTTGATAAATATGGGTTTTCCAGGTAAATGATATTTACGAATAGAATCTTCTTTTAAGAGCTTTCAGTTTGATTTAATAAACTGTTTTTTTTTTTTACAGTTTGACTCATATTTTGTAATAAATGGCCATACATTCTCAGGTTTTTTTGAATGAACATTTTTCTTTTATTAAGAAGATCTACATTTTGTACTGCTTCCTTTACTATTTTATTATAATATCGTTTTTGCAAAAATATATTACTAATTTCTCTAGTTTGGGTTTTTAAAACATGTTCTTATGAGTAGTTTCTTTTAAGCACTAAACTGGCTACAATTTTTCCAAAAACTACTCAAAAAAGTGTTTTTTTAATGATTGATTTAGGTCAAAAACATATATTTTTAACTTATTTAACACATGTTTATATTAATAAAATCCTTCAAAAAAATTATATATATTAATATTGATTTTTAATATATCAGCCATCGATAATAGGATCTTTTTGAAAATTAGACTTTGTATTGCCTTGGTGGCTGCTTTTAGAGCAGCCTTCAGATACACACTGGGGAGATGAAGCCTGCTTCATTTACATTGCTCCAGTGGCTGCTCCTTACTGCAGCTGATGGGTGAGGGGTGCTGCCTGATCAGCAGTAATCAGCAGCATGGCAGACACTGGGGGAGAGACACTGGGGGAGAGACACTGGGGGAGAGCGCAGGGAGGCAGAGGAGTCAAGAGGTCTCTCTGGCATTGGCAGCTGCTGAAAGATCTCCTTCTGGCAGCCGTCCAGTGTGCATTTCTGACCGGTTGCATTGCTTGCAACCATGTCAGGTAATGCACAGCCTGGCATGGTTGCAAATAATGTGACCATTCCAGACAAGTGGTTAAGACTAATAAATTGACCTAAAGGAATCTCCTTGAGCCAATTATGTTGGTCCTCAGTATGCATATTAATGTATGAACTAGAGTCAGTGGGCTTCCTAAGGTTTTAGTTTTGATTTTACATTATATATATATATCAACCCACAGTTCTGGCACTCAGTAAATGGAGTTTATAGATTACTTGCCTGAGTGCTCACCCTGAGGTGCTTGACCCCTACTATAGACTCCAAGGAAATAACCAGTGCTCCAGGACTTGTATAGTAAGGAAAAAACTGGTGCTTTACTTCAACATTTTGGGGACACTCCCCATCATCAGGACACACACATCATCAGGTTAAACAGTAGTTCACCACCACTCCATAGCATAAAAAATCATCAATATATTGTATATACCAAACAATGTGTTGATGAAACTCCGGATTGTAAAAAAAAAATCTCTGCTCCTGTTTGAACTAGGGATGTGCAGGCTCGGTTTTACTCGGATTTACTCGGTTCTAATCACCACTTTACCGCAAATTCGGATTTATTAAATGCCATTTAAAGATCCGAGTAAATCCGAGTAAAACCGAACCTGCTCACCCCTAGTTTGAACATGAATATGTTGGCATAATCCGGGGCCATATTGCTGCCCATAGCACAGCTGGCTGTCTGGAGGAAATAGCCCCCATCATACAAAAACTAATTACGTGTAAGAACCAATAGTTGCAGGAATAGATTTTTGTCCAGCCAAAACTCGTCATGTAAGTTTGTAATAAATTCCTGTGCGGCCATAAGACCCCCAGTATGCAGTATGTAGTATGAAAGTGTACAATGAACTCACGTCCATAGTACACAACAAGACATTATCACTCAGGTTGGAAAATTGAGTAAGAAAATTTAAAAATGCTTTTGTATCTTTTAAATATGTTATACTAGTAACCACATGCAGCTGCAATAAAGTATCCACATACTCAGCAACTGGTTGATAGAGGGAACCCCCTGGCAGATATGATGTGCACTTTGTCTTTATGGATTTTTGGGATGATAGTAAAGCCTTACTCGTCTTAGGAACAATGAATTAATTTATAACTGCTTCTTGCAATACCTCTTGTAATGCTCTTTGGTAACTTGTCGTCGGGTCTGAGTGTAACTTCTGATGTATCAGCACTCAAAAGTTGCCATACTATTTCTTTTTTGAGCTGTCAAATATCTTGTATAACGACATGGACTTCATTGTCGGCAGATCTAATTACAATGTTAGTATATTTACTTAAATATTTTAATGCTTGGGACTCCTGCTTTGTAAGATTATGATAAATATGAGTGGGGGTCCTTGTAAACCTTATAACTGAATCATCAATTAGTCTTAAGCATGTCTTGATAGTTGCGTTTGAAGATGCAGGATCAAATGTAAATTTATTGTACTTGTTTAGTACTAAATTGGTAATACCCATGGTTAGGGGCATGTTCTGTTGTTGATAAAACTCATATAATAAATAGTTATGCAAAGAGCAAAAACTAGAAAAAAGACAAATAAGCCTTTGTTGGGACACTCTTAGAAAGGAAATGTAATGAAAGTTAATGAACAAAATTATATGAAACTAAAACTTAACTTGTAATAGTGAACTTGGTAAGATAAATTCTCTTCAGTTAGGTAACTCACATGTAAAACAAATACATATAGTGAACAAACGTAAACAACATAAATGTAATCAGCATACTGAAAGAAAACAATTGTTGGTATATATATTATAATATATGAGAGTGATTTACCATGTATCACAAGTCATTGATTGAATGGCAGCAGGGAACAAGAGTATTTAGACCCTATATGTACTAAGTACATCAATCAGTGTAAATCTGCTGCCAATAAGAATGATGTATAGACATGGATAAAGAGCACATATGTTTCAATCAAGACTAAAGAAAGCACTCAGTTTATATACACTAGGATAAATTATCTTCAGTAAGATTACTCACATGTAAAACAAATACATATAGTGAACAAATGTAAACATGAATGTTGCAATCAGCATACAGTAAGAAAACAAATATTAGTGTATATGATGATATATGAGAGTGATTAACCTTGTATCACAAGTCATTGATTGAATAGCAGCAGGGAACAAGAGTATTTAAACCCTATATGTACCAAATACCTCAATCAGTGTGAATCCGCTGCCAGTAAGAATGATGTATAAACATGGGTAAAAAGCACAGATGTTGCAATCAGGACTAAGGAAAACACTTAATTAATTATACATAAAACAATGTTTCATCTCACCTTTATCTTGCATAAAGGAGTATTAAACAACATATATATTCTACTATTAGAGCTATAAAAGTGATTCTGCTGTTAATTATGGGCAAGGTGAAAAGAAATGGGCGAACATCTAAGACTGGATTAGCCCTTCTTCCTAACTCCACTTGTTTGAAAATCACAGTAGGCCAGAGAGAAAACACACAGATAAGTATAATTATAGGAATAATCGAAAATATCAAGTCAATATACAGGCACCAGCAGTTCTAGTTTATAGGGCTGCTGTAACTATCAGTTCTAAGACAAGACCAGTTTGATACAATGCAGTTGAATTGCTCAGGATCTCAGGCAGTAGTAAAATGAAGATTAATTACACCATGTAACAAGATCAAATTCTTTCTTATTGGTACAATACAATATAAAAACAGCAATTAGATCATATGAGATAAATTAGTGTCACATGGAAAAGATCTTATGGGAATGCTGCCGAAGAAAGTAAGGTCTGTGGTTAATAGACCGCTGAATCACTTCTGCTTTCCCATGTCCAATTCTAACAGGGGATGAGAGAGTGCAAATAGCGTAACACACAGAGAAACAGCAGAAAGGCACTTCTGCTGTCTGAGGAGAAGCAGCATCTCTCCCCTGTTACCTTAAGTCCTAAAAAATACCTTTATAAGTATAGGGGCTAATGTTTCGTCATTGAGGAGCAGGTTCCAATGTTTCCTTACTTTTTGTTTAATCCTGGTGGCACTAGTATTGAACTGTACAAAGAATGGTACATTTTCTATGTGGGTCCCTACACTACCATCGCAACCAAGGTGATCTATAGGAAGGCACCCAACATCAAAACCAAATTAGTCATCAACCACATACCCCCCACCACAGCAATACAAATGACCCTAGACAAACAACCCCTCAGAAAAGGATTCTACTATTGTGGCACGTGCAGTAACTGCAGCAACCTAGGGCATAGAAGCACCAGACCAACCACCACTTTTTCCTCCACACACACAGGAAACACCTATAGCATCCAAGATCACATATCATGCAACACCAGCCATGTGATATACTTAATAGAATGTCCATGCAAACTACAGTATATAGGGCGCACCATCAGACCCCTAAAAACGAGGATAGCTGAACACATCAGAGGAATCAGGAGTAAGACAGACACGCATAATGTCCCCATACATTTCCAAGACAAACATGACAGTTGCACCTCGGGCATGACATTCACGGGCATAAAAACAATAAGCAAGAACTGGAGAGGGGGCGATATAACAAAGAGACTAAACAAGGAGGAACTCAAATGGCTCTTCACCATGCAAACATCCACACCCCATGGTCTTAAAATCGACAATGAAATCAAATCAGTCATTACTAAATAACATCACTCTTTAATAATACTTCAGAATACCCCAACTTATGCCACCAGTAAATTTCACTAATGTCAACCACCGGTTCCTTACCACTGAATCAAATACTAGCACCAACACTCCACCACACTCTGAGAACCAGTCTCATCACCCACACTACTTTCTAATCATACATCCTTAACCAATACTTGCGCCCACCCCACTTTGCTGAACCAGTCCCCATGATACACTCGTTATACAGATAACCACCCACTCACCCACTTTACCCAGACCACGCAACACCCACCTCTCCCCCTTCAGACATGATCCTCCACTGTATCCCTTAATGACAGACCACCAACCCCCATACCCAATACAGAAGTACACACCCCACCATCTACCCACTCCTCTTGTCCCCGATCACCATACGCAGGCAGTTAGACTAACACCGCAAACATAAGGTTAACACAGACATACTGTCCCATCAACATACACAGTCCTCTGCCACATACGCAGCCAACAACGCAGAACTTCCCTCCCCCTCCCCCTTAGCATTGCGAGGATATTTTAGATATGGACATTAGGTTGCTCGACAGCACTCTAAGGACATCAAATTCTGTCATGGTATTATGCACTGCACCACATACCAATAAGCACCCCAAAGCCCACACAAGTATCCTAGGCAACACCCATGCCCCGCATCATTCGTCCACACACTCCCTATACACATGCATTGCCATGGCAACGTGGCATCACTGCACAGTCCACACATGCCCCCCACTGAGCAAACCATGAGAGCAACCAGCCCCTTTTAGCCCCTCACGCACGCATTACCACAGCAACGCATTTACATACCCTATTCCACATAAGTCCCTACTCCAACTTGTCAGGGTGAAATAGTACCTTAAATCCAACCCAAACACTGCTGTCATATGACCCACCAGGCACAAGCCCCATGTATTCCATAACACGCATAACCATAGCAACACATTGTCAATTACAAGCCCAGACATGCCCCGCTCCCACCAGGCATGATGGTTTGTGTCACGCTCCCACTCTGGCCCACCTAATCATATGCAAGATGCCATTGACATGCAGCACACACCTACTGGATGATGCACCCCCAGCAATACCCGCCCAGCCCCACGTGACAAGGCACGTCATGGGACTCATCACAGATCCAACCCATGCCCATCACACTCAAGCCCTACTACCACACCCACACAGACATGCTTTTGGCCAACCGATCACATGTGATCGCACACACACCCGGAAGTCCCCTATAAAACACGTGAATTTCAACTATTCAGTAACTCTTTGATAAAGGCACGCAAGCCGAAATGCATTGGAGACCACATCGATTAACACCAAGTACTTCTACTAATTGAACTACCACTGCAGTATACTCTCCACCCAACTTCTACCTGTCCCCCTTGGGACACAAAAGCCAATCCCACAGGCTCCTGGGATTGCCCAAGCATGCGGACCTCCACATCACCCCATCACCACCAAGTGGCTGCAACAGTTGACCCTCATGGTCGCCCGTGGTCGCCCATCCACCAGACAACCCTGCGGGACCGTGGAGGCTACAAACTTTGCCTGGCTTAGCATCGGGACTACTACAACAACTGCTCCCCACCGTGGACCATTACAAACCTACCGGTAGGAAAGCCTATCCCCGTAAGCAGTGCAGGACACCACCAACTGTTAAGACACCCTGGTTACACCAACTCTAGCAAACCTGGTTGCCTTAAGTCTGTCGACCATAGATCCAGCAGGGGGACATGCAGGAGTGAGGACCGCACACCAAAGTAGCCCCCTAAAAGGGTCCACCCACCCCCCCAAACGTGGGCTACATTGACACTATTACCACCATCCACTATATGTGAATCCACCTACAGAACAACCTAGAGATCATTGTGTCTACCCAATAAATATGTTTGAATCCTACACCTCTTGTCAGTCTTTCTTCCATCCACCCACCTACATATCACCTCATCTTCTCCACAAACCTCTCTCCCCTCCCCCCCAACACCCCCTCATCCACCATCCCCCACCCACAACCTCATTCCCTCATACCTAGGAGCGCACGTATACCCATTTCCTTCTACCTATCAATATAGTATTTATTAGTGTTTTTATAAAACACTGTAACATTTCTCTTTAAAAATAAGTGTTGGTAGATCTATAAAATGGTTATTATACACAATGATTGTTTTAGGGTATTGTTGATGTATTCAAAGGAAGGATAAATATGCTGCCATTAATTTTACTTAGTACATTTGTTAATATTAAGAATTGTTCACAATGATGAAATCTATCAATACACTAGGAACCAGCGCATCATGAATACTACAAAAGCTTTGGAAATACCTGCCCTACCTCCTTGGACTTCAATCTCCATTTTATCTTACCTTCTTTGCTAGTGTTAGAACTCAAGGATCATTCACATGTATGTACTGTTAAAATGGGTAAAAACACATGGGAGTTGCATCAAATCAAATTCAAATCTGAGGCAAAAGCAAAGAAAACACAAACTTTAAAACAGCTTTTGCCATCCCAATTTTCCTCTATTAAAAAGGAAACAAGTCACCAGATTTACTAAACCACAAATCCAATTGTAAGAAAATGATTTGCCTCTGAGAGCCATGTTCCGTAAAGTGCTGCATGGATTTCTAGGACAGCACCATGTCTATTACCCACAACCTTGCACAGGTGGGTGTAGGGTTGATAAATAGGTTTTAATGAAAGGCAGTCAGGGCTCACTAGCACCTGTAATGCACCTGTAACCAAAATAATATACAAGCAAGATGACACATATGCTGTAGGCAAAGTGATTAAAAAAAACCTCTTTCACCTATCATTACACCTTGGGCCTGATTCAGATCCGCACACAAATGCAAATGTTTACACAGATTGAGCAATTGTTAGCCACTGTGCATGCGCAAAAGCCCCATTGCGTACATGCAACAACTAAATTGTGATTAGGCCCACACAAAAGATTCACTTGCAAACTGAGTGACAGGTAGTCAGCATTTGGGGGAGGTAAGGGGGGGTGGCTAAAGAAATGCAGGTATGTTGGTAGAGCTTAAACACTGTTTTGAGAGCATGTATATATTAGCTATTGCTAACAAATCTGACTTCCACAGCTTCACGCAAAAACAGTCATTTTGCGTATGTCTCAGAATCAGCCTCATAATGTCTATTTCATAGCAGCAGCAAAGCATAAACAATAAATTCAGCAAAGGTGTAGATTACATATAAAGGACAGTTATATTTTAGAACCCTTTGTAAAATATTCTGTGTACTTGTAAAACAATACCCACTGCAAATTAAAAAAAAAAAAATTATATATATATATATATATATAGATTTTTCAATTATATTAATGACTACAATAGCAAGCTGTTAACTATTCGCTGACCAAAAGTACTAATGCATAATAAAATACATAGAGACCTCTCAACTTATCAAAATTTCATAAACCTGTCCAAGAGGCTATGCCACAACAAGCCTCTATTTATTTGCCATACTGACCAAAAATAAATAAAAAAATGAAAAGATGTATATTGTTATAGGTGGTGCACTCCTGGATTTAATATTTGTTGGGTCAATCTAAAAATATACCCAAATGTATTGCCTCATTAAGTCCTCTTGGGTAGATGGTATCCAATTTGTGTATCCACAGTGTTTCTTTACGTAGGAGCATCCTGGCACGATCACCTCCGCGTCTCGGGGCGGGCAGCCAATCTATGATCATACATTTCAGTGAGGCTAGGGCATGTTGTGCCTCCTGAAAATGGCGAGCAACGGGTTTATCCGAGGATCCAATGGTTAATGCATTCCTGATGGAGGATCTGTGGTTAGCCATCCTCTCGCGAAATAGGCGGATGGTCTTACCCACATAATATAATGAGCATGGGCATATCAGGATATAAACAACATGGTCAGATGTACATGTACATGTCTATTTTCTACCATTCAGCTATTGACCCTAGAGACTGAAATCCTCTACAAGTTTTAACAGTATGACATGTACGGGGGTTGCTTAGCAACCGTCACGTGATCCCGCAGTTCGCTGTGATTGAGAACAGAGCGGTTATGATGATACGTAAGCGTGCATTCCAATAGATAGGAAGTAGGAAGCTAGTGACACGCACGCGAACGGTTTCCATTATACTCCCAGAACAGCGGGGAGGATGGATCCATTGCATAGAAACCACTGAATTCAAACTAGGTAAGGAGTTTCTCCTTTACTCACATTGGAGCCTGCAACATAGATACTTGTATAATGTGTATTGTAGAGTCAGATACTGATGCATATCCTAATAGGTACACACCCACCGCAGGTGGGTTGATTTAGCAATCAGTAAGGAGGGTACATAAGGGATGTTAGTTGCTTGTATTGTTATCTTGACAAAGGTCCATGGTTGGGACCGAAACGTTGATCCTGTATTTACTTTTAAATGTTGGAATAAAGGACTTTTTTAGAAGACTGGTGAGTGCACCCCTTTCTTTAAAGGTTATATATATATATACATATATATATATATATATATATATTGTGGTAAGGACAGGATAGATCTTACATAGTGGTACAAGTGCAGATTGTCAGATCCAAGCCAGGGTTTGTGTGTGTAAGTTTGAGTCTGGAAAGGCAGCTGATTTCAGACAGCTGTGTGAGGCTGGTAAAAGAGCTGCAGAGACACTGAGAAACTGCTCCTGATGGTGAAACAGCCACCCAGGTGTGACTAGTGTTAGGGATCCTGGACCTGTGAGTTCACTAAAAAAACTGTATTGCTGTTTGGAAGATTCTGTTTTCCAGCCTGTAACATCTTGCCTGTGAACCCAGCACTGTCCTGTATAGCTGCCTGTGGTGAGGAAATAAATATTCTGTTGGATTTGACTCGGTCTCCGTGATTCTTGTCACATTTGGCACCCAATGTGGGGTTGCTGGATACTACTGTTATGCAGCAAGAGCCCAGATACAGTGACCAGATCCACCAACAGTGGCAGTGAGATGCATTGCAGGACGCTACCCGCTGCACAGCGGCTTGGTGAGTCTGGGTTGCTTTTCTGGCAGCTGGGAAGGTGAGTGTGGCAGGTCAGCCATAAAATGGCAGTTGGTCACAGTGATAATCTGTCCATGTGTATATGAAAATTGTGCACAATATAAAACTGCTTAATTCCTGTGTAAGGGGCTGGGAGCCCAAGAAATTTAGTGCAGTTTTAAGGGAAACCAGCTGATATAGATTGCTGGGAATCTGGTTTGCAAGAGAGAGTTAAATAAGTCTGCTATATTTGTCCACAAAGTGGAAAAGCAGAGAAATATGGAGGAAATGATGAAAAGTTTTGCTGAACTAGCTGCAGGGCAGCAAGCTCTGGCAGCAGGGCAGCAAACACAGGTGCAAGGACAACAAACTTTGATTTAGGGTCAACAAATTCAAATTCAGT
Source organism: Taudactylus pleione (assembly GCA_031769625.1). Classification (NCBI taxonomy): domain Eukaryota; kingdom Metazoa; phylum Chordata; class Amphibia; order Anura; family Myobatrachidae; genus Taudactylus; species Taudactylus pleione. The sequence continues at coordinate 37,453,878 of JAUIMM010000094.1, forward strand.
TATTACATGCAGAGTTAACTGAAATGTGGAAAGGTGAGCATGAGCGAGGGGTGTTACAGAAGCTTATCCCATCTGATGACATTAAAGCTCTGTGCACTTTTGAGTGTACTGCTGCATGTTTAAAATGACCTGAGGTGGAGTAGGCTGCCAGACGTGCTCCTTGACTCACAGTTGGGTCCCAATGGCAAGGATGTATTTTGCAGGACTTTGGCCTAGACCAAAAGAATGATGGGAACTTGATAAATGCATTTGAAAATGTTGTAGAAATAAATGGTAGAGTAATCATGGCTTTACTAGCAGAAGGTGTACTATATTTTGCATTGAAAAATGATTTATGTTGTATAACTTATTTGCAGGGTAAGAGAGTAGACCAATTGTTGGTTCCCCGGAAACACAAGCAATTGGTGTTGAGGACTGCTCATACATACCTGTGTGGTGGCCATTTAGGGGAGGAGAAAACTCTCCAGCAAGATTCTTCTGGCCCTGCATTCATGCAGCAGTAAAAAAGTATTGACAGGAATGTCCAGTGTATCAGAAGATAGCACCCCAGCCAGGGTTTTGGTCACACTTTGTTCCCCTTCCCTGTCATTTCTATACCAGAAAATAAAAGGGCTCCGGTGATTGATAGAGCTTGCCAGGGTGTACAACACCAATTAGGGGGATAGCCAGATGAGACTTATGTGGAAACTAAAGCATTTATTTGCACCTGGCAATTTTGTCAAAGGTGTGTCCCAACCTCTCATGTCTAATGGCATTATCTGGTTCTATTTAAACTTGTTTCTAATTGTATAATTAAACCAACTTTATCCAATAGTACTATATATGTTATATGTTCAAACATGAGGTTTTCTATGATAGAGATAAGCATACATTTTAGTGGTACATAAATAATTATAAAAAGTATTTTATGACATCAAACACTAATTAATAGATAATTAATCAAATACAAATAATGTATTATTCCCTATTTTATTAACATCATCCAGTACAAGAAAAATAATTAATTAGTGAGCCCTTTCAATTTCATATAAAATATATATACACATAATTAGAAATAATTCACAAAAGATGAAATGTTTATCAAAAGAATCTAATTCCGGATACATGGAGTTATAACATAACACTGGGATTGAGAAGATAAACCTAATCTTTCTAAATTATTACTATTATCAGTATTGGGCATTGCTTGGTGGCATGAGGCCATGTGCTCTCAGTGAGCTTCTGTTCCTGGATGAATTAAATGGGCTCTTTCTGGGGACTCCCTTAACCTATCTCCTCATTCCAGCTCAACTCTGGTGACTTGGGGGACCTGAGTTGGAGAGTTGCTGACCTCCCACTAGTGTTTCTATGGTGGGGCACAGCACGCCATTGGAAGCCTTGGACTTGCCTGCTGCTGTGCTCCCTGACTCGGCCGGCCGGGTGCAGTGGAACTCCTAAGAGCATCTTTACATCTCCTGCTGGTTCAGGGGCTAGTACGTGACCCTTGCTCGCCTCACAACTGTGGGGCCACAAGAGTGATGATGATGCCTGGCTCCCAGTGCTGGCGGAGGTTCAGGCAGATCCTGAGAGATGCCAGTGGCCATCTTGCCTGCACCTGCAGTCTGCTGCTCAGAGTTTGCTGCTCAGGATATAATTCCTGCAGTCTCCTGGTGCTGGTTGAGTGGTGGCTTACCCTTAAGTCTTCAGTGCCCTGACTGTGCCTTATCACCACTACTGTACTTTGTGTATGTGCTTCTCTAGATTCCCTGGTTACTTTCAGAGGCTCAACTTCACGGTAACTTTACTTGTACCCCGGGGTAATCCCACCTGCTCTCATTTGGTTCTCAAGATATTTGGGACATTGAACACAGCCCTCCATAATGCACACCTATTTACATCTCCATCACTGGTCCCTATGATGAACTCTCTGGCTTAATTGTATACTCCTCCGTCACTCCCTTATATTGTGATACATTGTGATATTTCGAGTAGTGACACTTCCCAACATACCGTTAAACCAAATTGTACCTGCATTTACTTCTATACTGCTCTACTTGTGACCTCCTCTGTTATTTCTCTCAAAAATTACAATGCTGCCTAAATGACAGAGGGACCCGACGGTTGCTCTTCCAGTTAGTTTTTTCAAAACACTCCTCTCCTGCTCCTACTATAAAATGTGGAGTTATGTCGGACAATGGTAACAAAAGGCCTAATATATCTGCTTTGACATTGAACCCTATGTCAATGAATCCTGCCTTGTAGGATGACCTGAGTGATGATGCGCCACTTACCCTTGGCTCCATGAAGTGGCTTTTGGCCTCATTTAAAACTGACATTTCAGCAGAGATCAAACTTGTTCTACAGACCTGTCAACAGTTGGTTGACACTCTAGAAACACTGCATGGATCACCATGAGAATAAACTTGAGGAGGTTGTTAAATCTCATAATGACCTTATCATCCTTTAGGAGGAGGTCACAGTCCTACATAGCAAAGTAGGTGATCTCAAAGATTGATCATGATGCAATAATGTTAAAATACATTGTATACCTGAAACAGTTTCCCAGTTGGGCCTTAAGCATACATCGTCTCCTTAAGGCAAAGAGAGCCCTGGTGGGAGCCCCATGAGACACATTGATGTGGCTTCACTACTTCTATGTTACAGAATAGATCCTTTGAGTGGCAAGACTTTTGGATACCTTTGTCCCTATATTGGGGGATCTTCAGATTTTTGGAGACCTTTCTGCAGCTACACTAGCTCTTTGCAGATCCTTCCACCCAGTTACTATGGCTCTCCAGAAAGCTAACATAATCTATATTGGGGATTCCGACCAAGCTATTGATTAGATGGAATGGGTCTACATTGATTTCTCAGCTCCATGATTTGTTTGTGTTCTCCTTCTAGAACGTGGGATGATATTCCCATTCCCCCTGACTCGATATTCCCTTTCCCCATTACTTGATTCCCTTTCCCCCAAATTGATTACCCATTCCATGGTGATACAGGTCTCTCATAAAGTGTGGCTAGAATTTGTATCCCTGCCCTCTACTGGATGCAATCTCTACTCTATGGAATTTGGTCTTCACACTCATTTCTACAGTTATCCACTCTCCCATTAGCCCTTGCCCTTTATTGGCTATGCTTCATGTGTTTCATGGGGCTATAACCCCTAAGGACAGTGATATAATGGGACATATTCTCAAACTCTTGCTAGCTCATCACTGGCATTCGCCTATGTTCCAGCCATTGACGCTGTTGAAATGAGTGTACAGTCCCACTACAAGTTTGAGGTGGCTGGCATCACATATACATCTTCAGCTTCCAACCCCCATATTCGTTGGTATGGTTGGAGCAAGTACCGACCAACAAAAAGCTCAGGAAGGTAATCTTCTGAACATTGATCCTTGAAATGAGCTCCACCTTGTCTCTCTGCCCATAACATGTGTACTCTTCTTGTCTCCTGGTATTGTATACAATCTTCTTCTCCTCCACAAGCATGGTTTCACATGCACCAATGTTCTTATTGTTATACCTGGAGTCTACTATATTCCATACTGTGCATTGTTGATTTATTTTATATCTCACGTATCCCTCCCACCCCTATCTCCCCATTTTTATTCTTTACCATACCTTCCCTTTCATTATATCTTTAATAACAATTAATATTGTAAAAAAATATTATCAGTATCTATACTATTATTAACTCTATTAGGTAAAAAAGAAATTATTTCTTTAATGATAATATAATATGTTATGTAGCTATTGAGAGGAAGAGAAAGCAGGAGGTAGACAAAAAAGATAAAAAGCTAAAAGATTTTCCTACACTATAAAACATTGTTAAGGACTATTGCTTCATTTAACCAAGAAGGTGCCAAACTGTCATCACCCCTCACCAACATTTTTACATTGTCTAGACCTGTGACTGTAAAACAGCTGGGGTTCTCATGAACCTCAGCATAATGAAAGGAATGGTGTGTCAATAACCCTTTTTCTATATTTCTCCTGTGTTCATTGAACCTATACTTGAGGGGTCTAGTAGTGCATTCTACGTAGTATAGATCGCAACTACAGTGAATCAAGTATTGTTACAAGCATTGTATAGGTCAACAGGATTAAATAGCTGAAACAGTGAAAAGTTCAACATTTAACATGTCGACACTAAAATGTTGACATATGTTTTTTCATTAGTTTTAGGGTTAAGGATAGGCTTACGGTTAAATTTGTGGTTAGGCTTAGGGTTAGGTTTAGTTTAGTGTTAGGAAAAAAGATTACATCCACAAAATTATTCAAAAAAAGAACTGATCGTAATATATTGAAGCGAGCTGAAGACCATCATCCGATGTGATTTAAGAGGGGCCTTCCTAGGTCTCAGATGCTCAGGGTGGCCAGGATTACCAGTAAACCAAGTGAAGTACCCAATCAATTAGATAAACTAGGCAACAATTTTAGAGGTTATCCCATTAGGTTATTACAGCAACATAAAAGTGAGGTTTAAAATACACCTAGATAACAAGCTTTGACGCCCCAGCCAAAAACAGACCCTGTGTAATTTATCCCCTGGACAAATATCTATTTAGTGAGTCCTGTGGTATGGCAGGCCACTAAAATACCAGTGAGAAAGATTTGCCAAGCCTTAACAAAATGAAACCTATGATATGTTTTAGAAGAGGCTGTAATTTGAGGGTTAGTTTAGTCCAATAGGACATTACCCAATTAGGCCCCCCCAAAAAATTATCTCTCAAGACCTTCAGGATGTTATCTGCTTAAATTTCACTACTTGCAACTATTTCATTCCAGGGCCCACATTTAAACAGCATACATGAAAAATTGGATTGATTCAGCACGTCCTTACATGTTTGTCCAAAATTGTTGTATATATATCATAGTGTGCCCATGTGGCCTTTACTATGTAGGTAGGATCACTAGATGCTTTAAGCACTATTATGATTTATGTTTAACAATTTTTATACTATAAGCAGGGCAACTTTTGTTTCCAGTTGCATTTATAATATTTCCCCTTTTTTGCCACTCTACCTTTAATAATATGCTATTTCCCTATTCTTGGGACGTGCTGCATACTTATTGAATTTTATATTCTATACATTCTTCCTTTCTCAATACTGCTATGTTCATTGGTGTCATACAATTAGCATTGTTTTTACTTAGGTATAACTGAGCACTGTCACTTTAAATTAGATTGTCACTTATAGGAGGAGAAGCCAGATCTGTATATAGATAACTTAGCATTTGTTTGCTGCTATGGTAACAATGTCATCATGACAACTATTATGTTACGTCCAGGGGCAGGCGCTTCTCTTCTGGTCAGTCCTACATTTCTTTTCTATCCAGCATGGTATTTACATAAGTAAGTAAGCCAGCTGTCTTTCACAGGTTTGTTACTCTATTACATGTGGTCCTGATGTAAGGGAATGGGAGCCCGGAAAAGTTGACAGAGTGTTTGACAATCTGCTTACATGCCGGGGTTCTACCCACAATACAATGAACTGCATTGTGTCTATTTCATATAGGGAAGGCACCTTGGTAGCTGAAAATGTATTTTGACTACAACCAGACTTTGTAATATACAGCTCCCACTGAGGGGCCCATTTTCTAATGTATATGTGATAAGGCCTCATATCATGTTCAAGAGCACTTCACCTATAACAGTCATGCTCACAGGTGCTCAGACACCATCAGATCTTAAGCTCAAGCATTAAAGGCTTATCACAACAAGGTGTTAGTAGTAAAGCACAACTGAAGTCAGGAATAGCAAGGAAGTATGGTAACAAATTACAGAGGAAATAACTGAGTGGTTTAATCCCGAGAACAGGGCTGGCCAGAATAAAGCAAGATCAATAATTTAGCCTACGTCAAATGCAGGAGAGGTCAGTAGGCAAGTCAGGCAGGAAAAAAGGTCACAACAAGGAATCCAATAATAAAGTTGGCAAGATATAAGAGCTGACAAGTATATAGGACTGAGTGGCCAATGAGCAGCAGGCATTCTGTCACATTACTATATGCAGTAATAGTGCTAATAGCACAATCTGTCTGCTCTAAAACTACTAATAACACAGCCTGCCTGCTGTAATGCAGCTAATATCATAGCCTTGCTGCTGTAATACATCCTGTCTGCTTTAATAGAGCTAATAGCTCAGCCTGTGTGCTGTAATGCAGCTAATAGCATAGCCTGTTTTAATGCTCATAGTGCAGCCTCCTTGCCTGCTAAAACTGCAGAGTGTCTCCATCTCCACATAACATCCGGAGGTATTAAGTACTATTCCTCCTCGCAAAACTGTAAATATTCTTGAAATGTCTAGTATCAAGACGCAGAATCTCAGTTGGCTTGAGGTCATTACTCTGACTGGTCCACTCCAGAAGATGAATTTTCTTCTGCAGGAGCCAATGAGTTGTGGATTTTTTCTGTGTTTTTAGCTTTTGTCCTGTCGCATTACTAATTTCTGTTGAATTTCGATTGGCAGACAACTAGCCCTATGTTCTCCTGCAAAATGACTTAATATATTTTGGAAGTTTTTTTTCATCAATGGAGCAAGCAGTCCAGGCTCTGAAGCTGTAAAGCAGATCCTAGCCATGATGCTCTTTCCACCATACTTTACAGTTGGGATGAGGGTTTGATGCTGGTGTGGTGTGTCTTTTTTATCCACAAATAGGACCTGATTCAGAGGTGCACACAGCCACTGTCTGTCTAACCATCCCTTGTTACCTTCCAGGAATGTCCATAGAAATCTAGTGCTGTGAACATTCAGATTCCCTCTAGAAAGCATCAGCAATTTGTTTGGACAGCAGAGGCTTCTGTGTTGTCCTTATACCATTCATTTTTTAGGGTTTTCCATATTGTAGACTCATGAATGTTTGCAAGTTGCAGAGATTTCTATAAAGATGACTGCAGGAGCACAGTGTAAAATGCTCAAAGAGGTTAGTAAACCTCTTTGAGCATTTTACACTGTGCTCCTGCAGTCATCTTTACATAATGGCTACTCCTAGGGAGACTGGCAACAGTGCTGAACTTTCACCCTTTATAGACCACTAGCTGAGTTTAGATCATCAAGTTATTAAGTTTTATTATGTGATGTCATCCAAATCCTTCCAGTTGAAGGCCCAGGACAGGCTCCATGGGTCAAAGTTCTGCCCAGCATACAACAACAGGAGGTCCGACTGGGACCTCAACCTCCTAGTAAGTCTTCTGGGATCCAATGTTACCACTCAGTGAAGTTTTCATCCAAATCCATCCAGTGGAAGGCTTAGAACAGGCTCCCCAGGACAACGTTTTGCTCAGCGTACACCAATGAAAGGTCCGACCAGAACCCTAACCCCCCTAAAACCTGGCCAGGAATCAACTGCACTACCTCACACTGGTTTCATCCTAATCATTCTGAATGCATAACCAGACAGTCAAATAAACAAACAGACCAATGAATTTTATATATAAGATTTGTTGCTCTGTCATTTTGTCGCATTGTTGCAGAGTCACAATATGGCCTAATAGTTTACTTTTTGACACTAAATAAATTAGTAAAATTTGACAGCTTTATCTTGAGGGATGTGAAAGATATTCACCAACAAACCTCATATATATATATATATATCAGAAATCAGATTCTACTTATCATTTATCTAGTGCCTTCTAGAAGATAATATCTAGAATCTGATTGGTTGCTATGGGCAACATCTCCACTTATAAAAGCCCAAACTTTAGTAAATCTCACCCTGTGCATACAATGCTGATGTTCACTTAGTTGAGTGAATATTTGATACTGCTCATGTGCAAACATTTCTGAAAATCCCTATTGCATCTTCGTTACTCTGCATGCATGTACGTGCTCTGCATGCATATATATGTAGAGTAAAGACACTTTTGGCAGCCCTGTTACTGCCAAAACAAATAGCAGTGATCAAATGTTAAGCACACAGAACATGACAAGACCAAGTGTCAAATGTAAATTTTAGATGCTGCTGCAAAAGCAAGGGGTGAAAAGGGTTTTCACACTCATGAATCATTGAATGTTGTTGTTATTATGCCTGATTAACAAACTTTAATTTGTATGCAATTAGCTTGCTTCTAACAGGAAGCATGGGGATGTGTCATTGATACTCACATGGATTAACACATGTGGGTAAGACAGTCATAATAAGTCAGATTCGGTCTCACTGGCATGCACCTGGGTTCACTACTTTTGCTGCAAAACTTTGTGAAAGCTGTCTCAATGACAGGCAGACCAATGCATACAGAAACTTTCCACCTCTCACCTATAGAGGTACCCATCCAGGTGATACAAACTGATAACATCCCACTCCTTAAGGTATGAATGGAGCAAAATGTTATTTGTGCGGACATATTCCCTGGGTGGGTAGAGGCTTACTCTACAGCTGCACATACAGCTAATATAACATCTAAGAAGTAAGATGTGGAATACCTGAGATAATTTCCTCTGATCAAGGTCCACATTTTACTGGACTTGGATTTAAGAAAATGTGTGCTTGTTAGTTAGGTATTAAGCAACAGTTGCACATACCCTACTTTCTGCAGGCCAGTGGCAAAGTTGAGAGATTTAATGAAATTATTAAGAATATACTGGCTAAAATTTCTCAATAGACTGGCTTGTTGTTACCCAAAGACTTGTTCGTTGTCTTGCATGCATGCAATTAGGACCACCCCAAAAGACCCTTTAAACATTTCACCCTATGAGATACTGTTTGCAAAACTTGCTTATTTAATGAGCCATTCAAAAGATCTTTTTCCCAAGCAATAACCTCTAGTTCCTCCCATGTCTCATCTGTGAGATGGTCTGGATAATAAGGGAGAAAAATGGGCTAACTTTTCCATAGTATCACTTAGTATCACCCCTCAAATTGGTTCTCATGTTACTTCTTCTAATGTCTCATTTGCTCCTACATATCAAACAATGCAGTGACTGGTAATCCATCTGACTTTGTCTTTGGGATTACCACTATTTAATATCCTAATATCTTTGTGTTTTGTTAGTGTTATTTTTTCTGTGGGTTATCAACATGATTAAAGCATACTGTATGCAATCATGACTTACCATTCTGTATATTATGTTTCAAGTTATCTGACTGATCTTACAATGAAGTGGGTTTAAACTGAATTTTGAAAGGAGCTCCTTATTGCCTATCTGCCACACAATCACATTGACTGCTCAAAACTACATATTCACTATATGTTTGCTTACCTTTTTCTAATAAGTTCTCATCTGTAGTATAAATGCCTCTTGTCAGTTCTATCTATGTGTGAGATATTAAAAGTCAATGACTGGAGTTTTGCTCACCCCTTCCACTGTATTTGCTATATTCTCACTAGTGAAACCTTATTGTGTGTGAAATGCTGGCCTCTTTCTTACTGTCTTTTCTTTTGCATATTCTACTTTGCTTTCAACAAAAAAACAGCAGGCAATATGTAGGGAATATTATATACACAATTGTGATGTGTTATTTTTTCTGACTACTGGAAACATTTCTTCATTTTTGTTATGAAATTTTACTTCTGTTCTTAAACATTTAGAATTCCAATGATTCTGTTGTGTTAGCACTTCAACATTAGCAAAATGCTCAGTCCCTATTCATTATTTAATACATTTTGCAAAAATGATGGTAACAAATCCATGTACCACTTGACCTAGACTAATTCCCTGTTACATTTTTGTCATTCTGTTATCTCACTCTAAAGCAGATACAATAGTATCCATTGCACACTATCTGTAGTATGCTGCTCTGATGAATATTGAGGCACATCTATACTCCTGGCTGCATGATAGGGTTTAACAAAGTGTGGATCAAATGTATTACCTGGGCAAATGATGGGCCAACAGTGTCTCAATTTATCTTCCTAAATAATGCTTTCCCATCTGAACACTTAAGGGTAAATTTACTAAGAATGGTGTCTGTCTGAGATTAAACAAGCTGGGCAACAAACTCACAAATTTAGTAAGAATCCTGTTAGACTTAATTGTGTTTTCCAGTGGTCTATGGAATCATGTTTGATTGTGTGTGAGTTCAATCGTATTTGGCTGAAAATGTTTTCCTATCACCAGCAACAGGCTTAACCAGTCATGGTGGTAATGCCTCAGCAGGGGGACAAACATCATGGAGTTTCCCTGCCAATACATTCTCCAACCCCAAACTTGTCAGATCAGGATTACCAGCACTGTTGGCAGTGGGTTCAGGGGTAATGGGTTAAATATAGTACTAATATTGATCTTCACAGTGGGACTACAGGTCCCAGTAAACCTGCCCTGCAGCACTTGTAGAACCACCTGCACCACACTGTGAAGAAAATATAAAAAAGACAGGACAAACACTGAAGGTTTTAACACTTTATTACATATTCAGTCATTCACTCACCTGCACTCATACTATATACTTACCTACTCCCTAGTGCTGGTTGGTCCTCTTCTCCATGTAGGCATCCTGGGGCAAATCAAAAGAATTAATGATAACAGCGCTGAGATACACCTGAAACCTATCTAAAATTTATCAATAATGAGTGAATACATTTAATAAAAGTAAACCGATAAGATGAGCTATATCAGTGGACAAATAAATCTATTTAAAATAAATAAAATACAATATATCAAACATCATTGGCCAATGAAACACACATAAAAATACAATATATGATAAAAAGTAACCAATCAATGTTGATAAGTGATACAATAATACACAATGTAACTGAAAATAGTTGGTTATTTGAATCACCACAATGCTTAAATCAGGTGACAATCAAGTACTGATTATTGAGCATACTGGTATAGATATCCTCTATATTTGTAGATTCATTCTTTATAGTAATGTCTGTAGTGTGTTGTGAATCAATCAGGAAACTCAGGGCTTTAGCTATATTTAAACAGACTAGGAAGTCTGTGATGTTCCTTTTAGGCTGAGTCCTGGTTATAATGGGTAATAAACCCTGAAAGTTAATGAGCATGGGGAAAACAATACCACACTGTTAGGTGTAGACAGATGATGATCCTCAAATACAAATGTCCCATGTAATGGTGATATTAAATCACTCACCAGCACCATCAGCAGGGGCCACTCGTTCACTAACAGTCCCGGCTTATATTTCCTCATAAGGTATGGCTAATGGAAAACAGCCTGGGTAGTACCTTTACTGTCCAATGGCAGTGGACAACACACTCTGGGTTCCACTGGCTCAGATACAGAGACCGCTCTCCATGCTGCATCCTGGTTTGTGATCCCTAGCTGTGCACGGCTTTGACACGTGATCCTGGGTAGTGACTGTTGTCCAGCAGTGACGTGATGGTGAGCCAGTGTACCTCCATGGGGAGTGAATTGCTCTGCCTCTCCAAGAGGTAATGGCTTGGTGCAATTGGCTAGAAAGCCAAAGGAAGGGAGACTGGCAGACAAAATGCTGGAAATGCATGGATAATGCATGTCTCACAATGGTGATCAAGAATCCACTGATATGATACTGAAGCATTTCCTCCTATAGAGATTTCCTCAGAGGAATTCCTAGTCTATTTAAAAATAGCTAAAGCCCTGTGTTTCCCGATTGATTCACAACACACTACAGACATTACTATAAAGAACAAATCTACAAATATAGGGGATGTCTATACCAGTATTCTCAATAATCAGTACTTCATTGTCACCTGATCTAAGCATTGTGGTGATTCAAATAACCAACTATTTTCAGTTATATTGTGTATTATTGTATCACTGATCAACATTGATTGGTTACTTTTTATCATATATTGATAAAAAAATGAATCCCCATCCAGCAGATGCAGAAACAGCTGCATATACATTGCTGTATATACAGCACTTCACCAGAGACCGACAGGAACCCCATGAGATTTCCTGCACCCTAGCCATGATTGGCTAAGAGTCAGATCACTTTTAGCCATTGCTGGTTATGCTTTTGGAGTGGACACCACATTGTTTAAAATAAAAAACTTTTTTTTAGCCCTGCACAGAGGCACTACACAGATCACACTGATCTTTGCAGTGCTTCTGCTGAACACAGTGCTGATGAGGTAGTCTATTTAAAATGTCTATTTTGGCCCAAGTTTGCTCCATGTATGATCATGTTTGCAAACACAATTCTTGGTAAATCCCTGTGTTGTATTCCTGTCTTTGGAAAGTACTTGTGAGTTGGTTCGATGGTGTATAGACCTCTATTTGTCCTATGTGTGCCTTTAGTAAATCTATGTGTTTGAAAACCAGTGGAAACTCCCACAGGAATGCAATCTCATTCACACATGATACTTAGTAAATACACCCATTAGAGAATATGGGCTAAATGTAATTGGGTGCGATTTGCACAAAAAAAGTGTTTTTAGCAATAAACTGGCACTTTTTCATAACTCACACATGTAATAGACTGCGAGAACATGCACATTTGCATGTTTCTTGCATTTTCACAATTTGCAATGCCAAAACTCGCATCCAGATGTTTTCTCATGGAAAACATACAACTCGCCCAGTGTAATAGGGTGCAAGGGCCTGATTCAGTATGGATCGCAACTGCAATTGCAATAGTGATTAAGCACACAGTCTCACTGCAAAGATATGCAAATGTTTGCGATTGCTATGCCATATGCAACCTAACATAAGGATGCCCTCCTTACCTTACACACATCCGTAATACTTTGCAAGACTTCAAAACCATCAGTAATATCAAGTACAATTGCAGCCTCACACACACTTGCACAAGGTCTGACCTTACTCAGGAATTGCTAACCTCATTGCATGCAGTGAGTACACAAGCTGCATAGGGTATTGCAGTGGCTACTTTATGCATGCCCTTGCAACAGCATTCAAATGCACTGGCACGCCTGCGTTTCACTGACTACCCTCCCATCACCACACCCAATTGGTATTTCCTGTCCATCACTCTGCGATGGGTCTGCCTAGTCACTGAATGAATGCTCACTGCGATGAATATGCAGGCGCAGAATGCAACAATCGGCCGATTGCATATGTAATGGCAGTTGAAATCAAACTCTCACAAAATTAGTTAAAATAAACTAACATAAAAACCCAGCTTCTGATAGGCAAGTTTGACAGAAGGATGCACAAATCAATGAGAAATGTGCATGCTTCTATATGTAAAAGTTACAAAAATAATTAAAAATCAGAAAAAAATCGCTGAGGGGTCCCCTCCACAAGCATAACCAGCCACAGGTTCTTTGAGCCAGCACAGGTTCAATAAAACAGGGGAAAATATGTGTAGGGTTCCCCTGTATTTAATGAACCAGCCTCATGCTCTTGGACCAGTCCTGGTTCTAAAAAGTTGGGGAACAAAGCAGTAGGGAGTACACCATAATTTTAGAACCAGCACCAGGGGCCAGTGATGCGGTTTTGAGAGCCGGTGATGAGATGAGGCTTTAAGCCAATAGTGATGAGATGCGACTTTGAATGCCAGTAGTATGGCTTGTGGGCCTGGGGTGAGATGCAGCTCTGAGAGTTTTTTATATGGATTGAAAGCCAGTCGTGAGATGCGACCTTGAGCCAGTAGTGTGGCTGGAGAGCTGGTGTTGAGATGTGGCCTAGAGCTGGTAGTGAGATGCGGCTTTGAGAGCCGGTAGTATGGCCTGTGAGCCAGTGGTGAGATGTGACCTTGAGCCAGCAGTGTGGCTGGAGAGCCGGTGGTGAGATGCAGCCTTGAGTTGGTGGTGTGGCTGGAGAGCCAGTGGTGGTATGCAGCTTTGATAGATGGTAGTATTGCTTGTAAGCCAGTGGTAAGATGCAGCTTTGAGAGCCAGTAGTATGGCCTGTGAGCCGGTGGTGAGATGCGGCCTTGAGCCGGTGGTATGGCTGGAGAGCCAATGTTGCTGGATACCAAAACAAGGAAAAATAAAGGAGCACTGACCATGCAGCTGGGCTGAGAGATCCACAAGGAACTCTATAGTCGGTGAGGTGGCAAAAGGACAGCATGCAGAAATAGGGGAATGAATCAATCAAGTCATGCTGCAAAGAACACATGATGTCCAGGGGTATCCAGATCGCCTAGCAACAGAACAGGAACAATTTTGCTAGAAGGAGACAAGTCATGATTGCGACTTGTAACAGTAGTATTATGTATATACACATATAGCTGCTATTCTCTCTTATTTCCATATAGGAGTCACAATTTAAAATATCCTAAATTAGCCTGATTGACCACGTCCCTCAATCTATGAGGGGTCGTGATCGTGGCCTTAAACTGCTTCAATTAAAAAGTCATTGGATTTTTAGATTAGAGACCCTTGCACCCAAGGGACTTAATGAACACCTTGGCTTACAAAATTTTATCTGAAACTAGCGGTTACTTTGTGACCAGTACTGGCATAAAATTGGTCTAAATCATGTACGTCTGTTGTTAAGTACTGATGACTTGTGACTGGCTGTCCATCTGATGATTTATATGGTTGATATATTTCCTTTATTCATTATGCTAATTTAGGATATTTTATGTAGTGATTTATGTTTTTATGTATCATGTAACATTGTATGTATTTTAGACTGCGTTTGTCATTGACATAGCTCTGATCTAGCTTCTATAGCATTTATATATGTAGTGTTTGTAGTCCATTGTGGCTATGTAACCTAGGTGATGGGCACATGATTCTGTGAGTGATGATGTCACTCTGATGCGCCGCCGGTCCGGGTGAGCAGTCCCGCTTCCGGCCTGGGAATCCGCATGGAGCACGGGTGCTATTTAAGGTAAGATGGTGTTTTATGTTACCTAAGCCTGAGGATGGTGCCAGTTGTTGGCACTGAAATGTTGCTGTCTGTGATGTTTAATTAAATTAATTTTTGAAGTATCCTGAGTGCCGCTTAAATACTTTAAGTATGTGTGTGTATATATATATATATATATATATATATATGGATCCAGATATAGGCCACACTCGCATCGCAAAGAATCCTGCAGTGACTGGGGTGTCCTCACACACACCTATTGTGAGGGTGCTACATATAGAGAGTCCAGAGAAAAGGGCACTCACCAGATTTCATTATATATAGAAAGCAAATGTAAATTTTTTACTTGATGCACATTTGTATGACAAGCTAGAATTTCCTTTTCTCTCAAAAGTTTTTGAACTGCATCAGTCCTTTATCAGGAGACACAACAGCAAGCCATATGCAGCATATACACCACACCAAACACTAGCACCACCAGTATATATATATATATATATATATATAACACAAAATCATAAAGGATGTCTGAAGGTGATCACATTGCTGTTTAACTGCTGAGTAACATGTTTGCTTCCTAACATTGCATGATGAACGTATAGCAGGAAAATTAGGAACTAAATTATGTTCTCTGTCTTGCTATAGATGTTACAGACTTATGTAATTAGTAATTAGTTTTGAATATTTTGCTTTCTACAGAACAATTTTGCAGTGAGGTCAACATGGACACACCCCTCTCACAAATCTCTCTGCACATTTTACATCTGTCTCATCTGTAGTGCAACATGGTTTTACTCAGGTGCAAAGTTACTTATACCCCTTTCACGTTAACCTAAAAATTCTGGGTTGATGTGCAACAACTCAGAATTTTCGTCTGTGTAAATGGATCCACCCAGGTCCAGGGACCTGGGGATCCAACTCGGGTAGTTTGCAGGGTCAGCCACGGGTCGTTCCTGTGGCATTCTGCAGTGTAAACAGCGTTATCTGGGTCACGATGACCCAGATCATACCGTATGTGGCCTTATTGGCTAGCTTTAAGTGGCGTTTGGAGATTCTCCAAGCGACCACTGCAATGCCGGAAGAGCCGAGTCATTGCAGAACGGCGCCAACTCAGTAATATCCATGCTGCAGTATGAAAGGGGCAAGTTCCAGGTCTGGTTTGGATTGGAGCCCTGCTCCAACCGCCGGGTCAGACCTGGGACTTTGGTATAAAATAGGTATTATTCTTTTTTGCTCTGCTTCCAATTCACATTCCCAGAATGTGCTGAGGAATGTGTTATAAAGATATGTAACTACTAATAACACACTGGATCCACCGCCCCATGTGTAAGAGACCACAAGTGTCAAACATATGCAGCTCAGAAAGTTGTGATTTGCATCACTCCCTATATGTCTAGCTGTGTAAAAATATCCTTTTGATCAGAACAATTAAACTTCTGCAGCTGATAGGTACAGTATGCAGTTCTAGAAAATATAAGTGCTGGTCAGCAGAAGCTAAGGCTCGTTGGACTAAAAAGTGAGAGGCCACTTCTTATCTGCGATTATGACAGATAACCAGATTGGGAATAAATAGAAAATTAATTATTCTGACTTTCGTTCCTTTTTTATAGTATATAATAGAAACTAGTGCAAACTAGATATTATTTTTCTAGTTAATAAGAGCATTTTATATATGACTAAAGCTAGGCGAACCACTGTAATTAGAAGCTATGTTGCATTGCATGCTTCTTAAATTGACTACTTGTTTTGTAATAGCCACTTAAAAGTGTGAAGGTCAGCCGCCCACACATATTTCAGCTTAAATAGCTCACCAGTATAATAAAATGCAAGCGTGTTGTTCTACATCTTAACCTTTTCTGTACTGTGGGGAAAGTCATTGGCCTATTGCTGTAGCATACATCTCATCACACTGCCACTAAAGAGTTTAAACTGGTAAAAAAGCAAATGCACTGGCATGTACAGAGGAAATTGATTCTTTATTACACACACAATGCACAATTATCATTAAAAGTCTATATAGTACTCAAAACAAAGTTGCTACTAGGCCTATAATGAGATAATGGTCTTTCTGTATTTACCAACTGATATGATTTTCTATAGTATTTAGTAATACCGCCTACACTTTTTCTTGATGAACAATTATATAATGACTTAAATAAAATGACTCATTAAATGAGTTCTTTCATTTAAAATGGTATATAACAGGCATTTAACTGGGGATAGTTGGACGGTAATATTTCTGCCATTAGGTGATATACAGGGATTTAAATAATAATAATGAGGTAACAACAATAATTTAGATTTCTAGTGCTGTACTCCATGTCTTTGCATCGTCAATGTTGTCTACTTGATCTTTAGAACACAACTGAAGTGGCTGAAGTCTTATTTGGACCTCACAGTGTCAGCTGTTTCAAACCAGTAATACCCCATTTACAGCATAACTAAAACCTGGTTTATTGCTAGGTTAACCTGGGTTGCTGCTAGATGTAAAAGTGGCCAGGGTTGGATTCATGGGTCATGTGACCTTACAATCCAACCTGGGTAGTTTCCAGGGTATAACATGGGAACTTCCCATGTAACTCTGCAGTGTAAATGGGTAACCCATGTCTTCCGTTTACAGGATGGAGCATTTTGGATTTTTCAGCACCTGGAGATGATGTAATCTCAAAGCGCCAGTGTGAAAGGTGCCGACCCGGGAATAACCCGGGACAGGAATATCACGGGTCAGTGCCACGGTCTGAAGGGGATCTCTCCCGGGTCTAACCCAGTTTTGAACCTTGTTCCAAATATCGGATCAGACCTGGGAATTTAGTGTAAAAGCGTTATTACTTTTCTTACGTATTTAATGGTGGGTGTCATGAGAATGGTACAAATGACACAAATCAAGAAACAGTAGCAACAAGTACACAAAGGCAAAATTACTGTAAGTCTACCAAGAACCTCCTAAACAGCACAATAACTAACACACGCACACACAAGCACTCACATATACATTGATCATTTATTCATTATTATAATAACATGCAAAAATAATAGCATAGAACTCACATTACAAGTATATAAAATATACAGGTGGGCTCCAAAGTAAATGAACAATGAACCTCACACTTAAAAATATTAAGAGCAAAAGGACCAATCGATAATGTCCAAATTGGGAGTAAAATGGTTAATACTTCAAGCCTCAGGGTGAAACCATTTAATCCTGGAGGAACATTAGTATAATTGAAAAGCTTATTAGAATTAGCTAAAAAATTCAGTGATTAGAGCAAAAGTAAGTGTCAAAATTGCTTTAACTTAAAAAAAACAAAAACTCTATATGGGGATCAGCAGCCATACAATGCACCTATGGTAAGGAAGATGTTAAGCACACTCTTGTTCTTATAATTAAGTGTGCAATGTGCCAGTTGTCAATCCACAGCATAGGCGCAGTCAGTACTACTGTTGTTCCAGCATCACTCACCACTTTAGGTAGAAAATGCACCCACAAGCTGATTGCTGCTCAGTCTTCTTACAGCAGTGGGAGTTTCCGGCTTGTATGGATCTGCTTGTCAGGGGGGAGTGCGCTGCTGATATTAAGGTGAAGGTAGCCATTTTCACAGTGTCACAGGCAAGAAGATCCCTCACTAGGAGAAGCTGGAACCACTAGAAGTGGGACCTTAACATGCTTCTCCGCCGTTCCCTTTGGCGGAAGTTAAGTATACAAAGGATGGTATACAAAGACGTGGAACTGGATATTATGCACCTTGAGCAGGATGATCATGGCTTCCATATTCTTCACTGGGTATACTCACACAGAAGAAAACATGACAATTATGGGGATACACTTAATAATATGTGAAAGAGATGAAGTACAAGAAATGGAAGGATGAGCTTACAAAACAAAGAATATGAATAAGAAGATGGGATAGATAGTGGAAGAAGGGAAGTGAATAATATTAGAACAAATATATAAATTAGAGAAAATGGAGTACAGGATTGCAGTTACATAAATTAAGTAACACATTAGAAATGAGAATAGAATTGAAAATAGATTGAAATAAAACTAATAAGCTCATACAGAAAAAAATAATATATGGATATTTGAATCTAGTATACAGAAAAAAAAGTGAAATTATGTTGTTAGCAATATGTAGGAAAACAGATTCTGGTAATCACCCATCAGGAGTCAGAGAAACTGAGTGGTACTGCACAGCAGTCCACACATAGCAATCAAGTTACATCTAGAAAACTTTTCTACATACACAACATTAGAATGACAACCAGCATACAGAAAAACAGAAGGGATGCTGTGTCCTTGTGCAAACATAAAATAAAAGACAGATACTGTAAATTGCTCTATACTCCCACAAAAGTTTCACCCATACCCTTCTGGTGTGGACTTTCATCCTTCAGGTCTGTGCTCTTTTACTCTAATTAGATAGCTCCTTTGGTAATGATTTAGACCTGTTGTGGTAAAACGTTGTCCAGTGCGTAATGTAAAAAAAAAAACGTTCTATTACTCCTTTCGTGTAACAGACCATGTGGAAGAGGGAAACAGTTCACATTGCAGGTGTATACAGTTTCATCTAGGCTCAGTTAATTACATTTTTAATGTCAGTCAAGGGGCGTGGAAAGATCCATCTACTTTGTAATATTTAATGTGATTAGCAAGAGTTCTTGACAGCAGAGGAGCTTAACTGTGCATCCAATGATTGGATGTTGGCTGATCTAATGTTGGGATTCCCTCTTCTGTCAGGGACTGTTCTGTATGTCCTGCTGCCACTGTTTCATGGCCAATCACAATAAATATTGCAATGGGTGTATTGTTTCCATCCTTTTTAATTCATTTTGACCAAGTTATTACAGCTGGAAAATAAGTGTGAAAAGCAGACACAGAATGCTGCTTTAGGGTTAAGGTTAGCAAGTATAAATAATTGATTCGGTAGTACCAATTTATAAATAAAGTAAAATAAAGAAGAATTCTCAAGTGTGAAACATGGAAGTTACCTTGAGCTTAATGACACAAATTGACTGTCTATTTTTATTATATAGATTGATGCTCTCCTATTTAACTGAATGTACACATATATTTTGGATTTGGCTTACACTGGATTAAGTACTGAGCACAACATAAATAATACAGTATGCACAAATTATCTCTACATAGGTGATGTCTGCACATGTGCTATCAAATAATAATTTAATACATCACAGAGTATGAAAAGAAACAAACCTTTAATGATATATATTTATGAATGTTGTATTAATTAGTTGTCTATTTCATGCAGAGATAAAGACAGCTAATGATATTGATATGTTTAATATGTTGATTGTAATAAAGTATTAGGAATAGAAAAAATACAATTCTTGCATGCAGCATGTGATCTCATTTGGTTCATTTGAACATATTTGCTAAATATGTAGGATCACCCCCTGACTGATGTTTTTCTTTGCTAAAAGTCAATTAAATTGCATTATTATAAAGACACAGTGGGTAATGAGATGGAAAAGGGTGGTATTGACTTTCATGCAGAGAAGACAATGTTTCTTTTATGTATTTTTCAGGACAAAAAAATCTAATCTGCTTCTGCAGATCACTACTGTTGAAATGAACAGAAAGCACTGACAAAAGAGTAAAAAAATTGCAATTTGTTTTTTCTTAAAAGTACAACAAAAGGTAATGAATTTCTTCATCACCAAGAAAATATAGGTTTAGATGAGTCAATTTGAGTCACTAACGGGCTGATGATGACTTAGATGCATTTTGCATCGAAGCACAGGCTTAAAATGCACCTGGAAAAAAAAATCATGTCAATATGAATCCAGATCTGTGGGGGGAGGGGGAGCAGATACTAAGTACATGGGTCTGCTGGAGGGGACCTGTGAGGGCCCGGTTCGGTAGCACATTGGGTAGGGCGAGAGAGAAGACTGCTGCTGCTCAGTGGCAGCAGTCTCTCTACCCAGCCCAAAACATGCTGCTGTGCGC
Source organism: Taudactylus pleione (assembly GCA_031769625.1). NCBI lineage: Eukaryota > Metazoa > Chordata > Amphibia > Anura > Myobatrachidae > Taudactylus > Taudactylus pleione. Next base: position 37,474,504 of record JAUIMM010000094.1, read on the forward strand.
TGGGCTGACGGGGTCCAGGGAGGCTGCTACCGCTGAGCAGCAACAGCCTCCTTGCATTCCCTGCAAGCATTATGGGTGGGTGATTGCACTGATCACCTTCCCCATGAATCTGCCTCATGGCTGAGGGGGACAAATCTGTCCCCTTTCCAAGCACACATTTTTACTTTTATTAAAGAAAATGCCATGCCCCCTCCCAGTACCCGGGCCCGTCACTGCTCATGACGACCCTGTACTGTACCATTTTTGCTTAAAAAAATAGAACGTACAGGTTGAGTCTCCCATATCCAAAATGCTTGGAATATTTGCATAACATAATGAGATATATTGGGAATGGGACCCAAATCTACACACAGAATTTATTTATGTATTAAATACACCTTATACACACAGCCTGAAGGTCATTTTATACTATATTTTCAATAATTTTGTGGCTCAAAGTTTCTGTACATACATAAAATTAATTTATGTTTCAAATACATCTTATACACAAAGCCTGAAGGTAATTTTATACAATATTTTTAATAATTTTGTGCATTAAGCAATGTTTGTGTACATTGAACCATCAAAAAGCAAAAGGTTTCACTATCTCAGTCATGCTAAAAAATCTGTATTTCGGAATATTTGGATATGGGAGACTCAACCTGTAGTATATGCACCAGATTGACACTAGGATAAAAAAAAGTAGTATATGCCCCTGATTTAAGCCAGGATATGTATCTTTACAGAATTAGTAGGAAGTGCAAAAAGTTTCAGTACACAATATTATAATAGTATTTTAAATAATTGTCATAGTGTTAATAATAAATTCTGAAGTTATATCTGCATGAGTGCATATTTTTAACCACAGGTCAAGTTATAAGCCTACTGTCTGGGCATATGCATATTTCTTGTGGTATGCATGGCCCACCTTTGCGTGAACATGTCTATGCTTGCCAGCTCCTTCCTTCCCTGCACTGTTACAACTCTCCAAGCATATGGAGTCAAAAGCATAAAATATATGGATTGCAGAGTAGGATTTTTTCATTCACATATGCAGGTTATAAATGTGTATTTTGTGCAACCAAAAGAAACTTATGTCCAACTCTACCTAAGATACTGGGGGAGAAATGTTTCATGCATCGCATATTGCATGCGATACAGTCTGCCACTCATTGCATGCACAGTAGCATTTATTAACACCGCATACATGAATAAAAACGCAAACGACAACTCTTCCTATAAGAACTGTCTTTTGTATTGTGAGGACTTTGCGATCCTGGAGTCCTAATTTGTAGGTGCAGCCATAGATGGTATTGCCTATCCAGAGCTTGATGAATACTGGTACATTGCAAACCCATAGCATTCCACAGCAGATATCTCTGATATCCACTGCTGACCACTATTATGCATATGGGGATTGCAGCAAAGGTTTTTTCTAGGGTTGATACATCCCACCCTGGGGGAGATGTATCAAGCCTTTAAGAGAGAAAGTGAAGAGAGATAAAGTACCAACCAATCAGTTGCTAACTGTCATTTTACAGACTGTTAGAAAAATGACAGAAGCTGATCGGTTGGTACTTTATCTCTCTCTAAGGCTTGATATGTCTCCCCCGGGGAAGGGTTACCGGACCTCAACAGCTGCATGGTATTATGGATGTCTAGCCTTTGAGTTTGTGACAGCTTAGAGGCAGCGCAGTAGACTCTGGCTTTGTGCTAGTCTACTGCACATGCGCAGATCTTTGGGAACACAGTGCCCATCTCATGTCCCCAGAGACATCTTTATTGTGCATGTGCAAAATGGCCACCACTCCATGTTCCCAGTCATTTCTGCTGTACTGCAGGGCTGAGACTCTGGAAAGGTAAGTATAATTATGGGTGCAGGCTGTGCAGTGTGGGTCCCCCTGTACCCTGGGGCCTGTGTGCACCCGCACGCCCTGCACCCATTATAGATACACCAATGTAACAGCTGCTACCGAGTACTTACCTCACTGCTAGTAATATTACCAATATACTCTCTTTTCTCTGTGCCTTTTTTCTAAGTAGCATGCGATAGCATTACTTTGATTTTTGCTGTTCTTTCTGTTTTCAATGTTCATAAAAATTTGGATTATCTTTGACTCCAGTTGCCTCAACCTCAAGTGATCCATCTACTCTGACCTGTCCCAGTAATGGTCAATTGCTGAATGTGACTATAGGATCATTACCTACAGGCATCCACTGGGTAACACAAACTCATTAGTTGGTGCCACTTGTGAAATGTGAGTTCTCTTTGCACATCAAACCTTTTAGCTAGCCAGTAAAAATAACCAGTGGTACAGAAGCTTGACTCTCAACCTCAGTCCTTACAGTTTACTTTCCTCTCCTAGAGCAGAGGCTAATTGAAATTGTTTCAACCAAAGAAGCACAAGGCTCACATTTTTAAGCTGGCCACACATCTAAAGATTATCTGTTCAACCAGCCAACTAGTTGATTGGTTGGAATGAAAATCTGGTAATGTATGGGAGTAAATGATGATCAGCAATTTGCTCTTAAATGCCAAAAAATAGATGAAAATGGTCGTTTAGACAAGTTTTTTTAAATGTTTGATCTGAACAATTTGTTCAAACAACAGTTTTTGTCCATTTTCTGGCATTTGGGAGCAAATTGCAGATCATCATTTGTTTTCATACCTTACCAGATTTTCATTCCAACCAATCAACTAGTTGGCTGGTTGGACAGATAATCTTTAGATGTGTGGCCAGCTTTAGCTATAGGAGTGCTTAGTGGAATTGCTATAATATTTTCCTGGTGTCTCCTCACTATGGAAGATTTGGCAATTTGAGAGACCTGTCTAAACGTTTGATCTAAACATTTCAAATAAGTAAGCTAAAAAATAAAATAAATTCTAATTGCATACCTATAAACATTCTAGACTTTTGTAAGATAGTTCAGTTTTTTGGAAACCAAATGAGACATGTCCTCCCTGCAAGGTGTGTTGCATCCCACTACAATGGGTGGTATCTGAATTTGAATTTTCATCATTTGGATAGAAATGGGATTATGTCAGATTTTTCCAGTTTTCCAATTGGCACAGTTTAGGCATGTAATGTAATGTAATGTAATGAGATTGATCTAGGCCCCAAAGAGAACACAGTGTCTGACATATGAAGTGTCATAATAATAGCTCATCACTGCCATACTAACCAGGTATGGGCACTACTAGATGTGTTCTAGGTTCTAGCACTGTTTGATTTAGTTTCATTTCCGGAATAATCCGCGGTAGGTACTCTCAAAAAGTTGCAGTAAAGATGGTGGTAATAGAAACTGGAGCAGATGTGACTATAAATTGGAACATAGTAAGTACAGATACTCCTCATTTAATGACCGAGCTCTGTTCCTAGGACTAGGTCACTAAAAGAATTGGTCGCTAAACGAGGAACCGCATATACTTAATACAGGTAACCATTTTTTTATTCTGAATGAAAAAAAGGTATAAAGGAAACTCAAACTTCATGCTGTAACTGTATTTTACTTTGCATAACTCTTACATACTGTACAGTACAACTGAAGTAATAAAAAAGACATTCAGAGTTAGATTTTAGTCATTGTACTATGCTTCCAGCTGGTCGGAGCCTGGTCGTGAGTCCAAGCAGGTTGTTAAGTGAGGAGCATCTGTATGTTTTAATTTTGCCATGGACAAAAATTGATTTTGGTCTCCTAAACTTTAACAAGAATTTTACTTTCCTTTATTTCAACACTAAAATTCTCAGTCATTGATGTATTCACATATCTATAACATAATTTAATAAAATATTTGTTTACAGGTGTTATGTGCGGGAAAATACATTTTGCAAATATTTTTAAAAGTGAGGTTCCCATCTCCCATACCTGGATAGTGAAGTATCTTCACTCTGACCCTCTTCTTCTATGTTGGGAAGACCCCTTAACAATTTCGGCCTCCACACAGAAGGATATGATGTGCAGAGCTAATGTAAATGGAACATACTGTCAGTTTTGGCCACACATAGGATCTTTGCCAATTGCACAAGATATGAAATTGCCAAAATGGAAACTATTTTCACGGAGACACTAAAATCTCATTTGTTTGCCAGATCAAATGGCACCATGAAGTGATAGGTGGAGGCCTGACAGTGTGTTCTGCTTCACTGAGCTCTGTAAACTTGATCCTCCTTTGTGACCTCCTCCAATTATTATTATTATTATTTTACTTTATTTATATGGCACCACAATGGGTTTGCAGTGCTTTGCAAATTATGTTAAAAGAAGCAGTGCAAACAAAAAAGCTTTACTGCTCTGCTTTGTTTGCTTGCCTTAACAAATTGTATCTATACTTCATTTTCTTGCGATGGATCATTTTCGCTATCAATTGAGGGCATCATACACTGTCAGTATGGTTTTAGCTGATAGGGAGAGTGCTTACATGCCACTGCTTATGGAGATTCAGGAGAGCAATCCAGATGACTACCAAAATTTCCTGTGTGTGGACGTTGGCACCTACCAGGAGTTGCTGTGTCTAGTGACTACCTATATAAGGAGGCAGAATACCAAGTGTGGAGGGCCACCCCAGCGGAGGAGAGGCTGGTGGCTACCCTGAGGGTCCTGGCTGCTGGCAAGTCAATGGTTAACCTGAAGTTTGGCTCCCTCACCTCCCCTCAAACTTCGGGCCTCATCATACCAAAGACCTGCAAAGCCATCATTACTGTCCTTAACCAGCAGTACTTTAAGGTAAGAAAAACACCACTCTTTTTTATTAAAACTATAAACTCTGCAATGTTTGTGAAGGACGTCAGCATATTTAAATATTTTTGTTTTAAACTGTAAAACAGTACAAAATATTAAAATACACTATTAAATACCAATATGTGCAAATAACAATATAAAAATGTATAGCGCAACTACAAAGTGGACAGGTAAACAGTGCTAACTTTGACATCATTTATCAAGAAGTTTTATCATACCCAATAACTTTGGTGGTCTATGATATATGGTGATACAATTAGGCCTTATATCACATTATATAAATGACATCAGGGAAGTGATTGTTTGGAGCACCATATTTCATAGAACACCAAAATGATTGGCTATGATAAAACGTGTTGGTAAATCATTCCTTTTTTTAAAACTAAAGTGAGGATGCACAATTTATAATTGGAAAAAATGTACATCATGAGGTGGTGGTTGCTCAGAATGTAGCATGGCAGAATATATGCCGCCTGAAGTGGCGGAGGTATAGGTGGGTTGTTGATTAGCAAATGATGAGGATGGAGCAAGTATGGGAGTACTGGTGAAGGGTTTGTGTTGTGGTTCGATAATTTGCATGCGTGGTGTCAATTGCCCACCTGTGCCCCGTACCACCAGGTCAAATACAAGTCTTTCAAATTCAACCTGCTGTTTATTCCCCATATCATGCATCATCATGCAAGGTGGGACCTGAAAATGTCCCACATATCGGGCAGATGTTGAAGCACTTTCTGTGCACTTTTCAGGACTAGTTGGGAAATTTGATAAGTTGCCCCTGTCTGTTGCACTGTGTTCTACTTTCAAAGTTTCTTTGGTGGAGGCAGGGGATGGAATGAAGTTTCTCCCTCACTTTCCAGCACCTGGCAGGTTGTTTCCGGGGAGATATCTATTGGCAGGTCAGGGGTTGTGCTCTGTAAAATAATAGAAGATATGGTAAGTTCATGTAATTACATTGTTTTTTATACTTTTCATTTCTAGTTCCCTAGAACCGCATAGGAATGGAAAGATAATGCTGAGGAATTTGAAAAACAGTGGAACTTCCCTAACTGTGTGGAGAGCTGTGGATGGCAAACTGTGCACATAACCCCACCTGCCAGCACTGGATCCTATTACTTTAATTACAAGGGATTCGTTAGCATTGTTCTCATGGCTGTGTTCAATGCAAACTATGAATTCCTATTTGTGGATGTGCATCTGATGGTGGGTTCTTCAAACAGACAGGAAACCAAGCATGGCCTGAATTTTTTTGTCACAGACGAGGCATTTGCACTAGATGAACACATTATGAAGCCATTTGCACAAAGGGGCCTGACCAAGGAGAAGCGCATTTTCAACTATAGGCTTTCCAGAGCACGCCATATTGTTAAAAATGCATTTGGTATCTTAAGCAATCGTTTCAGGATCTTCCACACAGCCATAAACCTGCATGTGGACAAGATTGACTGGGTAGTCATGGCATGCTGTGTACTGCATAATTTCCTAAAGTGGAAAACCCTCCAACAAAGGACAACATACACAGCATTGCCAGATGACACTCACCACATAGATGATCAGGATCAGTTGTTTTCTGTGGCAGCAGGAATTGTACTAACAACATCTGCAAATGCCAAGCAACTCAGGGAGGAAAGCCTGACCTATTTTAATGGTGTGGGGGCAGTGCCATGGCAGGATGACTGCACCAAGTAAAATTTGGTGTCCAATTTCTAACTTTATTTTGTACTGTTGAACATTTAGCATGGTGTGTGTGCACTGTTTCTCCACCTACCAAATCAATGCTGGAAGTTTTGCCAACATCTTCCACTTCTTCTCCCAAACTTGGGTCAAGAAAGGTAATAGAGGGGCGCTGAGGGTCCTGCTCAATTGTATATTTAAGCAGGTCATAGTACCACAAGTTGGGGATATGGCTCTCATCTGCCCCCACTCCAGATGCCATGGATGCTTTTACTTTTTTGTGTAAAAACACTGCATGCATGTTTTGAATATTTTCTGCACCCAGTCAGTTTCTGCAGCACTGTGGTGCGGTTTGAAAAAAGAAACCATGTCCTGGATGGCACTGTTCTTTAAGACTTTGCTGGGATAGTCCTTCGGTTTGACCTTCCATTGAATAATTTTTTCGCAATGTAATTCTATGAACAAGGTCCAAAAAGCAGTGTTCTTCTCCATGGCCATAACTGCAAAAATAATTGAAAAAATGAAATAAAATGTAATTATTCCTGGTTCCATCCAAACTTGCTGCAACGTGTGCCTTCCTCCCTGTTTACATCATCTGTGTCACACCTGTTTGTCTGCCCCTCCTCTTTAGAATGTAAGCTCTTAAGAGCAGGGCCTCTACCCTCTTGTGCTTCTCCTAACTTTACTTTCATCTACTTCTTACCCACTAGGGCACCTAACTCTTGGTTGCTTACGCTATGTTGCATATCTAGGTGTTATGGTCACTAATGTAGCAATGTATATTATCCATGTCCTTGTCCTATATTGTACTGTTAGTCACTTGTCAAATTATTTGTTTATGTACTTTGTAAGGTGCTGCAGAACACTTGTGGGGCCATATAAATAAAGGATAATAATAATTAGATAAACTTTCTGCAAAAAAACATTGAAAATCAAAAAATTGTGGCTCATCAGATGTGGGTTAGTCATACTGCAGCATGCCTCAATATATGCTGCTTGAAGTGGTGTAGAGATAGGTGGGTAGGTTATTTGCCACTGATAGGTGTGGGGAAAAACTGCTCATTGGTTGGCCATATTGGACCCCAATCATCTGGGGCCTTTTTAAATAATTTATTTTCTGTTTTTATTTTTATTTTTCAGAATAAAACACATGTTATTTCTGAGTTTTTTTTTAAACAATTTTAAATTGTTCTTAATAAAATTGGTTTTAAACTTTTTTACTAATATAAAGTTTGTTTTTGTAATTAAATGTTCAGTTCTTAATGTTTTTTGATTCATTGTTTGTTGGTTTTTAATAAAGTTTTCAAATGTCCAGTCGTGTGTTAAATTCTAGGTATGCATTATTAATTGCAAAGTTTTTACAAATTGAACTTTCTTTGAAAAAAAACACTTGTATTAAAATAGTGTATAGTAGGCAAAGTATTTACTACAACATTCATTCACACATGTCTTTGCCTTTTTTTTGGCAGCAAAGTAGATGCAGATCACATTAATAAAAGCATGGTGACATGTGAGAATGAGTGGCGTAATGATTAAAGCAGATATCACTAGGGGCCTGATTCAGAGTTGGGAATAGAGAGAGATATCTCTCTCAACTGATCATCTTGGTGAAACCATGTTGCATGCAGGTGGGGCAGATTTAAAATGTGCAGAGAGATTTAGATTTGGGAGGGAAGTGTCCAAACTGACATCTAAATTGTAGAGTAATAATAAAGCTGTGCAGTATTTGTTGGCTACATGTAAAAGCAGCCAGTATTTACCCTACATGCAAAAAAAAAATTATGTATTTACACCCCTTGCATTGCAACATGGTTTGTCCAGGTACACAGTTAAGTGCTATCTCTCTCTCTATTCCCAACTCTGAATCAGGCCCTAGGTACATAGGCAGCAGTAGACATAGGAGTCTAAGGGGTAAATTTACTAAGAATCGAGATAGGTCGAGATGACCATCTCGGGTGATTTATTTTTTTGTTTCCTGCTTGCAAATTTACTAATGGTAAAGTCGGGTGAGTTAGAGAGATTTCTCTAATCTCACTCGTAAAACTTGGGTGAGATAGCAATCTTGAATCAAATCACCATCAGGCAAAATCGGCAGTACTTTTCACCTAAAACAAATTTACCAAGAATCGGGATGGCAAGCTCGGGTGAGATAGGAGCAAACTCTGTCAAAATCACTTTTCAAACTCTCAACCCCCTGAGCTGCAAGATGGTCAGAAGCATACAGAAATCATTGTGATTTGTGTATGTTTCTTTCTGTAAATGGTTAAAATAGGGTTAATTTGAAAATAAAAAATGATGTGAGGTCCCCCCCAAAATCACTAACCAGCTCCGGACTTGGCAACTAGTCCTGATTCTTAACATTACAGGGAACAAAATGTATAGAGTTCCACTGTAATTTAAGAGCCGGCACCAGGGACAGAGCTGGTTTTGGTTCTCCTCCATGACCTGCATACATCTGCTCCCTGGTACAATATTGTTAGTTTGATTCTGACCAGGCCTGATGACTATGCTGATTTTTTTCTCCGCTCCATCCAGAGTTCATCAGCACCTGTATAAGGAACCTAATCTGAGGCCCGCGACCTGTGTGTCGGACGCAGCAAAGTCCATATCTTCTTGCGAGGGTCCCTGGTGAATATTGCCATCACATTAGACTCCATGCTTCAGAAATACGTCTCACCAATCACCAAATAGGGGTTGCATCCATTATCTACCCGAGAGTTGCGACAGAATACTCTGGCCTAAAAAACATGGATGCGGCTGGTAATCTTTCGCATGTGGCTTGCTTGAGAACCTCCTCGCCAGAGTTTAAGAAGCAAGACCAAGTCCAGGCTCAGATTATGCAGTGTTTGCAAATGCTGATCCAATGAGTCAGTGTTACTCAGTCACCTCCAGTACAACCAGCTCCACTTCCTACGGTGAAGGTACAGACTGCAGGTGCTTCCGCATCATTACGGATTCCAAATCCCTCAAAATATGATGGGGACCCTAAAGGCTGATTACTGATCCAATGCTTGATTCAGTTTGAGGTCCAAGAGGCAAATTTCCCTTCTGAAAGGACAAAAGTGGCCTATGTGATCTCGCTCTTGTCCGGTTAGGCTTTGGCTTGGGTGTCACTGTTAGGAGAAAGGAATATTCACTTACTCAACAACAGCACAAAGTTCCTACAGCTTTCCAAAGGGTCTTCGATGAGCTATGAGTATCCTCCGCAGGGTCAGCTATCTTGCAGTTGAAACAAGGTGACCAATCTGCAGGACAGTGTGCTGTGCAGTTTCAAACCCCTGTTTCAGAGTTAGGGTGGAACAATGAAGCATTGGATGCTGCATTTATGCAGGGACTGTTGGATCAAATCAAAGATGTACTCGCATTAAGGGAATTGCCAACTTTCTTGAATGACTTGATCTCCTTGTGTATCTGGGTAGATCTTCACCACAGAGAGGGCCCGAGAAAAGGATCAGTCTCATCACTTCACTTTCAAGCTCACTCCACATTTCACAGCACCAGTCCACAGAGAGGGAAAGGAGGTTCAAGAATAAACTCTCAGGCTGTTCAAAAATCCAGAAAACGAGAATTGATCGAGGGGTGGTCAGATTAGGTGCATTTCAACACACCCCAAAAGACAATGTTGCTTCTCTGTTCTCCATCGATGTTACTCTGGGCCTGAGAAATTCCTTTGAGGTCATTAAGGCCATCTTAGACTCGGGTGCCGATGGCAACTTCATTTATGCTAAGAAGGTCCAAAAATTGGGTATTTTGAGTGTGTCGCTACAAACACCTTATTGTGTCATCAGAGTGGATGGGAATAAACTTCTTAGAGCCATCATCCACTCTCGGATGACAGAGATTACCATGCAAGTGGGCGATCTCCATTGGGAATTAATTGCATTCTATATACTACTGTCTGCCAAAAGTCCAGTCATCCTGGGTCTTCCTTGGCTCCGCAAGCATGCTTCTGTTCTAGATTGCAATGAACCCCAAATCCTGTTGGGGGATTCTCAATGCCATAGGTTCTGTTTGTCCTCTGTCAAACATCCACACCATTTTATTCGGTTCAGTCATATCTCCAGAAGATGAGCTTCCAGCTCCATACCAATCCTTCAGAGATGTATTCAGTAAAAAGGCAGCTGAGATGCTTCCTGCTCATAGGGAGTGGGATTGCGCTATAGACTTTTTACATGGGAAAGTACTGCCTCGTCGAAGAATCTTTCCTACTTCGCTTCCCAAGTCCCAGGCGGTATCCAAATACATTGAGAAGAATCTGCAATGTAGGTTTATCAGGGAATCTAAATGACCTGCCGGAGCTGGCCTATACTTCATCAAGAAGAAAGACTGGGGTTTGAGACCATGCATTGATCACCTGGGTATGATCGCAATTGCCATCAAGGACCAGTTTCCCCTACCTCTGATTTTCTGGGCTCTTTGATCAGCTAAAAGGGGCAAAGATTTTCACCAAGCTGGATCTTCATGGGGCCTACAATTTAACAGAATCTGATCTGGGAACGAGTGAAAGATGGCCTTTAATACTCATGATGGCCACTACGAGTACTTAGTCATGCCTTTTGGATTAAGCAATGCCCCAGCTGTTTTCCAAAAGTACATGAATCATATCTTCTGGGACATATTATATACGTACATAGTGGCATACCTGGACAACATCCTGATATTCTCTGAAGACATAGCGAGTCATTGCCAACATATATATGAGGTGCTGTCATGACTCCAGGCTAATCAGCTGTTTGGCAAGCTTGAGAAATGCTCCTTTTAGCAAAAGGAACTTACATTCTGGGGTACATCATTTCAGCTTCATACCTTTGGATGGATCCAGAAAAGCTTACAGCAATTGTTAACTGACCTCATCCAGTTGAGTTGAAAGCAATACAATGATTCCTGGGGTTTTACAACTTTTATCGCCAGTTCATCAAGAACTACTCATCCATTGCAACTCTGATCACTGCTCTTACCAGAAAGAGTCAAGACACTTGTGTGTGGTCTCCTGATACAGAAGAATCTTTTGTCCATTTAAAGCAGTGTGTCCTTTCAGCACCCATTCTGAGACAACCAAATATTGACCATTTTTCTTGGAAGTGGACGCCTCCACGGTTGGTGTTGGGGCAGTGCTGTCGCAGAGGGATAGAGAAAACAAGTGGTACTCCTGTGGGTTCTTCTCCTGGATGTTCTCTACACCAGAGAGGAATTATGCTTTCGGGGATAAAGAACTTTTAGCCATCAAGTTGGCCCTTCAGGAATAATGATATTTGATAGAGGGAGCTAAATTTACAGTGACTGTCTTTACAGATCATAAGAAGTTTTATGTATCTCAAGACAGCCCATTGTCTAAATTATCATCAATCTATATGGTTGTTATTTTTTGACCGGTTTAATATAGTGATTACTTACCATCCGATAAAACATAAGGCTGATGCCCTATCCTGAACATTTAGAGTTATGCTGAAGTAGAAGAATTAAATGAGGACAAACCCATTCTAAACCCTGCTTGCTTCATAGCTGCCACCTCCAGGGTCAAGATTCCAATGGGGAAAACATTTATAGCACCTGAACTCCAGACATAATTACTTTGGTGGGGGGATTCATCACATTTCAGTGGGCATGCAGGAGTCAAAAGAAACTTGTAGCTGATCCTCAGGAGGCACAGGTGGCCTACAGTCCATCAAGATGTCAATGACTTTGTGGCAGCTTGTCATATTTATGCTCAGCACAAGGTTCCACCACACTCTCCATCAGGTCCCCTGTTGCCACTACTAGTGACTGATTGTCCTTGGACTCACATTTCTATGGACTTTGTGATGGATTTACCTTCATGCCAAGGGTTCAACACTATCCTGGTGGTGGTGGATAGGTTCTCCAAGGCTGGCCAATTTGTTCCTTTAAAGGGTCTACCTTTAGCACCGAAGTTGGCAGAAATATTCATAAGAGAAATCTTTAAGTTGCCCGGGTTTCCTAAAGACATTGTTTCTGATCGAGGTGCAGTTTACCTCTAGATTCTGGAGAGCATTATGCAGGTGCTTTGGCATCAACCTGAGCTTCTCATTGGTTTACTTTCCCCAAAGTAATGGCCAGACAGCAAATAAACCAGGATTTGGAGAAGTTCATTCGGATGTATGTTTCAGCCAATAAGGATGACTGGATCTCTCTGCTGCTATGGGCTGAATTTGCCCATAATAATCTGTATCAGTAGGCATTGAGGTACTTTCCATTTTTTACTCAGTACAGTTTGCATCCTATGTTACCGGAGTTATCAGGTCTTCGATCAGTGTCACTTCCAGCTGTCCGTAGTACAGTGAACTGTTTTTTTAAGATCTGGAAGGATGTAAAGAGGAATTTATGTAAAGCCTGTTCAAGGTATAAACTGTTTGTGGACAGGAAGAGGAGGAGGGATCTAGTGCTGAGCCCTAGTGATAAAGTCTGGCTGTCAACCAAGCACTTGCGATTAAAAGTTCCTACCATGAAATTGCTCCCAGATTTATTAGTCCCTTTCAGATTATCAAGGTTTAGAAGAGGAGAGAAAAAAAAGAAAAGACTCCTATCAGGGCACACTCCTGTGCTGTATTCATGGCTACGAAATTAGTATTGGAGAAATAGGACAAACTGATTACATCTAAGTGAGATCAGGATCATATGTGAAATTTACATTAATGTCTCAATTAGCAGACAGACCACCATATATTTACCCATTTAATATATCTGAAATAGATGTATTGATGTTGATATTAAAACTGAAGTTTATTAAATTCTTAAAATGAAACATAGACACTCGAAATCAACTTATTATACAAAGACAGCATAGACAAATAAGAACATTAATAGTGTATGATACACTATATCTATTAACAGTGATCCACTATATCCAGGTCTATTTGACAGTACTGGAAGTATAGTTATAAATATTTGCTAATGATTTACACAATTGAAATCGACAATTCATCGAAATGCCACCCTAAATAGTACACATGCGATACTTCACTAATCACAGAAACCATGCATATGGTGCTGGGGGTATAGTTATAAATATATGCACAATTGGAATAGATAATTCATCAAAGTACCACCCTACCTAGTACACATATTAAGATGCAATATTCAATGATCACAGGAAACATACATATGGTATGTCTAGTGAAAGTAGTCCCTCAGTAATCCACCGGAACCAGTGAAAAAATAATACATAGGATGAGCCCACCACAGCCTTCTAATGTGATATTCGTTAATAAAGGTATAATGTACTGTTATCTAGGGTAGGATATTCTAAGGTTGAGTGGATCCACCTGTATATTTAGATATACAAATAACATATAAATATAAAAAACATGCATCACAATTGACATACAAATACAAAACTAAAGGCGAAATAATAAACAAATACATACAACATGCAAAAGGTATAATGATACCACAATATAAAAATGCTGAACACCACGGATACCACCTATATATATAATATGGAGGTTATTAGAGGCGTCCCTCTATTCCGATCTGGGAGAGTACATATGGTACTAAATATTTTACTGATATAGATACAGGTATAGAGTGGTGTGCTTATATGCCCAGGATCTGCTGTTGCCTGTCTTAGATATTAGAGGACAGGGAATGAGAGTCCCAGGAACTGGCACCAGAAATTAGAAAGCTGCTTCTGCTGTTACAGCCCAGTCTCACCAGTATCCCTGTTGCCGTACAGCAGCGCAGGGAATCCAGGCAGCTGGCTATAATGAGAGAGCAGGAAAAAGTAGAAGGAAGAAAGTACCTGCCAATATTGTCTCCCTTCTGTATGATCGTCCGTGGTGCAGGGGTCCAGAGTGCGCACTGTGGAGCCCACCAGCAGGCTGTCTGACACGTGTTTCGCCGGGGCTTTATCAAAGGAAGCACCCACATCCCTTTCAGATTATACAAGTGATAAATCCAGTGGCATATCATTTAAACTTCCAGGCACTCTCAGAATACCTAATGTGTTTCATGTTTCTCTTCTAAAACCCCTAGTACTTAATAATTTCTCAGCTACTTGCAGCCCTCCTCCTGCGATTCTGGTGGACCATCAGGAAGAATATGAAGTGAAACACATTTTGGACTCCAAGGTTTCTATAGGAGCTGTTCAGTTCTTGGTGGATTGGAGGAGGTATGGCTCTGAGGAGCACTGCTGGGTCAAGGCCTCAGATATTCATGCGCCTCCCACTGAAGGTTTCCTTACAAACCATTTATGGGGTGTTCGTTGCCCAACCCTAGAGGGGGGGTAATGTCACAGTGCGCCGGACTCTGGCTGTTACTTACCAGGTCCAGCAGCACTGGACTCTCAGCCAGTTGTAAGCAGCAGGCAGGGAGTCCCCAGCGCCCGCTGCTGGGTCTGCTCCTGGGCTCCCTCGCTGTGCAGCTGCAAGTGCAGGCAGCTGCGGCTCCCCTAGGAGTGCGTGCGCTGACCTGCAGGGGGATTTAAAGGGATAGGCGTGCCAAACATGAAGTCACATTTGGTGCGAGATTTGAACTCCTCTCCTATAAGAGGGAATCTCTGGCAACAGACACGTGCCAGAGTAATTGCTCCATTACCTTACTCCAGCATTTCTGGATATATACTGCTTATCTGATCCTGACCTTGGCTTTGTTTGTGACCCATTTTTATCTGATCCCTGGTACTGCGTTTGGTAATCTGGTTCGTGTTTGGTAATCTGGTTCTGACCTTAGCTATCCTCCGTGACCTGCAGACATCTGCTCCCTGGTACCATATTGTCCATTTGGTTCTGACCCGGCCTGTTGACTATGCTAATGTTCTTCTCCACTCCATCCAAAGTTCACCAGCACTGGCATAAGGGAACTTATTCTGAGGGCCGCGACTTGTGTGTCAGATGCAGCCAAGTCCATACCTTCTTGTGTGGGTCCCTGGTGAATCCTGCCAGCACATTAGACTCTGTGCCTCAGAAATAGATCTCTGCAATCCCCAAATATGGGCTGCATCCATTATCTACCCGAGAGTTGCGCCATATGAATGGACATTACCAGTTAACATAGGGGTCAGCAGTAGTACACATAGGAGAATAGGTGTGCATTATATGCAAGGGCATCACCATGTAACATAGGAGTCAGCAGCAGTACACATAGGAAAATAGGGGTGCATGCATGGACATCACATACCAGAGAAGTTCTGATAGGATCCTCAATATGCTGCTGATGCTGCAAAAGATGCGCTACAAGATGTGTCCTCTACCCAGCTTCAGAAGTGACAATCTGACTACAAAATGGAGCAGATGGGAGTGACCAGGGAGAGCCTGAGGTGACAACCACATCGGCCAGGTCAGAAAGACATATCATTTGTCATTTGGTAGAGCGTACACACTGCATGATTTGCACAAAATCGTTGACAAGACCCTCAGATTCAGCAGCATGTAGGGGTGACCTGAAGATGCAATGGATGACACCAAGGTAGCACGCATAGGGCACAATTCAGAGCCACTCGCAAGCGCTGTGCACTCGCAAGTGGCTCGATGGTTGCGCACACGCCACATCTGGTGTGCGTGTGCCCTGCTGAGTGACTGAAATTCAGTTGATGCGGGGCTTGCAACAAGATAGGGTGGCTGTCGATGTTAATTGACAGCTCACCCCGTTTTGTGGGCGGGTAGGGGTGGTGGCCGGACAAACACAGGCATTCCCTTAGAAACACCTGGCGTTTGTTGGGAGGGGTTACTGACATCACTAGTGATGTCAGTAGTGGACTTCCTGCTCTATTAGAGCAGGGAGTCAACTCAGGGTTGTGGGAGCTAGACCCTACCCCAGGGTCTCGTTGCAAGCCTGATGGTCGCAATATACATGATGGTCTCCAGCCGGCTCGCACAAGCTTTGCGATTGGCCAGAGTAAAAAAAAAAGCCCAGATTCAGAGAGAGCGCCTACCTGCAGCAGGCGGCTCTGAATAAGGGCCATAGTCCATATACACTGGATGATTTGAACAATTTGTTGTTTCGATCCATCAAAATCAGGCAAATTGTTCAAAATATCATCAAGTGTGTACCCAGCTTTACAGTACAAAACATTGCAGAACATTGAATGCAAGCTATATAAATATTGTTTCATATGCAGTCATACCCAGAGAAATAGTACCTGCTGTTGAAAGCAAAGATTTGGTGCAGTTGTGGGAAGTGTGTGTGTGCATTTTTGTGTGTGACAGAGGGAAAAGTACATGAGAGAAGAGGGCCCAGCTCATATAAACTTACAATCTATAGATTGTATGGAGTCAAAATTGGAAATAACCAATAAGAATGAAGTTAGGAATTGAGAAATGTTAAAGATAGAAATTGAAATATGAAATTAGTCTCCTAATCTTTTAAACACTGAAACAGAGAAAGTACTGTATTCACAATGTCTACTGCAAAACACCTTGAAGATTACTCCACAACCTAGAAATGCACCTAGATGTTCTACCAAAGGCCAAACTTCTACTGCTTCAAAATAATTTATTTAAATAAATAAAGCTTTTTAGCTTTTCTCCTCCATAACTGTCTGGATTAGCCTCATTAATGGCTTAAATGTATCATGACAGTGTGAGGACAGCTGTTTTGTGTGTAAAGATTTTTACTACATTGCTTGGAGTGGACTGGGAAGGTTTCCTCTCTACTCAAAAGCAATATTGAGATGCAAAAAGAGTCCTACAGTATTAAAAGTATAGACTGTGACATGAAGACCAACTCTGAAGTGCTGCATCATTCAAGTCCTTTAGCAGAATGGAAATCACATGTGCTAAATCTACCTCTTTATCTTGTTTCAATAATCAGACTTCTTAGATTGAAATGTTGTTTTTGCACAATTATGCAAAACAAGGCCTGTTCCTTTTCAAATGCCATTATCTTAATATGCCAGTGGTCCTATGTGGAAAATCTATTCAGTCGCACAACAGATCCAAAGCTTATTTTGCACAATTTTTAACAATTCATTTGTTGGTGTCCAGAGTAAATTGGTTGCACCATGGATCAAGCAAATATATAAATAGCCTCAAAACATTTTAATTAACAAATATCAATTGAATTTAAAAAATATGATGTACAGTTGTTTATATCACATTCTTAATTAGGATTAAATGAAGACAGAAAGCAAAAACTGCAAAATTGGACATTAATAAATATGATCAATTTTCTCATTATTGATGAAAATTGTATGTGCAGCAGGTTCTCTCAAGGAGCTAAGTAGGAGACTTCTGTCTCCTACCATGTAACTCTACACAGTACACAGTAAAGACAAGATGGCCCCTGCACATGCTCAGCAGTGATCACTGTGGCAATTTTGGAACAGATTTAAGAAGCCTCCCTGGAGAAACAGGAAGACTCCTCCTTCAACAATTATTAACAGTTACCTGTAAGTCATTAAAGTGTAGAGGAAACTAGAATACCTGTAGAGAACATAAAACCAGCACATAAACATATAAATGCAGAAAGTAAACACTCATCCATATGTATAATACTCTACCCATATCTGGTAAAATAGTAAATGTTAGTCGGTAATAAAGTAAGTAAAATAAAGGGTTATTTTTATATTAAGTTAGAAAATGTCAGTTCATGTTGACAAGAGTCACTTTTAGTCATTGGGTGGAGTCGTAGCTCTTTATGCTGATGCAGTTCTACCACTACAGTATATAACAATAACAAAACACTTTACTAAGTTTCAAATGACACAACTTTATTAAAATATTTTTTGTTAAATCTAGTAGTAGTTCTTCTCTACTATACTTGTATCATCTTTTATTTTGTATCAGTCTTATTGAAATTATGACAGATGGAACAAGAAATCTGATATTTCTTTAGTTCATATTGTCTTTGGAAAGACTATGACTAAAGAAAACAAACACAATATTGCTTGTAGGTGTATTAGTTTAATAAGCAGCTCAAGGCTGGGATTAACAAACAATTGTCAATGTGATTCATTCAGGGTATGTATGTACACAGTACATTATCTGCTTTTCAGTTTTCGTTTTAGTTATGGTTTTTTTGGATCCTGAGTTGCTTCATGTTTTGATGACAATTCAATCTTTTAATGACCCCTGTTGTATGACATACATTGTAGAACAGATTAAGACTTTTCTTACTGCCTTTTGTAATGCTCCCCATGGCTTCTTATTTTAGAAGCTACAATTTCCTTCCCTTAATAACACGTTCATTTTCTTAATCACAATGATTTTGGTGTCAACCAGTTGCCCCTCACACACTGTTTCCAACAAAAAACAAGCAGGAGTTGGTGATGTGCTTCCTCTCTCCCTTTCCGCATTCATTTTCACTGTAAATGGAAAGCTTGGGGCACCTCACAAAACAACACATAAAAGTGTTTTGTCTCTGATCATCTGAAAGAAGTTTAATTTGTGCTATATTTTCATTATTATTGCTTGTCTTTTGGCACAATATATATTCGCTGCTCCCCCTTTTTTAATGATCGGCATCAGGAAAGGAAGAAAACAATTGATGTATAAACAAGTGTTAAGGGAACGTGGTGCACTGCAAGGATAAGTGATTCTCCCTAGACACTTATGTGCGATATTAAGCAGCAGGAAAGCTCCACAGCTATAACTTCCTTACCTTTATAGACAGCATCGTTTCATTGTTTACATATAAAAAGGAGAAGCTGGGATGTAAAAAAATTACTACAGGAGATACTTTTGCAAATGCTTTAGCACACATCAGTACAGTTCCTATTTTGTGATCAGTGGGAACTAATAGCTGCGATGGGTAAAGCCCTTCTCTTGTTGGCACAGCTGCTGTAAGACATTAGAGGGCCTT
Organism: Taudactylus pleione; assembly: GCA_031769625.1. Taxonomy (NCBI): domain Eukaryota; kingdom Metazoa; phylum Chordata; class Amphibia; order Anura; family Myobatrachidae; genus Taudactylus; species Taudactylus pleione. Next base: position 37,493,647 of record JAUIMM010000094.1, read on the forward strand.
GGGCATGCATGCAGTAGTGAGCCACCATGTCTTTGCAACATATAAAAGTAAACTTGCAACTGAAATCCAAAATGTAAATTTTCTTTATTTTGATCAGATATAAATTGTGCAGTATTGTTTTTATAATATTTTGTCTTCTAATCTTAGAAATGAAACACAAAGCGGGAGCGAGGGGCATTTAATAATATACAGAAGTCTAGAAATAATGTCAGTGTATTAATGTGTCAGATAATTAGTGTATAAAGCGTTACAATGACACCTGGTGCGTTACACTACCATTACTGTAACACACCATGGTGCTTCATGAAAACACATCATAAAGAGTTACTGAGGCTTTGCAAAGCATTACATTTCTATTGAATAGTTTAATACGCTATCCATTGGTCTAAACAGTGAATAAATTAGCAATGTCATGTAGCACATAGAAAGTATTATCTTTGATGTTCACAATGTGTGGCAAGAGCTCTCCAGTGGACAGTACTGGTAATACAAGCAAACAGCATTAGGGATTGGAGGATATAACAGATATATATATATATATATATATATATATATATATTATATATATATATATATATATATATATATATATATAGTAACCATATAAACACGGAAACACATATTTAGATTTGTAAAAATTACTTTCAAAGTTTAAAATAGCTGACATATGGCTATAAATGAGAGAGAAAAATCAAACCATTGTAATATTTACAAGCAACTGTACTCTGTAGAATGAAACAAACAAAAATACAGCACAATACATATGACAATATGTTTCTGTCAATGCACAAAGTAAATAAAACAAGGTACACAGCTTAATTGCACTCAATATAAACGATACTATATTTATACTATACACAGTAGTAAAGCATAGCTGAAATTGAAACACTAGAGATGACAGAAATTTTCATGTCTTTTCAGCAAAATATTTAAGTTTCACAGGCTGAAATAGCTTAAGTGATTACAGTCCTTTACCAGCAACAGCACATGGCAACATGATTTGACATTGTGGCCCTGGCTTTATATATATATTGTGATAGGATCACTGGTAAAGTGGTCTGTGACAGGGACATTTATCCCAGATTCCTGTCTTATGTGTTTTAAATCCCCAGGAGAAAGTCTGCAGTGTAGCAGGCTTGAGTTTCGGCTTTTTGAAAAGCCGGTTTGGGACCTGGGGGTTGTGGGTGAGAGGAGAGGGAGGGCTCCACCCACGGCCACTCCAGGTTTTGGTTCTCACAGCCTGGTAACAGGCTTGTTAGTTTTCCACCTGAGAGTGGCCAATATAAGCCTAGTGTGTTTAGGGCTGATTGTCTCACCTGGGAGAGCAGGCAGGGAGTTTGCTCAGAGACACTTGAAAAACCTATTTGTGAGTACTGTGCTGTGCTTTGTTGCTGGCGAGGGCATTAGGCCCTGCCAGGTTCTGGTAGTGAGGGAACTACCTGTGAAGTTAGTGCCCCGACAGGGCTAGGATTTATGTTTTTGTTTTCTTTATATTTCTGTCATTGTACAATAAATACTGGTGCTGACCAGATTGTACTTGCATCCAGACTGGTGTGCTGCTTCCCTGCTGCTGTGTGTGTGTAAGGAAGGAGTCCTCTACCCAGGAGAGGGACCCCCTAACCTAACTGTGTCACAATATGGTGGAGAATGCAGGCACCCACACACACTGAAGTTGCAGCGAGAGGAAAACTTTCTGTTTAAAAATTAAAGGGACAGACACCCAATTGGTGAGTGTGAAAATAATGCTGTGTCCTTGGAGTCCAATAGAGGAGGCGTCAGCCAATGCTCAGAGAGGCAAGGTTCAGCTTCCAACCTACACCCCAGGACAAAATGGAGGACATAATTAGGCCTTGCTCCAAGCTACAGCAGCTAAGCAGGAAGCTAACAGGGCTCTGCAGGAATCTACCAGGGTGCAACTGTTGGCCTTGGAGACAGCCCAGGGGCAACAACAGGTTGCCATCGAGGAAACCCGCCAGGCCTTAGCGGAAAAAAGCCAGGCCATAAAAGAGGTGGTACAGCACCTGGTCGCCCAGCCCAGAGATGTTAATACGGGTCCTCCCACCACCACTCACTCCGTACGAGCCAGTCACTTCCTCCAAAAGATGACTTCAGGTGATGATGTGGAGGCCTATCTCGCCACATTGGAAAGAACTGCCAAAAGGGAGAGTTGGCCCAAGGAGCAGCGGGCAAGTTTGGTGGCACCTTTTTTGTCTGGGGAGCCACAAAAGGCCTATTTCGACTTATGCCTGGCTGATGCCAAGGACTATAAAAAACTAAAACAGGAGATCCTAACTCGCTTGGGAGTCACCACCTTTGTTCGTGCCCAACGGGTTCACCGCTGGGAGTTCCATGTGGACAAGCCTCCACGTTCGCAGATGCATGACCTTGTCCATCTGTCCTCAAAATGGCTACAGCCCGAGATGCTGACAGGACCACAGATTGTGGAAAGGGTCGTGATGGACTGGTACCTGCGATCGTCACCTGCGACTCTGCGCAAGTGGGTGAGCCATGCAGACCCTAAGTCCGCGGACCAGTTGGTCGAGCTGGTGGAGAGGTACGTGACGGCTGAGGAGCTGATGAGTATGCCCCACCGAGCCCCGATGGCTTATCGGCGAACTCCCACAGACACTGGTAAGACTGTTCCAGGGGAGAAGGGTGCTGGGCGGTGGGATGTACCTAAGACTGAGGGTGAAGAACCAGGAGACAGGCCTGCCAGGCCAGGAAGGTTCTTTCCCCATAAACGAATAGACATTAATATGACTCAGTGTTTCCGATGTTGTGACTTCGGCCATATTGCCGCTAATTGTTCACTTACAACTGAACCTATGCAATGTGATACTGCTCATGTCTACTGCAGGGCTTCTTTTTTTGCACAGACAGCCTGTACGGCTGACCGGCAGGCTGAGACTGATAAGCACATGTGTGTACTCACTGTAGATGGCAACCGAGTAGAGGCACTGTTAGACTCTGGTAGCTTGGTGACACTTATAAAAGCTGAGCTGGTGAACCCCTTGAGGCATAAGGGGAAAACTGTTGGTGTGACCTGCATACATGGGGATACTCGATATTATGTTACTGCCAAGGTGAACATCGAGACACCATGTGGTTCTGCTATAGTTTCTGTGGGTTTGGTGCCTGGTCTGATGTACGATGCAATATTGGGGAAAGACTTTGCTCACTTCTGGAAGTTGTGGGAAAGCAGTTTTGTTCCAGAAGTGAACAACCCCGATCCATTTGAGAAGGTTGTCGATGTAGTGGAGGAGGGAGTTTCTTCTGAGTCAGAGTTATTCCCTTTTTCTACTATGCTTGGCGAACTAGAGAATGCGGAGCGTGACGGTGGCCCACCAACTGATGTGCCTCCCGTTGAGGTGGGAAGTGTTGTTGGGCCAGTTGATCGTCTGCCTGATTTAGACGTCAGAAGAGAGGTATCTGACTTTTGCGCATCCTGCCCTGAGTGTCAGTATCATGCTCCCAGACCACGTTTTAAGGGTCCACTAGTTCCTTTGCCTATTGTAGAGGTGCCAATAGTAAGAGAGCACCTGAAACAGGCTCAACAGGCACAGCAGAGGGTATACAACCGCAATGCTCGGTTACGCAGCTTTGCTCCTGGGGACAGAGTGTTAGTGTTGGTTCCCACTGTGGAAAATAAACTTTTGGCTAAATGGCAACGCCCCTTTGAAATCTTAGAAAGAGTGGGACAGGTCAATTACAAAGTTTACCAGCCGGGGAAAAGAAAGCCGGAACAGATATACCATATAAATCTGTTAAAGCCCTGGAAAGATAGAACGGTACTGTCGGCCGACCGAGCCCCTCCAGTAAATCTAAGGCCCTATAGGTTACCAGTAGCACATAGTGAATGGTCAAGTCCCATTGGGTTGATTCCAAAGCCCGACGGGAGTGTGCGTTTCTGTAATGACTTCCGAAAGTTGAACAGTGTTTCAAAATTCGATGCCTACCTGATGCCACAGTGGAGAAGGAGGCGTTGGCCATAAAGTGGGCGTTAGAGGCTCTCAGGTACTACTTGGTTGGAAGAAAGTACAAATTGATCACTGACCGTGCCCCTTTAAAGTGGATGTCCGAAAATAAGGACAGTAATGCGAGAATTATGAGGTGGTTCTTGGCGTTACAAACTTTTAAATTTTCAGTGGAACACAGGCCAGGGGGCCTACTGTCTAAAGCAGACGCGTTGTCACGCATTCATCGTTTGGGGGCTTCAGTTGTTCCGCCCCATAGGTCGAAACAAAGGGGGGGGATATGTGATAGGATCACTGGTAAAGTGGTCTGTGACAGGGACATTTATCCCAGTTTCCTGTCTTATGTGTTTTAAATCCCCAGGAGAAAGTCTGCAGTGTAGCAGGCTTGAGTTTCGGCTTTTTGAAAAGCCGGTTTGGGACCTGGGGGTTGTGGGTGAGAGGAGAGGGAGGGCTCCACCCATGGCCACTCCAGGTTTTGGTTCTCGCAGCCTGGTAACAGGCTTGTTAGTTTTCCACCTGAGAGTGGCCAATATAAGCCTAGTGTGTTGAGGGCTGATTGTCTCACTTGGGAGAGCAGGCAGGGAGTTTGCTCAGAGACACTTGAAAAACCTATTTGTGAGTACTGTGCTGTGCTTTGTTGCTGGCGAGGGCATTAGGCCCTGCCAGGTTCTGGTAGTGAGGGAACTACCTGTGAAGTTAGTGCCCCGACAGAGCTAGGATTTATATTTTTGTTTTCTTTATATTTCTATCATTGTACAATAAAGACTGGCGCCGACCAGCTTGTACTTGCATCCAGACTGGTGTGCTGCTTCCCTGCTGCTGTGTGTGTGTGTAAGGAAGGAGTCCTCTACCCAGGAGAGGGACCCCCTAACCTAACTGTGTCACAATATATATATATATATATATATATATATATAGCTATGTATAAATATATCTATATACAGTATCTATCTATGTATATATATATATATCTATAGAAATATATATATATATATATATATATATATATAGTCCAAATAGGTCCACACTCTCGTCTTCAATAATAAATTGCTGGGGTGACACACCCATATGGGATCACAATAATCCTCTTTATGCAAAAGTAGAAAAAAAAGGGGGGGGGGTAGCACTCACCAGTCTTCTTAAAAACATCTCTTTATTGCATCTCAGTAAAAATTCGACATTTCGGTCCTGTGCATGGACCTTTGTCAAGGTTGACAAAGGTCCATGCACAGGACCGAAACGTCGGATTTTGAAATGTTGTAACATTTTTCTGAGATGCAATAAAGAGATGTTTTTAAGAAGACTGGTGAGTGCTACCCCCCCTTTTTTTCTACTTTTATATATATATATATATATATATATATATATATATATATTGAGCCGTAACTAGACTTTTTGGTGCCCTGTGCCAGAAAGAGCATTAGCACCCCCCTCATTTTTCAAAGGAACATAATGCACCCAAAAAAGGGCCATGTCTTCATGGGGAAGGGCCAGGAAAGAGATTGGAGAGGCCAGGAGATGCTGGGGATGAAATAAGAGGAAGCTACAAGCAAGAATGATAATAAATAGAAATTTGACAGGCCCAAACAGCGCCCCTTGACCTGTGGTGCCCTGTGCGATGGCACTGGCCGCACTACCCTAGCTACGGCCCTGTATATATATATCGTTCATTTGTATGTATGTTCCCGATAAACTGAAGAACTACTGATACGATTCTGATTGGGTTTTCACTGATATGTTCCTTGAGATCCTCCGAGTAAGTGTTGTATCCTTTATTCAGATAAAAAAGCATTGTACTGTGTCCTTGGCAAAGAACTGAAAGCTTGGAGGTGTCCCCAAGAATCTTTAACAAATGGTAACTATGCAGAAGAGAAGCTGTGTAGCTGCAGACAATGTAACACTCTTGCCCTGCCTTTGTGTTTGCAAATAATATCCATGAGTGAGTATTCTTCCTCGCCAAAAGGAGTTGCCTCCTGGACAGCCATATTTGATAAGGACATAGTTGTGTCATCGCTTGACATCACGTGTTATCACGTGACCTTTGCACTATCCACCTTACAGATGACTTAGGCTGCTGCTGTAATATGGTGCTCTACAGGACAAGGATGTGCTGGCAGTTAGCGGGCAGTCCATGCCTAAGACAGTGTGTGCTGATGCTGTGAGTATACATGGATCAGGTACAGCACCGAGTGTGAGCAGTGACAGCTGGCTCCTTGTAGTGTATAATGCACAGGTGAGAGCATGCTCTCTCATAGGTGTTGTGGGCATAGGAAGACTACTACTGTTCATGCGGCGTACAGTCATCAGTGTTACCAGAACCATGGCCACCTTGTGCAGTAGGAGACTTCAATGGAGTCTATTAAGTAAGGGCACTGCATTTTATGATTACTGGCTTCTCATTATTAACACTGTCAATGAAAAGATCACTGTTTCTATAGCATTGTAATGTTGCATTACAATGCTATAGAGAAAATGTCTTTATTATAATGCTCTATATCAATAGCTATATCTTATAAATGAGAATGTTTGTTTGATTGATAAACTCTGGAACCACTGAACCGATTGTGATGCATTTTTCACCATTGTGTAGGTAATTTTCCCAAGCATTTTTTAGACTAAGGATCATCCCTATCAGTCATCAGGGGGCTGGGGCGAAGCTCTGCGGGAAGGGTCCCCTGCACTGCTCTTGACAAATCTAATTTTTTTTCAGCCCTATGCTCCAAAGAGGATCTTTTACAGTGAGCAGTGAGAGGACTCCAGAGCCTGCAGTAAAGAGGGCAGCTGCCACCTGAGCAGACCCATTACACAAACGCTGGTGTAGCTGCTGTTCAGGGACCCATTATGTGCAGTGATCGGTGGAGCTCCATGTCATCTGGGGAGGCTTCAGCACTGTCCTCAGTGATAAGAATACTGGAGAGCAGTCACTGAAGAGAGCAGAGGCTCTGGCTCAGTACAAGTCACTATAGGTGGTTCCTGTGCAGGAGGTGTGTCTCAATACAGCAAAGCTGGCATCCAAGTGACAGAGATCACCAGAGTGCTGCCCATGGAGGGAGGGAGCCGACTGCCTAGGGTGAGACAGGTTACTGACTTCCAACCAAGCGGAGCCAGGTACTACAGCTAGTACATTATACACTGCTTAGTATCTCAATCTGATATGTTTTGTTTTTTAGTTACTTTAACAGTCATATTTCAAGAACCTCATCTCCTCCCAATCCTCAAATCCCCATAGTCTCTTTACCACCTTTAACTCCCTCCTCTGCCCACCTCCTCCTCGTCTCCCCTCCTTGCTCTCTGCCTTTGACTTTGCTACATATTTTACATCTAAAACTGATTCCATACATCAGGATATCATATCCAACCAGTTCCCAGCTCTCCACCTCATTCTTTCCTGGATCACCCATCCCCATTCATTTTACCAACTCTGACATCCTTCTCCCCTGCATCAGGCAAGGAAGACATAGCCCTCATCCAGTCCTCACCCCCTTCCACCTCCCCACTTGCCCCAACCCCTCCCACCTGCTCCACTACCTTTCTCCTTCTGCCTGCTCTCATCTTGTCCATCTCCTTAATCTCTCCCTGTCCCATTTGCATTGAAGCATGCCCTTGTCTCCCCCATTCTTAAAAAACCTACCCTTGATCCTAACATTCTCTCTAACTACCGACCCATCTCTCTCCTCCCTTTTGTCTCCAAACTCCTTGAGCAAATTGTTTACAACTGACTTACTGCCTTTCTTTCCTCACACTCCCTCCTTGACCATTTTCAGTCTGGCTTCCGTTCTCTCCACTCCACTGAAACTGCCCTCACAAAAGTCAGCAACAACCTCCTTGCTGGCAATTCTCCTTGACCTCTCTGCCGCTTTCCATACTGTTGACCACCCTCTGCTGCAAATCCTTCACTCCCTTGGTCTATTTGACACTGCCCTCTCCAGCTTGTCCGACTACCTCTCTGACCAATCCTTCTCTGTGTCATGACTCCTCTTTCCCCCAGAGCCTCTTACAGTAGGTGTTCCCCATGGTTCTGTTCTTAGACCTCTCATATTCTCCTTCTATACGTCCTCATTAGGTGAACTCATCAGCTCTTTTGACCTCCATTATCATCTCTATGCTGATGATATTCAGATCTACCTTTATTCCACCTGATCTCTCCCCTCTCTACTGACTTGTATCTCCAACTGTCTCTCTGCTATCTCTTCCTGGATGTCCCAGTGATTTCTTAAATGTAATATGTCTAAGACTGAGCTGATCATCTTCCCACACTCCAACATAACCTCACTTCCTACTATTTCTTTATCAATTGATGGCACAACTATCTCATCTAGCCCCAAAGTGTGCTGTCTTGGAGTTATCTTGGACTCATCACTCTCCTTCAAACCACATATTCAGAACCTCTCACAGTCCTGTTGTTTCCATCTTAAATATATTTCCAAGATCAGACCCTATCTCACCCAGGATGCTACTAAAACCCTCATATACTCACGGGTCATCTACAGATTTGACTACTGTAACCTCCTCCTATCTGGCCTACCCCCATATCCCATCTCTCTCCTTACCAGTCTGTCCTCTATGCTGTTGATCAGCTCATCTCCCTCTCCAAATGCTCTACATCTGCCTCCCCTATCCTTAAAGCCCTCCACTGGCTCCCCTTCCCTTTCAGAGTGCAATTCAAGGTTCACACACTCCTGAGGTTCACACACTCACACACAAAACTCTCGCCCAATCCTCTCCCATTTACATCTCTAATCTTATCTCCTTTCACTCTCCTGTCCACCCTCTTCATTCAACTAATGCACACCGCCTTTCATGCCAACTGATTACTTCCTCCCATACCCACCTCCAAGATTTTTCCTGTGCATCCTCTCCATCTCTCTACAATCATTCAAATGGGCTCTCAAGACCCACTACTTCATTAAAGCCTTCCAGTTCTCATCCTAACTTGCTGCTACATGTCACAGCTGTTTGTTTGACTTTCCCTTTAGAATGTAAGCTCTTATGAGCAGGGCCTCCTACCCTCTTGTGCTTCTCCCTACTTCACTTTCATCTACTTCTTACTCCCCACTAGGGCAGCTAACACTTGGTTGCTTATGCTATGCTGTTTATAATGGTGTTATGGTCGCTAATGTAGCAATGTATATTATCTATGTCCTTGTCCTGCATTGTGTCACTGATCAGCTATTTGTCTTATCTACTTTGTAAGGCACTGCAGAATACTTGTGATGCTATATAAATAAATAATAATAATAATAATAATAATAATAATAACAACTCAGTGATAGACAAACTGGTACACTTCAGAGGCAGCACTAGGTGGCCCACTAAACTTCTAAAGGGCTGTACATTACTCCAAATCTCAGTAATAGGTTGAATTTAATACATTTATTCAATGAAAATCTGTAATACCATATCAGCAGACCTTTCATGTAAGTATTACAAGCCACAGCAAACAAATATGACAAAAAAGCTGGAAGGAGACAGCTTGGAGAGCTCCCTGTTGCCCATCACTGCTATAACTTGTTTGAAATGCTAATGAACAAATACAGTGTGAACTGGCAGATTGGCAAAGCAGGACTCGAAGTACAGCCATAGTTTTGCACTACCGAGAAATGTTCTGCCACAAAACTCACAAAATGTTGCCATAATTTTGCCTATCTCTGAGCATTACTACTTAATCAAAACAAGGCTTCATTTAATGACACAGGCCTATAAAGGTTGTTTTAATATGTTTGCAAAGATTGCATAAAAACTTAATTTATTACATTTTAATTTTAATTTGACTATATCTGAAGTTCTTTTTGTGCAAGTGAACTAATCTTGCAATGCTCAAATGTCAAGTTTGCTTTTCTTCTTAAATCATATTCTGTCAATCAGAAGTCAAGGAGGCTTTATGTATTTGTTGCTAGTATATTGGCACTATTTCAAGAGTATTTCAGTTGTACAAAGGATAAATAAAGATCCTTCAGGCACTTTCTCATTTATAGATGAGGAATCAAATCCGTCTGCAACTTCATTTCCAGCCTGATACTCTGAAGATTGCAGCTGATAATTTTGGATGGAACAGCTTATCTTGGGGGATTAGGTAGAACATGGGTTTGCTATTGCTATTGGATCCGACCTATTCAGCTGGGCAGACTTTGTCACACAGTATCTGTGCCCTTACATATGTCTGTAATCTTATCTCAATCTTTTCAGCTCCTTCTTTAAGAGCTGTGGGTTTCCATGCCTAAAACTCCAATTTCTTCATTACACATCCTGCACTGATATTAGCTTTTGCTAACAGACTTTCTGCACCATGGCAGGCAGTAATGGGCAGTAATACAAAGGTTACAACCTTCATAAGACGGTAATGGAAATACTTTATCTCACATCTTGTAAATCTAATATTGGTTTGGTTCTTCTAAAAACAGTTTAAAATGATATATATGAGCATATATATATATATATATATATATATATATATATATATATATATATAATAAACTGCATTTATGTGTATATATGTGTGTGCATATTTATTTACAAAAATATATGATCAATCGATTATTTTTGCTACAATTCGGTAAGTGGACTATTGCTTATTAGAGCAATATGTATTGTTCTCAGAATCCTAGTTCACATTGAAAGTTTCATTATTTTGGCAATAATAGGGGGATGGAATATAAAACTTTCTTTGTAAAGAGAAATGATCCACTGCTCAATCTTTTGTTCACTTACAGATTTCATGCACTTAGCAAAAGGATGCCCATAGTTTTCTTTGTTAGATATATTGCTTTCAAACCAATGTTGGGCTGCAGACAAGAAATAGGGGACATTTGTTAAGTGATACCCAGGCAGAAGAAAAATGTATACGAAAAAGAAAAAAATCTCCCACTGCACTGGTATTAATGTGTTTAAGTGTGTGTTCATTACTATAGAGTGGCACGGATAATATAGTGCTGCAGTGTTGATATATGCTGTATATACACAGCTGGGATCATGGACGTGGGTGCACTCAGCTGTGATATTGTAACATTGTGGATCTTGGTTTATACACTTGGATATATACAGTATAACCATTTCTATAGTATCATTGGTTAGCAGAACATCAGACTGAACACTGCAGCGCCATCACACAGATTTATATTGGATGTCATCTCACGCACTTGCCATTATAATTATTTCTTGATGAATACAGATGTAATGTATCATGTATTTATGGAATAATGTTATAGTAACTTATGTGGTACAATAAAATAGTTTGCAGTAATGCATCTGAGATCAGAAAGAAATTATAGTGAATAAGGAGTGTAGTCATTTTTCAAAATCAACGTGGTGAATAGTGTACTAGATTGCAACACAAGAAATAAATTGTTACAAATAAAGAAACATCTTCTGCAACAATATCAAAACAGTTACAATACATTCATAGTTGTTACAATATTTGAGATTGCTGAATAACATATCAGCATTCTCCTGGATAAATCAGGTACTAAGAAAAAAAAAATATTTGTAATTTGAACAGAATGTTGGCACAGTATTGGGATAGTAAATAAACAGCAACTAACAGTATATATATATATATATATATATATATATATATATATATTAGTAAGATAATAATAATAGAAAATAATAAATAAGATAAACTAACAAACGGACACATATATGAGGATGACCCCTTGGTTTTCATTTTAAATCACTTTTTAAATAATCCTTGACTTTTTAACAATTATAAGTAAGGGTTACATTTTAAATAATACATCAGATAGTATCTATGTGCACCAAGAAGAACTTCTTTCTTCCAAATCTTTTGGAAATTGTGAGCAGAAAACTGTAAGATACAGTATAGCACCTATTTAGTGTCTGTAATTTTTAGGTACATATTATCTCCTACTGTATTTAGACTAAAGAACTGGGTACCTTAAGGCAAAAGAAAAATAATAAAGTGGGTGGTGATACAGCATGCTGTAGCCTATCTGAGCCTTTTAAGGTTAATAAGTTTAAAATTTGCTGGGTTAACATGTAATCAATCTGATGTTTTAAAAATGAACAGACTAAGGGGTCTATTTATTAAGCAGTGTTAGGAGACAGAGTGAAAAGTGATAAGAAAGTGATAAGGTGCCAGCCAATCAGCTCCCAACTGTCATTTTTCAAACACAGCCTGTGAGATGACAGTTGGGAGCTGATTGGCTGGCACCTTATCACTTCCTTATCACTTTTCACTCTGTCTCCTAACACTGCTTAGTAAATAGACTGCTAATGATGCAAAAATCCTGGTACACCTATACATGAAACCAAGGGCCTGATTCAGATGTGGGAAAATGTGCAAATGTCACAGCCGCTGGGATTTTTATTGAGACCCCACCGGTGGTGTCTCAGATCCACTGCTTGCATATAAAGATGCAGCATAGGTCACACATTGGACTCACATAGAACCAAGAACTGCAGTACCTTCTTTGCAGTCCAATGGTCACTGAGAATGGTCATCGGAACTAAGACTCCAGAGCCTTTGCCACGGCATACAAAGATGCAGTCACAGGCTTCGCCACTCCCCCAATACAAAAATTGCCTATTTGCAAAAAATAAATCAAAACTGTGTGCACCTCTAAATCAGGCCCCAAGTGTCTGCAATGATCTTATTAATTGATATGATTCACAGCATATTTTTACACAGTTTCCTGCCAACACTTTTCATAACTTTCACATACAGTATCTCAATGATTTCTTTTTTAATAAACTGTATTTTCTATGTCTACTTATTGGGGCTGATGCAGAGTTGGTAGTAAAATGGGCATAACTTGCATTCAGAAAAAGTGAACATATATGTGTTGTGCACATGTGCATATCAGAGCTGAAGGGATGTAGTCCTGACAGGATGCCGACAGTCTAAATACCGGTGCCATAATCCCATTAGTAGTCAGGATTCCATCTCCAGAATACCAACTGCCAGCATCCCGAATGTAAGTTAGGGGAGGGTTAGGTTTAAGATTAGGGGTTAGGGTTAGGCACTAGGGGGAGGGTTAGAGTTAAGCACTAAGGAGGGTGGGTTAGGTTTAGGGTGCGGAGAGGTTAGGTTTAGGCACTAGGGCAAGGTTAGGTTAAGCTTAACGGAAGGAGGGTTAGGGTTAGGGGTAGGGGTAAGGGTTAGTGTTAGAAAACTTACCTTTTACTGTCAGGATTGTGACTGTCAGGATGCCGCTGATGGTATTTTGACAGCCAGCATCCCGACAGCCAGGATCCCATACCCAACCCAACTGTGAGATGTGGCCCAACTGATACAAAATGAATAAATATGTACAGATATAGAACAACTTACACAGATAGAAAGCAGCATTGGCAGCACATACAGAACTTCTCTGACAGACGTAATTACACCTCAGCCAGGTCTAGACACAAACATGCCCATAGCCCCATTACTGCACTGTTTCATATGAAAAATAATGTTTAAAGAATATTTAACCATGTACATGAACTCTGGGGATATAGAGTCTACTCATACATTGTGGATAGTCATCTAATAACTTCCACTTATTGAAAATAATGGATTCAAATAATTATTTGGATTACCATAGTAACTACTACAAAAACTGGCTTAAGAGCATCCCAAAGGGGACACGTCTCTACTTTAATTGATGCCTTTAAAGAATACCCCCCTTCCTTGTTGGGTGAGGTCCTTCTTTACAGGCTGAAGATGGACGAAAAAACATTATTAAATTATAATTATATCTCCCAATCTGACTATTTTTCCTTGGAGATTCATATTCCGGAATCTATTATGTGACATTTATACTGTCATTTGTTACATCACTGGTGGCTTTTACTGTATTACTACAAAGCTACCTTATCTATGGGTCTACCCATTCTCTATTTGGATATTCCATGTAATTTCCATTTCACCTATGATAGTCATATTTTGTTATATTGTTATTATGGTGTTATTTTATTAGCTAATAATTATTATATTACAGCTATTGTTTATTTATTTATTTAACATATGTGTTTTGAATTTTAATAAATAAGTGTTTTAAATACTGACTCCATCCTGCTGAAAATAGCATACCACATTTTCTTTTCCTTTCTTCTTTGTAATAGTGTGTAGGTGCAGTTGTGTTGAGCTGCCATTTTGTTGAGCTGCTCTTATTCATCAGGTTTTAGTGAGAGTGGTGACAACAGGCACATTTCCCTTTTTCTTTATAATATTTTAGGTTATTTACAATCCCTGTATTAAACAAATTATTCAATTCACTTGAGAAAATTCATTTTGATATAGATCCCTACAAAAATGTATATATGGATTTAAAGACCTTCAAGAATTGCACAGAGGATAATGTTTTGTTTCAGAAATTGTGGAAGACTTGGGTCCATAATTGATTACATGATTTTAGGACAACAGGACTGAAACAAATAATATATTTACATGATATGTTCTTTAGAATCCTCAGTAGTTAATATATTTCTCTTGAGATGCAATCATCATAATTATCATGCTGACCTATTTCCAAGTTCAACAATAAGCTTGAATTGTGTCCTTAAACTTAAAGAATCAATGTAGTATATCTCCATTATGGAATAATCCTACTAAACATCATTCATTAATGCAATCAGATAGTAGAGGTAATCCCAGGGAATAAAATGTGCTTATAGAGAATGCTAGATGGTTATCCTGAGAGAGGGTGTAATGCTTTGCTCCAGACTTTGCAGTGAATAATCAAATATAGGCCTGATTCAGAGTTGTATGTTATTGCATTACTGCAGGGAAATAGCTGTGCAATACCATACAACTCATATGCAAATGCAGCAGGAGGTATCAGGTATAAATAGACACCTCCTGACTGCATCACAGATCTGATTACTCAGTCCAAAGACTCAGCATTAGATCTTCTGAGAGACCCTGACATTACTCAGATTGACACTCTTGGCTACGTAACCAAGGTCAGAAAGTTCTTTATTGGAAGAAGCTGACCCTGGTTTTGGCACTCCCAGAAAATGAGGGCAACACACAACTGTTTTCTTGAATGGAGGCTGGGCCAGCCTACTCCCCACCCCCAAATGACTGCTGCCTGTCAATCAGGCTGTGGCCTGGGGGAACTGCGAGAGATCTTGCGCAGGTCTTTGCATACTATTCTGAATCATGCCCTAAAGTATAATCATTAGCAGGAATGATTATTTCCTTAGGCCAAAATAATTTGCATGGATACTTATCAAGTAATAAGTTAACAAAAGAGACAACCTATTATTACTTGGAAGAGACTTTTAATCAAAATTTTATTTATTTACTCAATGGAAAGAGTATTTTTGATCAAGTTTTTTTTATGTTTAAATATTTATAAGGGGTATAATATAACCTGGGATATATTAATGGGATGTGTTCAGCATCCTGGCATTCAGAATCCCTGACAGGTCAGGATGCTGACAACTTGTAACGGTAAGTATAAAGGTTAGGGTTAGATTCCTGGGGAGAGGGGGTTAGGTTTAGACTGCAGGAGGGGAGGGTTAGGCTGCAGGAGGGGAGCAGGGCCATTTCTAGGGGTGGGCGAACCGTGCAATCGCACGGGGTGCTCCGCCTCCGATCCCTGCTGTCACCGATTAAATTTTTTTTATTTACAGTATATAATTACTGGGCGCCCAGACAGGACTGCATGCATTACCTCTGTGCCTGACTGGGAGCCTGGAGGATCTTTTCCAGCAGCTCCACCTCCCCTGCATCAGCACCAATAGGATCAGTCATCTGTTCCTGCTGATGCATAAGCACGCAGTGACATCATGACTTCAGGCAGTGCGCGATCTCAGCCGCTCAGAGCCATCATGGGGGGGACTTCTGGGACTGGAGTCCCGAGCCAGACACTTGAGGGGACGCCCTACCACTCTCCTACCTACACTGTTGGCCAGACACTCGGGAGTCCGGCGGCCACCCACTACTACCCCTATAGGCTGGCCCTGAGAGTACCAGAAGCATCTTGTGTGGCCTGGAGTGCTGGGTAGAGAATCACAGGGGTGGGGGCAGGGCCCAGCTGCCTGATGACATCTCAGATATTTAAGCCAGTGTCCTGAGGAGTCTGAAGTAAGCTGAGCTGTCTGTTTCAGACTCCTCTGAACACTGGCTGAGAGAGATGAGTCATCAGGAAGCTCTGCCCCTGCCCCAGCCAGTGCGATCTTCAGCCCTCTCCATGGAGGAACCTGGCAGCCAGCATCAGGCAGGAAGCTGCTGCAGGCTCAGAGGAGCAGGACTAACAATAATGAAGTTGGACCTAGACAACTTTGCCTTTTTGGAGTGTTGTTATAGGTACAGTAAGTGTTGGAGGGGGCATAGTGTGGGTATGATGAGGGAAGGGGACACAGTGTGGGTGGGATGAGGGGACACAGTGTGGGTGAGATGAGGAAAGGGGGAGCACAGTGTGGGTGTGATGAGAGAAGGAGGGCCCACAGTGTGGGTGTGATGAGAGAAGGAGGGCCCACACTGTGGGTGTGATGAGAGAAGGGTGGGCACAGTGTGGGTGTGATGAGAGAAGGGGGGGCACAGTGTGGGTGTGATGAGAGAAGGGGGAGCACAGTGTGGGTGTGATGAGAGAAGGGGGAGCACAGTGTGGGTGTGATGAGAGAAGGGTGGGCACAGTGTGGGTGTGATGAGAGAAGGGGGGGCACAGTGTGGGTGTGATGAGGAAAGGGGGGAGCACAGTGTGGGTGAGATGAGAGAAGGGGGGGCACAGTGTGGGAGAGATGAGAGAAGGGGGGGCACAGTGTGGGTGTGATGAGGAAAGGGGGGAGCACAGTGTGGGTGACATGAGAGAAGGGGGGGCACAGTGTGGGTGAGATGAGAGAAGGGGGGCACAGTGTGGATGAGATGAGAGAAGGGGGCGCACAGTGTGGATGAGATGAGAGAAGGGGGCACACAGTGTGGGTGTGATAAGAGAAGGGGGGCACAGTGTGGGTGTGATGAGGGAAGGAGGGCATGGTGTGGGCGAGATGAGGGCTGGGGAGCACAGTGTGGGACATGGAAAGAGAAGCACATTGCATGATGTGGAGCACAGTAGGATACAGAGAAGCGAGGAAGA
Organism: Taudactylus pleione; assembly: GCA_031769625.1. Lineage (NCBI taxonomy): Eukaryota > Metazoa > Chordata > Amphibia > Anura > Myobatrachidae > Taudactylus > Taudactylus pleione. The sequence continues at coordinate 37,510,646 of JAUIMM010000094.1, forward strand.
ATAGAGAACATATAGTGGGCACAATGCAGAGCATAGGGGGAAGCACATACATACAGATATATGAAAGGACAGGACAAGCAAAAAAAAGGGAAACATAATGAAAAAATAATATATTTTATAATGGCAATAGTAATGTATAAAGGATATATATATATATAAACCTCAAAATATCTTATTGAGAAAAAAAATGGGGATTGATATACATTATACTAACATACTAATGCAATCATAATATGTATTCTTTTTACATGTGTAGAACTAGGTGTGTGTTTTTATATATATATATATATATATATATTGTGTGTGTATATATATATATATATATATATATATTGTGACACAGTTAGGTTAGGGGGTCCCTCTCCTGGGTAGAGGACTCCTTCCTTTCACACACAGCAGCTGGGAAACAGTACGCCAGACTGGATGCAAGTACAAGCTGGTCGGCGCCAGTCTTTATTGTGCAATGTCAGAAATAACACAAAGAAAACATAAACGTAAATCCTAGCCCTGTCGGGGCACTAACTTCACAGGTAGTTCCCTCACTTCCAGAACCTGGCAGGGCCTAATGCCCTCACCAGCAACAAAAGCACAGCACAACACTTACAGTTATGTTTTCAAGTGTCTCTGAGCAAACTCCCTGTCTGCTCTCCCAGGTGAGACAATCAGCCCTCAACACACTAGGCTTATATTGGCCACTCTCAGGTGGAAACCTTAACAAGCCTGTTACCAGGCTGCGAGAACCAAAGCCTGGAGTGGCCGTGGGTGGAGCCCTCCCTCTCCTCTCACCCACAACCCCCAGGTCCCAAACCGGCTTTTCAAAAAGCCGAGACTCAAGCCTGCTACACTGCAGACTTTCTCCTGGGGATTTTAAACACATAGGACAGGAATCTGGGATAAATGTCCCTGCCACAGACCACTTTACCAGTGATCCTATCACAATATATATATATAGAGAGAGAAATCTTATAATGGCTTCTTTGTTGTTCAAGTTAAGTGCGTCGGGAGTCAAGTAGCTTGCGCAGTCAAGCTACCATCGAGAGGCAAGATGACAATCCAGCTCTTGGCAAGCTGAGTAGCGGCACTGACCCCTGCGGGGAAGGGCTGGTGCAGAGAGGGTACCCTTCTGTGCCCGCTAAGGTCGGAAGAGCAGGTAAGGTCCCAGTGGAGCAACCCTTCCTCTTTTTATATCTAGATAGGTAGATATTCATCCACAGCAGGTGCTGCATTCGTAGCAGAAGAAAACTCCTTTACACAATTAAAGCATGCTCTAATTGTGTAAAAGAGTTTTCTTCTGCTATGAGTGCCGCACCTGCTCTGGATGCATATCTACTACTAGAATGTGAGGGCACCAGGCATTTTGGATTTATGGTTGTTGGGAGTTGCTGACCTCCCTGTAACTCCCTCAGTGTCCCAGCCCTCGCCCTCAGTGTCCCAGCCCTCACCCTCCCTGTAACTCCCAGTGTCCCTGCACAAGGGAAGGTTATATTTAGGCTGCAGAGGGGAGGATTAGGGTTAGGCTGCTGGGGTGGTAAATTAGGGTTAGCCTGAAAATACTTACAAATATTTACCAACATTATCACTATCACCTTTTTTTCCCCTTTTCATGTGATGCCCTGGGGATGGTCCTTGGCTAGAATTTTTTGGGGTGCCTTGCGTCTCGGACGTGAACCCCTTAATGCTAGGGACGCTGGTATAGAGGAGCCTTGACAATGGCCCAACACTTATTCATATATTTGCAAATGTATGTAAACCAATACCTCTGAATTTCTATTATCATGTAGGATTCAAGTATTTTTGATTTATCTGCAGTGTGTTGGGGGGCAATTTTCTTTTTTCTGTGTTCAGTGTAAACCCCACCCTTTACAAGCACCTGCAGTATATTAAGCTGATTGAGCAACTACCATATTTTTTGCTTGTAGTTTAAATAAGAAACTGCTCTATGCACTAATAGTGTACAAGATTTTATTTATTGGCTAGCAACATAAACACTGGCATAAAAAGCAAAGATCAATAATTATACTATTCACTACAGTAGATGGTGGGATTAAATTGCATATACTGCCGTACCATGGCAATGACCACTAGCTTCCTGCTGAAGGTACGCTGAAAGATAGCTAATCAAAATGCCCTGTGTTGCTTTAAATTCTTAAAGAGTGAACTTGTTCGTATCTGGATGGTCTCCTAACCATAATGCTTCTTCCAAATGTGGTAATTTTTAAGTTGATTAATCTTAAGGGGTTCAATCTCCAAACTAATTGTAGTTTCAGTGTCGACATGATGAATGTCGATGTGATCAATGTTGACATTGTGACCATGTTTGACTATGGAGGTTGCCTTGCTGCATTCTTGAATGTTACACATCTATTAGCAATGGCTGTGGATGAAATGGCCAAACACACTAATTCGAAGGAGTGTTCCGATACTTTTGATCATGTAGTGTATTTTTCAGAAATAAAGAAATGTGTATGGGCAAGATCATGTATGCACAATTATGTTATGAATGTGAGGAATCATTATGTTATACCGGCGGATTTGACAGTCGGGAAGCCGGCGGTCGGCAGATATGTTTTAGGTATCTGAGCCAAGTATTTGTTGACTAATTCTTCTGTATGCACTTGGTGAGAGTTTGTGATTTTGTTTGCCCCGCATTTCACATTACTAACTTTCTACCTGTATATACATTGGAAGTCTCCAACTGCTATCACTGGTCATATAAAGGTTCGAAATTAGTAAAATATTTTGTTGCAGAATAGGCTTCTTTGCCCAAGCAGCAAACACACAGAGAAGATTACGGGATTAACTTTACTTTGACCAGTACATGTGATAAAGCTGAACCAAGTGTACTGTATGTACCTATAATGCTGCTCTCTTATTATATCTTTGCATTAGGAGTGATTTTATTCGATCACACATATTAATAATCTATAGATTTAAGGACCAGCAGATATAAAGCAATAACAGTATTTAATATACAAACATATATTTAAAGCTAAAATATATATTAATAAGTAATAATGAATTATATAAATTTAGAAAATAATGTTTTAAGTCTTTCATAGCTTAAATACAGAAAATGCACCTTTTAATTATAAGTGAGCTTCAAAATTATAAAATGGCTGCCAGGTGACTTTCTTTCAAGGAAAAGCAGAAGTAGCATATCTGAAATTGCTAGCAAATAATGCAATAACAAGGCTTGAACAACTAATTATATACAAACAAAGTGACTTGGCATGCTATGGACTAGAAGCCCATCCTATCAACAGTCCTTATCTACAGTAGATAAATGACCAGAGACCAAATGATGGACAATCACTCTCAGCTTATTAAATTATTAGCCTACCACTTTAATGAATATTATTTTGACCACATATAAATATTGGGATTCTTGGCAAATGCCTCACTACTGAATAAATGATTAGATGCTTAATAAAATATAATGCAAATAACATAATCCTAGAGTTTCTGGATAGAAATTCTGCTAGCTTGAGCTAGAAATGTATTGATATGTATTGATATATATTATGTGTATTGAATGCATTGACATTTAATTTAAGAGGGTGGTTCAATAAGTCACAAAACAAGACCTCTCATGTGTATAATGTTCTCTATTACATTCACTGCTTCCCCTTATGGCCAAAAGACTGTGCTTCATATCAGTCATACTGTCCTAACATCAGATGTAAGATGATGGGTCTGGTGGAAACATTGTTAAATATTGACGTACATAGGACCTCATTCAGAGCCGCTCGGAAAAAGCGAGTGCTCGCTCTGAATGACGGCGTCCGCTTTTTCTTTTTTTTGGCCGGCCTCCTGGCTGCTCGCTAAGCTGGGGGTGACCACCCACAGCTTTTGCGAGTGGCCAGGTGATGGTCCCAATGGTCATGACCATCGGGCTTGCGACGAGACCCTTGTGGTAGGGTCTCATCTGCCGCAAGCCCCAGTGAGCTTCCGGCTCTCATAGAGCCGGAAGCTCACTACTGACATCACTGATGATGTCAGTAGGGCTGCCCACAAATGGCAGGCATTCCATCAGGAATGCCTCCATTTGTCCAGCCACCCCCCCCCCACCCCACGTACAAAATGGGGTGAGCTGTCAATCAACATTGACAGCAGCCCCATTTGTAGTGAGCCCCAGAGCGAGTGAATTTCTCACTCGCTACAGGGCTTGCGCACCCCACACAAGTGTGCAGTGCCCCACCATTGACCCGCTTGCGAGCGCATAGCAATTGCAAGCGGGTCTGAATTAGGCCCATAGTGTGAGCAGAGTTATGCATCTAAAGGGCAAATCAGCAACTGAGATTCATTGCCAGCTTGTCAAGGTGAACAGTAATAACATCCTGTCCTGGAAACAGGTTTGGGTTTGGTGCACACTGCCTTTGATAACAGCAGGGCAGATATGCAAGTAGAGCAGCGATCCTGCCGGCCAAGCACATCCACCAGAGATGAAAGTTTGTGTTGCCTTATATGTCTGATTCAGGAGGATAGATGCATTTGAGTTAGTGATATTGCTGATGAACTGAACTTCTCAATGGGTACTGTGCACAACATCAATCATGAGCAACTGGGGTACAGGAAAAAGTGTTCACTCTGAGGTACCAAAGCAAGTCAGAGAAGTTCACAAAACTGATAGGATGGGATTGTCTCTCCTGCACTCCCTCAAAAGAGGGGAGTGCAGCTCCTGCAGCGTATTGTTACAGGTGATGAAACATGGGTGTGACACTGGAGATGAAGCAAGTATCCATGACATGGGAACTCACATTGTCCCCACCTTTAAAGGAATTCAAAACATTTCCATCAGCAAAAAAGGTAATGATGATTGTGTTTTCGGACCACAAAGACACACTTCTTGTTTATTTCCTCACCAAGGGATATACTGTGAATTCTGTCAGCTATTGTAACACATTGAGCTGGTTGCAGAAGGCAATTCATCAATAATGACCTGGTTTGCTGCAAACAGGCATCGTATTGCTGCACACTGTCGAAGCTGAATAATTGGCTGAGACAAGTTTGGTTTAAAATTTAATCGCAGCGACGCCATCTTGCGAATGGCCGCAAGACTCCATTTTAGAAATGAGATCGCAAGACGCCATTTTGCGAATGGCTGCCTAAGCGCCATTTTAGGTAAACTCACAGTATAGTACATGTGGCGATAGTTATGTTAGCACTATGCGATCACTTCTTTCATCATTTCTCATACACACAATCATACCCGCAAGAGCGCTATTAACTAGTCGCATATTAGTGAATGCATAAATCTTTGAATGAAACCGCTGTAAAAGTAGCTTTATGCGCACGCATCTGCCCCAAGTTAACTCGCGTCCTTATATCAAACCCTGAATACCCACACATTCCATGTTCACACATAAGGTTCCATAAGCATCAAAATGTATGATTTAAGTTGGCTAAGTTAGTTTCAATGCTGAGAAATAATGGTTTTTGATAACTAAGGTATTATACATGATAAGCAAATTGTGTTTGATCTTGTTCTGATGCGTACGCTTTTTACAGCATTCCGGTATTATCGGTGGAGAGATCGCATCATGAAAACTCAAGTTATGGATCGCAGAACCTACAAGCAACAAAATGTTTAACTGTTGGAATGTACAGAAGGCGTTACTAGAAAGATTCCCCTGCTGTTAGAGGCAGGGAGAGTCTATTTGAACCAGCCTGTTAAATGTGCTGTAACATATGCTTCTCCTCTGGGAACCAATGACATCAGCAAGAAACTTCCCCTTTGTCCTGTTTTAGTCTGAGGGGGATAAATATGTGTGCCTGTATACTGGTTTTTTTAGTCCATGCTGAATGCTGTATGAACTGAGGGTCTCTATTCTGAGGTCTATCTCTGGGTCCGGAGGTGCAGCGTATGTATACTGTACTTGGGTCTGTAATATTTCCTTTTACGCCTAAATTGTGTATGTATCAATTGCATGTAACTAACTGTACTTTTACCTGAATAATACTTGTGCGTTGGAACCACAGATTCCACTCCTGTCTTTATTTGCAGTCAGACTGCGTATGCAAATTAGCGTTATTCTTAGAGGTTTATAGGAAGGATTTCAGAAGGTATAGGCAGGGGTATATAAAGGTTCTGATCCAGTTTCGTTAGTTGGGGGCTCGTAAAGAAGTCACTTACCTGCTCACACGGTACATACAGTCATCGATATTTCAGCAAAGGGTGGAGTGGCCACATGCAGGGTTTGCCTGCAACCACTTTGTGCTGAAAGATCGCTATCCATCTCCGTGTGAATTAAGGAAGCTGTCTAGAATCCAGGGACAAGAGAGGAAAAAGTTTGTTTTCCTCTGTTGATAGAACCTTGCGTTTAGAGGGGTGCCGCAGTTTTGCGTACACGGCTAAAATGCATTTTTGCGTATGCAGTTAAAAAGTCATTATACGGTTGTGTGGTAGTCGCATTAATGTGTATGCGGATGGTCGCATAATAGCGTATACGCACTTCCGGTTCTGCTGCCACGTGTTTGAACAAAGCCATTGAGGTTTACATTTTTTTTCTATTACCAATATCTGGGTTAAACGTGTATTTTTCTGTGCAGGAAAAAAGTGTGTAACAGTGAATACTTGTTGAGCAAAGTTAAGGGTATCGTATGATCCTTAAGGGTTAGGTGCAAGGGTTAGCCTAGTCGCTCAGTAAGCAGCTTTACCGTTCTATACACAGTAGCAGGTGTACATGTTGTCTTTGTTGTATAGAGGTGTGTGAGAGTAGCCAACATATAAACTCTCATAGGTTGGGAAGTTGCCTTACTAAAACTTATCCGGGTGTGGAAGTTGCCTGTTTCAAATCTTATCTAGGTGTGGAAGTTGCCTTACTAAATCTTATCCAGGTGTGTGGGCGCCGCCGACTTAAATCGTCCACAGGTAAGTGAAAGTATCTTGATTGAATTTCACCAGTTTAAATTTTTATTGAAAAGCGTAGGAGTTGTCTCAGAATGGGAGCCACGCAAACAGTAGAGATGTTAGGCAATGATGTGCTGCTAATGGAGGCTCCGATTGGATCGGCCCGTCGTATTATGCATACTAAGTATGGTACTTATGCAATAAGGTATTGTGATTTATGGTTTAATATGATGAGGAAGAGTGTTAGACCGTTTCCCAGAATTGGTAGTTTTAACAAAAATGTGTTAGACAATGTCCAGGATCACATCAGTATGGTACGATCCCGAGAGAAAAAGATTAAGTATTTTGAATGTTTAAAAGTATGGGAGCATGAAGGGGATGCTTGGCTTAAAAATGTGCAAACGACGCAAACTAGGGTTGCGAGCGCATTGCCAGATAATACGTCCGCGACGCTGAGTTGCAATATGGGCAAGCCACAAATTGGCGTGCACGTGTGGCAAGGTAGCGCCGTGGAGAGTATTGCCAGCAGTTCACGCTCACCTCTCCCACCTTATGTGGATGGAGGTGCAAGTACAGTTACCAAAAATACCCATAAAAATGTAACAAGTAATTTGTACCCCCTCTTAAGTAACCATAAAGAAACTGTTTATTATGTAGATGATGAGCCTACTGTAATGTCTGTCATTTCCCATGGTGTGCAGATGATAGACGCTGCATCACCACAATCACGGGTGGTGCCGCCATCTCCATCGGTAACAGCAAGGGAAGTGTTAACACACTCTGCACCCATTGAGGAAATTGTTAATACCATACGTAGCAGCAGCAGATTAAACCCCCAGCCAGGTAACCAGGTCAGAGGTAGCAACGCTGCCGGTCTGCATCCCATTCGGACAATAACTGTTCTGAATGGAAATGTGGATGCAAACGGTGTAGTGCCCACGAGGGAAGTAGTAATGCATTGTCCATGGACAAGAGCAGAACTAAATTCCATCATAAATGATTTCCCTGATCCAAAAAAGGAATTAGCCAAATGTCAAAGATTTTTGAGAAATTTGGGTAGTTCTCATGAGCCCACTAATAAAGATTGGCGTGTGGTGTTAAGGGCCTGTCTACAACGCAATACTGACATGGCAAAATTTATCCCGGATTGTGTATTGGATGGCGACGTTCCCTTAACAGACCAAGTAAACCAAGGTAACATTTCCCGCATTGTGACTCAATTGGGTGTATATTTTCCAGTAGTAGTTAACTGGAATAAAATCTTCACAATCAAACAAAAGGAGAGTGAAACTGCAGAAGAATATTGCGACCGAGCTCTGCAGGCTATCACCCAGTACACTGGGATAGAAGATATTAAAGATAGCATTCACCACAAGTGAATGATAGTCACAATATTGATGGAGAGTTTAAAAGAGAATTTAAAAACTTGGGTTCAGACCTCACAGCCTGGCTGGAGGGGACTTACAATAGATAACCTCATAGAGTCTGCCATAGAACATGACAAAAACATCTCAAAAAAGAGAGAGACCCAGAGCGAAAAATTAATGGCTGTCAGTATACAAGCTCTGGAGGGAATGACGGTAACATCACAGCCAACAGACACGCTTGCACTTGCACACACACTCATGTCAGAACAAGTTGCTCTCACTAACCCCACTCAACAACAAACACAACTCTATCCCACTAACCCAATGCAACCACAGGTCCCAGGATATCCACCTACTTCTTACCCCCCACAATACCCTTACCCTCCCTATCCTTACCCATATCCACCACCTTTACCCTCTGCTCAAACACATGCTTTCACCTGAATCATGGACATGTTTTAATTGTAAACAAACAGGACACTTAAGTAGAAACTGTACAGTAAAATGAGTATGGACCCCACATCAAAGGAAACCTGGATACCCCCATAAGGGATATGCACAGAGACCAGCAAATGTTCAGCAAACACCAGCTCCAATTGTAGCCGTAAATGCTTTATTGGAGAATGGTAGCCAACACTAGGGGTCAGGTCATAACTGTGGTCTACAGATAGTCAGGTTAACGGGAAGTACTAGGGAAGAACTAGTCTTGATGGTTGATGTAGCTGGTACTGAATATCCTTTTCTTGTAGACACAAGGGCTTCCAAGTCAGTGATGAAATCTCCCATTAATTTACAGGTGACCAACGAGACAATACCAACAATGGGTGTGACAGGTAAAGTGGAACGTTATCCTTTAACAAAGTCTGCAGAGGTTAGTATTGGGCCGTTGCATACCAGACAATCTTTTCTACTGGCTGCCGTGGCTCCTACTAACCTGCTGGGCAGAGACTTGTTATGTAAAATGGGATGTGTTATATATTGCACCCTGATGGTGTATATTTAGATATCCCAGAGAGAATGGTATACGAGGTGCGGGATATGTTAGACACTCCTCAAAGGATAATGTATCACTCTACCGTTTTAAAAGAAAATCCATCACAAGTAGATGAAATGTTGTCCCAAATTCCAGATTCCCTTTGGACAAAAGATGGACAGGACACTGGATTAATGGCAAACGTAAGCCCAGTAATGGTAAACTTAAAAGGCGGTAGGCAAGCTCCAAAAATTCCCCAGTACCCACTAAAACAGGAAGTAGAACTAGGGGTGTTTCCAATAATTGAGCGATTATTGCAACAGGGAATTTTAGTTCGTACAGCTAGTGTAGCCAACAGTCCTATCTTTCCAGTAAAGAAGAGTGGTGGGAGGGGTTATAGGCTGGTGCAAGACCTTAGAGGTGTTAATAAGGTAGTAGAGAGCCAATTCCCTGTTGTGCCAAATCCAGCTGTCATCCTGATGCAGATCCCACCAAATGCAACCCATTTCACTGTCATTGACCTCTGTTCTGCTTTCTTCTCTGTGCCTCTCCACCCTGACTGTCAGTACCTATTCGCATTCACATACAGAGGTGTGCAATATACATGGACATGATTGCCCCAAGGTTTCATAGACAGCCCCAGTATTTTCTCCCAGGCATTGCATGACTGTTTACTAGCTTTTCAACCTGCCAATGGATCAGTTCTAATTCAATATGTGGATGATTTATTGCTATGTTCTGGCTCGTTTATGTCATGTTTGAATGATATTAAACTTTTGTTACTTCATCTCTCGCATACAGGACACAAAGTGGCTAAGGACAAGTTACAACCGTGCCAATCCAGAGTAAAATATTTGGGACACTGCCTAACCCAGGGATTATAACATCTTACAATTGATAGAATCCAGGCCATACAAAACATGACACTGCCGCAGAATCAACAGCAAATTCGTACCTTCTTGGGAATGTGTGGATACTGCCGAATGTGGATACCAGGTTTTTCTATTTTGGCCTTGCCTTTACAGGAACTAGTCTCTTCCTCAAAGCCCGATCATGTCATACACACTGAGGAATCAGAACAGGCTTTTCTTAATCTTAAGGATAGTCTGACAAAAGCTCCTGTATTGGGAATACCCGATTATGAAAAACCTTTTGATTTATATTGTACGGAAGCCGATGGTTGTGCTGCAGGTGTCCTTACACAAAAACATGGTGATGCCAGTAGGCCCGTAGCATACTACAGTGCCCATTTGGACACAGTAGCAAGATCACTCCCCACCTGTTTGAGAAGTGTAGCAGCTACCGCATTATTGGTGAGTAAAAGTGAGGATGTAGTATTGGGCCATGATATGATTGTCTACACTCCCCATGCTGTATCTGCTCTGTTGAACTCAGCTCAAACCAGACACGTCTCCTCGGCTAGGTTCACCAAATGGGAACTATCCCTAATCGCTCCTGCAAATATTACTGTCAAACGTTGCAGTACACTGAATCCAGCAACATACCTACCATATGTACAACATGATGTACAAAGGGTGGAAGGAGAAGAGTTGCTGGCGGGAGGTGAGTTCGGCAGACATGATGATACTCACGATTGTATGACATATCTGAATCAGACCTTTACTGCAAGACCTGACATACATGACACACCTTTAGAGAATGTGGATGTAACTTTCTATACGGATGGGAGTTGTCATAGACAAACAGACACAGGTAAATTATGTACAGGTTATGCTGTTGTAAATGATACAGACATCATGGAAGCTAAACCTCTCGGTCCTCCTCACTCAGCCCAGGTGGCAGAGTTAGTAGCACTGACTAGAGCATTTGTGGCAGAGTTAGTAGCACTGACTGAACTGGCAGCAGGCAAATCTGCTAACATTTACACTGACTCGAGGTACGCGTTCGGGGTGGTGCACGATTTTGGGGCAATATGGCATCAGAGAAATTTTATGACAGCAGCAGGCACACCAGTTGCACATTCCCAACATATAAAACATCTTTTAGAAGCAATCCAACTGTGGCAGTAATTAAATGCAAAGCCCACACATGTGAGGATGACCCAGTGTCACTGGGCAACAACATAGCTGATGATGCTGCAAAATGGGCAGCAGGGTTAAAAATGTCTTCCCCAATTGAAACAATTATGTCATTCCAAACTATTGATATGCTGAAATTAATTGAGATGCAAAGTTTGTGTTCAATTCAGGAAAAATCCATTTGGAAGTCCAAGGGATGTGGGCCAGAGTCCTCTGGGTTCTGGAGGGACGGACATGGTAAGCCAGTAGCCCCCAAGGCATATTACCCAACCTGGCTGAGGCAGCACACGGTCTAACTCACCTAGGTAAACAGGTTATGTGCAAGTTGGTGAGGGCACACTGGTGCGCACCAGGTTTTTCTTCACAAGCAGAGAAGATGGCATTGTCCTGTCTGACCTGATTGAGTAAGAACATAGGGAAAGCGATCCCTACCGAACCATCCCACATTCCACCTACTGATGGACCTTTCCAGGTGATACAACTTGATTTCATCCAATTACCACCCTGCAGGAACCTTAACTATGTACTAATGTGCACAGACATATTTTCCAACTGGGTTGAGGCCTACCCGGCGGCCACTAATACTGCTATGTTTACTGCCAAGAAAATAGTCCTTGAATTTGTATGCAGGTACGGTATCCCTAAGATCATCGAGAGTGACAGGGGTACTCATTTCACAGGTGATGTGTTCCAAAATATGTGTAAGCTGATGGGTATTAATAGCCGACTTCATACCCCCTACCAACCGCAAGCCAGTGCCAAGGTGGAGAGAATGAACGGGACTATTAAAAATAAGTTAAGTAAAATTATGGCAGAAACTGGACTAGGATGGCCAGAAGCGTTACCTTTTGTCCTACATAGCATAAGGACATCCTCCTAGACTTCCTCTGAATCTGTCCCCATTTGAAATACTATTCGGCAGACAATCTCATTTGATTATAAGTTGCCAGGAAGACTTGAAGTGTAACAACGAGGTAACTGTAAAGTATCTTATATCAATGAGTAGGCAGTTAAAGCAACAGCAGCAGAAACTGAAATTGTTGTCTAATGATATGCCTGAAACTAACTGTCATGATGTTGAATCAGGAGAATATGTAATGATCAGAAATTTCTTGCATTCAGGTTGTTTGGCTGATCGGTGGGAAGGTCCATACCAGGTGCTGCTGACGAGTACTACAGCTTTGAAGGTGGCCGAGAGAGATACCTGGGTCCATTCCACTCACTGCTAAAAGGTCAATCAACCGGTGGAGAAACAAGGCGGAGACAAGGCTGATAGTGTGGAACTGTCACTCACGAGCTTGTTACGGGAGGATTGAAAAGGTCGTAGTGAGATACCTGATCTGAGAGAAATTTTCCAGGACTTGTTGATAAAATGGATGGGCCTGCTGTGTACATTCTTATATTCTCTTTTAGAGTGTTCACCATCCTGGTCAGTTCGGGAATATCCAGTGTCTGTGATGGGGGACCGATTGAGGAAACGGGAGCTGATGGCAGTGCTGATGGAGTGGAATCAGGAGGAGTGCAATGCCAATCAGGGGAGTGTTTGACCAATCTTAGTACTGTTATTGTTAAGAGAGCTGTCATTCTGGATACTCGGGGAAGGTGTGGAGGTTTATCGTCTGAAGATTCCTGTATTTGTGAGTTTTGTGGGTCCCTAGTTGATGAGAACTGTATCCAATGGTGCTAACCCAAATATAACCCGTACTGGGGAGGGTATCCTTTAGAGGATTATCACAGCATAGTAGGCAAAGTGTTAAATCAAACTGATTGCTGGGTGTGTTCACATGTGCCACAGGGACAGCATAATGTAGAGTTGGTGCCATTTCCGCTGAATGTCACGGAAATTTTAGAACTGCAAAAAGGGAAAACATTGGATGGAAAATTCCTCTCATCCAAACCGCCTCATTTCAAACTCTATCAATCGCAAGTAGATAGATCACTTTTGTGTTTAAACATAACCAACCAACAATAAACCCGGAGGTTGGGAAGTGATGGGGAATAATCAGACGATGACCTTCTCACAAAGAGCTGATAATGAGTCCATAAACTATGATCTGTTACGATCAATTAAATCAAGTGGGAAACATTTTAGGTACATTGAGTTCCACCAAAGAAATTATTGGTAAAGTACCAGATGGTTATTGTGCTAAAATAATACAACCAGAAACTTGCATATACCAGATGGAAGAGCCTGAGATTGGATTGTTTGCAAGGGAAATGTGTTTAATGAGAATGATGCATGCCATTCCTTATGTTCTCCTCGATAATGTATATTTTATATGTGGAAGAAAAGCGTACAAATGGCTCTCCCTGAGTTCCAAAGGTTTGTGTTACCTGGGAAGAGTAGTCCCAGAAGTTATGACCCTCACACATGTTGAAATGCTGGGAATACATAAAAACACACCGTCACCATATCTTCACACACAATATGAACACAGAGGCAAGAGAAATATGATACCTGGTGATATGCATAAAGCCGCTCAGTTAATCAGTGAGACAACTGGCTTCCAAGTTTTAGTCGCCCTGGATCCCACTAGGATTGCTAGGGTTTCATAAAATTATAGATATATCCTGGAACTTGCTAAATTAATAGATAATATCACCGAGATGTCGATGACACATTCAGGTACACAGGGAGAGAATTGCAAGCGTACAAGAAAGAACTAGTGCAACACAGGCTAGTGTTGAATTATTTAGCTGCTGTTACTGGAGGGTATTGCGTAACATTAGCAACCCAATTTGGAGTAAAATGTTGCATTTATGTCACCAATGATACCAGCGACCCTAAGGAGGTGATAGACCAGAAGATGGATGAGATTCTGCAGCTAAAGTGGGAATTTCGTAAGAGCCATAACGCATCAGTGGCTGAAGCAGGGGAAAAGATAGAAGGATGGGTGTCATGGCTGAACCCAGTGAAATGGTTCTCAGGTCTAGGGGAATGGGTCCAGGAAGTGATCGTCAGCATAGGCAAATTCTTGATCCTTATACTGATTGTCATCATAGTAATTGGCATATGCATCCGGTGGGTTCCTATTGTGTTGAAGTGTGGAAAATGTAAAAACAGAGTAAAACGAAAGACTGAAACTATGATGGTGGTCAGAAATGATAATATGTGTACCGAGGAAGAAACAGAACTGCATTACAACCCTGAGCTAGGAAGTACCATCATTTAAATGTATAATATTTAGACATGCATAGAAGATATTATTGAAATTTTATTTATAGAACACCTCAGACAATGTAAAGTCTCAAATTCCCCTTCAAGACTGCTGTTATAAGACTGGTGCATTCCCACACCTGTCACATGATCTTCCAAGATCCGCGGTATGCGTATAATAGTAGTTTTATGTCCCCACCCAGAGACACATTATTGATGGACTAAGAACCACCTTGTGCCATCCCATAATAACACTAAATGATATGTAAATGTAAGCCTAAAATAAATTTAAATAGCAGATTGTGATAGCATGTTGTTTGCTATCAAAGGGTGGACTGTCGAAGCTGAATAATTGGCTGAGACAAGTTCGGTTTAAAATTTTATTGCAGCGACGCCATCTTGCGAATGGCCGCAAGACTCCATTTTAGAAATGAGATCGCAAGACGCCATTTTGCGAATGGCCGCCTAAGTGCCATTTTAGGTAAACTCACAGTATAGTACATGTGGCGATATGTATGTTAGCACTATGCGATCACTTCTTTCATCATTTCTCATACACACAATCATACCCGCAAGAGCGCTATTAACTAGTCGCATATTAGCGAATGCATAAATCTTTGAATGAAACCGCTGTAAAAGTAGCTTTATGCACACGCATCTGCCCCAAGTTAACTAGCGTCCTTATATCAAACCCTGAATACCCACACATTCCATATTCACACATAAGGTTCCATAAGCATCAAAATGTATGATTTAATTCGGTTAAGTTAGTTTCAATGCTGAGAAATAAAGGTTTTTGATAACTAAGGTATTATACATGATAAGCAAATTGTGTTTGGTCTTGTTCTGATGCGTATGCTTTTTACAGCATTCCTGTATTATCGGTGGAGATATCGCATCATGCAAACTCAAGTTATAGATCTCAGAACCTACAAGCAACAAAATGTTTAACTGTTGGAATGTACAGAAGGCGTTACTAGAAAGATACCCCTGCTGTTAGAGGCAGGGAGAGTCTATTTGAACCAGCCTGTTAAATGTGCTGTAACATATGCTTCTCCTCTGGGAACCAATGACATCAGCAAGAAACTTCCCCTTTGTCCTGTTTTAGTCTGAGGGGGATAAATATGTGTGCCCGTATACTGGTTTTTTAAGTCCATGCTGAATGCTGTATGAACTGAGGGTCTCTATTCTGAGGTCTATCTCTGGGTCCGGAGGCGCAGCATATGTATACTGTACTTGGGTCTGTAATATTTCCTTTTACACCTAAATTGTGTATGTATCAATTGCGTGTAACTGACTGTACTTTTACCTGAATAATACTTGTGCATTGGAACCACAGATTCCACTCCTGTCTTTATTTGCAGTCAGACTGCGTATGCAAATTAGCATTATTCTTAGAGGTTTATAGGAAGGATTTTAGAAGGTATAGGCAGGGGTATATAAAGGTTCTGATCCAGTTTCGTTAGCACTAATGCCAGGCCACACTTAGCGAACTGCACCCATGAGTAGTTATGGTGCTACCATTGGGAGGTACTGGGTCATCCTTCCTACAACCCTGCCCTGGCCCCAAATGATTTCCATCTCTTTGGACCATTGAAGAAGCACCTGGGCTGAAGGCGATTCCCAACCGATGGTGAAGTTCAGCAAGCCATCAAGTCCAGGCTTCAGGCCCTCCACACTGATTTCTTCTATGCCATATAGATACCTTGGTGTACTGTTGGAACAAATATTTAGACAAGTATCAGGACTATGTGGAAAAATAATCTGTACCAAGGCCATGCTATTGATTATATGTATATGTACGAGTTGAATAAATTTAAGCAATGAGAGGTCTTCTTACTTAATTACTGAACCTTGTAAAAATGGAGAAAGACAAAAAATAGTGAAGAGCAGTGAAAAAAGGATTGTTGCCCCATCCAGTTTTGTTATGTTAATAACTGAGTGATAGTAATTATAGATAGGGAGAAACCCTGAAGATGTGCTGTTTACAAAGCAAGTACTTGGCTTGTTTGATGGTGTTAAAACCAGCACATCTCCAATGATATGTAAACAATGATAAACTCCAATTTTATAAAGCAGATGGAGAATTTCACAATAGTGTGATAAATGATACAACAATTTATTTTATAATACAATGGTTAACAGAATATTGAAAGCAAACAATAGGAACATAATCCAAGTATCCCAGACCACTGGGGTTTGAAGCTTACCAGATGAAAATTGCTGGTGAACAAAATGTAATGGATGCTCTGGAGCCTCCACATCACTAGAAAATGCTCCGCAATCAGCTGGTAAATGTCCCATCAGCTGAAGTCACAGGTGTCCAATGCATTTCGAGATTGGAGAGCTCTTCCTCAAGGCTGCTGTGACTTCAGAATCATGGTAGGGCTCCTTAAATGGCCCTGATGATGTCAACTGCTAGGTCAGCAAAACTGGAAGTTAATGGCACTTAAACAAAAACTAAAATAACTAAAAAATAAGTCAGGCCTGTATGGATGGTAATTATAAGTGCCAAAGTAACTCATGTCCCAAGAAGTGTTTGCTGTACTTAAAAAGTAAAGTCATATATCCATAATAAAGATCAATCTTGGTACTTCCGGGCCGAACAGGAAGTGATTTCATCGTAAGTGGGGAACTGTAAGTGATGTGGCAACCATCTTTGAAGTGGCATAAAAAACATTGTGCTGATGCAGCAGCCATCTTCGAAGTGGCACGAGGTAAATTATGCTGAAGAAAATCTTGCATTGAAGAAAGACATTTGGAGGATTATAGAAATATGTAGAATGACATGTATCTATAAATTAGACCATCAGGGAACTATATAAGTAGAAAAAAATAATTAACTTTATGCATTTATAAAAAAATATATATAATATATAATTTGGGTTATAAAACTATTAAAATTTTCATATAAAATATAAATAATTTATATACTTAGAAATTTTAAAGGAACAATATCATGGAGTATAAATATGAAATGTAATAAAAATATGTTTAGAAATTATAATGGGATAGTGGTGTATATATAATAGGGAAAGTGCAGCACAGAAATGGTCCTGATTGTCAGAGGAAACACTTGAGCTCAGACTGAGAGATAAATCTGGGGTTCATGGTATTCAACTTGTAGATCCACATCATCTATAAGTTTAGGCAATCTTTTACATTCCTATATCTCCAGGTGGACTTTATATGTTGAATGCCTAGAAATTGTTTAAGTCTACTAGTGGTGCAATCGTTCATTTCCTTAAAGAGTTCCATGAAGAAATGTATGTGCAATGATTTGCTAAAAATGTTTTTTGGCCTGACTAGTAGGTCTTATATTACAAAAAGTCTACATTTGCCCTCCATAAGGTTAACCATGTTCATTGTGTGGCAGATAATGAAATGTTATCTGGTATTTTTTGTTTTTAACTGTAAACTCAATAGTGTGAAAAGGGTTTGAGGTTTTAAAACTAATGCACTCCTCACAAGATTGATTTTATGTTAGGAGCTCTCCTATACACAAAGCCAGGTTTCAGAGGTAAGATGCTAAAAAAATCATCTCTTTTAGCAATAGTGGCCAGTGTTTTTTTAATGATCCATTCAAAGATTTTTTTAATTGAGAACTATATATAGTGATGACTGCAAGGTTGTCTGTCCTCTACCCATCTCTGTTGATGATATTTTTAGTGGTGTCCAGCAGACTGTTTCTATCCAGGGCCAGGATTATTATTTCTATCCAGGGCCAGGATCTTTTCTTTTTTTGTTGCTGATGGTGTCCCTCTTACAATCTTTAGTAATAATATTTCACCCATCTCTTGAATTTGTTGGGCAGAGACTGAATTTGCCATATAATTCCATCTAACTCTAAGTAATTTACTTTTTGGAACTCCATTAAACCACCTTTGATGATGTTCACTTTTAATTTGGATGTAGCTATTAAAATCAAGGTATTTTTGTAAGAAATTGTTTGGATTGTGAGATCCTTACTATAAATGTTAAGGTCTACAAGTTCACTGTGCTTTTGCTATTATCCAAACTTAACTTAATGTTATCATTATCAGAGTTGAGGTGATTACATAAATATTAAGATCCTCAGGAGACCATCTCCATATGAAGATGATATCATCAATATAGAAATACCACATGACCAGGTTTGCCATTGCCCATGAGCTCAGACAAAATGTGTCAGTTTCTCAAAAAGCCATGAATAAATTGGCATATCTTGGGTTAAACCTGATTCCCATTACTGCTCCAGACAGTTGTAAATAATATTCACCTTTAAAGATAAAATATTATTTTGCAGGATGAATTGAATACCCTTTAATAATGAAATATTTCATTATCTCTGACAGAGTGTTCTGTGAGAGAATGTGACAAACTGCAATAATCCCCTGATTGTGTTCATTAATGATATTAAGTTGATATTACATCTGCGCTGACTAAAATAATGTTCTCATTCCATTGCATCTCTTTTAAAAGTGTCCATTGTATCTTTAAGGGAAGTTCTTGTGCTTTGAGAAATAGACTGTAAATGATGATCAATAAACATTTAGAGATTGGATGTAAACTAGGATGCCCTGGTGATCTGTATTGTTTTGTGGATTTTGGTTAAAATGTAAATGACCCAAGTGACAGGCTTAGTGATTTACAAGAATTCTGATTCACCCTTAGATTGTGCCATTAGTTGTATACATGAATAAATTGATATAAAACCAACTTGAGCCTATTGCAGGGATCAGTTTTAAGTTTGGTGTAGGTACCTGAATCCTAAAACTGTCAATTCTCCCTCTGCTTTACATGTTTGGAGTCCACCACTGTTTACATATTCTTGGAGATTATTTTACTGAATGCCATCAGACAAGAATTTACTTTGCAAGCAGCATATCTGTGGGGGTTGTCCCTGCCTATCATTGCCATCACACGGTTATTCATAAATCAGGATGTTATATCCATCCTTATTTTACTGTACATCCCTATTCACTAATGTTTTGAATTCTTCAGTGAAGTTGCTTTTTCATATTATTATTTTCACTACATTAAAGCCATTCAACACATCATCTTTGCTTTACTTTATTTTCTCAGTCCAGGGGCAATTCCAAGAATGGGATGGCAACTTTCTGTCAGAAGGTGTGTTTTTTCCTGTTTACTTGGCTAATCTGCTAGGTTTCATTCCTTTCTTTTCTCTCTCACCCAAGACTAAAGGAAGGTTGTTAGCATGGAGTATGGGAAAGTGCAACAAGCAAGATAAAAGCACTGGTCTTGATTTGAATAAACTTTATAATATATTGCTTGACAGGAGTGAGTTTTACTGATTGGTAATGGATAATTAGCAACAGTCTGTAGTTAGCCTCCAAAGTGGAGAAGTTTTCTTTTCTTATTGTTTATTTTGGCTGTCACACTAGAGAAATTGTGTGTCTATGGATAATAAATCACTAAAGAAGACTCAATTCTGTCTGGTGACCTAACTGTTTAAAAGGTAGAATCTTGGCTTGTGCCAACATATTACACACTGCTTTACAAACAATGTTTAATCAGTCACATCTGTCAATGCATCTACAGAGCTCACAGTCTAAAGTTTCTAGCACATAAATACACACTAGAATTAATTTTGTAAGAAGCCAATTGACCTATAGTAACATTATGGGAGGAACTAAATCACCCAAATGAAACCATGGAGAAGTGAGGAGAACATACAGAATTATGTAGCGTTGAACTTAATTGTGTCCAAAATTACAGGCACAGATTTCATTCATTAGAAATAAAATACAAAGCAGGACCTATTTAAGTATATGTGCCAGTCAGCAACATTAGTATTTGCACCTGATTTACACCAGGCATGTATCACACATGTATCCCACTTACATCCATATTTTTTACCATATAATGTATTTGTAGTCATACATCAATTATACCACTGAAACCTCTCTGCTTTGTTTTGCACAAAGCAAAAAAATATGTCCAACCTCTGAATTGCCTTGTGGAAACCCACGTTTTGCGCCTAAGCACCAAAATCCTACTAACTTTGAATCTACATACATAAATAATTATTTATATGACCCAACTGTTTGCCACAGTGCTCAAGCTTTGAGGTGTACATTGTGTGTAAAATCTGGTAATGTATAAGCAAATGTCAATCGAAATTTGCTCTCAAACACTGTAAAATGGACAATGGTCATTCAGACATACTGGGTGAATCAGTTTAATTTAACCAATTTATCCAAACACTCATTTTTGTCAGTTTTCTGGCATTTGGGAGCAAATGGATGATTGTCATTTGCTCCCATACATTACCAGATTTTCCTTTCCACCAGACAGATTGGACAGATAAATCTTTAGGTGTGTACCCTAGTGTTGATAATATTTTGGCTAATACAATTTAATTAGAATAGCATTATTCGCCAACAATTTCACAAAATAAATAGTTGCTGACAAATTACAGTTACACACATTGAAAATGTACACTGGCCAAAATATTAGGTACACCTGTACACTGACTCATTAATGCAAATGTATCAAGCCAAACTTATGGCAGCAACTCAATGAATAAAAGCATGCAGGCATAGTCAAAAGTTGTAGTTTCTGTTCAGACCAAACACCAAATTGTGGAAGAAGTTTTATTTAAGTGACTTTGGTCATGGAATAATTGTTGATGCCAGATGGCGAGGTTTGAGTATCTGAGAAGCATGCACAATATTACACATAATGGTGTGCAAAATTGAAAACATCCAGTGATTGGCAGTTCTGTGAGTGAGATCACTTCTTTATTAAGAGTGGTCAGAAGGATGAAAGATTGGTTCAAGAACTCAAATAATGGTAACCTACAACAGTGGTATGCAGAAGAGTTTCTCTGAATGAACAGCACATAAGACCTTAGAGTGAATGGGATATAGAAGCAGAAGACTGCATTGGGTTCCACTTATATCGATAAGGACAAGTGAGTACATTTGAATGGCCTAATACCATTTGGAACAATGATGACTGGTCTGATATAAATTTTTGCATTGACATGCAGATGGTAGGGGGAGAACTCCATGATTCAATCCAACCTTGTGTCAGCAGTTCATCCTGTTGGTAGTGTAATGGTGTGGGGAATTTTTACTGGAACACATTAGGCCCCTTAATAACAATTGAGTATAATTTAAATTAAGTTTACATGTCTGCAGCTTATTCATTTAGCCCATCTGCTGACTTTATAAGAGTATATTTTCATGTTAAACTGGTGTATTTTTCCATCTTTGCTAACATCATGTGCACTATGGATCTCTTATTCCCAAGTCTGGAGATCCTTTTATTTGTACTGTCTACAGTTAATTTCTCAGGTGCACAAATTGCTGCTCACATTATAGTCAGAGTTTCCGTGGATCTTACTTACAACTTTTCTGGTTTACAAGCTTTTTCCACATACAGTACTCACAGACTATGACAAGTTCCTCTCTGGGAAGTGGGCAGAATGGGGGGTGGAGTGCCATGAATTGTGTCATTGTGGCCCTGCCCTATTGACATTTTGCCATGATTGCCAGCTTTTTGTAGCTTTGGGCAGGAATGCAAAAATGTGATTTGTCTGCTGGGTTGTGGGAAAATTGCCCACTTTTTTGGGGCCTGGGAGACTGTCCCTCTAATTTGGAAGGCTCCAGGAGATCCGAGGTGAGTGGGCAAGTATATATTTCCATGGTGAGGCAATATGCGACTGCTATGCATTCTCTTTCACTATTTCACCAGTCTCCTTTCTCTTCTGAGAACTCTGCACAAGCACAGAATTCCTGTTTCTCTAATTATTATCCTTTATTTATATGGTGCCTTAAGGAATCCGCAGCATCTTTGAAAGTACATAAACAGAAACCGTATAAACAAAATGACTTACAGTAAAGTATATTGCATGACATGGATAAGGTTTATAAACATTGCTGCAGCAACAGTCATAATGCTCAAATAGCAGCAGGGTGACCAAACCCAAAGGATATGTGCTGTCTAAGTGAGGGAAGGAAGAGCACATGAGCGAAGAGGGCCCTGCTCGTGAGAGCTTAACGTCTAAAGAAAGTTTGATTATATATTCTCTCTCTCTTTCCTTTAACATCTCACTCCTTGACAAGATAGGCATCTAATTTGTCACAAAACGCACTTATGGTCTTTGTACCATACACACACATACAAAAACACACACAATGGAGCTGCTTCTGAGTCATACACAAAGTGGCTGTAGTTGTGGGCAAGAGATCCATCTAAATCACACAGAGCTTTAAACTTTGATGACACTGCCACAAGACAGGGCAGTTCCAGGCTCTCCAGCCAGACAGATCCACCCAAGTTCCTCTAATCACGAACGACATATGCAAAAATGTGTAAATTTGCATCTGCACATACGCTTTATGCTAACACATGCCATTTGTGAGATCAATTAAACTGAGAATCAGCCCCAATATCTGACCCACCGGGCCTCACACTTGGTCTGTATAATTACACATTCCTTTAGCATTTTCTTGTGAAGACTCTTTCCAACTAACAACTCATCAGAATAATATGTAAATGCTAAATCTTTTTTTGCTGCATCTTTTCTTTGGAATTTGTTTTGCTAAAAAATAAGTTCACACTATTTCCTGGGAGTTTGTGTTATCCCTATTGGCCAGCTCATAATGTTCACTCTCCAGAGCCTGGCAGACCTTCTTTAAGTTATGTTTCACATGTTTTACTTACAAATACAGTACTGTATTTGTGAGATTTAGTGTGTTTTTTTTTCCATTTCAGTTTCTATTAGCAAAGCAATTAAAGGTTATTTTTTTATTATACTTATTCCACTAAACGCTAATCAGAATGTCCTATCATTGTGAAAGTACTTTTTCTCTCATTTATTTATCATTTATGTTTACTGACAGGTGCACCATCATATATTACATACCAGATTACATTTTATATGTTAATATTTATTCTTATGTATAGATGATAAGTTTATAGGTCCTGTTGCAGATACCACAAGTCCCTTTTTCCTGTACAGGTGAAAAGAAGCCAGCAGAATGAGCAGCAGATAGGGGTGTACTACACTTCAAAAAGTACCCAGTTAAAGTACTATTGATCTTTGTTCTCATCAGGTATTGTTATAAGTTCATTAGACCCTCTCTGCAGTAACTCCTTTCTGTTGCTTATTAAAATGAGCTCCATTGTTTTATTTTTAGCACTCTCATATTATACATTTTAAATTGTGCTTTAATTATGAATAAATACAAATCTCATACTTTTCATTGTATAGCAGGAATCTCCTTTATGTTGTGGTGTTCTTCATTAAGTTTGGTTTATTTTTAATTTTCAAAATATACTGTTGCTAATATGTATTAAATGTAAACATGTAAATTTATGCAGACATGTTTAAAAAAACTTCTACAGGCAACTGTGTATAAGAAATTGTGTCTTCTGTAGCAACCAGGCATATGATTGCTTCATTTTCTAAACTGTACTGGAAAAATAACAATCTTAGGGGGTTACTGTCTTCAACACATACTTTAATACACAGCTATCTATTTAAAAAGTTAAAAAAATATTTCCTAATGACTATATATATCTTGACAATGATTACAGCTAAACAACTTCACTCATGCATAGGGAGAATTGTATCAAACTTTCTAAAGAGAGGAGATGTTACCCATATGAACCAATCAGCTTTTGGTTATCATTATCAAATACAGTCTATAAAATGATAGGTAGAAGATACTTTGTTGCTATGATCTACTTCTCCATTGGTCCACTTCTCCACTCTTTAGAACTTTTGATACATCTCTCAAACAGGGTCTGATTCATAGGTAGTATCAAATAAACAAATAAAAAAAGAGGAAATCAGGAGCAATTTGCACCTTGGCAAATCCATGTTGCACTGCGAGTGGGGAAGATCTAAAATGTACAGAGAAATTTATAGTTGGAAATAACATGTTCTAGGTTAATTGTAAACTTCAATGTAAAACAAAAATGCCCAGTATTTGTTTACTCATGAAAACAGCCTTATTTTCCATTCATGAAAAAAAACAATGAAATAATTAATTGCAATATGGTTTGTTCCAGGAACAAATTGCTCTTTATTTGCATTTTTTCATTTGCTCCTAACTCTGATTCATACACAAAATACACAGTAGACCATATTTTGTTTAAGCTTCTATCAAACCATTCAACAAAACAACTTTTGCTGCTGTAAACCAGATTGTAGTTGTTATTTGGCAGCTGATACCAATCACAGTCTTTGTTGGGATGATATACTTGGTTGTCCTTGTAGATTTTTTTTAATGATAAATACCTTGCACACCCTAAGTTTTATCCAGTTTCATGCAGTCATTATGGGAAAGTTAACAGACAAAACAAGTCAGCTAATTACAGAACTACTGTATACAAAATAAGCTCAAAACAAGCATAAAACTTTGATTAGGAAGTAGAAAATCCTGTGGATTATAAGTGTGCCTGTGTGTACTGTATATTTATTTGTATTTTATTATATTTAGTATATGTCTGTGCCATACAGAAAATCAGGGCATTATTAAATCTCAAGCAGGTCATTTGCAGGATGATACTGAGCAAATATCAATAGTACAGGTCTTGGTAGTAAATCAATTTATACATGTTTTAATCAATGGTTCAACAAAATACAAATAATTAAAACACATTTAAAACTTTGTAAACTTTTTTTTTAGAGTGTTATTAATTTACATTATTAAAAATAATTTGTTATTCAAAAGATCAAACAACAATTCTGAAATGTTTCCTCATTGTGACTTTCACAAATTAAGTGGAAAAAGGGGTCATTCAGTTGCAGAGGTTTTGCTACAGCTGGTACACAGGTATTAGTATTACCCCTTTTACACCAGAGCAAAAACTTGGGTTTTTGCTGGGTCTAGCCGGGTCGCAGCTCAGTGTAAAATGGTCCCTGAAAAATAACCCAGGTCAAGTGACCAAGCAATCCAACCCAGGTAGCTACTAGGGTTGGACCCAGGATGGACCTGGGTAATGGTGCAGTGTGAATGGTGCAACCTGGATTATCTGACCTGGATCATGCCTAAAATGAGCTGATTGGTGGTTGTGGAGCATTCACCTCCCACTATTTATGACCTCACAGGTTTAGCAGGGCAGACCTGAGTTCAGTGTGAACAGGGCTGACCTGGGAGTAACCCAAATCGAAGGTGCAGTGTAAATGGGTCTGACCTTGGTCTGACCAGGGTTGGACCTGGGTTTTTGGTGGAAAAGAGGTATCAGACTACTATTTTTTAACCAGATAGTAAAGGCAGGGGTTCCCTTACAAAAGGTACAATGAAATAGCTTTCCTTGGAGCACATAGAACAATACTAAACAATGATCATAATATTCAGAAAATTACATGGAAATAAAAATCAAATATTACAAAGATTACTGCCTGTAGGTTTAAACTAGTTCAAAATAATCAGTATAAAAACAACTGTATATTAGTATTTATTATGTAGTATTAGGCATGTTACCTAGTTTTTGTACTTTATGTATGAAAGATTAGACTCACTGATTTTTCACAACAGAATATTTTCATACTAAATAAAGCAAATAAATTATTTTTCTCACTTACTGAAAAAAGTGAGAATATCTGAAAATTTTGAAATGTACAGTACGTGTCTCAATGTTTAGAAATACGTTTGTAACATGGAATATTGGCATTTTATCAAAATAAATACAATTTACAACCATATATAAAAATAAGATGATGATAGTAATAATAATAATAATAATAATAGTAATAATAATAATAATAATAGTAATAACTTGGTGTACCACAGTAAATGTCATATTTATTTTTCCTGACACATAGGACTTTCATTGTAGTTGAATAAATATAATTTTTTTTTTATTAAATGCATATTACAATTAAAAAAAGAGCAAAATAGAAATAAGAAGAATCATTTTCCATGATCCATCTCATAGCTATTGCAACATAATAGGCCTATATAAAATTATGTGTATGTTTGTGGAGCATATCTTGTGTGTTTTCACACTGAGTGGTATATTCAATTGGGAGCAGTAATTTAAAAAACCCTCAGCGAGAGTTTTTTCCCACAGCTGCAAAGTTTTTCCTATTCAATATGCTGGGGAGATAATCAGCTGCATTCATTTGAATAGGAATTTGGCTTTTTTCTTGCAGCCCACCAGATGGTGCAAAAATACAGAAAAAACCCATTTTATTATAAAAATTTTGGGACTTTCCTCAGAACCTCTAAGACACCCCCTCTAATTACTAATTCAGCAATTGGAAGTTTTACAATTGGCTTAATTAGTCCAATAATTACATGTCATTATTGATTATTAAAGAAAGGCCTCTAATTACCCCCAAAATAAAATTATTTTGTTAATTTATACACCCCAAATTGAATTTAACTTTATATTTAAATAAAAATAATTGTTCTATTTTAAATTGCCCATAAAATTATCCCCAAATCATCTTTGCTTCTATGGTTTCTTTGCATCTTCATTTAATTTGTACGTAAACTAAATTTGTTTGCTTATTATAATTTTTTACTTAAAAAAAATGCCCAAATCAGCCATTTAGTGCATTATTAAAAAACAATATAATTTTCTTTGGGACAATAGTAAACATTATTTCTTTTAGCAAATATTTTTTACAATTTATTTTAAGATACTGGCTTTTCCACAAATTATATTTAAACTCGGGTTTTTGCAGCAAAAATTACTGCATTCATTGTTTAAAATAGATACTGCAGGTATCGGGAATGCATATACCTGCAGTATTTAAATAATGGTTGCATTGTCCATGGTAATTTTTACTGCAAAAATTATGTACTCAATTGAGTATGCCCATGTGATGCAAAAATATTGTGTGTATACAAGAATATGCGATGCAGAATAGCATCTCCCCTCACATCTGAAGAGTGGTAACTGGGTTGCAATGGGGCATTGTGAAGTAGGCAAAGTCCACTGCTAGTACTTTGTATGCAAGGCTATTTTTCTGGAAAATAGGTTCAGGAAATGTGGGTGGAGCTATAGAATAACAATTATATATATTATATCAACTTATATTATATATAAACACCAACAATGATCTGGCACTCCTAGTGAAATAGTCTTACTTGCTCCGGTGCCCTCCTTTACAGGGAACGGTGTCCCCAGTACATAGATTCAAACGAGGTGGCACTCAGAGTCCAAATATAAGATGAAAAAATGCTGATAGTTTAATCACATCATTGATGTTTCGGGGACATATTCCCCTTCATCAGGATAACAAGAATCCTGATGAAGGGATTCTTGTTATCTTTTATTTGGACTCTGAGTGCCGCCTTGTTTGTACTTATATTATATATATATATATATATATAAATATATATATATATATATATATATATATATATAGTATTTAGAAAAGAAGGCACTCAAAAGGGTCTTTAAAGTAAAGTAAAACTTATCTTGTGGAAAATACATTTTGGCCCAGGACATTACATCATTACATCATAGTACATGAGAGGTTCAGAAATTGAGTTCCTGTTTGTTCCTGCTGAAAAATATCACTGTGTATATAGTTATTAGGTAAAGTTCAGTGCACCTAGGGAAGTGTGCACTGGTGATTTTGACTAGTAGCAACCCAAGAGGGCAGGTGCATCTCAAAATATGCTCTCTACATACAGGTGACAGTATGCATTATTTCCTTGCACACAATGCTGCAGAACATAAGCACCATTTCCATCCAATACTGCATCAGGCAAAAATAGAGCAACTCCAGAATGTTTCCTCATAAACTTGTTGGCTAATCTTTCTGAAAAAGAAAAAAAATTATACAGTACACTACATTATAGTACAGTATAATGCACAAATAATGGCCTCCATACAGCTTCTTTGGGTTAAAACAAACAAATTGTTGCTTTACATACAGTAAAAGAAAGTAAGAAAACAACCTGACCCCTATTTGGGGCACTATATCACTTTTTCAGCCCTAACAATAGCAGCTAGTCTGTGCACAAACTCACAAAGTTAAAGTCCTTCCTGGCTTGGCTACCACAGCTGCACCTTGGTTGTATCCTCTGGCCCACAGATAGGTGTGGTTACATCCCTTTTTAAACTTGTTTGGGTGAGTCCAACCATCCCAGCACAGTTTTTAGAGGATTTCCATCACACCTAGCTTCATTCTGCCTGAACTGTATTAACTTTCAATGATACAATGAGTTGGCAGAAACAAACCAAAAGTAACCATTTATAATCACTGTAAAATATATCAATACCTGACAGTCAGATTCTTCATATGGGTTGCACATTACCATCATATTGAGTCACTTTTTTTAAGTCAAGTCAAGCACAATTTGTGAATCAGTATTGAACACAGTAATTACTAATAATAAAAATGCACACATTCTAGCCTTAAAATACATGTCTTCAAAGGAAAATATTCTCATCTGACTGTGCTGTATTTCTTTCCATAGAAACCACATTGAATAATGTATTAAACTATTTTTCCCAAAGTCTATCCAGACTTTTCATAGTTAATTCATTAAGGTGTTTGTATGAGCAGAAATGTTAAAAATAGTGTTATTTTCCTGAAACACTTGAGACAGTGATGGGCACCAGGTGCTCCCCAAGCTTTGCCAACCAATAGAAGTAGCATATGGATGAACATGATACTATTTGCTATATACATTGATGATTTCTTTTTCATTTTGGATGGTTATTCCATTTTTATTAAATCTTTTTATTATTATTTATTTAGAATAATTGTAATATTTGGTACTGTAAATAGCTTTTTTTCATAGCACATATTAATTTTCTTGATATTGCCATCTCTGTGATAGAGGAATAAATGTTGAACTAAACAACTATTCGTATTATAGAACCTGCAATCATAATAGTTGGAAAAAGAACAACCCTAAATAAAAGCTACAACATGTCTGCTATAGTTGTTCCATAAACAATCCATTCCATTTACAGGCATTACCCCTTTTACAATTGTTTTTCAAAAATGGTTATCCTAAAAAGATTTTGGAAGAGGCATATAAGAAGGTTCCAGGTTTAGATATAGATTCACTGTTGACCCTCAGACATCCAGGTCTAAACAACAAGAAATTGATATAGATATAGCCCTCATTTCTCAATGACAAATTAGAAGAGTGATTAATAAGAACTTTCCAAAATGGTTACTGGAGAAACTCAAACTCATGTGTAAGAGATACAGATGCTTCAAATAAATTTACTAGTAACGGATGTACTGAGTTTAAGTTTCATATCTCTGAGGAAATTTTTTAATTTAAAAACTTTATAAGTTGTCAAACAGAGTTTATAATTTATGTAAATTAGTGCAAATGCTGCCTACAATATTTTGGCCACACTATGAGATCACTGACTTAAAGATTTTTTACAACATAAAAAGGAGAAACGTAGTATGTAAAGACATTGTGAATTGAATATGTGGATTAACCAGTGAGGAGTGATGGTCATTATAAAAAAAATAACTCTTATATATGAAGCTTATTGGATACTTAAAATAGGCTATGTGTACCCTGGTTTTAAAGAAATTATACCGCTAATTATGTTGGTTAAAATTCAAGCTATGAACCCTTTTCTCACTTGAATTGTGACTTTGTTGGTTGGTCTCCTTGAAAAATGCACAACTTTGTTATGCTAAGCAAGGACTGTATATCAATGGTCATATGCTATATGGTAGACTGAGTAGGACTGAATCATAATAGGAATAGTTATGTGTTTTAAATTATGTTTAAACTTCTATATATGTATATAAACCTATAGATAGGTTTATGCTCTAATATTTAATATCAATTATAGATTAATTTAATTGTGTCAACTAAAGCTTAGAATAAAATATGTGCATGGTATGTGCTATGTTTATTATAAGAGGAACAAGAGTCATAATTTTTCCAGTGTTCTATGTTGATGTTTTTCTCTTGATGTTATGAATAATCTGACCAATCTTTATTTAAATATTGTTTTTTTATATATTTATATGCATTTCAAATATATGTATTTTGTATTGTGATCTGTTTGTGTTCTTGGGTCTAATTGACCTCACTCCAGCAAATTGATTGGAATACTCGACTGATTAGGAGTGGATATTTATGTATCTACTTACACCCATAACAAACCTCACTCTGATGAAACCAATATTATACTGGAGAATTGCTTCAGAAGAATATGATAGAGCAGACTTTAAATCCCAGGATTGTTGTTGATTGAAGTCTAGGATAACCTCAGTGTATTGAAACCAGTGTGCTATGAGACATGGTGATTATATAGTGAGGTGAACTGTGCAGAGTAGAGTTCAGTTAATTTTTGATACTTTAACCAAAATTAAATACAACTTTGTATGATGACCCTGTATTATTATTCTGTACATGGGAGTAGTCTAATGTGGACATACTCAGTTTTTATGACTCTAAACATCTTTTTTTAAATGGGGCATGGAACCTAGAAGTTTGCAGTTAATCTACAGTCAGGTGCATAAATATTGGGACATTGACAGAAGTTTCATATTTTGGCCTTTATTCACCACCACAATGGCTTTGAAATGAAACAAACAAGATGTGATTTAACTGCAGACTTTCAGATTTAATTTGAGGGTAATTACATCCAATTCAGGTGAATGGTGTAGGAATTACAACGGGTTTCTATATGTGCCTCCCACTTTTTAAGGGGCCAAAAGTAATGGGACTATCTACTTTATGGACAGGTGTGGGCTATTCCCTCGTTATTTCATTATCAATTAAGCAGCTATAAAGATTCTCAAATTCTATCAATTTTTATACCTAAAAGGAGGATATGGATTACCAACTTTTCACACTTAATTCAAAAAGATCTTCATATGAGCAGATATATTAAACAATAAAATTAACATGTACTTTATTTTTACCAAAACGCACAAATAAAGTAACAGTCATTTGCATGTTTAGAAATAATAACATATTAATTAATATCTTTATTTCTGTTGATATTTTTTCTTTTGGATAATAAAATGTAGTATTAGCTTTTGTTGCAGTAAGGATTATCAATATTTAAAATGTATTATACAGTACTTGTGAAAAAAAATTACCTAAGGCAGCAGAGCTCAGCTGGATGGATTTCAGTGGCCTTTGTAGTGAAATGCTAAGGTGTATGTGAAAGACCAGACTAGTACAGTATCTGTCCAAACACACTCAACACATTTTTGCTGGATTCACTTGTAGTCAAGCAGATATGGAATTTTAATGGGCTTCCGCATAGATGTCAGCAGAAAAAGCAACAAAGTGCTTATCAATCTTAGGGAACTTATCAATTCTCTTTTAAGATGTATTGATGGTATTGAGCCATGCTTTAATGGAATTGTAAGCTAGAACATAGAAAATAAATCATATATATCTAAAATTATATTTACTAGATTTTTAAATTATTATATAAGACTGTCTCTAGCAATATTAGGACAATATCTCTCTAGTTTGAATCATTACCTTTTTAAAGCAATCATTGATTTGTTGAACAAACAAAGTATTAAATGTCACATTCCTGTATACTGTAAACCTCTGATGTGGGTTACTGTTTTACTGTGCAATGCATTACCTGGTTAAATTCCTGACCCATAAAAGCAAAAAACATACTGTAGTAATAAGTGGTATGCTTTTATATATATATATATATATATATATATATATATATATGTGTTACATGCTTACAGTGTCTGTTGAACATTCCTTATCTCTGTTGCTCCATATTCACCCTGCATTATGTACCGCTGTTTTATTTTAAGTATATTTCCACTTATTTTCCTGATTGTGCTTCAACTCAATACTGATCCAGGCAGGGTTGTCCAGATCCCAGGTGCCACCTGATGCCTCTACCTCATCTACCTCTGCCTAATAGTAAGTACAATTATATATTTTAACATAATGCTACCAATTCCAGCTGGTAACCTCTGAGTTGCAGGAGGTATGTGATGAGGGTGACACATCAAATATGACCAGATCGCAGACCAGCTCCACTTGCATGTGTCTATGTTTAGGAATTGAGTGAGGGCAGAATTAGAAGCACTGGAATGGATAAGTTTCCATCGTATTATTTCTATCTTCATCTATGCAATTATCTTCTGATGCGGAAAGAGCCGAGTGAAAAACCCATTACTCAACATACTTCTCCTGCAACTCGTGGAGCCGGCCATCTGTGAAAAGTGGCAGGATAGTGTGCAGGACTAAGCAGGTTGCAGGTTTACTTGCTGCAATATGAAGTACTCATCTTGCCTCATGGCAGGAATGACCATGGATACATACTGTACGTGACACCATAAAACTGAACTGTTCTACATAACCTAGATTTTCAATCCTATCCATTGTATTTAGGATTTCTGCAGGTAGTCAAAAAATGTGATAATATTTGAAAGAGTAATTATTTTTTACAATAATGTTAATAACTAAAAACATATCAAAAAGTAGCATCAACAACAATTTGGTAATATTATAATGCTTGTATGATATAGTGTTTTATCACTGCTTTGCATTGGTTGCTCTAATATCTTAGAGTGACCATGCAGATTTCAATTGTGTGAGTCCTAGATATGATGAGAGCATCTTATCTACCAATTTGTAGCCATACAAAAAAGTTTTGTTGATGATGATTTTTTTAATTATAGAATAGACAGAATACATGGACTTTACAAGATGACCCTTATTTGACATTATACTTATGTTTTTTTGCTGCTTATTACCAAATGGCTTCATGTTTTTTGTTTCTTTTTATTGTTTCTCTTACTTTATTTAATATCCATTCCAATATGAGCAACTCACATCATGTGATGTTATAATTTTTTATGTTATTACTGTTATAGCAATACTTACAATGTTCCTTTTAAAACCACTTCTCATCTTCATGAATAAATACTTCAATTTAAAATGATTCACTCTCCACATAATAGCACTTGACATCAACTAGTAATTTTTATTTTTTGTTAATAGATATAAAAGCAAATATGCATATGGCACAGAAAGGATCAAATATTGTTAATCATATTAACATAACCTTTTAGAGCACTAAAGAAAAAAAATGTTTTCTATAAAGGCTACAGAAAGTGCTCACAAACCATTCACTTACTGTTGAGACATGAACTTAAAATAAAATATACAAACACAATTTATTTTCACTTTATTCTTCTACATTAAATAATACTAAATTATATCTTGCATTTTTGAAGCATGAATGAGAGCTTCTGAACCATATTATTTACTTGTCTAGGTTATATTGGATAATGAATTGTGACATATAAGGTGGAGTTCAGCAAATGCCGATTTTGCTTAAAGGTATTAAAACTATTTTGTATCAATTTACATTGGGACTAATTCAGAGATGTATAGAACTCTGATGTTCATGCATATCTCCAATGGTTTGAGATCTGTAAATGCACAGAAGCTGCACTGCACATGTGCAGATCTCATCCTTCGACATCAATTGCAGTGCCTTGGATGCCACAGCCTGATGGACAAGACTGGGGACCATTTCCCAAAACTGAGGCTTGCAGCCGAGGACAGTGTTTTGTTTGCATGCTTGTATATGCATTCATATGGACACTGATGCATGGGTTACAACTGCTATGCTTCTTTATTCAGCCATTTGCAAACTATCAACATACTGTACACCAGACTACACCAACTTCTCAGCATTCCCCATGGTCCTAGGGACCGTCACTGAAGATTCAGGCATTCACATACAAGTTAGGGAGTGTCTACAAACATTAGGCATATCTAATGCAATAACATAACATCCTATTTTCGTATAAAATAAGCCCTGTATCCTTTAGTGCAACAATTCAACAATGTAATATGTTAAGAATATCATCAAACATGTTTCAATAAGTCTCTCAGGTCTGCTTATTTCTCTTTTGGATCTTTCATACATAGTCTGTGTTTCATCAACCATGTTGGACCTTTCTTGAATCATGGTTTATTCACCATTATCCGGATTATCATACATGTCAGATGAAGGATATTCTTCAGTCATGTTGTCTTCATGTTGGTTAGGTTGAGATCTTAAATCCACCCAATTTCTTCTTACTCCTTTTCCATGCTCTGTGTGTATAGTATAAGATCTTGGAGCTACTTGTGCTTGCACAGTACCTTTCTGCATCCAAATGCCTTTCTCAGAGTGTCGAAGCTGAATAATTGGCTGAGACAAGTTCAGTTTAAAATTTAATCGCGACGACGCCATTTTGCGACTGGCCTCAAGACACCATCTTGTGAATGGCAGCAAGACTCCATTTTAGAAAAGAAAGCTTACACAAGCGCCATTTTGTCAAAAATACATAGTACACAATCCACAGTGCAAAATTGCTAAAAGTAGCAATTTTGCTACTCACAACGCAAAGTTGCTAAAAAGTAGCACGAACAGCTTTTTCACAATCTTCCCCAAACACCTACCGATGGTGTTTAGCAGACATAAAATAACTTTGCAACACATTAAAATCACCACAAACATATTTGAGCAGTAGCAAAGTAGTGGTGTTTTCCCCTGCATTCACATTAACACATACGCGATGTAGCAAAAAGTAGCAAATTAGTGGTGTTTTCCCTGCACTTCATGTTAAACATAGGACAACGCAAAATAGCTATTTAGACGCACAGCCAGCTTTTTAGTGATCTTTCCCAAACCCATACTGGCATGCTCACACACATACACAGAAGCCTTTCCAACTTAGTGCTGGTCGCTAAGTGCCCCACAGACCCTCAAATGCACAACACAATTTAATGTCATTTCTCCCCGCATACACATTTAAAAGCAATGGTCCTGCAGCACGAAAGGAATGATTATTATTTGGTTTAATCGCAATGTCAGCATATGAAGAAATGAATGTTTTCTGTAACTATGGTTTAGTAAATGGCAAATGGACCGTGATTGGTGCCGTACTGATCTACTCTTTTCCCACAGCATTCCGGTGGCATCGGTGAGGAGATCAGAACATGCGGCTATGAAATATGAATGATAGAGAGAATAACTTCTTGAAATGTTGTATGCCATAGTTTAGACTAGATTTATTATGCAGCGGGAAAGTGGACACAATCAGGCTGTTAGAGGCTGGTTTGAGTCTTTGCACTGACCTATGAATTGTACCGTAGCGGAAGAAGCAAGAAGAGGAACCAATGAGAACCTGCCAACGTATTCTATTGTATTGCTTATCCCAGTACGGGTATATATGCGAGTGCTCTGAAACGAGATGCCAGTCTGCGGTGGTCCTGTTATTCTGTTTCGATGAAGGTTTCATTACTGATGCCGGTATCTGGTCCCAGAGCGCACGCGTATGTATTTACTGTACCTTATGACCTAATGTTTGTACAATTTAGTTTGCGCTCATTGTTAGATCATAGCGTGGTAACATCTGTACTTTTACCTGAATAATAATCTTTAGTGCGTTGGACCACTATTCCACTGTCTTAGAGTCTTATTAATGGTATATTTAAAACACAGCGCTAATTAGCGACACCTTACGGTTTTACGAGGTATAGGCAGGTTTTGTCTTAGAGGTTCTAGGCAGGGGAATCTTAGAGGTTTATAGGCAGGAATGTACTAAAGGTTCAGTTGCACGATTCAACAGTTGGGGGCTCGTAGGTTTATCACGTTATCTGATACACGGTAACACTCGGTCAGTTCCCTCTCAGCAAAAGGGTGGAGGCTTCTTTTGAGAGACGCATTAGTCTTTCATTACCACAGTGTTGCTGAGAGCGTACTGCCGGTTATTGTGTAGAGGAAGCGCTGATCAGAATCCAGGGACAAGGAGAGAAAAGTTATTTTCTCTCGTTGATAAAAGTTTAGAGGGAGTAGCATAATAGCGTTAAGGTAATAACACATGGGTCTGGTTGCATCACTGTGTATGCGACTAGTCGCACAATTGTGTACACGTACTTCCGGTTGTGCTGCCACGTGTTTGAACAAAGCCATTGAGGTTTACATTTTTTTTTCTATTACCAATATCTGGGTTAAACGTGTATTTTTCTGTGCAGGAAAAAAGAGTGTAACAGTGAATATTTGTTGAACAAAGTTAAGGGTATCATATGATCCTTAAGGGCTAGGTGCAAGGGTTAGCCTAGTCACTCGGTAAGCAGCTTTACCGTTCTATACACAGTAGCAGGTGTACATGTTGTCTTTTGTTGTATAGAGGTGCGTGAGAGTGGCCGACATATAAACTCTCATAGGCTTGGAAGTTGCCTTACTAAATCTTATCCGGGTGTGGAAGTTGCCTTTTTCAAATCTTATCCAGGTGTGGAAGTTGCCTTACTAAATCTTATCCAGGTGTGTGGGCGCCGCCGACTTAAATCGTCCGCAGGTAAGTGAAAGTATCTTGATTGTCTTTCACCGGTTTAAATTTTTATTGGAAAGCGTAGGAGTTGTCCCAGAATGGGAGCCACGCAAACAGTAGAGATGTTAGGCAATGATGTGCTGCTAATGGAGGCGCCGATGGGATCGGCCCATCGTATCATGCATACCAAATACGGTACTTATGCAATAAGGTATTGTGATTTATGGTTTAATATGACGAGGAAGAGTGTCAGACCGTTTCCCAGAATTGGTAGTTTTGATAAAAATAGAGATGTTAGGCAATGATGTGCTGCTAATGGAGGCGCCGATGGGATCGGCCCATCGTATCATGCATACCAAATACGGTACTTATGCAATAAGGTATTGTGATTTATGGTTTAATATGACGAGGAAGAGTGTCAGACCATTTCCCAGAATTGGTAGTTTTGATAAAAATGTGTTAGATAATGTCCGGGATCACATCAGTTTGATGCGATCCCGAGAGAAAAATATTAAATATTTTGAATGTTTAAAACTGAGGCAGCACGAGGGGGAAATGTGGCTGAAGGAGGCACAGTCTCGGGCAATGCGCCGGTGACGCTAAATAGCGCCGTAGGTGCATCGCTTGATAGCGAGCACGCACTGCAAGGTAGCGTCGCAGAAGGTAGTACAGATGGTTCACGCACACCACCACCACCCTATGCGGATGGGGGTGTAGGTGCAGTCAATGAAAAAAAAAACCATAAAAATGTAACAAACAAATTGTACCCTCTCTTAAGCAACCTTAAAGAAAATGTTTATGATGTGGATGATGAGCCTATTGTAATGTCTGCCATTTCCCATGCTGTGCAAATGATAGATGCTGCATCACCACAATCACGGGTGGTGCCACCATCTCCATCGGTAACAGCAAGGGAAGTGTTAACACACTCTGCACCCATAGAGGAAGTTGTTAATACCATACATAGCAGCATCAGATTAAACCCCCAGCCAGGTAACCAGGTCAAAGGTAGCAGCGCTACCGGTCTGCATCCCATTCGGACAATAACTGTTCCAAATGGAAATGCAGACGCAAACGGTATAGTGCCCACGAGGGAAGTAGTAATGCATTGTCCTTGGACAAGAGCAGAACTAAATTCCATCATAAATGATTTCCCCGATCCCAAAAAGGAATTAGCCAAATGTCAAAGATTTTTGATAAATTTGGGTAGTTCACATGAGCCAACTAATAAAGATTGGCGTGTGGCGTTAAGGGCCTGTCTGCCACGTAATACCGATCTGACAAAATTTATCACGGATTGTGTATTGGATGGTGACGTCCCCTTAACAGATCAAGTAAACCAAGGTAACATTTCCCGCATAGTAACTCAATTGGGAATATATTTTCCAGTAGTAGTTAACTGGAACAAAATTTTCACAATTAAACAGAAAGAGAGTGAGACTGCAGAAGATTACTGCGATGGGGCTCTGCAGGCTATCACCTAGTACACTGGGATAGAGGATATTAAAGATAGCACTCACCACCGGGGAATGATAGTCACAGTACTTGTGGACGGTCTGAAAGAGAGTTTGAAAACTTCGGTACAGACCTCACAGCATGGCTGGCGGGGACTTACAATAGATACCCTCATAGAACCGCCATTGAACATGATAAGAACATCTCCAAAAAGAGAGAAGCCCAGAGCGAGAAACTGATGGCTGTCAGTATACAAGCTCTGGAGGGAATGACGGTAACATCACAGCCAACAGACACGCTTGCACTTGCACACACACCCACTCTCACTAACCCCACTCAACAACAAATGCAACTCTATCCCTCTAACCCGATGCAACCACAGCTCCCAGGATATCCACCAACTTCTTATCCCCCACAATACCCTTACCCTCCCTATCCTTACCCATATCCACCACCTTTACCCTCTGCGCAAACCTCACAACACCACATGTCTTCACCCGAAACACGAACATGCTTTAACTGTAAACAAACAGGACACTTAAGTAGAAACTGCACAGTAAAAGGAGTAGGAATCCCACATCAGGGGAAATTTAGATATCCCCACAAAGGATATGCACAAAGGCCAGCAAATGTTCAACAGGCACCAGCTCCAATTGTAGCCGTAAATGCTTTATTGGAGAATGGTAGCCAATGCTAGGGGTCAGGTCATACCTGTAGTCTACAGATAGTCAGGTTAATGGGAAGTACTAGGGAAGAACCGGTCGTGATGGCTGATGTAGCTGGTACTGAATATCCTTTTCTTGTAGACACAGGGGCGACCAGGTCAGTGATGAAATCTCCCGTTAATTTACAGGTGACCAATGAGACAGTACCAACAATGGGTGTAACAGGTAAAGTGGAACATTATCCTTTAACAAAGTCCACAGAGGTTACTATTGGGCCGTTGCATACCAGACATTCGTTCCTTCTGGCTGCTGCGGCTCCTACTAACCTACTGGGCAGAGACTTGTTATGTAAGATGGGATGTGTTATATATTGCACCCCTGATGGGGTATATTTAGATATCCCAGAAAGAATGGTATACGAGGTGCGTGATATGTTAGACACTCCTCAAAGGATAATGTATCACTCTACAGTTGTAAATGAAACCCCATCACAAGTAGACGAAATGTTGTCCCTAATTCCAGATTCCCTTTGGACTAAGGATGGACAGGACACTGGATTAATGGCAAATGTAAGCCCAGTAATGGTAAACTTAAAAAACGGTAGGCAAGGTCCAAAAATTCCCCAGTACCCACTAAAACAGGAGGTAGAATTAGAGGTGTTTCCAATAATTGAGCGATTGTTACAACAAGGAATTTTAGTCCGTACAGCTAGTGTAGCCAACAGTCCCATCTTTCCAGTGAAGAAGAGTGGTGAGAGGGGCTATAGGCTGGTACAAGACCTTAGAGGTGTTAATAAGGTAGTAGAGAGCCAATTCCCCATAGTGCCAAATCCAGCAGTCATTTTGATGCAGATCCCACTAAATGCAACCCATTTCACTGTCATTGACCTCTGTTCTGCTTTCTTCTCTGTGCCTCTCCATCCTGACAGTCAGTATCTATTCGCATTTACATACAGATGTTTACAATACACATGGACACGATTACCCTAAGGTTTCATAGGCAGCCCCAGTATCTTCTCCCAGGCATTGCATGACTGTTTACAATCTTTTCAACCTGCCAATGGATCTGTTCTAATTCAATATGTGGACAATTTATTGCTATGTTCTGACTCGTTTATGTCATGTTTGAATGATACTAAACTTGTATTACTTCATCTCTCACAAACAGGACACAAGGTGGCTATGGACAAACTACAGCCGTGCCAATCCAGAGTAAAATATTTGGGACACTGCCTAACCCAGGGGTTACGACACCTTACAACCGATAGAATACAAGCCATACAAAACATGACACTGCCGCAGAATCAACAGCAAATTCGTACCTTCTTAGGAATGTGTGGATATTGCTGAATGTGGATCCCAGGTTTTTCTATTTTGGCCTTACCTTTACAGGAATTAGTCTCTTCCTCAAAGCCCGATCATGTCATACACACAGAGGAATCAGAACAGGCTTTCCTTAATCTTAAGGATAGTCTGACAAGAGCTCCTGCAATGGGAATACCTGATTATGAAAAACCTTTTGATTTGTATTGTACGGAAGCCGATGGTTGTGCTGCAGGTGTCCTTACACAAAAACATGGTGATGCCAGTAGGCCCGTAGCATACTATAGTGCCCAATTGGACACAGTAGCAAGATCACTCCCCACTTGTTTGAGAAGTGTAGCAGCTACCGCTCTATTGGTGAGTAAAAGTGAGGATGTAGTATTGGGCCATGATATGATTGTCTACACTCCCCATGCTGTATCTGCTCTGTTGAACTCAGCTCAAACCAGACACGTCTCCTCAGCTAGGTTCACCAAATGGGAACTAGCACTAATTGCTCCTGCAAATGTTACTGTCAAACGTTGCAGTACGCTGAATCCAGCAACATACCTACCATATGTACAACATGATGTACAAAGGGTGGAAGGAGAAGAGTTGCTGGCGGGAGGTGAGTTCGGCAGACATAATGATATGCATGATTGTATGACATATCTGAATCAGACCTTTACTGCAAGACCTGACATACATGACACACCTTTAGAGAATGTGGATGTAACTTTTTATTATGATGGGAGTTGTCATAGACAAACAGACACAGGTGAGTTATGTACAGGTTATGCTGTTGTAAATGACACAGATATCATGGAAGCTAAACCTCTCGGTCCTCCTCACTCGGCCCAGGTGGCCGAGTTAGTAGCACTGACTAGAGCATGTGAACTGGCAGCAGGCAAATCTGCTAACATTTACACTGATTCGAGGTACGCGTTCGGGGTAGTGCATGATTTTGGGGCTCTATGGCATCTGAGAAATGTTATGACAGCAGCAGGCACACCAGTTGCACACTCCCGACACATAAAACATCTCTTAGAAGCAATCCAACTGCCCAAGGCAGTGGCAGTAATTAAATGTAATGCCCACACATGTGAGGATGACCCGGTGTCACTGGGCAACAACAGAGCCAATGAAGCTGCAAAATGGGCAGCAGGATTAAAAATGTCTTCCCCAATTGAAACAATTATGTCATTCCAAACTATTGATATGCTGAAATTAATTGAGATGCAAAGTTTGTGTTCAATTCAGGAAAAATCCATTTGGAAGTCCAAGGGGTGTGTTCAAGAGTCCTCTGGGCTCTGGAGGGACGGACATGGTAAACCAGTAGCCCCCAAGGCATATTACCCCAGCATGGCTGAGGCAGCACACGGTCTGACTCACCTGGGTAAACAGGGTATGTGCAAGTTGGTGAGGGCATACTGGTTTTTCTTCACAAGCAGAGAAGATAGCAATGTCCTGTCTGACCTGCTTGAGAAAGAACATAGGGAAAGCGATCCCTACCGAACCATCCCACATTCCACCGACTGATGGACCTTTCCAGGTGATACAAATTGATTTCATCCAATTACCACCCTGCAGGAACCTTAAGTATGTATTAGTGTGCACAGACATATTTTCTAACTGGGTTGAGGCCTACCCAGCGGCCACTAATACTGCTGCATTTACTGCCAAGAAAATAGTTCTGGAATTTTTATGCAGGTATGGTATCCCTAGAATCATCGAGAGTGATAGGGGTACCCATTTCGCAGGTGATGTTTTCCAAAATATGTGTAAGCTGATGGGTATTAATAGCCAACTTCACACCCCCTACTGACCGCAAGCCAGTGCCAAGGTAGAGAGGATGAACGGGACTATTAAAAATAAGCTAAGTAAAATCATGGCAGAGACTGGACTAGGATGGCCAGAAGCTTTACCCTTGGTCCTACATAGCATAAGGACCACTCCTAGACCTCCTCTGAATCTGTCCCCATTTGAAATATTGTTCGGTAGACAACCTCATTTGATTATAAGTCCACAGGAAGATCTAAAGGGTAACAACGAGGTAACTGTAAAGTA
Organism: Taudactylus pleione; assembly: GCA_031769625.1. Taxonomy (NCBI): domain Eukaryota; kingdom Metazoa; phylum Chordata; class Amphibia; order Anura; family Myobatrachidae; genus Taudactylus; species Taudactylus pleione. The sequence continues at coordinate 37,552,751 of JAUIMM010000094.1, forward strand.
TCTTATATCAATGAGTAGGCAGTTAAAGCAACAGCAGCAGAAACTGAAATTGTTGTCTAATGATATGCCTGAAACTAACTGTCATGATGTTGAACCAGGAGAATATGTAATGATCAGAAATTTCTTGCGTTCAGGTTGTTTGACTGACCGGTGGGAAGGTCCATACCAGGTGCTGCTGATGAGTACTACATCTTTGGAGGTGGCCGAGAGAGATACCTGGGTCCATTTGACTCACTGCAAAAAGGTCAGTCAACCGGTGGAGCAACAAGTCGGAAACAAGGCTGATAGTGTGGACCTGTCACTCGCAAGCTTGTTCCGGGAGGATTGAAAAGGTCGTAGTGAGATACTTGAACTGAGAGAAATTTTGCAGGACTTGTTGTTAAAATGGACAGGCCTGCTGTGTTAATTTTCATATTCTCTTTTAGAGTGTTCACCATTCTGGTCAGTCCAGGGATATCCAGTGTCTGTGATGGGGGACCGATTGAGGAAACGGGAGCTGATGGCAGTGCCGACGGAGTGGAGACAGGAGGAGTGCAATGCCAATCAGGGGAGTGTCTTTCCAATCTTAGTACTGTTATTGTTAAGAGAGCTATCATTCCGGATACTCGGGGAAGGTGTGGAGGGTTATCGTCTGAGGATTCCTGTATTTGTGAGCTTTGTGGGTCCCTAGTTGATGAGAACTGTATCCAACGGTGACAACCAAAATATAATCCGTACTGGGGAGGGTATCCTTTAGAGGATTATCACAGCATGGTAGGCAAAGTGTTAAATCAAACCGATTGCTGGGTGTGTTCACATGTGCCACAGGGACAGCATAATGTAGGGTTGGTGCCATTTCCGCTGAATATCACGGAAATTTTAGAATTGCAAAAAGGGAAAACATTGGATGGAAAATTCCTCTCATCCAAACCACCTCATTTCAAACTCTATCAATTCCAAGGAGATAGATCACTTTTGTGTTTGAACATAACCAACCCCAATAAACCCGGAGGTTGGGAAGTGACGGGGAATAATCAGACGATGACCTTCTCACAAAGAGCTTATAATGAGTCCATAAACTATGATCTGCTATGCTGAATTAAATCAAGTGGGAAATATTTTAGGTACCGGTATACATTGAATTCCACCAAAGAAATGATTGGTAAAGTACCAGATGGTTATTGTGCTAAAATAATACAACCAGAAACTTGCATATACCAGATGGAAGAGCCTGAGATAGGATTGTTTGCAAGAGAAATGTGTTTAATGATAATGATACATACAATTCCTTATGTTCTCCCTGATAATGTATATTTTATATGTGGAAGAAAAGCGTATAAATGGCTCTCCCCGAGTTCCGATGGTTTGTGTTACCTGGGAAGAGTAGTCCCAGAAGTTATGACCCTCACACATGTTGAAATGCTGAGTATACATAAAAACACACCGTCACCATATACACTCAATACGAACATAGAGGCAAGAGAAATATGATACCTGGTGATATGCATAAAGCCGCTCAGTTAATCAGTGAGACAACTGGCTTCCAAGTTTTAGTCGCCCTGGATCACACCAGAATTGCGAGGGGTACATTACATTTTAGATATATCCAAGAACTTGCTAAATTAATAGATAATATCACCGAGATGTACGATGACACATTCAGGTACACAGGGAGAGAATTGCAAGCGTACAAGAAAGAACTGGTGCAACACAGGCTAGTGTTGAATTATTTAACAGCTGTTACTAGAGGGTATTGCATAACATTGGCCACTCAATTTGGAGTAAAATGTTGCACCTATGTCACCAATGATACCAGCGACCCTAAGGAGGTGATAGACCGGAAGATGGATGAAATTCTGCAGCTAAAGTGGGAATTTCGCAAGAACCATAACGCTTCAGTGGCTGAAGTAGGGGAAAAGATAGAAGGATGGGTGTCATGGCTGAACCCAGTGAAATGGTTCTCGGGTCTAGGGGAATGGGTCCAGGAAGTGATCGCCAGCATAGGCAAATTCTTGATCCTTATACTGATTGTCATCATAGTAATTGGCATATGCGTCCGGTGTGTTCCTATTGTGTTGAAGTGTGGAAAATGTAAAAACAGAGTGAAACGAAGGAATGAAACTATGATGGTGGTTAGAAATGATAATATGTATACCGAGGTAGATACAGAACTGCATTACAACCCTGAGCTAGGAAGTACCATCATTTAAATGTGTAATATTTAGACATGCATAGAGGATATTATTGAAATGTTATTTATAGAACACCCAGAAAATATAAAGTCTCAAATTCCCCTTCAAGACTGCTGTTATAAGACTGGTGCATTCCCACACCTGTCACATGATCTCCCAAGATCCGCGGTGTGCGTATAATAGTAGTTTTATGTCCCCACCCAGAGACACATTATTGATGGATTAAGAACCACCTTGTGCCATCCCATAATAACACTAAATAATATATAAATGTAAGCCTAAATTAAATCCTAATAGCAGATTGTGATAGCATGTTGTTTGCTATCAAAGGGTGGACTGTCGAAGCTGAATAATTGGCTGAGACAAGTTCAGTTTAAAATTTAATCGCGACGACGCCATTTTGCAACTGGCCTCAAGACACCATCTTGTGAATGGCAGCAAGACTCCATTTTAGAAAAGAAAGCTTACACAAGCGCCATTTTGTCAAAAATACATAGTACACAATCCACAGTGCAAAATTGCTAAAAGTAGCAATTTTGCTACTCACAACGCAAAGTTGCTAAAAAGTAGCACGAACAGCTTTTTCACAATCTTCCCCAAACACCTACCGATGGTGTTTAGCAGACATAAAATAACTTTGCAACACATTAAAATCACCACAAACATATTTGAGCAGTAGCAAAGTAGTGGTGTTTTCCCCTGCATTCACATTAACACATACGCGATGTTGCAAAAAGTAGCAAATTAGTGGTGTTTTCCCTGCACTTCATGTTAAACATAGGACAATGCAAAATAGCTATTTAGACGCACAGCCAGCTTTTTAGTGATCTTTCCCAAACCCATACTGGCATGCTCACACACATACACAGAAGCCTTTCCAACTTAGTGCTGGTCGCTAAGTGCCCCACAGACCCTCAAACGCACAACACAATTTAATGTCATTTCTCTCCGCATACACATTTAAAAGCAATGGTCCTGCAGCACGAAAGGAATGATTATTATTTGGTTTAATCGCAATGTCAGCATATGAAGAAATGAATGTTTTCTGTAACTATGGTTTAGTAAATGGCAAATGGACCGTGATTGGTGCCGTACTGATCTACTCTTTTCCCACAGCGTTCCGGTGGCATCGGTGAGGAGATCAGAACATGCGGCTATGAAATATGAATGGTAGAGAGAATAACTTCTTGAAATGTTGTATGCCATAGTTTAGACTAGATTTATTATGCAGCGGGAAAGTGGACACAATCAGGCTGTTAGAGGCTGGTTTGAGTCTTTGCACTGACCTATGAATTGTACCGTAACGGAAGAAGCAAGAAGAGGAACCAATGAGAACCTGCCAACGTATTCTATTGTATTGCTTATCCCAGTACGGGTATATATGCGAGTGCTCTGAAACGAGATGCCAGTCTGCGGTGGTCCTGTTATGCTGTTTCGACGAAGGTTTCATTACTGATGCCGGTATCTGGTCCCAGAGCGCACGCGTATGTATTGACTGTACCTTATGACCTAATGTTTGTACAATTTAGTTTGCGCTCATTGTTAGATTATAGCATGGTAACATCTGTACTTTTACCTGAATAATAATCTTTAGCGCGTTGGACCGCTATTCCACTGTCTTAGAGTCTTATTAATGGTATATTTAAAACACAGCACTAATTAGCGACACCTTATGGTTTTAGGAGGTATAGGCAGGGGAATCTTAGAGGTTTATAGGCAGGAATGTTCTAAAGGTTCAGTTGCACGATTCAACAAGAGTCTCTGAGACAGACTTGGTCACCCGACCTAAGATCAGACAGGCTTTTTGCCCATCTATCATGGAACAGTTTTTGCTTCACCTGTTGTCCTTCCTTACTCAGTCTGACTAATGTTGAACTATGCGTTTTAAGCAGTTCATCATGTATTGGAAGATTTGCTCTAATTCTTCTTCCCATTAACATTTGTGCTGCAGAGAATCCATTCTGCAGAGGTGTACAGCGGTAGATTAAGAGACTTTTATAGAAATCTTCTTTACCTTCCTGTGCTTTTTTCATGAGACTCTTTACATTTTTACTGAACTTTCCACCAATCCATTTGACCATGGATAATGGGTACTTGACGTAGTATGGACAAATTCCCAATCATCAGCAAATTGTTTAAATTCAGCACTGGAAAACTGAGGACCATTGTCAGTGAACACCTCCATAGGAACACCATGCTTTGCAAAGATTGCCTTCATGCAATTGATTACAGCTTTACTAGTAGTTGTATGTAGTGTCTTCACCTCAGGATATTTGGAATAATAATCAATCAGTCATGACAATGTACGTCTTCCCATTACAATCAAACAAATCTGCGCCTACCTTCTGGTATGGTCTCTCTGGCACTGCACGAGTACTCAGCGGTTCGACTTGTTGCTTTGTTCTATACATAAGACATAACGCACATGTAGCTGTTGTCTGTGCAATGTCTTGGTTCATTCTTGGCCAATAAATCACTTCACGTGCCCTCTGCTTACATTTTTCTTCTCCTAAGTGGCCTTCATGTATCTTGCACAGCATAGTTTTTCTTAGTCATGCAGGTATGACAAACCTATTGCCTTTGTAAATGATGTCATTGACAACAGTAAGGTCACTGCGGTACATCCAATAATCATGAATAGACAGTGGAGAAGCATTTTTTTCTGATGGTCATCCTATCAGAATGATGTCTTTTAACACTTTCATTGTGTCACCTGTCTCTGTTTCTTTCCTTTTCAACCTGTTCTTGTCTTGCAAGAGACACTGGGAGAGAAGCTTCAATCAAATCCACATATGCTTCTATCTCTTTGTCCATCAGACTTCCGGAACCTTCACTTTTGTCCACAGCACGAGAAGGTATGTCAGCAATGTACATGTATTTACCGGGACAGTACAGCAATTGTACATCATATTTCTGTAGTCTTATAAGCATTCATTGAATTCTCATGGGACAGTCATGTAACAATTTAGTCATGATAGCTACCAATGGCTTGTTTTCAATTTCTACTGTAAACGCTTGACCATACACAAATTGATGAAATCTCTCACATGCATAAGTGATTGCTAGAAGTTCTTTTTCTATCTGAGCATACCTTGTTTCAGCACTTGTCAATGCTCTAGATGCATAGATTACGGGTTGCCATGTATCTTCATGTTCTTGCAACAATACAGATCCTTGGCTAAATTGAGAAGCATCTGCTGAAATTCTTATTCTTTTTGCAGGATCAAAGAATCTTAACACCGGTTGCTCTGTAATGGTCTGTTTCAATTTTTGACAACTTTCTTCTTGTTCATGTGGCCACATCCACTCATTTTCTTTGTCCAATATCTAAGAGTAGCTGATTGTTCTGAAAGTTGAGAAATAAATTTTTCTAAGTAAGTAATCATTCCTTGGAATCTTCTGATGTCATCTTTGTTGTTAGGACATTCCATATTCACTATGGCTGATATTTTTCTTGGGTCAGGCTTCACAAGTGTTTTCACCCCAAATTCACATTTGTCTTTGTTTAGCTTTAGATTCACTTTTCTGGCAAGTTCTGTCACTTGTCTCAATCTAAAATCATGTTTTTCCTTTGTAGAACCCCAGATAATAATGTCATCCATTATTGTTTCAACACCTGGAATATGTTCAAAAATCATGTGTATTCTTTAGTGGTATACTTCTGGAGCAGACAGTGGGCCTAATTCAGACCCGCTTGTAAGCGCATAGCGCTCGCAAGCGGGTCTATGGTGTGACAGTGCACATGCATGGCATGTGCACTGTGCATGCACGAGCCCCAGAGTGAGTGTTAAAAGCACTCACTCCGGTGCTCACATCCAAAAGGGGCGGGTGTTGATGTTGCCCCATTTGGAAGGCAGGGAGGGGGGTTGGATGGGCAAATGGAGGCATTCCTGCAGGAATGCCTACCATTTGTAGGTAGCCCTACTGACATCACTTGTGATGTCGGTAGGTGGACTTCCTGCTCTATTAGAGCAGGAAGTCCACTTGGGCTTGTGGCAACAAGACCCTACTACAAGGGTCTCATCGCAAACCAAATGGTCGCGATGGTCTTGACCATCGTGATCATCACCTGGCCGCTCGCATAAGCTGAGGGTGGTAACCCACAGCTATGCGACCGGCCAGGAGGCTGCAACTAAAAAAACAAGCACCCGTCCTGATTCAGAGCGAGCGCTCGCTTTTTGCGAGCGCTTCTGAATCAGGGACAGTATCCCACATGGTAGTCAAAGAAATCTGTATTGACCTTCTGGTGTATTAAATATATACAGCTTTGAGCTGGTTTCATCTAGCTTCATTTGCCAGAATCCTAAAGATGCATCCAATTTACTGAACCATTTTGCTCCCACAAATTGCGACATGATTTCATCTCTGGTTTGTAGTTTTTCTCTCAGTGCAAATGGCACTTTTCTACAGGGGTGTATCACTGGAGGAACTTGCGTGTTTATATTTATCTTATTCTCACCAGGCAGACAACCTAAGCCTTCAAATATGTCACTGTATTCTGTAAACACTGATTTTCACTTATCTCCTTCTTGTGATGTCACCATAAAAACTCTCTTTATCAAGTTAAGTTTCTCACAGGAACTTAGGGTCTGATTCAGAGCCGGACGCTCTAACAGAGCGCTCGCTCTGAATCAGGGCCGGCCTCTGGTTTTTCAGAATGGCCTCCTGGCTTCTCGCATAGCTGTGGGTGACCACCCACAGCTATAGCGAGCGGCCATGATGATGGTCGCGATGATCAAGACCATCGCGACCATCGGGCTTGCGATGAGACCCTTGTGGTAGGGTCTCGTTGCCGCAAGCCCAAGAGTGCTTTCGGCACTACCAGAGCCGAAAGCACTCCCACTGACATCACTTGTGATGTCAGTGGGGCCGGCCCCAGATGGTAGGTGTTCCCATGGGAATGCCTCCATCTGGGTAGCCATGCCCCCAGCTCACCTACCAAAGGGGGCGTGCTATCACTCAACATTGACAGCACGCCCCCTTTGGTACAAGACCCGGAGCAACGGTTTGCCTGTCGCTATCCGGGTCTTGTGCATGCACACGATGGAGCCGGCTCCGTTGTGCGCATGCGCTCTGGGCCATCATCGACCCACTTGAGAGCACATAACGCTCACGAGCGGGTCTGAATCAGGCCTTTAGTCCTAAGATTGGTTGCACATCTCTATCGACAATCAGTAGAGAGGTTTTAAACTTTTGACCTCTGTATTTCAGTGTCACTAGGCATGTACCTTTTACAGGAATTTTCTCACCAATATAGCCTGCAACTTGCACATTGGCTGTATGAATTTTAGGTTTTACTCTAAAAGTCTTATAGTCTTGAAAAGATATTAGATTAACCTGTGTGCCTGTATCAAGCTTAAAGGGAATGACTATCTTGTTCACTGTTAAAGGAACAATCTAGGGATGTGCAGGCTCGGATAGATTTGAATTTTCCCGCCAAGTTCAGATTTTTGCCGCCAAAAATCAGGTCTCAGAAAGAGGCAAAACGTCATCTTTCATGGACAACCAACATCTACCATGGACTTTTGTCTGATTTTTGGCGGGTAAATCCGAACTTGGCAGGAAAATTCGAACCTATCCAAGCCTGCACATCCCTAGAACAATCCATTCCTTCTTATCTGCACTGCAAAGTTCAATGGAATCCACAAAAAAACTCTTCAGTCTCAGCTTGTATTATCAGTGTGCACTGTGTTTGCTTCACTTTTGGTTTTACAGCATTTGGTAAACAGATTCATTCTACCACATTTCATGCAGGTTTTACCATAAGCTGCGCACATTTTAGGATTGTGAATATTTCCACATCTATTACACATTTCTCTGTTAGTCTGTGACTTATAATGCTTAATTTTAGAGAATGATGTTCTGTTTGGCTCTGTTTTCTTCACAACATGTACACTAGTGGAATTAATTCTGGACACTTTTTAGGAAATTTCGAAAATTTGCATTTAGTCATTATTTTTACATTATAATCACTTCTAATTTATATTCAGATTGAAGTATATGTGAGTATAATCATTACTATTTATTTTTAAGTTGTCATTTGTCAAATTTTCAGTGAAAAATTCAGTAAAACCAGTTTTACAGGTATACTTGTATTACGGAAAAAATATGCTATTTCAGCAATACACAAAATTAATATTTCATTGGATATCTTCTCTTTTTAAGAACAGCTTTGATTTGATGAGGCATCGAGTGAACCAGACGTCCCAGATCTTCAGGTGAAATCACGTGGTACCATGCCTGGATAATGGCTTCAATCAGCTCTCTCTTGTTACTTGGATTTTTTCTTGATACCATCACTTTAAGCCTTGACCAAAGATTTTCTATCAGATTAAAATCCAGACTGTTTCCTGGCCAAGGCAAGACAGTGATTTGGTGATCACCAAACCACTTCATTGAACTGTTGGCGGTGTGGCATGGCACGCCATCCTGCTGAAAGACAGACTTCCGTGGGTCACCTTCGAACAAATCCTCGATTGTGGGCAACAGTTTTGCCTCCAGCACTGCTTCTTGATACTTTTTGGCTTTGATATTGCCATCAACAACAGATAAATGTCCCACACAATGGCTGGCCATGCTGCCCCACACCATCACACTTACTGGGTGCTTCATAGTTGCTGTGGTGCACTCATGCAAAAGATCTTCCCCAGGCCAACACCGAACAAATTTCACTCTATCACTCCCAAAGATGCTGATTTTGGTCTCGTTGCTCCAAATAATCTAGTCCCAGTCTTCTTATGTCCACTCCTTGTGTGCCAGAGCCCAATCTATATGTTCCTGCCTCTGTTTCTAGATACGGCTTTTTTCTTGGGATCCTAGCTCGCAAAATCCATTGTCACAATGTTTGTTTCATATGGTTCAGTCACAAACTTGGACACCAGATGTTTTCATTATGTTGTTGATAGCTTTTGTAGACCTTCGATAGTCCTGCTGGGCCAGGCTACAGATTCTGCGCTCATCTTGTTTTGTAAGCTTTCTCCCAGTTCTTGTGGCTGATTTTGTCGATCCACTGCTCACAACCCTTATGCAGAGTTTCCTTACACTTGGCTTTTTTGTTGCCTCACTGCCCAACCTCTTCGCACTTTCTTTGTAGGTATACCCTTCCTCACAAGCGTCATGGCTTTGCCTCTCTTCCCAGGTGACCAGTAAACACATTTCGAGGTATTCAGAGCCATTTTACTCATTATTCACACTTTGACCAGAGCTGCAACTAGCTTTGAGGATTGATTGTAAAGGCTGCCACAGTCTGGATGAATTGAGACATGAGCCTGCATGGATGCTGTTTGGGACCTGCTAACAGATCCTGTCAGCATGCTGCCTGCTGTGACTGGTGACAGCCTGCATCTTCACCACTGACAGTGGCTGGTAAGTGTATTTCAAAATCTTCTCTCCTCTCTTTTCTTTCTCCCACTATCTCTCCATCCCCTTCTCTCCATTTCCTCTCTCTCTCTCTCTCTGTTACAGTATTGATTTGGTATAGCAGAATATGAATTTTCTGCATAAATATCAAATATATTTTTTTATTATGTGTCCAGAATTAATTCCACTACTGTACAGCATCATCAGTTACCTTGTGTAGGGTTTTAGCTTGAAACTTTGTCATTTCTGCACACATATTCACTGCCTTATCTAGTGTTAAGTCTTGCTCTATCAGCAATCTCTCTCTGAGTCCATGATCAGGTATTCCACATACAATACGATCTCTTATCAGTGAATCCTTTAAATCACCAAACACAGTTTTTGCTAAGTGATTGCAGTTCTGTAATATACTGATCAAATCCATCTCCATTCTTCTGATCACAAGTAAAAAACTTATATCTTTCATATGTCACATTTTTTCTTGGTACAAAGTAGTCTTCAAACTTTTGCATTAGAGTTTAAAACCATATTCTGCCCTTCAGAAAACTGTAAACTATTATAAATTTCCAGCATGTCCTCTCCTGTCACATGGAGGAAAAAGGATGCCTTGGTTTTATCTACCTCATTATCTGCTCCACATGCAGTAAGGTAAATATTACACCTTTGTTTAAATATTTTAAAGTTTTCAGACAAGTTACCAGACATTTGCATGCCTGTTGGAGGAAACATCTTATCCATAAGCTATCGACATACTGTACACCAGACTACACCCACTTCTCAGCATTCCCCATGGTCCTAGGGACCGTCACTGAAGATTCAGGCTTTCACATACAAGTTATGGAGTGTCTATAAACATTAGGCATATATAATGCAATAATATTGCAGACAGTTACTGCGTCTTTTGACACAGATTTACTGGCCTCGGCAGTGGAGATTAGGCTGCCATTATGAGTAGCCTTAGGTTCACTCAGATTGCCAGATAAGAATTTAATTAATTATATCAGCAAGTAGTATCCTTTTCTAACCCTCCACCTGCCACTGTGCATCTGAGAACCTGCAAACGAGCGCCTTCAGATGAGATGGCACATGCACTGATTCCGGCGGCTATAGTCAACAGAGGAACCCGTGAGACGGCATCCATAGACTTGGACACAACACAGGGCAGTGTTCAGAGCAAAACGCCATACCTTTATGCTCACTGTACACACTGGGCGCAGCCACATAAACAACTTATGCTGTTGTTTGGTATACTTATTCAAGTATGCCACTTTGCACAATTAACTATACTGCTTTGGGACTCCAAGTATGCAACTGAAGCTGCTTTATTCTCAACCTAGCAGAGACTTTTTGCAAATCATTAAAGGAAACTTGCAACCATTTCCATTTTTAGACAGATTATGAAAACTTGCTGATACATTGTTTCAGTTTTTAATGTATTGATTCATGGCGTGAAAATTTTGTATTAGCATGAATTATTGTTACATCAAGTATTTTTAACAGTATATTACTTTTGTCTTGAAGATTGTTTGCATTGCTGCTATTTCTCTTGATCAAAATAAATGACCATCATTTTTATGTCTTTTTGGCACACTTGCAATTTATTGATTGATTAGATGTGCCTACTGTACTGTACAGTGCTGTTATGTTTTTAAAACAAAATTTTTAATTCAGAGACTTACAGAATTCTGATTTTCATGTACAGTACATTTCCAATGTTTTAAGATCTCTGAATGTGAAGACACAGAAGTTGTACTGCACATGTGCAGATCTCATCCTGTGACATCACTCGCAGTGCCCTGGATGCCATAGCTAGATTTTCAAATAATTAATATCTGTACCCTCTGTCAAATGGTAATTAATGTCTGTGCCCTCTTTCTAGTAATACTTAGATATCCACAACCTTTGACATGATAAAATCCTTTTATTATTTATAATACATATTTGCACATATTTTTCAATAATAAAAACTATTTGACCCTTTTTAATAGTAGGTGTTGTTTTAATAGTGAAGCAAGACTTTTTAATAACTTTTTTATAATTACTATAATATCAACAATAAATCACTCAGAAAATATAACCAATAAATAAAATTATTTTCCTTTCTAAAACCACAGGCAACATGATATTCTTATAATTAACTTATAATGAAGATTGCATGTCTGTATAGTTTTATTTATGATACTTTGTATTGTGATTAACATTGATTATAATCACCATCTTATATTATAGTAAAAGTGTATCACAAAAGGTAGTGGTACATAATAACACTAACTATGTATTAACAGTCACTTTTTTTCTTGTTTTGGTCATACTATTTCTGTTTATGTAATTTGTAAGGTGTTGCAGACCCTTTATGGGGACATATAAATAAAATAAATATTAGAAATATGAATAATAATAACAACACAAATTATTACTGTATGTGTTATGCATGTGTGTGTCTTAATATATGAATAGAATTACTACCCAACAATTTCTGGAAGGAATCTAGAGGCAGAAGCTGTTGGCATTATGGCAGCAGGAAAGAGTACCCAGAATTGCAGGACAGGGGTGGATAGGGCTGCCGGGATGCTGGGCCAGTTCATGCTGGGCTGGTACCTACAGTGGCCAATGACCACCCTTCACCCACCTATACCCACTGCTGCGATCGGCGCTCAGCACTGACCGGGCAGCTCTACAGCTTCTGTGCATGTGCAGAAGCTTACTGATGGTAAAAAAATGGCTGATGAGGGAGCTGCTGCACATGTCTAGCCAAAGCAGCACCTCCCACAAGCCTTTGTGGAGACTATCAGTCACCACTGATGGCTCAACCTCCAGCCCCTCTGCAGCCCACCTCCAGGCCAATTTCCATGCATGCTACAACAACAAGCAGTCTGCATGGTGACGCTGGCCACAGACAAGCTGCTGGAGAGTGGCCTGCAAATTTTGACTGCTGGACACTGAGCGAACTGCAAAGGAAGAGTAAAGGAGCAGCAAGTAAGTGTTGGTGGAACTGGGGGTGTTGGAGCTGATGACACAGGGCTGGGGTAACACAGGGGCTGGGGAATGATGCTGAGAGACACAGGGCAGGAGAATAAGGCTGATAGACACTGAGGCTGATACACTCAGGGGCTGGGGAAAGAGGCTGAGAGACACACTGGGGTTGGGGAATGGGGGTGAGAGTCAGACTGGGGCAGGGTAATGAGGCTGAAAGACACTCTGGGGCTGGGGAAAGGTGCTGGGAGACACAATGGGCCTGGGGACCTGGGGATGGAGAGATATAGGAGGACCTGGGGAGATGAAGGGGTGTCTTGAAAGACCTAGGGGGCCTGGAGCGACACAGTTGGCCTGAAGTGACATATGGAGACCTGGGAATGGAAAGACACAAGGGGTCCTGGAGAGACATAAGAATCCTGGAAAAATGCAGTTGACCTGGAAGAGACAGGGGGGACTTGAGGAGATGCTGGTGGGCCTGGAGATGAAGAAACACAGGGTAGCTTGGAGATACACAAGCAAGCTTGGAGATGAAGAGATGCAGGAAAGTCTGGAGAAAGACAGGGGGTCTGGGGATGGAGAGACAAAGGGGGTGTGTAGTAACAGCGGGGGGCCTGGAGAGACACAAAAATTGTTTGATCAGGGAAATTTACATTTTGCCCTGCACAGAAATTTCTGTTACTATATAATATAGTATAATAGTATAATATACTATATAGTTAAACCTCATTTATGATGATGGCATTGATTATATTTTTACATAAACAGGCATCTTCCAGAAAATGTGATCTACTATATGAACAGTGAATACTGGCTGAAGACGCTGCCCAGTGAATCTTAAATTTTTTAGAGGTTCCCCATTGCAGAGAAACCACCATATAGGCAAGAAAAGACTTTCAAAGTTCCTGGCCTGTACCTAGTGCAGAAGGATGGGGGGCCCCCAAAAAAATGTACCATCCACCAAGAGTTCTGTTGCCAGCCCTGCTCCCCTCAGTGGCTTACATCAGCCTCTCCATGCCCTAAGAGGAGGGAGAATCCTGCCCCCTCAACAGACCCACCCTTTTAACAGACTCCATTAGGACTGCTTCCAGAAATTTCCCAGACCGGTTTTCCATCCCAATCCGCTTCTGGAGCAGGATATATATAACAAAGAAATTGAGCATCTTAAGATGCCAGTTTTTCTGTATTTGTACTACTTGTGTACTGAACAAGGGATTCACTTGTATGGTGGGTGCTAGCAGGAAATTAACTTATAGTCAGAATGCCCTGGGTTTGATACATGTGTTCACAAGATAATGGAAGACAAGGGTTAAGCAAACTCATGGTCCAGGTCCAGTTCCAAATATCTTGTACTTTAAGATGCTCTATTCGAAGGGATAGGAAGGAGCTTACTCAAGTTCTGGTCTGGTGGCCTGGTACACATGTTAAACAAATATCGAGGAACAAGCAAAGTCAATTATAAGAACCTGGTTCAGTATATAGTAGCAAACAGAAAATGGAGTATACACAGAGTCAGTGCACAGTTGTGTGGTGTCCATTGACAAGGCAAGTTTAACTGACAATTACAGTACCTAACACTGACTACTAGGTATGATCCTGCTTTATAGCATTAGGGACTTTTACTTTTGGGTTACAAAAATGAATGGCAATCCAAATATCTGCGGTGTGGAGATTCCAAAGCCGTAGATTCGGAATACATTTGATTGACCGGCGGTCAGGATGCCAGTGGTCAGAAGACAGACTGCTGCATCCCAATGTTCAGGATCCCAACATAGGCCAGTATGTAGCCTAACCCTCCCCCATCCACTCCTAACCCTCCCCCAGTGGTGGCTAACCCTAACCTACCCCCATTGGTGCCAAAATCTAACCCTCCCTTCCTGCACCCTAAACCTAATTCTCCCCCGGTGGTGCCTAACCCTAACCCCCCTCCCCGCAGCCTAACCCAAACACTCCCCAGTCAGTGCCTAACCCACTCCAGAAGGTCCCTAAACCTAACACCCCCATCCCTGGCCTAGCCCTAACCTGCATACTTACCATCAGAATGCCAGTGGTTGGGATGCCAACATTGATATCTCTTTGGGAAGGCAGCATCGGCATTCTGACGGGTGTTGGGATCCCGGCATTGGTATATTGATGTCCAGCATTCCATCCACTGGCATCCTTACTGCATACTCGTAGACTCATGTCGGGCCAAACTCCTGTCAGTCTGCATCCAAGTTTCTCGAAGGCAAGTGAGGCATTGTATAGACAGTTTTTCATAATGATAACAAGAAAGGACTGCTGGGACATCTCCATTTGAGTTGCACATCTTGACATTGTGCATGCATGTATGTACGTAGACATGTATTTATCCCACACACTATTATGAAGAAGATGTTTTGTATTTGTATTCCTTCTGTGACAGGTGTGTAGTATGTGTACTGAGCAGAATGGGGTCGAGTGGGTCAGTGGGATTGTGGGTGGGCCCCCTCACTGTCCGGGCCTGGGACTCCAGTCCCAGTAGTCCCCCCTAATGGTGGCCCTGGCTCTACTATATCTCCAAATTAAAGTAGATAACAAGTTTGAATTATTCTAATGTAATAGTTTTCCAGCTGCCATGAAGTGAGTCTCTGCTCCAGGACATTAAATAGTGAAATGTAGGTGTAGATCACATATAAAAATACATATTAACTAAAATGGATGTAAATAAATGATTAATATATTGCGGGATATAAAAATTGTACATAGCAATATTAGAGGCATATGTATCAAAGCTTGATATAAGATAAAAATGTGATATATATATATATATATATATATATATCACCAACCAATCACCTTCTAACATACATTTTGCAGGCTGTATTTAAGAAATGATAGTTTGGAGCCGATTGGTTGGTGATATATATTTCACAATTTTATCTCACATCAAGCTTTGATACATATGCCCCTTAGTCTGTAAAAAATGATGATTGAAGAGCTCAACAATATAAAAGGAAAAATAATCATATATGTTTCCATTTAAATACTTATTATTCAGTCCACCAGTCAATAAAGGAGCCCTGTGACTCTTCTGGATGTTAATGGATTGGGGCTGGTAGTACACCTCAAACTCTAGCATATGAATGGAAAGCATATTACCAGGTTTGACAAGGGGGAGTTCCACTCACCAAGGTGATCCTTTACACTGTTGTATAGGTCTCCTGGCTTGCTTGTGAATTGCTGTGTCCCATACTGAAGCTGGAGAGCAGTGGTAAGCATATTAAGTAGTTGATGATAGAATAGGTGCAATCCTCATAGCATGCAAAAGAAAGTAAAAGGCACCTAACATGTTTCTCTATGGCTCCACCTACAGCTTCTTCAAAGGTATGCTACCAAGTCAGCCTTATTTACACCCACATTGCTGACAAAATGTGAATATATGATTGTATGCAGAGTTGTACGACTGCACAGGTCCTAGCCACACTTCCTTAAATAGCTATCATCATTATCAATGTGCAATTGTACCAGCAGTATCACTGCTCCAATAGAACCATATGAATTCAGGCATTTGTCTGCATAAGCACAACTCAGCAAAGTCCGCAATTCCATCTACATGTTGACACGCCCTCGCTAAACTTCACCTAGCTGCATATGACTGTGAATCACCTGTAGACGCAGGCACTCAGCTACAGAGTGGGAAAAATCACAGGATCCAACTGCAAATACATTTCCGCACAAGTCTGCTTCAGCCCCATAAATTATACCATGACCAATTATGGACTATAGTAGCAGCTTAAATGTAGACAAATCATTTAGTTCACATTTTCAAACAACATTTTGTTTACTTTAATATTTATAGGCTGACTTATATTTTAGGACTTTTCTCACTGTATTATCATTTTTGAACCATAACATTTGTAAATTAGATAACCATTGTACTATTACACAAAAATTTCCTATTGACCTTTTAAACTTAGAATGTGTTAGGTTATTTTAATTAGCATGTGTAAACGATTCACAATTTTCAGATATGACAATAATACTTTAGCAATTTAGCAACTTGTTTTACTTAACTAGCTGCCTATGTTCTCATCAGTAATGTAGAATACAATTGTATTATACTAACTTTTTTTAGAGTACAAGAAGATTTACATTTAGAGCTAAATGTTTCAGTGATTGCTCTGTTGGATTTCATTATACCAGTGCAGTTAATCAAAGCTAGTCTGGATGCAGCTATAACTCACTATATGTTTTTTTTTCAACACAGACATTTATACTAAATGAATATAAATATCATGCAACTAAATATGTTTCTAAAAAATTATGCACAATAAGTGTTCTATGTGTTTCCCTAAGGGTGTAACTACATTAAAGAAACATAATTCACATTGGGCCCAGCCAGCCCAGTACGAGGTGGGTGGTAGACCCAGATAAAAAGTGTCTTGAATTAGGTTAGGTATTAATCATTAAGTATTTTTGTGTTCTGAAACTCAGTGTATATATATTTTAAGGCAGGGGTTCCCAACCACGGTCCTCAAGGCACACTAACAGTCCAGGTTTTAGGGATAGCCATACTTGAGCACAAGTGACTTATTTAGTACCTCAGTTTATTGATTTAACCATCTGTGCACAATCATGGATATCACTAAAACCAGGACTGCTAGTGTGCCTTGAGGACCGATGTTGGGAATCACTGTTTTAAGGTGTGATTAAGCTGGACTTTGGGCCTGATTCACTACGGATTGCTATTGCGATCGCAGCTGCAATTACACGCAGACCCGCTTTGAAAATATGCTAATGACTGCTTTTGCAATGCCGTCACACAGTCAGCATAGAGACTCCATCTACCTCTATCTCACATCCGTTATACCTTGCAGTCATGCATTTACATCGGGAACATTGAGTAACATTGGCCCCTCATGCACAATTACAACAAGTCAGACCTTACTCAGAAATTGCTAACCGCTTCTCAAGCTGCATATGCCATAGCAGTGGCAAATTTATGCACGCCCATGCAATGGCATTCAAACAGAGAGACACACTTTCATTTCTCTAACCACTCCCTCGTTACCACCCCCAAACGCTCACAGTCTGTCACTCACTCTGCAATGGATACCTATATGCGTATGTGATCACAGTGCAATCGCAATGCTAACTCTTGTACATGCAATGCGGTGCATACACATGCACACTACATACCATCGGCTGATCTGTGTATGCTGTTTGCAGTTGCGATCCGTAATGAATCAGGCCCTATATCTGTTAGTACAAAGTGGGACTGGGGAGAAGCACTAATCAATGAATTTACTGTGGGGCAGTGATGCTCAATTTAAATTCAAGTTATTAGTATCTATAAGCACAAATAATAAAATGAATACATTAATCAAATAAACCCATTTATTATCATGACCAAAGTATTATGACCAATCCCTGTTACAAATTTATTTAAGATTTAATGTAAACTATGTAACATAAAAAAGCAACAGTATAGTAAAATTATATTATTTATTGATGTACTTTCCTTAAAAACTTCAAAGATGGCCCCAGAGGAGTAAAGTGCCAGATGAGATGCAGGAGCCAGGAGAGGTTAAGGTGCCCATCCACTAGGCGATTAAATTGAGCTATTGAACGATAATGATACCATTATCATTTGATCATTCAATAATCGATCGATAATCATTTGAAAATCGTTTGCAGATTGTTTAAAAGATTTCTAAAACGACCAGCGATGCAAGCTCCCGCTGGTTGTTTAGACATTTATTATCGGTCAAACATGCTGGACAACCTGATGATAATGTCAGGTTCAGCATGTTTGCAGTTGATTGATGTGCCTACACGGAACAACTGCTCGTTCCGTGAAAGCACATCACAGACTGACAAATGACTGCACGATTACAATGTCATAATCGTGCAGTAGTTTTGAGGTCTGTTAGTGGATGGGTAGCTTTAGAGAGGAGGCCCTAAGGGAGAGGAGGAAATAGAGTCCTTACAAATTGCTGCCACATTTGTGCTATATGTGGACGAAGGTAAATAAATGTAGCATCATATCATATTTGAAAACTTTGAACAAATATGTAGGAATAACTTGGTAAGCATTAAACTTGTTAATATTGGCTAATACAATTGATTGTGCAAGTGTAACTTCAGAGTGTATGTACAGTAGGTGTTTGCATTAACTGAAGTTTATAAAAAAAATTGCCATTTAACCTGTAACCCTGAACCACCCACAAAATAAACACAAATGTTTTTTTTAAATGATTTCATAAACAAGATTGGGTGAAGTAATAATTTAATATTATTATTATTATTATTATTATATAGCAGTGTCATCCCATTAGGACTCAAAATGCTTTACATTAGCATTGAAAAAATAACCCACAAGATATAAAATAAACTTAAGTGTTACTAGACTACAGAAAAGAGAACTAAATATTTAGGTTGTGTTTTCTTTCTTTTCTTTGTTTTTTTAAAAATGGGCATTAATAGAATGCTTGATTAAACAGGTAAATCATGAGCCTATTTTTGAAGGTTTCTAGAGTTGAGGCCTCTCAGATCTCATACTGTGTGAGGAGTTGACCAGTTCCAGAGACTCAAAACCATAAAGATAAAAGCTCAACCTGAAATGTATAATGTAGGTATTGCTAACACTCCTTCATTTGCATGTCAACGTCAGTGAGTGGTGTAAGGAATCAGAAGCTGCTTCAGGTATATTTAACCCTGGTTATATTAGGGGTTAGAAAGTCAGAGCAGCTGGGTTGCTGCATTTTGTATCAACTGCAAGCAGTTCAATTAATTTGTTTGGAGACCTAGGTAGAGAGCATTGTCATATTCCAATTGTGATGAGACTAATGCATATATAAGTGTAGGCAGAACTTCTGAGGTAAATAAGTGGCTATGTTCCTCAAATGAAAGAATGAGGATTTGACCATGGCTGACATCTGATGTTAATTTATCAATTTACAATCCAGGACAACACCAAGATCTGCACATGTTCAGTGTTTTGCAAATCTGAACCCCCAAGAGTATTCAGTTGGTTTGTAAGCTGTATTATTGTCCTTTGATGTTGAGTTCCTGTCATAAGAACCTCTGTTTTATAAGAATTAAGTCACAGCCAAGGGAACTTATCATGGAGCTCAGCTAGACAGCCATTTAACATTAATATCGGGTTCTCAGTGCCTGACAGAAATAAAGGACCAACCAATCAGCTCGTAACTGTCATTTTACAGAATGTGTTTGAAAAGTGACAGTTAGGAGCTGATTGGTTTGTACTTTATATCTCTCTATCTTATCTCTCTTCAAGGCTTAGTACTTGTACCCATTATCTTTAAGTGAGTTCCGGCATCTTTTTCAAAGAAAAAAGCACTGGTAGTAAACTTATGAATTATTATTTAATGTTTATTTAGTGAAAGTATATAATTATTGTAACATTATCTACATACATTTGTATGGTTTTATTTAAATGAAGTGACTGTATTCTTAGTAAACATTGTGTATAATGTGAGGTCAAGTGATGCAGTTAGAGTACAGTATACTGCCTAATAAGGTGAATATGCAAACATTTTTATTGATTGCAATGTGGCAGATAGAGATGTGCACATTTGGATTGCTGAAATCTGAAACAATCAAACTTGAGGTTACCGAGTGGATCTGGGTACCGGCTCAGGTCTAGCAGCCAAGTTTGGATCTCAGAACGAGGCAAAATATAATTTTCCCGCAAATGTTGGATCTCATGTGTTTTGGATTGGATATAAGAGTCCTTCCACCATGATCAGGTGCCATTTCACTTAGGAGAGTGTACGGAGAGAGTGTTGGCTTTAGGCGCTCATAGAAAAATGCCATTAGGATGCTATAGTGGGTACAAAGGGTGACTGCAGGTATCTAGGCAGCAACTGCAATCCAGTGCTTGGCAAGTTGCAAACAGGCTACTTTATGGTGCTGCAAATAGGCTCTTGTGTATCATTGTTTATTAAAAATTAACTTCCACTTGTGTTTCACAAGGATATCTATCTAGTGTATATATACACTGCATATATTCCAAAAAAAATGGTATTAGAATTGTACTTAGGCAGCCCTGGTTGTATGCCCAAGGAAGTATATGCTCCCTTCCATATCAACCAAAGGAAAAAAACATAAAATGTAACTTATCTTTTTGTGGTTCAATGTTGTTCTCCCTTGTGATTGGATATTTTTTTTAAATGTCTCCACACAATGACCATGTAAAGAAAATATAAATACAGTCTAGTGCAATCAGTTCCCATAGTGGTATACATTTCAATCATTAAAGTATATTCCCTAATGGGATCAATACAAAAGTCCTCCCAACATACTTTCAAAATTGTTTAGTGCAAAATATTTAGAGGGTTAACAATTCCCATGGAATATTGCCCTTAAAAGTAATGTGTTCATAGGAGACTTTAGGACATAAAATTATAAATCATTTAATTCTTATTTTTCTCCAAGTAATAGAAACATATAAAAGAATGAAAAAGTCTTATAAATATTCCTTTTAATATATAAAAAATAGTTTAAATCCTTATGTGAGAAAACAGGCTATGGGCCTGATTCAGGTTGGATCGCAATTGCGATCGCGGCTGTGATTACGCACGCAGTCTCACTGTGAATGTATGCTAATCCATTGTGATTGCTATGTTGCAATGCCATCGCAGCACAACATAAGGACACCAACCTTACCTTACACACATCCGTAATACTTTGCAAGACTGCGAAAACATTGGTAAAATCAAGTACAATCAGAGGCTCATGCACACTTACACAAGGTCAGACCTTAATCAGAAATTGCTAACCTTCCAATATGCAGTGAGAGCTCAAGCTGTATGTGCCATTGCAGTGGATAATTTATGTGCCCCTGCAATGGCATTCAAATGAACTGGCACATCTGCATTTTGCCCATCACCTCCCACAAATGGTACTTCTTGTCAATCACTTTGCGATGGGTCTGCATACTCACTGCTATAGGAGTCCCGAATGCAATGACTGGTTCATGCACATGCACTGCGATGCATGCGCAGAGCACAACAATCATCTGGCAGCATGCATAATGGCAGTTGCGATCCAACCTTAATCAGGCCCTATGTTCCAAAGCAGCAGGTAATTCATATGTATTACACCAAGATGGACTCCTACCAGAATTAGGAGATTTAGGACCTGTAATCACTAAAGTAATGTTTTCTATGGTGGGTTAACCTTAGCTTTGAAACTGGATCCACTCTTCTCTATCCTGGCAAGTCATTCCTGTACCCTTCTGCCACCAACATGTTTCAACCCAATAGTCTACCTTGACAAAGATCATTGAGTCGATATGCCTTTGTACTGACTATCCACTTATTTACAGATATGCTGACAAGTGGTACTGGTGAAACTAAAAATTACATGACTGTGACAGCCCACTGGGCAGGTGTACGCTTTCAGCAGCAACAGTATCTAACACACAATGCCAGCTCATTCACATGCAGGTTACTCTCTGTATTAGTGGCTTCACTAAGAGGCATACCAATGTCAATCTGCTGGAAAAACACAGGGATGTAATAGCAAAATGATTTACCCCACTAAGACTTTGCTGAGTATCTGTCATTTCCAATAATGAAAGTAGCATTGTACGAGCAGTACTACTGGGTGATTTTGAACATGTACGATCTTTTGCACATACAATATATTTGGTGGTTCAGAATCTCTTAAAAGGTGATGGATGCATGCTGGACATGCTGACTATAGCCTGAAAAATTTCTGTAAATTTTTGGAATTTAGCAACTCCATGCAGAAGATTGCAGTGGCTGCAACAACAGTATAACCTGACATGCCACCAAATGATACAAAAGAGAATGTAACCAGATGGAATTCCACCCTTTATATGCTTCAGTGACTGGAGAAACATCAATAAGCTATCCAAAAGTACATTATAAACCATGAGATAGGGAGAGAGTGGCATGTTAACTTAAGCAACACATTGGAAAATACTTTTATGCAAGCTACTGAAACCATTTGAAATTGTAACTAATGGGTGAGTTCAGACTATAGCAGCCTTAGTCAGGTCATACCATTAATTAAACTACTGGGAAAACAGCTAGAGAAAGTGAAAGAGGAGATGAAACAAAATTATTCTTCTAAGTTTTTGAACTTGTAGATCAAGTTCTTTATTTACTTTGGCAGGATTCTCAAAGGTTTGCAACACTTTGCAATGGATCAGTAGATTTTGACAACCAAACTTGTTTCTAGGTTTAAGTCCTATGTAATGTCTTTATTTTCAACTGACACAGATCTTAAAATAAAATATGTATTTATATAAGCAAATAATTCTTATGATAGTAATTATAAATATTATTTTTATTATTAGTATGATTATTATTATTATTATTATTATTATTATTATAACCTCTGATGGTTATTACCTAATTAAAATTGAAATGCAAAACATCTTGCACACATGACTGCTGAGCCAGTCATGTGACCTTGCATTTAGATGTTTTATTCTTTTTAAACCCTCCTCTTTTTAAACATTTTAGCTTGTCTCCTTCTATTGTGTAATAAAATTGTTTTCTATATATACATAGTATACATTTTCCGTTTATGTGTATGTTTTGTATGTACAAGAGTGATATGCTCCACTTCCATCATCATGGGTTAATAAGTTTCCAATTAAGGACACAGGTACAAATATGCAGCATAGCTCAATAATGAATGTTGCCTCTTAGAAAGCTGAGTTACTCAGCTAAATGCTTTAGGATACTTATAGATTAACTGCCGTTAGTGTCACCAGGACACTCTGAAGCCATCTGCTGGACCATACCATTCAATAGACAGGACTACTAGACTAGACTGCCAAACCACACTAGAATAGGAATAAATGTCCAGGTGAATCTGAACTGTAAGTATTTTTTATTGCTGCATATGAGGATCATTACATTCATTCATAAATGATTATAGTATCTGTTTTATAACTGTGTACATAAAGTATCCGGAATAACAGTAATAGTGTTTTTATGTTTTTTATAAAATTATATATTGCTTAAACTATATATTTTGTGTACATTTGATCATATCACTGCATATCTATCATTATACTACAAAGGCATTATTTTTAAGCTAAAATTTTAGCATATTTAAATTAGTAGAACATTCAAACCTATTGTGTTGTTCCCTTTTCTTCTCTACCCTGGTTATTTTGTTTGTCAAGTATACACTAGCTGCCATACATGTGACTCCTACAATAAAATTTTAATGTTTTATTGTAAGGTTATGTAACTTTTTTATTAAAGTTCAGCCTTCCCTATACCTGAGAAATGACACCACATCATATTTCCCCATATATCTAATTAATTCCGGAGAAAATGTGGAGAGATTGTGCTTTCTATCCTATTTGGTAAACCTCTCCCTAAAGTCAACAGTTTTGGGCCACTACTTGGATACTGATTGAACAAGCCACTCACCTGGTACTTCTACTGACAGAATCATAGCTGTAATGAAAACAGACAACTAAATCATATTTGCAAACCTCTTGATAACCTGAATAATATCTGTAATGAAGCTAAATTACTAATTGCGTATAACTGGAATCGATCTGCTCTTCCAACAAGACCAGCCTTGGGTTTATTGCTTCTAGGGGATATATTAGCAGTCTCCAAAATAACATGATGGCCAAATTTCATACAATATTGGGCCCTTTGTACTAGCTCAATATTGTTCCACTACATGGATCTAATTAGACATTTCTCTATCAAAGTTTGTTCTCTTCAAATTAGGGAGCCCTTTATCTGCCCCTTCCTCTCCACTTCCCCTTGTTTTTTTATCCTTCTTCTCTTGTTTTTGCTATGCTTTGTTTCCTTGGAAAATGTTGTGGGTAGCAATGGAGGTCTTTGTTTTATTGTTTAGGCTTGTGCTATCTGTTGTTTTCTTGCAGCTGTCCTCATGTTAACTTTACTGTTTTTTGTTATTGACATTCTTCAATATTTTTGAACACTTTTCTATTGATCTTTGCTTGCAACTGCTATCTTACTAAAAAGAATTGTCTTCATTGTCAAATAAACCCATAATTGTCTTAAATGTCAAATAAACCCATACACATTCAAATGTTGATTGAATAAACAGTAATAATTTCACATTTGGGTGTTCATGTAGGGGTACTTGGTTGGTTAAATATGAGTAGTCTTTATATAGCAATGTCTGTTCAGGGTTGATTTGGGGTTAAGTACAGCTGTTGTACCCCTACCATAAACATGGCACATATGTAATTAATACAGAGGGGAACACATATTTTGAGCTCAGCATATGGATGTAAATATGCTATTTATTGCATTTGGTGTAAATCTGGTGCATATGCTACAGATGCAGAGCTAGATGCATCATGCAATGAGTACAGATCAACATATCAGCAAAAATATGAAATTTGTGCATGCAGCTTTGTTAGCCTAAGTAAAATAAATAAAATCTTTCAATCAGTCGCTTAATGTTTTAACCAAGAAAGTGGTTTAGGTTTGGACTACCATGGGAAAGCTATAATTATTAATAGTTCAACAGGAAAATATTACTCTAAATCTATTTGTCATCTTGATATAAATAAAAGAGAAAAAATATGTGAAATTTGTAGTTTGGAAAAAAAACATCATTACATGTTCATTATCTAAAAGTTTTAGAAGTTACTGTTTAAGTTGCTGAATTCCCTAGAGCATGTCACTTTAAGTAAAAAATAAATTATAGAGCTATGCAATTGAAGCAATTCACATTATGTATAAAAAGTATGGGCACAATTTAGTAGAACAGATGAAAAACTTTGACAGTACTTTTCTTAAGCAGGACATAGATGGTAAAATCTTGTTATCAACAAGAAAGCAACACTGTCACTAGACAAGAAAGTGTCAAGATGACTTGATGACAGAAATGTGACAGAACATATGTTCCATTCTCAAGAGGGTACACTGAGAGGAAAATGTTTTGCAGCGTTCTTGATCATGTTGGAACAAAATTCAACAAGAGATTTAAACAGGGGACTTGAAAGTTTTTTCTTCTTTCCCATGAGACTGCTTTGAAAAAGATATTCCCGAAAGAGAAGTAATTGAAGCATTTGGCAAGTAGGTTTAGTCAACCAAGATTTGAACTTTGCACAATATGAGAATTGTTTGTTCATGGGGGAAATACTTTAGTTATCTAAGAAAAAGTATATTCAAATAAAACTTCATATTGTATTGCATGTAAATGGATATTTACTTTATTAATAGAAAGTAAAATAAAAATTGTAGTTATAGTTAGTGAAAATAAATATGGATAATAGTATTTTTCCTGTTGTGATGTTAAATTAAAATGTTTTCATTCTCAGATAAGTCAATAATAAATTCTTAATTGGTCATTTTCATACTCCATAATATTAGTATTTTACAAAAGTGATATAGGAGTCTCCTAAACCTCCTATTAACATTGTAAATACAAATAGTTAATACATATTTTTACCCTATTTATTTTTAACTTGTTTACACATGCAGATATAAATGTACATCATATTGAACTGTGACATAGTACACCATGGTGTAGATTATCTCAATTATTAATTCAGGCAGTACACTGCTAATAGGACTGTCAGTCTTTAATATCCCCACTTCCCGTGCAGTAGCTAGGAACAATTAATTACAATTTGTTCTCAGCTTACAGATTGCCCTTGCACTATGCACTGTCCCTTCTTCACTTCCTCCAGAAGCCTGACTGATCACACCACCTAGGGTTGAATAGAAGAATTAGAGAACTCTGTGTCTAGGTAATTTCAGAAAAGTTGTCTAGGGATCTTTTTGCTAGAGGGTGAGTTACCATGCTCAAACATTAGGTATATTATTAAGTGTCAAAGGTAAAAATAGCGAAAATATATTACAAAACCATTATAAACATTAGCTGAAGCACAATTTACTAATAGAACATACAAATCCATACTCATTAACTTAATATTAGCCAGTGTCAAAACTAATGTTCAGTTTCTATTTCCATAATTTTGCCTTTTTTTTCTTAAATTAAATAATGATGTTATAGATGTGCTCAAAAAACCCTTTTGTAATGGTGTGAAAATGATAAAAGAAACAAGGTATCTAAATGTTTAAACTAATATTTACTATTCAAAACTGAAAGTAAACATGCAAAGAAAATTGGTATACAATAACAAAATGTAGCTCTGATCAATGTCAATGATGCAACTAAAAAATGTCCACACTAAGTAGCAAAGACAGCTAAAACAGTGACAATGGTGGTGAACACCTGAATAAGGTGTGGGGGGAGAGGGGGAGTTAGATCCTCCACAATGTTGAAGAGATACAAAAAAAGTGGGGAAGAAAAAAACAAGAAACTGAAATAACTTGTTGCAGAATTTAGATCTTATAAGGATTAGACCTGGTATAAAGTTGAAGGGGTATGGAGACCACAATAGAAGGTCTTGGGGGTGGCTTTATGTCCAGGATAGATTAGTGTAGTGATAATGCAGCATCCAGCGATTTGATGATTTGTAGTTAAGTAATGGTGTGCACAGATGTTGTTGCCCGGGATATGATTCTCGGGGTAAGGAGTATGGTACTGGAGTTACTGGGGGGTGGTTCTCTTTGAGACAGTTTCCTAGGTGTGGTGGTGTGCTGGTGAACGCCTGGACTAAACCGGCAGAAACCGGCACTCCCCACCGGAAGGACCGCTGATGTCTATGAGGGGGATAAATGGTTGTGGCTCAGGGAACCAGGTGCCGTTACCCCGCTCCAAATTGAGACTTACCTCCCCAGGTCTCTACAGTGCTCTGCTCTCACTCCATAGTGGCTTGTAGTCTTCTCACGTATCTCCTCCTGTCGCTTCCAAGTCAGTCATCTGTTCGCAGCCCTTCTGGTGCCACCAAGGTATGAGATGTCCATGGTGGTCTCCAGATCTCCTCTCAGTTAATGTGAATAGGCGTACCGCCAACATGTTTCAATCCCTGTGAGGTCTTCTTCTGGGCAATGCAATGTGAAGCATGAAGTGTTCAAACGGAAGTTATAAAAGGGCAGACCATAGTCCCACCTCTTCCTTGGCTGATTGCTTCCTGCTGTGGTGATTGGATAAGTTTAGTGTGCTTTTACTGACTTGAAAAAATTACACTCAGCCAGGACCATCTAAATAGCTACAGCAAATCAAACCAGAAAACCCGGCATATTTCGGGTGAAACCAGAAAACCTGGCATGTTTCGGGTGAATTAGTGTTGATGCATTAAAAAAAGAGACAATGTAATATTCAGAATACAGTAAAATAGAATTAGTCTGCTAAAACAGAATAAAATTAAATAAAGTAAAATAAAATAAATTGACAAAATAAAAGAAATAAAATGTAATAGGATAGTAATGAAAAAATGTCACTCAGCCACGACCATCTAAATAGCTACAGCAAATCAAACCAGAAAACCTGGCATGTTTCAGGTGAAACCAGAAAACCTGGCATGTTTTGGGTGAATTATAGGTTTACTTGCTAAACATTAGCACTGATGCATTAATGAAAGAATGTAATATTCAGAAAACAGTAAAATCGAATTAGTGTGCTAAAACATAATAAAATTAAATAAAGTAAAATAAACTAAATTGACAAAATAAAATAAATAAAAATTTCAAAAAAATAAAAAGTAATAAGAAAGTAATGAAATAATGAAATAAAGTCAAATCAGTTGGGGAGTGAGTTGCTCTGAAAACAGGTTAGGAAGGGTTTGAATTAGGGGAAATAAAATGCCCAAATGAGTGTCCTACAGGATAGAAATCAGACTAAAAATGTGCGGTCCATGAAGCTTCATGTAGATGATCCCTTGCATGTTTGCCTCTCAATGTTAATACTAGAAATTGTGCCTCAAAATGATGGTATAGCAGTGGGAGTATTTCGCGTAGGCAAATTCCCTTAAGATTGGGGTTGTATGTCATTGTTGTGGGACCTTATTCCGGAGGGTGTCCATAATAATCATAACTCCTCCCTATTGATGTGTTTAATATAGTCTTCTCCTCTCCATTTGGGTTTGACTGATCTAAGACCTGTGAAATCAAAATATGCTGGATTGGACTGGTGAAACTCCTTAAAGTGTGCAGAAATTGGATGATCTTCACAGCCTTTCTTTATATTTCAGAGCTGCTCATTGATCCTTATATTGAGTGGGTGAATTGTGCTCCCTATATATTGTTTCTGACAGGGACATTGCAGTAGATATATTACGCCTTAGCTATTGCAAGTCAGATTGTCTCAGATTTTTAAGATTGTATTATTTGTTGTTGATTGTATCTGTTTCCTGGGTTTTGTACTCCTTTTTTTCCCCAGTGGCTTGGCAGGTGCCACAGTAGAAAAAGCCTCCCTTTTCTTCTCCCTTTTTTTGTTTCCAGATATTGGTCACTGTATTTTGTGTGAAACTGGTCGGTGCTATGTGGTTTCTTGCTATTTTGGTTTTTAGATCTGTTGCTTTGCAGAACACTATCTTAGGTTTGGGTGGCAGGACTGAGTTAAGGATCTCATCGCCAAGGAGTATGGGCCAGTGTCTGTTAATAATTTGTTTAATTTGTTAAGCTTGGATATTGTACCGGATAATGAAATAGATATCATCAGGATTATCTGTATTTGTCATTTGTTTTTTATATTCTAGGAGGGGCCTCCTTTATGTTTCTTTTATTTTATGGAAAGTCATTTCAATATTCTATGTTTTGTATTGTTTTTTAGTAATTCTGTTTTGAGTTGATCTCCTTGAGTTTCATAGTCATCAAGCTTAGTGCAGTTCCATCTGATCCTCTTAAACTGCCCTATCGGAATGCTGTCCAGCCAACTGGGATGATGGGAGCTGGTTGCCAGTACAAAATTATTTACATCTACCTTTTTCTGGTAAGTGTTGGTATGAATGCAGTTGTCATCAATAAAAATGTTAAGGTCAAGAAATTCCACACTGTTTTTGCTGTATTTGGTAGTAAATTGTAAATTATGATCATTATTGTTAATGTATTCGATGAAGTTGATTAGACAGTCCTCCCCACCTTGCCAGATTAAAAAAATTTTGTCTATATAATGTGTCCAAAGGACTAGGTTTGTGCCAAAGTTATTGTTGTACCAGATTAAATTTTCCTCTCAATAACTCATTAGGAGGTTTGCGTAACTTGGCACAAACTTCATCCCCATTGCTGTGCCTGTCACTTATAGGAAGAATTGGTTTTCAAAACAAAGGTAATTATGTGACAAGATGAAGGAAATACTTTTAAAAATGAAGTCACTTTGAGCATTTGTCATGTTGGGGGTCACTATCCAAATAGTGCTTGGTGCTCTCTACTCCCTGTGTGTGTCTGATCACCAAATAGAGGGATGTGACATCGCTAGTGACCAGCCATAAGTGTTTTTCCCAAGCTATCTTAGAGAGTTTATTGGTGATACTATGTTGGTTGGCAGGTACTTTTGTCCTAAAAAAGGGTCTACAAATGGCTGTTCTGTTTCTGGTGCTTGTGTATTAGAGTCATTGGTGGTGTCTTGGGTTGCAGTGTTCGGTATTAATGTGTTGTTTTGTTCCGTGCTTTGGAGGCTCAAATTCAAAAGTTCTGGTGCTATATCTAGCCACTCTCTTTCAAGTGACTTTCCAGCTATTACAAAACTCAGTTCTTCCTCTATGTCATATATAGAAAATGACTCGTCACTGTTGGTGCTAGTGTTGGAGTTCAAAGTGGATCTAGAGTCATTGTTGAGGGTTTTTTTGGTATAGGTGCCATGTAAACCTTTGGAATGGATTTGTGTCTATTATTCTTTATATGTTAGGTTGAGTCTTTTATAGATAGGAGTTCACTGATGTATCTTGTTGCTTTCTTGGGGGTGTGATTGTATCTATGTTTGGAGGGGTTTCTCCCTCATTGCATTTTGCCCTTTCTCAAAGTAGATGTGTGTTTGTCTCTCAGGATCTTTTTCCTTTTAGTGAAAATTATTTTGTCTTCTCCTTTAGTTTAGTGATAGTGAGTTCTGCTAGTGTGTGGAATTCTGTGTCTTTTTCATAAGGAATGAGAAGAGTATTTAATCGTTCTATCTTTTTGTTTAGATTAGTAAGTTGTTCTGTGCGCGTGTCAATAAGTAGCTGTATGAGCCTATATGAGCATTCTTGCAGTATGCTATCTCATAAATCTGTGAATGCTTTAATGTTGTTATAGTGAGAAGGTGATTTTATAATTTTTAAGCCCTTGGGTACCAATTTGTTGGTTAAGTACCATCTAAGGGCCTGATTCAGAGCTGGATGCTCTGACAAGAACGCTCGCTCTGAATCAGGGCCATCTGAGCTGAAAATGGTGCGGCCTCCTGGCCGTTCGCATAGCTGTGGGTGACCAGTGAAAATATATAAGCACCCAAGGAAAATAATCACATCAATTGTTAAATTATTAGCTGGAGAATAAAATTATAAGCAACACTTCCCTACATTGAATATTTTACTCTATTAGTAAACCTAATACATTGATAAATGACAATACTGTAAAATCTAAACTAAAATAAGGAAAAAAAGGTGTGTGTACAAGTGATGATAAATTAAATAGTAAAAAAATATAAAAAATTAAATCCTGGGCATGTGGCTAACCAGCCAATATGGCCAACCACACTTTTACTGAGCTCACTTCCTACTGCTGATTGGAAGTTGAGTTCCATTATAAAAAAATAAATCCTGATGGTGTGGCTAACCAGCCAATATGGCCAACCACACATTACCTGAGCTCACTTGCTGCTGCTGATTGGAGTTTGAGTTCCATCCATGCAGAGACTTTCTCAGCACCTCCTTTTCTGTATGTCTTGCCTTCAGCACACCATGTTTAATACTGCCATGTGGTGTCCCACTAAGGATAATTAGATGCTGCTCAAGATTGTAGCCTGGTTCGGCGTCCAGAGCCTCAGCCCTACATCACCATGCTATCAGTTCTGGGTCCCTTGGCCATGAAGAATACCATCCTCTTGGCAGATTCACCACCACTGACCTGCCACATCACTGCCTGATGAACTGTGCTGCTGAAGCCTGTGGGAGAAGAAAACAAGTCTTGATGTCCAGACCATCTGCAGCACATTGAATGTGAGTAACCAAGGCTGCATATTTCTGGGGCTGGCAGGCATCAGTCTACACCAATTCCCAGTCCAGGATCCTAAACTATGCAGACTAGGTGAAGGTGCTTGACCACTATCAAAGAACCACCAATGATATTCAGGAATTCCTACTTATTTTCTAACCTTGTTGCCAGTAAATGCAGATAATTTGCTCCAATAAAGATTGTAAAGAAATCTTTTAGTTCAAATTTTTATTTTTATTTTTATTTCCGGCTCATCTGAGAATTATTGAAGATGGTAAACCTGTGTTCTTTGATGATCCATAAATTGCTAAAGCCCATTTATTTACCTTAGACATATAATCACCACAACAGGAGCTCTCTCTGCACTCCTTTTCTACATTGTTATTTGAGATGTTGCCACTGATGTTGACAGCAGGTCGTTTCCATGACTATGGTATCCGCTAACCGCTGCCTTGTTGCTCTTGTTTTTTTGTTTACAATTAGATTGTATATTTATGTTTATCTTCCTTTGGACCATTGGTATCAGCTCAATTTAGGATTCCTGTCCTCACTTGCTGTGATGAGAAAAGGTTATTTTATGTTTTCATTATGTTGTCACTGAGTATTCCATCTACAAGTATTGGCAGGCATTCTTCTCACAGTTTTTCTACACTTTTTCACCAGAAATTATTTATCTTACCTCCATTAATATTATCTTTTGGATAAAGGCTGGAGCTGTGCAGCACATATCTTTACTTTTTGATCGCTAGCTCCGAACTGAACTACAGCAATGACTGCTGGGTAACATCTGGGGCAAAGAATAAGCCAGCGGAGAAAGGTTCTGCCAGCTGCATAAGCATCTGCAACCCCTATGTAGTATTTTTTGGAAGCAACCGAAGGTTGGCCAGAAGACACTAGTGGTTTGAAAGACTCCTGGATAGAGTACTGTGTCTCCGCCCATTATTTTAATATTCTGATCTTAAGGTGGTACTGTCATTTTGTTTAATAAAAAACTAGCTGTTACTCTCTATAGTAAGTCCCTTGACCAATAGGGTACAATTATATTGCCTTGGAATTCCATTAAAAATGTTGAATATACTTTGCTTAACCTGTATATTCCCAATCTTTCTAACCACACTTTTTGTTTGCAGATATTCTCCAAACTATTGTCACTTGGAGTGGTGCAAATCTCATTGTAGGTGGATATTTTAACACTGTTGGTGATCCATCCATGAACAGATCACAGGTCAGTACACCTTGACACTCTACTGCCCATGCCTCTATTCCCTCCCATATCTCACATTTAGGTTTGATTGATTCACCACTTACAGAGAATTTACTCCTTTTATTCTCACCCACATGGTACACAGGGCCTGATTCAGAGCCGGACGCTATTTGCGCTCACTCGTTCAGAAAAAGGGGCCGGCTATTTAAATTGAGCGCTCGCTCTTTGTGGTCTGTTGATGCCTCTATGTCTGAGCGAGCGAATGAAACATGCGCTCGCTATTTTGTAAAGACACCCCCTGGCCGCTCACATCCTACGGCATCTCCGCTATTTATTTGATTAATCGAGTACATCGAAAGGCGTCTGAACTGCTCGCAGTGCTTGTGGTTGGATTTTCCTACCGCAATCATGCGAACAGTTCAGGCTAAGAAACAACCAAGTGACGTGGTCAATGACGCTGCTTTGTTAATTATGCACACCCTTAAAACGCCCATTTTGACCATTTGGCATGCACGCAGTCGGATCTCCACTCCTCATTTTCAAGCACCTTCCCCTGTTACCACCCACAAACACCCCATCCTCTCACTCAAATTAGCAGGCACTCGGTATTTTGCGAGCGCTCGATTTCCGACCGCAATGACTGGTTGGCGCATGTGCATTACGACCCATATGCATGTGCAGTTGTGCGAACATCGCTCGGAGCGAACGAGCGGCCGCTTACGAGCGGCTCTGAAGCAGATCCTCAGTCCTGTATAGATTTTTTTTTAAATGAACCAGCACTTGTTCTCCAAGGTTATACTGTACATTGTTGCATCAAAAACATTATTATATTCGTCCACACCCCTATAATATTGGGTTTTTATTTAGAATCACCTCAGGATTTTAATAAACTTTGACAGTTCCAATACTATCTTTACTGGTTAGAATACTTTTTATAACACCTTAAGCTCACTTGGGACAACTATGATGATGACAATTTAAAGAATGTTGATAATCCCTTGCTACTTAGTGCTGCATCAAAAGGTGTTCTCAGAGGCCAAATTATGTCACATACTTATAGTAAACAGAAAACATTTACTAGTAAGCTGAAGGACCTCAGTACTAACTTAACTTCAACCTAACACAAATATAAATGTTATGATAACACCATTAATTAAGCTTCTTAATAACAGGTAAAACAAATATATGACACCATTTTTGTGTCAACAGTCCAATTTTATTTATAAACAAAAGTAGTAGACTATTTACTGATCCTGTTGCTGTTTTTGAGGAATTTATGTTATTTCCATGTCCCTTTCTAAAGATGATCCTAATAATCCAGAAGAGGATGATAGATGTCTACAAGAAGCAAATATCCCTCAGATCTCACCCAAGGAAAAGGATCCCATCACTGATAATGAGATTCTAGTCGTTATTAAAGTAATGTATTGGGATAAGGAATCTGCACCCCTCCACTATTGGAACATCATTACAACAGATTTTACTACCTTTCAGAGAAGGAGAGGGTTCCAGAACCCTCTCAAAAATATTGCATAGAGTTTTCTATTAGGTGCAGGTTTTATGGGTGGTGATAAAATAAGATCCAGTTCAGCACTGAATATATAAATAATTATATTATTTATTTGTAATCCATTTAGAAGTATAAAGTTGGTAATTCTTCAATAAACAGTAGCAGAATAATTTGCTTTTGACTCTTTTGCCACTTGCATTATAGTGGCAGAATATTGAACTACTGCACTACAGGCATATTTCTATACACCACTCTCACCTTCTGTATTTGTTTATAATCCCGATCCATTCATCTAGTAGTTTAAGATGGAACTTGATATGTAGCTCTCTTTAAACATAAACTTTCTGGGTTGTTGTAACCTTAGATACCTAGCTTTCCCAAACTCCTGTATGTATTACAAATACCCCACAAATCCCCTTCCTGCTTAAGTCAACTGACATGCCCAAACTTAATAAAATAAATATCTTTTATCTGTAATAAAGAATGAGTTAGGATCAGCATCTCAAAAGCTACAGGGAACGGTTTAATTAGCCTATTCTAAACTATTATAATAATGTTTACCTAAAACAATTTGGGGTTGACTGGATTAGAGGCTCCTCCCTTTATACTGCTATTCCTTTAGAATTGCAGTTATGTTCTCACTTATCATTCAGCTATATTTTGCATGTGTCTCCAACTACACTTAAATCTCTTTACTCTGACAACCTCTCTATTACCTCTACTTGTAAGGCCTGGCAATGGACAAGTAAAACACATAATTTAAAACATACACACTTAATATTCATTCCCTTTTTGGGGAATCTGGTATTTCAGGGTGATCCTACAGATTGCTCAATTATACTGATACTGTTGACAAATATAATTTTATTACACAACATAGATTCTCCTACCTAAAAGCTATGCACTACTTGTGAGAAGTAGACACACATGATTTGGGGAATACCTTACTTTCACTTGTATAACTTGGTACAAACTGTACTTCTATTAGCTATACCCAGATTAAACTGGAAATTGAGGCTGAGATTTCAGGTGTACAAAAGTGTTCCGATCACCTTTGTGACTTGACTGCCACTAAAGTGCATTTCAACTAACACTTAAAATGTTGCTTGCCTGCATCTATAACATGGCATACAAAACTTTACATCAGGTGTATCCCTTCCCTAAGAGAGGGTGTTTAGTGTTCCTCCCTACAGTCAAAATGCCCAAAATAGCAGTTTTTGTAACTGTCCCTGTATACAACGTTTTGGGAGACTACAGACTCTTATGGTAATACTGTTCTGTAAATTCCATTCAAATGTACAACTCACTGGGGAATCTTTGGTTATTTGGCCAACTAGTCCAGTGTCTTAAAGACAGATAAAAAAATTATGATTTTTGTGGCAGTAGGACGCAATGCTAGCCTTTAACAATGGATCCACACTAATGCACCATCCTTAGAATTGGCCACAAATAGACTTCTTTACATGTTCAATATGGATTAGTTATATGAATTACTGATCCCTGCGCAATTCCAATGTAGGAAAAAATACATTTACACAATTCCCAATTTAACTAAACAGGCTATTTTACACTGTTTCCAATACACTACATGGTATTCTAATCAGCTATAAGAAGGCCATGGTCCTACTGTCCTTTAAAATGTCTCTTCCCATACCTATATTCTCTTTGCAATAGTCACTTTCTAATACTCATATCTGATCTATCTCTGTGGATGGATCGTCAACCTCTGGTACTGGGTAAGCCTTGATTATTTTTTTGTTTGTTGATGTTGTTTAGCTTGATAGTTTTATTAGACATGGCATATGTATCCATTATAAATTGTTTTATCAGCAATGTTTTTAATGAGAAAATTTTAAAAATTTGTTGGCTTCTTTTCCTGCTCTAGGACCTCTTGCCTAATTTATCTTATGCCCTGTTTTGTTTTATATGACACTGATACTGTAACTTCAATGAATTTAGCTGACTGACTGGTCTTTGAAATAGCTCAGTATATATGAATCAGTGGCTGTGTTCTGTACTCGGTCAGTGCACTGTTTTACTATATCAATGCAAGACACACAGCACAACAAATGTTATAGTCCACAGTAGGACCTTCCACTGTTGTACAATTGCATTGACACAATGCTTAATAGCAAATTATCATATTCAATAAAACTAGCAGGCAGCTGTGATTTAATTGATTAATTTTGATCTACATCAATTGAGAATAAATTGTCTATCAACATACATCACCCTATAAAACAGTGTGGAGTCACCACCAGGTCTAACAACTGCTACTATATAGTTGTAGTCAATAAGGCAGTCAATTTTCAAATGTATGATAGGGTAAATAATCAATTATCCTTCAAATGTTTTCATCTTTAATCCTGGGGATCACGTTCCTTATTTGTGACTCACTTGACCCAGCAGAGGTGTCTGACTGGGCATTCATTGTAAAGTCCATTACAGGCTGAGCCTCTGCAGCAGGGTTGGCTTCTATCAACAGCAAGATTCTGATCAGCCATCCTGAGTGCTCGGACCAGTTGATCTTTGCTCTGGCCAGTCCAGGCAATGTATCTCTCCATATATATGGCCACAAGGTCATCCCTTTTCAGCTGCTGGTAATCCATGGTTATTCTGTACCTCACACTTTTTGCCAAATAAAAATGGTAGAAAAAGAAAAACAAGAGAGAGGGGAGGGGAACAGAGATCAACTGTGCACAATCTGTCTTTTTTAAATTTTAACCCTAGGTGCACTCTCTGGCGAATTAGGGTGCTGACATTCTAAGAAGCACACACTGCTAATTCACTTAAGCTCTTATGCTAAAAACAAAAATATCAAATTCCACCGCTTGCCACCACTTTGTCATGACATCACACCCCAGCCTGCGCTCAGATACGCCAACCTGATGCAGGTGGGTGGTTGTGACGTAGGTTTCACTTGAGCTGCCACTCTGAAGAATATTAGAATAGTGCTCTTGCGATCACCAGACACTTAAATCACACTTAAATTCACAATTAATACACAAATGTATCATGGTCCATTCAAGGAACGTGACTTCATTAGAGCACAGAGATAACACTGATAAATATTTAGGATTTATTGAGAAAATATATCTCCAGGTTTAAATTACAAGGAAGAATAGGTGAATCAACAAGACATACAGATATAAATGCACAGGCATCTGAAGAGGCAGGTTCATCCTACTGGAGCAACTACAAGGCTTGAATTTCAGTGACATAACCAGCCCCTTCTGGAAGTCCAGTGAAGCCAACAGGAGAGGTGTTATATTTATATATACTGTATATCTGAAGCACAGTTCCACAGTTCCACACTCTCTGCATACACCTCAACTGACAGGCCAGACAGGATATAGAAACTACATAATTGAGGCCTAACTTCAGTGCTACTGTAGGCTGCAGTTATTACAATACAGTGAAAAAGACAGCCTCTTTTGATTAAATTAACCTGGTCAACGGAAAGTGCACCATCTCTACAGATTTGACTGACCAGCAATACTAAAATATACTTGCTCTTTGCTAAACATAAAGTTTAGGCCAAGAGAAGTGTTAAGACATATTATATAATTATATAAATCGATACAGTGTTTTAATACAGTTTTTTTACTCTGTTAGCACCTGTAATTTTGAAAAAAAATACAGGTTACACTAGTGAACTGTAATCTCTCATATTGCGGTTGAATCTATACAGTTACTTATAGTACATCTGCATAACTTATAATACAAAATTAGTTTGTTCAACTATAAATAGATAATCTTTTAGGATACATTTTAGACTGTATATGAAACTGTGATATTTGTAATTGTTGCATAATTTTATGTAAAGGTGAAATAATTCATGAGGTATTGTAATTAACTATATACTGAAGGTTCCTGGTTCTTGAAGAGTTCCTGCATAATAAAGAAAAAATTATTTTACTTGTTGTGTCACTTTACTGTATTGGGATTGGGAATGACCTGTCTCTCTGCTGTGGGTGTAGAAAGTCCAGAAGACAACAGGTACATCTAAAAGAGGACACACAGCAATAGAGTGTTACAATTATATGAATAAAACAGTGAATATAAGTCTTATAGCAATAAGCATCACATAATTACCTTTTTGCGTGCTTCACATACAGAACAGTTAGTCCACTAGCTATAAGGTGTAGCTATAGTGGGTGCATGCAGTGCTGTTACTATGGGACCCAGAATCTTAAGCGGGCCCTTACCCAGGTAATATAGATTCAAAAGCTGTCAATATGGAAGGAGCACTTAAAGCATCACCAATAACATGAGATTAGATAAGAAGTCAATTAGATATAAACTCTTTCTAGACTTCTGTAAGGCTGCCTAAGGTAGTGACATTAAATTTTCAGTGACTGCTGTGTGTAGTGGATGGTATAATGGCCAGGGATTGTTTGTAGTGGATGTTATACTGGTTAGGGTGTGTTATGGATTTTCTAATTTACTGGGGGGCACTGTAATGTGGTGTAATATAAACAGGGGCACTGTAATGTGGAACAATATGAACTGAA
This sequence comes from Taudactylus pleione, assembly GCA_031769625.1. NCBI lineage: Eukaryota > Metazoa > Chordata > Amphibia > Anura > Myobatrachidae > Taudactylus > Taudactylus pleione. Next base: position 37,591,486 of record JAUIMM010000094.1, read on the forward strand.
GACACCAGGGTGTGACATAATATAAACTGGGGGCACTGTAATGTGGTATAATATGAACTGGAGGCATGTTAGTGTGGCATAATATAAACTGTAGGCAGTACAATGTGGCATAATATGAATTGAGGGCACTTCAATGTGGCATAGTATGTACTGGAGACACTATGTGAGCTAGTGGTCTACTATGGAGCATACAATAAACTTGATCACTACTATGGTGCTTAAAATTAGCCAGGATGCAGTCAAGATGCCGCTGGATGGGATGCCGGATGTCATGGATACCAACACACGTCAAAATGCTGATGCCGGCATCCCGAAGGGATCAAGATACAGACGTCGGCATCCTGACTGCTGGCATCCCAAGGCAAGTATGTGGGGTAGGGTTAGGTCGGGGATGGGGGGCATTAGGTTTAAGGACCTGCCGGGGTAGGTTAGGGACCGACCAGAGAGGGTTAGGGTTAGGCTGCGGGGAAGGGGGTTAGGGTCATGCACCATTGGGGGAAGGTTAGTGTTAGGCACCACCCAGGGAGGGTTAGGGTGCAGGAAGAGGGGTTAGGTTTAGGCACAACTGGAGGGAGGTTAGGGTTAGGCACCACCAGGAGGAGGATAGGGTTAGGCTCTACCAGGGGAGGGTTAGGACTAGGGGTAGAGGTGGAGGGTTAGGCTACTTGCCTACCCCTGTCGAGATGTTCACCAATGGGATGCTGCTGTCAGTTTTATTCCAAATAAAAAATTTTTCACATTTATTGTACACTACATTTATAGTGTTTACCACTATCACTGGTAATCTTTTAGAAAACTGAGAAAAATGTATTTGTAGGGTAAATACCAACTTCGGATACATTCCTCCTGTCCTTCATCTCTTTAACTGTCAATTACTTTCCAATTACTTTTTTCTCTTCCCTCTCAACTGATTTTGCTCATGCCATCTCCCTCCATATTTTTTCCTGGCAAAGTACCTTTCTATAATCCATTGGTGATTTGACACCTGTAATGTTGCACTGGTGCTGCATATATGTTATATTATTTTATGTTTAAACAATGTAATTGACAAGTAACTTTCTTTTTTGTAAATTAGTAAAAATCATTAAACAGTATTGCATTTAATAAAATGTTTCATTCCATAAAAAAATCAATTTTTTAATGCTTCTCTTCTGCTAATACAATATAAGGATGCATTTACCAAAACAGGGAGTAACAGCTCAAATGTTGAAAAACTATTTGCCCCAGTGGATATTATTGCTGATTAATGGATTATAACCTCACCAATAGGTAACATGAAAACAAGATGTTTAGCTATAAAAAAAAGCCTTTATCTACAGCAAAAGTTATTTTTTCCTTTGATAGATCAGCCCATGTGTCCTGTACATAAAACCACTTTTTAAGTTTGGGCCACTTCTAAAGGGTCAGTGTTCTGTACTTTCCCACATGCTAAAATTCAGCCCTGTTTTCACTTTATATTAGAGATGAGCGGGTCTGGTTCTCTGAGAACCCGACCCACCCAAACTTCGTGATACGAGGCGAGATCTGAGTCCAGCTCTGAATTTTCCCACCTGACTCGGATCCAAAAACAAGACAAAACATGTCATCCTCCTGCTATGGTATTCTTGCAGGTTTTTTATTGTATAAATGTCCCAATGATTGGAGCCATTTTCACTCTGGCTGTGGAAAGTGTACAGAGGAGAAGTGCTCTGTTCTTCTAGGATGCAGTCAGTGTTGTGTGCTGTCAGTGACTTGTCACTATTTGTTCAAGGGTGCAGTGTTGTGAGCTGGGGCTGCAGTGCATAGTGCTGCTGTGTCACTCACTGTTGTCCAGTCAAAGGGCAGGGGCTTGGTCTGCAGTACATAAAGGGGTGTTGCTGTGTTGTCCTGTCCATCAAGGGGCTAGGTCTACAGTTCATAAAGGGGTGCTCTTCACCACTGTAATGAAAATAAAAGTTCAATTTAAATTCTTTATTGTTGGGTGACACTGCCAGCCAGACTGAAGTTTATCATCCACGTATTTGTGACTGCAGGTGGTCCATCCACACTCTGCTGCTCCGCAGGGGTGCTTTGTTGTCCATAAAGGGGAACTGTGTTGTTCATCAAGGGGCTGCTGCCTCGTCCAGGGGTGCTCTTCCCCAGTGTATAATAAAATAACAGTTAAATAAATTAACATTCCACAAAAAATAAAAAAAAATATATTTTTTTTTTTGTGTGTGTGTGTGCTAGTTAGTAGTTACACTATTATTGTTCGGTGACAGTGCCGGCCTGACCACAGTTTATGATCCATGTATTTGTGACTCTGCAGGTGGTCCATCTGCACTCTGCTGCTCTGAAGAGGTGCTTTGTCATCCATAAAGGGGTGCTCTGTTGTTCATCAAGCGGTTGCTGCCTCATCAAGGGATGCTCTTCCCCAGTGTTAAAGAAATAAAAGTTAAATTAACATTCCACAAAAAAAATGTTAATAATTTTTTTTGTGTGTGCTACTATAGCTAGTAGCTACACAATTATTGTTCAGTGACACTGCCAGCCAGACTGCAGTTTATCATCCACGTATTTGTGACTCTGCAGGTGGTCCGTTTGCACTCCGCAGGGGTGCTTTGTTGTACATAAAGAGGTGCCGTGATGTTCATCAAGGGGCTGCTGTGTCCTCCAGGGGTGCTTTTCCCCAGTGTAAAAAAACAAAAGTGAAATTAAATTATCATTCCTTTTTTATTGTGTGTGTGTGTTAGCAACTTAGCTGCGCTGTTATTGTTTGGTGACACTGCTGTCCAGACTGCAGTTTATCATCCACATATTGTGACACTATAAGTCATAGCGCAGTGTGTTATTCTTATTAATAAAAAAACTTGTGACACTGTAAATGGTAGCGCAGTCTGTTATTATTATTTTATTCATAAAAAATATTGTGAAACTGTAGGTCATTGATATTGCAGTGTAATATTTAAATTGGTACAAAATGACATGAGTGCTGTACCCCACTTCATTCTTGTTTGTTGATATGGAGAACGATCAGTTGAGAGGAGAGCAGGAACCATATACTAGTGCTGGAGCTGCTGCCAGTGCCACCAGTCATGATGATACTAGTCCGTCTACATCATCTACTAAAGACAATGCCCAAGGACATAAAGGGCTTAAGACTGGGCATCTAAAATCAAAGAACCAATCTTTTACAGTGGTAAAGAAAAAACATCGAAGGGAAAGTTAGCTGCAGAAAAACATCAAATTGGAATATTCCTTTCACCACACGAAGTGACAAGGAAAGGCTAAGGTCTTGGCCTTTATTTATGACTGGTGGTTCTGCCTCTTATGATGATGTACAGTAAGTGAACATGCTGACACAGAAATTGAGGATGCTTCTGTGGAAGTGCACCAGGATGAGCAGGATATCTCTGTAGCTGATGCTGATGAGGATGTTGATGATGAGGATGTTGATGATGAGGATGTTGTTGATGAGCAAGTTGTTTGTGTAAATCAGGCACCAGTGGGAGAAACAGTTGTTGCCCATGATAAGGAAAAGGCCATTGTCATGCCTGGGCACAAGACAAAAAAATCCACTTCTTTTATGTGGAATTATTTCTACCCAAATCCAGACAACAATTGTTTAGCCATCTGTACCATTTGTAAAGCCAGAGTAAGTAGAGGTAGGAACCTTAACCATCTAGGAACCTCCTCTCTGTTACGTCCTCTGCAGCGCATCCATCCACAAAAGTTTTTTCAAAATTCAGAAACTTTGGATAAAAAAGTACCAACAAGTAGTCCAGCGTCAGCTAGCCCCCTTCTCTCTGCTAGATCCATGCACCTGCCATCTTCACCACAAACTCCTTCATCAAAAAATGTAAATCATGAAGCGATTGGTTTGTTTGGGCCCCCACAAAACAAGCTACCATTTGGTAGCTGACATTGCTGGCAATGATCTCTAAGTGCACAAACTGGCTTTACAGAGGCATCATCATCCAATTCCTCACCCTCATCAGTGTGTACATCATCTTCACACAATATTAATTTGTCCCCGCTGGATTCCACCATTACAGGTGCCTATGTTTTTTTTATGTAATTGGCATATAATATGTAGTTCATTTTGATGGACATCACCTTTTTCACACTTTGAGGAAGTAGCCTTCTATGCAGATCACTGGCAAGGTTCCTGGCTGTGCTGAAAACACTTTCTGAGTACATACTGGAGGGTGGGCATCTCAAGTAAAGCAGAGCCAGTTAGTGCAAGGGCCTCCAAATTGCCTTTTTTTCCTGCCAGTAGTCAAATTGACTGTCTGACATGCCTATTTGGATGCTATCATTAAAACATGTAAAATAGTCCTCAATCATTCTTTGAATGGTGACTGTATCAGATGGAGTCATGGTAGAGGTCTGATTAATTGTAGGCAATTCTTTTAGACCTGACCAGATGTTAAAACTTGGTAATGTTGACTCATCACTGGGTCTTTTGGGAAAGTATTCCTGGTCCCCTTCTGGGATGAAAATCCACTCCCAGCAGCAACAACAGGCATAGTGCTTAAGGATTCTTCTGGGGCAAGGACTGATGTGAATGATTTAAATATTTTTTGTAAGTGCTTCCCCTCCTCCCCTCCCTTCCTCCCTCAAACATTTGCTTTGGAATCAATTAATTAAATTAAATTTACTACTAATCAAATTTTCCTTTTCCTGCCTTCAACTAAATGCATACTTCAACTCCCTTAGTCCACTTTAATAATAAAAACATTTGTTTTCTGATGTGCCATGTTGGAAGTTGAACAGCCACAGCTGCTCCAATCTTTGACATGCGGTTGCTGAATGCCAAAAATGTCCAGAATTATTTATGGCCACAGACAGCATCTCCTGCATGGCTCTTTAATTTTAAAAATATTCTGAAACACCAAGTTGATTTTGTTGGCAAAACATGGGACATTTTTTTCACCCATGCTCTCCACTCCTCCATCATAAATTTTCTTCAGAATTAAAAAAAAATAATTAAATTTACTACCATTCAACCCTTTCCTGTCCCTGCCTTCCACTACATACATACTCACATACTCCATTTTCCTCAGGCCACTTGATTAATGAAAACATATGTTTCCTTATGTACCATGTTGGAAGTTGAACTGCCACATGTTTGTGCTGCCCACTGCTGCCACTTAACTTAGTCAGCCAGCTATAAAGGAAAAAGACAGGTCAATCAGCGCTAGCTCATGGAAATATGAGTATACTACACAATGTGTTGAATCCAATCCAGCTTGTATCTTTTAGTTCTGAGGGGTGAAAGACCAACACTTACATTAAAATTCTCACCCAAATGTCCATAAAGGTATCTTTCCTTTCCTCTCTCTTATTTTCACATTCACAGGCTAGAAGATACAACAGATATAAATCTTAAAAAGGAGACACTTACATTAGTATTCTGTCTTGAGTTCCCTTAACAGTTTCTTTAATCTTTGGCTCCTGGGGATGCATTTGTCTCATGTATAACACGCAGATACCCAGTAGAAGCAAGAAGCGATTTATTAAGACATACTAATAAAATCCATAGCGTTGTAAAACAACGTCGAATAAAAATAGGACACAACAGGATATATTCCAAGCAGAGCTTACAAACAGATCCACACAATCTCTGTGCTGCAGTCTCTCAGAGATTGCAGGGACATTGGCAATAATCAGTCCGAAGAGTAAGTACCCGAATGAGTGGTCCTTATAGTCCTTAGATGCAGTTGATGGCTTCAACGCGTTTCCGGGAGCTCTCTCCCCTTTATCAAGAAGCAGGATTGGATTCAACACACTGTGTAGTATAATCATATTTCCATGAGCTCTTTTTCCTTTGTACATATTATATCCAGGCTGTGCCTGATTTCTAAGGTTGTACTAGCTGCTGAATCCATAGAAGCTCAGGTTTGAGTTACTGCTTTTGATTTAATTGATAGTCAGCCAGCTAGCTTGGTGCAGATTTTGGGCTTAAACCGGATGAAAACAATATTGTGAGCTGCGAGGTGGTCAAAATTGAGTGGAAATAAGTGGAAATTTATGTTATTGTGGTTAATAATACCGTAGGAGCAAAAAATGCCCAAATTATGTAAATTTAGCTTTTTTTAAATTTTTGAAAAAAAATACAAATCCAAAACACGCAAGAGCGGTTTTGGCAAAACCAAATCCAGATCCAAAACACAAAGATGATACTGATCCAAAACCAAAACACGGGGGTCCCGCAAATCCCTACTCTATATCGGTTATTGTGTATTTAGAATGCTCTGTGCATTTACTAGGATTCCCTGGAGATATTCTTCTTATAGAAACACAGATGTCTATTTACTAAGCCTTGGATAGAGGTAACGTCTATGGAGATAAGGTGCCAACCAACCAGATCATACAGTAACTGTCATTTTTCAAACACAGCCTGAACATGGCAGTTAGAAGCTGATTGGCTGGTACCTTATCTCCATTCACTTTCTCTCCATCCAAGGCTTAGTAATTAGACCCCTTAGGCAAAATACTTTTTCATTTGCTGTGAACAGTGATAAAAAACTTTCTTATTGCCCTATTTGAATAAATAGTCCCCTCAATCTATGATAGTAAAAACTAACAGGAACTTGTCATTGCTGTAGTTGAAACAATTCTTGTGATAATGGTTTGTAATCGAAAAGAGAACTGAAAAGCCAGTTATGCATTATCAGTTTCTTGACCTAATTATAATTTAATTGTGTCCTTAGAGCCCATTCAAGCCAACTGCCTCTCAAAGATATATGCATGTATTAAAAATATATATTTAAACATTGTAAGATATGCAATAGATAGGACCAAGAAGAGCACTTAAATAAAAAAAAAGTAAGAAAATGTAAAGTAAAATTAAACTACACACGTGGAACCAGAGCAGAACTATTGCCTTCTGAATGTCAAGGGCACATTGTTAGTGGCAAAATGTTAATGGGTATTTTAAGAAATATAAGACATAATGACAGTGAGTATAATTACATCTTTAGGCACAGTAGTTATAGTTCATAGAAAGACTTTAAAAGGCAAATGTTTAGTTCAAAACTTTTGCCAAGTATGAGTATGTATAAAGTTTCAGATTTTCTATTTATTAATTAACACAAGCAATGATCAATCCCACATTATTTCAAGTAGTTACAATATAAGAATTATTAAGTTTTACATATTCTTCCTTATATGTATATACAGAAATGTCCTTCCTCATCTATCCTATGTGCGTTCTGAGTCGTGTTACACAGGGTAAATGAGAGCAATGTGAATAAGATGCACAAGCAGACTACGCTGATTAAAATTATATGCACCATGTGTATGTTCTGTGTGTGACCGAGTCTGTATAATAATCACAACGGAACATGGTATGGAAAACAGCCACTGACATTGTAACGTAGCATTTCGTCTACAGCTGCAGTAGCACATAGAACATGCACATGCCGCATATCATTTTCATCAGCGAAGCCTGCTTGTGCTTCTTATTCACATTGCATTGCGAATAAGAAACATTTGCAAAAAAAGATGCACAGAAAGATGCTCTGCATGTGTGTTTATTAAGTTGCTGCCACATAATTGGCTGATTACATATTGTGTGTAAACAAGCAGACATAAGGTGTGTACTCATGGAACTATATATCTTAATGATATGAATGATATCATTCAACAATATTTCATTCATATCGTTCTGTGTGTATGCAACGAACGACCAACGATGTGCACTTCTGCTGGACAATAATGATATCGACCATCGTCCATGCATGCAGGCCAACCAGGACAATATCGTTATGTCTCCATAGGGATCCGTGACCGTTGATCATGGGTCGTTGGTGGGTTTTGGGTGTGTGGATGAACAATAGTGTTCATCCAGCACACCAGGATTTTAAAGGAAGATCGTTTAGCAATATTGTTATCATTGATGATCGTTCCGTGTGTACCCAGCATTACCTAATGAAGTGCCCAATAAGTATATATTTAACTATTTTACTATTATTTATTTATTTATAAAATGCCACAAAGCTACCGGAGTGCAAACAGGAGGGAATATATGAGTATAGGCAAATACAAGCAAGTTAAAAGTATCACATTAAATATATAATTGTAATGTACAACTGGCCTAATTATATAGAGAAGACTAATGGAAGAATGCCCTGTTTGCATGAGTTTACAATCTATAGGACATGGGGGAGGGGCTGGGCTGCACATCCTAAATTTAAACATGTTAATAGGTTCTACCATGCTGAGACCAGTAGTTCTACAGCAAAAAAGAAGGGGGGGGAGGAGCAGGTGCACACTATAAGCACTAAGAATACTAATGATAAAAAAATCTATAATAGACTGCAATAATTATCATGGTATTAAATGTAAGGTTTCTTAGTACATGTTTGGCCAAAGATGTTTACCCACCTGCCACATCATGGCGAACCTTATATAGGTGGATCCCTAACATCTCTAATACTGACACACTAATTAATTTATCTAGGACTTACCTATCACAGGGCCCATTAGATGTGTGTACTCCAATGCACGGATCCATACCAATTAAAATCACCTGGGGCAGGTAGGTGGAGTGCTAGCCCAAGAGAAGGGGTCTCACATTCAAAATGTACCTTAAATACACACACAGGATAGGGGAGGACATGTCTAAATATAATAATTTTTCAAGATTTACCTGACATAAAAGCAAAAACAATAAGCTCAATAAATGACACTAAGGGGGAAATTTAACTAGCTGCAATAAGCCAATTTTTGCAAAAAAACAGCTACTCATGCAAATTTGTACTTATCACACTATCCTATTAGCTGCAGTATTAGTGGGTGCAAATTATCTGTCATGAAAGTCATGAAATGTTTTCACCACCTCCTGAACAGGTGAAAGTTGGGGAAATTCCCTATTTCAAGGTAAAAATGTTGGGACTTGGTTCAGAACTACTGGAACAATGGAACATGGTGTGGATTAATGATTAAGTAGGCAAAAATATTTTTTTAATTAGCTTAATTTGGCCAATAATGACATGTAATTTTTGGGATGAAAAAGTGGAAAATGTGTTAATTGATGTGGGGCAGATGGTATGCAGTCGGGAAGCCGGCGGCCAGCTTCCCTACTGCTTTATCCTGGTTAGGGTTAAATGACAGGCATCTAAATCTAGATGCCTATCATTTTACTGATGCCGGGAGACCGGCGACCGGCATCCCAATTGAAGGGATGCTGGGTGCCAGGCGCGGAGAGCCATGGGGGGGTTAGGTTTAGGGCTCCCAGGGGGGGACTTAGGGTTAGGCAGTGGGGAAGGGGGTGTTAGGTTTAGGCACTTAGATGGGAGATTAGGGTTAGGCACTGGGGGAGAGGTTAGGGTTAGGCACCCCAAAGGGAGGGTTAAGGTTAGGGGAGGGAATTAGGTTAGTTAGTACTTACCTTTAGACGATCAGGATTTCTACTGCTGCCGGCCCGCTGGTGTCGGGATTACAACCAGCGGACATGCGTCTGGCAGTAAATCATACCGATTACGGGGCAGATATATGCGGGTGCTATATGAATGGGACGGTTGTTTTTAAGATTGCAGGTGGGTGTTAGAGGTGTATTTTGAAAGTTTTTTTGCGTCTTTAAATGACATTAACATATATTTATAGGCATCTTCATGCACCCCCAATTTAAAAAGAACATTTATTTTAACAAAAAACAACTGCTTTTTATCATTATTAGGCTGTTTTAGACATATGCATAAAACAGCCATTTGACACAATTTAAAAACCCCAAATACTATTATTAGGGCCACTAATACACTTTTATATCATTATTATTATTATTATCATTTATTTATATGGCACCACAAGTGTTCCACAGCACCTTACAAAGTATTGTTATCCTATATAATTTTGGCTTTTTTTTGGAGTATAGGCAGATTTCCCCATTTTAACCTATACTTATCACTGGTACAAGCAGGAACAATTTTCTGACGAATGCAGCTTCGTGACTTTTAGGACTGAATTGCGCAAAAAGGGATGTGATAATAGATGCAATAAGCGGAATTCAAACCCAAAGGGTGCAAAAACGTTGCACATGAAAAATTGTTGCATTATCACGGCTAATTGAATTCTCCCCAATACTCTTCTAAGGTAAAGTCTATTACAGGAGGTTAATATATTAAAATACACTATACAGCAATTTCAAGGTAAAAAATTACAAAAGATTAAAATTAACGAACAAATTAGAGATTGATTATGCCTACATAACCATAAAACACAAAACAAAATGATTGAGCTCTACAATGCAACTAAAATGAGCTTCTTGCTATACATATTAAATCAAAATTGTCAATGCCCATCAATCATGCCAAAGTGACATCAGTTCACTTAAAGTTAAATGAAGAGAACAGTAAAATGGACACTCTCAGTGGATATTTGCCTGAATACTAGAAATGTGAATAGGAACCTGACACATTAAGTTTTGGGCAATATTCAACTCATTTGCAACATTTATATGCATTAAACTATATAGTTGTTTGTTCCACATGGCCTATATTCATCAAATTTATGGAAAGCTGCAGCATTGTGGCTACAGACTAGTCTAAACAGATGCCTAACCATGTTCTGAGGATAAAGACATAGAAAAGCTGTGGGCGAATCAACTCAAGTCAGTCGCAATTTCTCCCTAAATATATATATATATTTCCAAGTATGCAGAGTTTTACCAATCTATGCATCTGGACCACCCCTGTACACTTGGTTTTATACCTGTCATCAGTATCAGTGTACACTTATACCAGCCCTATAATTGGTACAAATGATGAGTCTGAAATTAGGTGTATTTCTGCACATGCACAAGTCTGCATCCATCAATACACCTTCACTAAACTTAGCTAATATATGAACGCCCGGTTACATCCCAGTGACACCTACACAGTTGTAAGTGGAAATGTGCATGAGATCCATACATTTGGTTCCAATGGGCAGTGCAAAAGCTGCAAGATCCACTTGGAAAACTGACTTGTGTTCAACTACATCAGTCCCTTTGTCTCCATGCTAATATTCTTGACTATGTTTAGCATGGGCGAGTCAGGAGAGATAAAAGCACAAAAGGAAAAAAAAAAAAAAAAAAAAAAAATATATATATATATATTGCACAAGATGTCGGCAATCCTTCACACTAAATGCAGTAATAAGCGGCACTCCCGGCAACTTAGTATACAAATTAAGCACTCGTTGTTAGTTGATTCAAAGTTTCAGAACTCTTTATCGGTTCTTTCATCAGGATACAAAAAGAATAAAATATTCTTACCTTAAATAATACAATTGCTCACCCAGTGAACCGTACACCAGGGAAGTGGCAACTGTGACGTCATCACTAACGTGCTCCCCATCACCAAGGTAACAGTAAAAGCTGTGGCTACTTAAGCCTGCAAGTATCAAAATAGGCATGAAGTCAAATCATATTTATCACTCATCAATGTGGTTCAGCAAAAAGTAACATTATAATGAATCAGCATGAATGGATTCTATATGTCTGCTATTAGTCAAAGTAGTCTGTTTCAGTTAGTAATATGATGTTATCCATCACAACATATTGGCAATTGTTGCCTTTCAACAGTACATGTACTAATAGGCATAGTTAAAGCAGAATTAGGAAATGGAATATTGCTAGCTGCATAGCCAAAAAACCAAATTCTATACATATAGAAATTATAAGACTATGCATCATAACTATAATCACTAAACTATGTAACTTATAACAATTGTCACTTATCGATACTGCCCACATTATTTAGGAAACACCCAAATTACAAAATAGATGTTAATACCTCTATAGGAAGTAAATTAATTTGTTCATTAAGCCCTTTTGGGGACATAGGGCCAAATGTATTAAGGTGAGAGTTTACAAAATGTGAGAGTTTAGCAGTAACACATTGGTCAAGTTTTATCTTCAAAATGGGAAAATATCTGCATAAGACTTTAAATCATGAGAGTTTTTTGAGTCTGAAACACACGCAAGTTTGCTCTATTGCTTTGTTCTTGGACTCTATTAAATTGGCGCATTTACAAAGTGTGAGAAAACTCTCACATTTTCTATATCTAACCCTATTACATTTAGGTTAGTTTCTAACCCAGCCTCGGTCCTCAAGCCACACTAACGGTCCTGGTTTTAGTGATATCCATGATTTTGCACAGATGGTTTAATCAAAATAACTGAGGTACTGATTAAGTCACTTGTGCTCAAGTATGGCTATCCCTAAAACCTGGACTGTTAGTGTGCCTTGAGGACCATGGTTGGGAACCCCTGTTCTAACCTATAAATCCAGTTTGACTCGAGCTGCAAGTGTTTTTTTTGTTTGGTCTCCACCCCATATATTGGGAGGAATGTGATCTATGATTCTGTATCTGAGGGAAGAGAGATAATGTTCGGCCTCTAAAAAGTGCTTGGCCACTGATTGATCACTCTGGCCTTTTGTTAATACACTGCTGATTGTGCTCCTGTGAAGCGCCATTCATTCCTTGAACATTTGTACCATTTTGCCCATGTCGCTTTTACTACATGTGCATGTGATCATATATACCACAAATTTTGTGGAGCAAGTTACACAGTGTAGAATGTTATATATTTTGCCAATTTGTGAGTGGTGAAAACTGTTACCACTGATCACGTAATTACATGTTAAACAATTAGGACATTTAAAACATCCAACCTTCTTGGTCCTAAGAAAATGTCCCCCTTCTTTAGGGGCAACATCTGATTTTACCAACAGATCTTTTAGAATCTGTCCCCTGGTGTAGCAATGCATTATTGATTTTAGATGTAGTGATGTCAAATATGGGTTACTGCTAATAATAGGCCAATATATTTTAGTTACTAAATGATTACCATGACTATAATTGTTAACCCATGGGATTCTGTCTTTTTTATGGCTTTGTTTTTAACTTTCAATAGAGAAGCTCTTGGTTGTCTTAAAGCTTTATCTTTTTGTTTTATCAGATCCATTTTATTATAACACCTCTGTAAAAATCTGTCTAAGGTATTATCCAACTCCTTTTTAAGGGAAGACTCATTGCTGGTTATCCTACAAATACATAAGAATTGGGAGTAGGGTAGGCTTCTTTTGAGACAAGTGGGATGAAAACTAGTATAATGCAATAGATTGTATTGATCAGTAGGTTAATTAAATATAGAGGTATTGAGTTTCCCTCCCTCTAATGTAATAGACACATCTAAATAGTTAATTTGCTTATAGCTCAGCTCATAGGTAAATTTTACAGGAGGGGACACACTGTTATGTTTGTCAGAGATATTTTTTAAGGCATTAACTGGACCTGTCCACAGGACCAATAGGTCAAAAATGTATCTGAAATAAACATATAGATATTTTTAAATGTCAGGTTCAGCATAAAGTAATTCTTTTTCCACGCAAAACATAAAACTATTAGCTTGGTTCCACTGCCGAGCCCATGGCATACACTGATATTTGCAAAAATAACTTGCCATCAAAAAATAAATAATTATTTGGAAAAATGAATTCAAGTAAACTAATGAATAGATCAACATCTGGACCTGTATAAGCAGAATTATCTGTTATGAGTTGCCTTACAGCCCATAAAGCCTCATTATGAGGGATACATGTGTAAAGGCTTTGAACATCAACCAAGAATAAAACCAAATATTCAGGTACTGATGTAATTGATTCCAAGATGTTCAGTAACATCGTAGTGTCCTTAAGCCATGTGCGTTCTTTCTGTATGTATGGCTGTAAATGGCAATCCAAATACACTGCAACCAGTTGCATTAGTGACCACCTAGCCGACATAATAGGTCTGCCCATGGTTTTAACTAACGATTTATGCACCTTAAGTACAGAGTAGAGAAGAGGGCAAATTGGATAATCTGTTGTGAGAGCTCTCTGTAATTCTGATGTAATGCGTCCCTCTTGTACAGCATGTGCCAATAATGAGTCCAATTCCTTTTAAATGTTATCATAGGGTCTTCTTGTAATGGTAAATAGTCTGTTTGATCCTTTAGTTGATTATAGATTTCTTTCTTGTAATCTAGGGTATTTTGAATGGTTAAGGTTCCCCCTTTGTCAGATGGACCTATTATTATGTCATCATATGTTCTAAGATCTTTTAAGGCCTGTCGCTCTTCTTTATTTAGATTAGAGAATGTTGGAGGATGGTTCTTTATTTCCTCTTGAACTGTGATTTTTAACAGACGTGAAAAATTTTTTAACGAGCTGTATGAAGACTGTGTATCGAAGGTTGAGCCTATTTGTAAATCTTTTCATTTAGATGGAACTTCATCTCTATGGCCTGTATTCAATTTGAGGCGAAAAGTCCAGACTTTTTGCCTGCTGGACTTTTCGCCTCCTTCGCCGGTTTCCCAGTCGGAAAAGTATCGCGTGTGTTCCCGCTATTCCACCTATTCAATTTCAAAATAGGCGAAATCGGGAACCAGCAAAACTTGGATCCGCGAAAAAAACAGGGAATTTTCAGGAAATCATCCTAGGACCCCCCTAAAGATGTCCAGACATGGGGGATCAGAATGGGTACCCCTGTTTTTGCCTGCAGAAGAAAGTCGGGTTTTTAAATAACCGCAGCAGGTGCATAAATGCGGCTTTGAAAAAGGTGATGCAGAAGAGCATTTAGAAGTTTTTTGGGGGGAAAATAACTATGCCCATCAAAAATTTGGGTTACTTGAAAATGGGTGCAAGCATATTTTTAAGTCCCTTAAATGATTTTTAAAAATTCTGCAAAAATACACCTGCCGCTACTCCTGCATTGAAAAAAACACCTGCCACATATAAGGTGACCCCTCTGGACTCCATTCCGCTAATTTAGAAGTGTGTTCCCTATTTATTTATTTTTTAAACTCAAAATTTAAATACATTTTTTGGGGTGTCCCTTTTTTTTTAACTTTTTTTTAACACAGATTATTATTTTTAGGGACCATTCCACGGGTTGCAGGCTATTTTTTTTAAGCCTGCACCCCTGAAGCCAATTCTGCACTTTTTTTTTTTACCTGCTAAAGGCAAGCGAAAAATTATCCCCATTTTTTTTAATTTTTTTACATTGACGTTTCGCACCGGCGAAAAGTCATTGAAACTGAATACGGGAATATTGGAAATAGGCAAAAATGATGTCATCGGCGATAAATTATCACCGGTAACAGACTTTTCAACCCATAATGAATATGGCCCTTTGTCTCACCTGCATGTCAGGTGGAGAATTATAAATTTAATATGTCTCTAAAATTGAGGGAACATTTAAAGCATCTGTTAAAGATAATATCAGAGAAAGAGATGAAATTCCATAAAAATCTGGATTTACATTAATATTGTAAATACACATATGATATTGATCATATTGTGAATGTCCTTCTTCAGTTCAGCTGAGTACACACACTAATTATTTCTGTCCTTGTTTGCACTTTTTCTGAAACTGGAAACTTATGTCTAGCATGCAAATATTATAATCTCTCAATTCACCGCTGTCCATTTATATCTTCCATCTCTGATGAGTATGGCTATAGAAGTTTTAGTGTTTTTTTTATTATTTTACAAATGAATGCCATATAAGTGCCTCATTATTGCTTTTTTGTTTGCCATAACAGTAGCAATACACAAGAGAGTCTTGGATTTATTCATCCAGTCCAATAACTGTGGAAATCTGACCATGCTAATAACTATGTAAAATCAATTTACATCTTAATAGCATAGTATACATTTAATGACCTCATACATTTATTACACTAGTGCAGTGGTGGTGAACCTTGGTACTCCAGCTGCTGTGGGACTACATATCCCAGAATGCACTGCCAGACCTTTGCTATTAGGGAATGCTAATACTGTGGCAGGGCATGCTGGGTTATGTAGTCCCACAGCAGCTGGAGTGCCAAGGTTTGCCACCACAGCACTAGTGCTTCCCTCTGCAAAACACATCACTTGAATATAATGTTATATAGCATCTTTATAAGTCATAATCTAAACACAAAGCGAATATCATGGTGCTGGCTAAAGGAAAATAAAGAATAAGAAAAATACCTGCATTTTGTTTAAATTCAGAGGGGTTTCTCATTAAAATAAAAAAATGTATTAACATCACTAACAATGAACACACAAACATTAAGTTTACATATTATAGTATAAAATATACAGGTGCCAAATTCACTTCAAATGATTCTTATTCATTGAAAGCATTTACGCAGCCAGGGCTGGAATCAGAGATGGTTAGTAATGAAGCCTCAATCACTCATGCTGCCTTTATAGTGTTTGTGAAATTATGCAAATGCTAATCTCAGCCTTCTGATTCTGTTCCACCATGCGATGGAGTGTACGTGTGCTGAGGTGCCCACTTTCAGCCTCACTGGTCTGTGCAACTGGGATGGAAAGTGTGAATGCTCCAACATCGATGGAACATCGGTGGCACCATTGACATTTGCTAGTGTAGGGGCTACTATAGCTACTTCCCTCAAATACAACTAAACATGGCCTCTGAGGCTGTAGATTAGTGAATGCAGCAGCGTTTTTAGACACACCCATGGCACTCCCATAACATGCCCCTAAAATGGCCCCTTTTACCTTTCTCTTCAGGTCACTTCCCCGAAATACCCATGGATTGCAAACACCTCTGTAAGTGTGAGCAAGCCCATATGCAATTGTGAATGCCATTGGACATTTAGGTTTGCACATGTGCAGTAATGGTTTCCTGGACTTTTCGCACACGTGTAGTAGGAAAAAGTGCTCAACTGCGGGAACATCGAAACTGAGTCCATCTCTGAATCAGGCCATCAATCATTGCTCGCATATTATCTTTGATGCTTTCCATAACAGGATATGCAATATTTCATAGAGAACAATTGGAGAACAGAAGTAAAGAAATTGTTCGGTTATTCACCAGTAAGGAGAAAGATAGTGTAATCCTTAGAAACTCCAATTAAGGGGAAGTTTCCTCCAACAAAGATGTACTGAGTACCAAATTGTACCAAACTATTGATACATAACTTGCATTAGACTCCTTCTAATCCTGATATTCAGAGTATGTAGTCTCCAAATAACTGCTTCCAAGGCTTGTAATGAGCAGCGTGATCTGAACAGTGTACCATGTTTTGCTAACTGAGGATACAATGTAATTGGTATCAGGTTCTTTTTGAATTTGAAACAATCTAGCAGTCCCATGGACCTTTAAACTGAGATTTGTAGTGATAAGTTGGTATGGAAATGCCAAAGTTTTTGTTTTTTTTCCAAGAACTTTTTCAAGATAATTGAGAAAAGTTCCATCTCATCCTTTTATATTAATATACAAGCTGTATACTACTTCTATATTATTGCAATAAAAATATAAATTAAAAACATAAAAAATGTAGAAAATTATAAAGATATATAAAGTATATTAATTTTAGAGATGAGCGGTTCAGTTTATCCAGAAACCGAACACACCTGAATTTAAGGATTATGAGTGGATCTGAGTTCTGACTCAGGTCTTCCCACCAAATTTCAGATCTTTAACTGAAGCAAAACTTTATCTTCCCATTGTCAGATATAAAAGTCCCTCCCCAATGATTGGGCAAAATTTCACACAGGAGAGCGGTGGGAGAGGGTGAATCTTCAACATAGAGGGGGACCAAGAACACTAGAAGCTTAAAACAACAATTGACTGTGATGCAATCATTTGCAAGAGGAAGCAAGTAGGAAAGCAGCCATCCAGTTGCACAGAAGATCACTGAAGCCATGATGCTATACTAGCATTAGATCTGCATCCAATATTTGCCATCATTGCATCTAGTTTTAGACAGTTGGTTGAGGTCCTTTGTCCCCGCTACCAAAATTCCATCTCAAATCCATTTTACAAGAGCAGGAATTCCTCACCTATACTAGGAAAACTTATTTTTGGCTTATAAAATGCCATTGTACCGAGTATCCACTTAACTACTGATATGTGAACAAGTGGTCCTGGTCAGTCCAAAGATTACAAGACTGTGACAGTCCACTGGGTGTATTACCTTCACCAGCAGTATCTAACACACAATGCTAGATCATTCACAGGCATGCTACTGTCTTGGTCATTGGTTTCACTAAGTTGCATACTGAGGTCAACCTGTTGGGAAAATTGGAATTTTTTTTATATATATACTTATAAAGAGTGCTTAGCACAACCAGGAACCTTGTGAGCAATCGATGTAGGTGGCTACTTTCTACTAATGTGGAAAAACTGATGTTCATAAAAATTAACTACTAATTCTATGCGGAAAACCTTTGCTACCAATTATAACAAAGGACAGAGACTACTATAATGGGAGATTCCAGTGGGGATGAGCTAATATTGTGTGATAACGATAGTAACACTGATGAGGGTGAGGATGGAGATAATTAACAACACTGTTAGCTGCCTAAGGCCCATTGGTAGCTTGTTTTGTAAGGGCCCAAACAAACTAAGTACCTTAGCCACAAAAGTGGTAATCCCTGTTGCTGAAGTGCTTGGTTTGTTAAACTGTGCATGTCCTTTTTAATATACAGCAAAAGGGTGGGTAGGGGGGCCCAAGGACAATTCCATCATGCACCTCTTTTCAAATGGGCTTTGCTAAGACTGGATGTGTTTGACACACAATGTATATTACTGTACTTTACCAGGATGTTCATGTTGCCATCCACTACCATCTTATCATCCAAGCATATAGACCCTGTTTCCTACAGCTTCTCAACAGATACAGAGTACTATCATCAAAACATATAATCATATCATTAAATAATTAATGATTCAATTTGTCTAGGCTTTTATTCTACCTTGAATCCTGAAGTCTGTGGTTTGCAGTTTGAATTTAGTTTGCACTTTAAAAATCTCATTGGATTTTTAATGCTTGTTTTTTTAATAGCTTGTTCCATGTTTCAGATTTCTTTTATTTGTTTTTTTAATATAGTAATATTAGTACTGTAATCAATTACATAATCAATCTATGTCATTGCGATTTTTTGGATACTTCTTTTTAATAGTTTGTTCCATGTCCCAGATTTGTTTTTTATTTATTGTTATATTAGTAATGTAATCAATAAATCAATTTCATTGGGATTTTTTGGAAATTTGTTTTGTAATAGTTTGTTCCATGTATCATATTTGTTTTTCTTTATAGCTATGTTAGTATTGTAATCAATCAATCAATCTCACTGGGATTTTGGATGCTTGTTTTTTTTAATAATTTGTTCAATTTCTTATATTTTTCTTTATAAATATATTAGTACTGCAATCAATCAGTTGATTAATCTATCAATATCATTGGGAATTTCAATGCTTGTTTTGTAAAAGTGTTTTCCATTTCTCAGAGCTGATTTCTTTATAGTTAACACTGCAATCCACCTATCAATCGATCAATCAATCAATCAATCAATCAATCAATCAATCAATCAGTCAATCCATCAATCCTTTTCCTGGTCTACACAAAATACTCCACCTCCATTTGCCCTTGCTGGCCTTGGGCCTCTGATATCGTTCTTGATTTATGAAAACATTTAATAGCATCATATAGTTTATAAAAAAAATGCCATCCTGTCTGCCAGTACAGTGCCAATATGTTTCCTAGATGTGCTATATTCTTTTTAAAACTGCCAGGTGTTTGAACCACTGCTCTGTTGCTTATTTTAGCAGGATAGATTGCTGCAGCCTTTGGTAAATATGGGTTAAAACAATATTGCTAGGTGGTCTAAAATTACTGTAAATTAAGGTTATTGAGGTTAATAATACTGTAGGGGAAAAACAGGCCCAAATTACATGATTTTAGAATTTTTAATAAATTTTTCAAGAAATCCAAATTCAAAACCATATTACTTGAGGGTGGTTTTGGCAAAACCAAAACAAGGGGGTCTGGGCACATCTCTTATTTTTTACATTAAGTTTGATAAGCTATCCCTTCATTGAAGCAGAGAATGTGCAATAAGCTAATAATTACATGCACTGTACTGTAAAATCTGCTCTATGTTTTTAGTGCAGGCACAGATGTGTTTATAATACTTCATATTAATACTTTATTAACAAATGACCTACATAAGTATTTTCTATTATCATTTGATTTTATTTAATCTAAAATTCAATTTGTTCTTTTAAACCCAGAAAATCAAGTGCTGCATAAAGTGTCTATTCTGCTGCCACAATTCACAATTCTGTACATGTCAGGTGTGCTTTATCACTGGGCCACTGCAGTATTACTTTTCATCAGAAAAATAATTTTACCCATTTTATCATTTTTATTTCCAAAGAAGGACCAATTCTGCATGTGAAACTTCTTTATCTTAAGATATATTTATTATTTCTAAATCAGTAACCAAGCTCCATCTTCCATTGTAATGAAGTTTACTAGGTAACACAGACAATGGATACTAATTTGTAGAGGCCTAAAAATTGATTATTACTTAGATCTTCAAATAAATGTTGCAAGCATATATGAGGAATATTGATTTTAAGAGTGAATCCGTTCACCCCCACCAAATCTGCACGACTTCTGATGCATATTATGACAGTGGGATCTCGCACTAAAGTATTCACTACCCCATAGGGTAGCAAGCTCTATTATTTAAATCAGGTATTCGGCAAGCCTGGCGTTGGGTGCAAGATGGGCTACCATCTGCATTTAAAAACCGTTGCAACGCAATTTGCACCCTTCACCAGCATTTGAATTCCCCCTTAGGACAGATCTATTTTGTTTCTTATTTTAAGAGAAATTAAATATAATCTCATACCTAAAAGAAACATTAAACTTTATTCAAATTTTAAAAAAAATGTAGGAGAGATGCAAAGTAATTGTATATAAATGTTTAAGGGATATGTCAGTTACCTAACAGAACCATCCACATATAGCGACAAATGTCTTCATACATGTAATAGAGATATTAGTACCTGAGACCTTCTATTTTTATCCAAAGTTAAAAACAACAAAATATATAACATTACATAATAAATACCACTAATTACCTAATATAAAGATAAATGTATATTGAAAAAATAAATATATTAACCTAATACATAAATTGATAGCTAGGGTCTGATAGCATGTCTAAAAACATCAATTTATTCTTTAATTTAAAAAAGTATATGCACATAAAGAGGCATCTTATACTTAAAACAGGAGAGATTATAAACAATATGTACAAAAAATTAAGAAATATTATAAAAAGAAGGAATAGTCCTCCAATTCAGCTGTTAGTATGGCAAAACATGGGCTTAAAATATGGATGTATGGCCCTTTAAGTGAGACAAATGTCCAGCTGTAATCCAACACAAGACTGAGGTTTTCCCTGGTGCACAGTAGGTCTGCTGGAAGTCTCAAATATGAAATGAGTCCAATGCCAAGTAGAATGAAGGTTCTTACAATAAAGTCACTGCTGATAAAATGTGTCCATTGATGCATTTTGCTGCTATAGCTTGCAGCTTTATCAAGGCATGTAAATGTATATTGTATTATATAAAATTGTGGTAATTCTTTGGGTCATCTACCTGAGATTGGGTGTAACTATAATATTGAGTATATGCTATGATGTGTGTCAACTTACAGGTGTTTGGTCTATAGTCTATTACCAAATAAACCCCACAAACTGCAGTAAAAAAAACCCTTTATAATACATGTGAAGGTTTGTATCAATAAGTAAGCAAGCTTATAATCTTCTCACAATGGGAAAAAATACTGTCTGTTAGACAATGTCCTAATGAGGTAATGCCACTGGTGCTGCTGTGCAGAGTGGCAAAAAATTACACAGGCCTAGCTTCAAAGTATAATTTCAAAGGGCAGCATCACAGAGAGCTGAGAAATTAAAGGAAGAATCCTGCTGAGTCACTAATGTGAACTTTATCTCTAGTGGTGTAGGAGAAAAAAAACAAGGTGGAACAGGAAGCAGGGGAAGGAAGAGGAGATATAGAAAAAGTTAGGTAGTGTCACTAAAAGTAATCAGATAACTTAAGTTCATGTATGGATCTATGTGCAAAGAAATATGTTTAAACAGTTTAAGTGAGCAATGTAATAGTGAATTTTTCCCTTGTTTATCTATTTATTTCTCAGAGAAAGCAGATGGAAGTTCAATAAACAGGCAAGGTCCAGTGCACAGAACACAGTCCAGGACAGAAAAGGCAGGTTGTTACAGATCTAGGTGTTAAAACATTGCAATCTAAAGGACAAAGTAGTTGCAATCCAAATAGAAGTCAAAGTTTAATATACAGGTGTCTGTCAGATGGATTAAATAGTCAAAATCTGGATAGCAGGCAATATCAGTACTCAGGTTTCTGTCAGAAGAGCTAAACAGTTGCAATACTGACAGCAAGTCAAGTTTTGTTCACAGGTTTCTGTACAAAGTTGAGACAGAGAGATAGGAGGGCAGATGATGAGTGTAAGGGTGGATGAGGGAGGTGGAGTTGAAGGTGGCAAAGAGACAATAAGGAGTTAGAGGAGATTAAAGATTTAAAGTAGGACTGTTTATAGTAAGTTTTGGTTATAGCTGTAAGAGTAATATATGATCTTGAAGTGGATAAAATCAGTGTGAGAGAGTCAGAGAGAAGATTTTAGAGTAGGTTCCCAGAGTCAAAGCTGAACTTTCAATACAAAGACAAAGAACATGGGATTGTGCTCCACTGGTGTGAGTCTTAATAAGAAATATAAAACATCATAGATAAAAAGCAGGATACAGTCACAACAGGGGGTAGCTGACTAAAACAAAGCTAGAACTGGGGGGTTAAACAGTGAAAAAGTGCTTGATCATGATCTACCAATAGATAACAAAGGGCCTGATTCAGAGCCGGACGCTCTGACCAGAGCGCTCGCTCTGAATCAGGGCCCTCCTCCATTGAAATGGAGCGTCCTCCTGGACACTCGTATTGCTGTGGGTGACGACCCACACCCCCGGCATGCCCACCCAAGGGGGCGTGCTGTCAGTCACCATTGACAGCACGCCCCCTTTGGTGCGAGACCCAGAGTGACAGCTTGGCTGTCACATTCCAGGTCTCACGCATGCGCACGACAGAGCTCCCTCCATCATGCGCATGCGCAGTGGGGAACATCAACCCACTTGCAAGCGTACTGCCGCTTGCGAGTGGGTCTGAATGACCCCCAAAGTTCCAAGTCTCAGTGGCACTTTCTGTAGTTGCCTTTCACAAGATTTGCCTTTGGGTACATGGATATCCTCTTGAACTGACAACAACTCTGAACTACAGCAGGGCAGGTGATGTTGACTTGCCTATGACTTGGGAAGGACTGACAGGTTACCAGCAGGATAAAGGAACATGATACAGAAAGCAACTAAGGAATAGCTCATACATGGCAGGATAGAATAATCGGATATAATAAACCTAGAACATAGACTGACAACAACTGTTATAAACTTGTTAGTAATTTAATAAGTGGTGGGTTTTAAAACAGAAGGGCATCACTGGTGGTTTGGGGTGGCCAAATACAGTATTTATTGAGCATTGGTATTGGCAGAGCTTTCAAAACCTTTGTCAATGCCCATAAGTTTACAAACTCCCTACCCTGCTGCACGCCCAAAAAACAAACCTGCCATTAGTTTCAAGCATTACACATTATAAGTGACTGTGTCTACATTTTTAAAATAGCAATTTTTTTTGTAATTAATAAAGTCGTGGGATCCCCTACAAAATAATAACCTGTATTAGGCCTTGAAGACTGATTTTTCATGTACCAGCATAGACCTGGAGGGACATAAAGGTGTGACCCATAGTATGATGCATGATTCCAACCAAACATAGGCTAGTTGGAAGCAGGGGTGAGTTCCCTAAGGTGGTCGGACCTACAAAAAAATGAGATCCCCCTTCCTAGGCATCCCAAGCCCCAGTGCCAAGTTATGTTTTTAAATAATCACATCCCTAGTGCAGTGGTTAGCAAATAATAGGTTAATAATAGATTTAATATGTTTTACTGATGCACTAAAGGTCCCAGATACAGTAGTCCTGTTATGCCCACCTTTTAAGGGCTGCCAGAGTATGCTGGCACATGGAGAACCTGGCAGAAAGGGCCTGGTGGCACCAATAGTGTACTGTACTTATAAAAAATATTACAACAAAGACCATAGATGCACTCCAAATGGAGTAATACTTTATTTAAAAACATAACACAGACCCCTTGTTTATTGTTTTAATACTTTAAAAATTCCTTGGGATGAGATTTCTACTAAGACTGAAGAGGACATTTCCAAAGGGATTAGGGCTGGTTGGAATAAAGTTGGAAAAAACCCACACTGTGGGTCTCCCCTCTATGGTTCCATCAGCCCTGGTTGGTTAAGCATAATTCTGGTTAGTGGAAAATCGGGGGGACCCAATGCTCTTTGTTCACCCCATCCCCATGATTTTTTTAGTGCAAACTTAGGCTTCTCAGCCCAAGGGTGGTTACTCATTTTAGGGTACCCTGCATAATTTTATTTATTTCATCATGTGCTTTTTAACAAGTTTTATTAAAACGTTGGTACAAATCCCTGGATCTTTCTATAAACATGACTGCCAGAGGCAAGTAATTTATTTGGGCAGGTTTGTTGGGGTGTTAAATGGAGAATTTGCAGTGGGTGCTAAAGTCTCCTGGGGGTTATATACTTATAACAGATAAGAAAACATTGATGGTGCTTTGATAATGAATTGTATTATAAACTGTGTTTTGTTAGTAAATTACGGCGGTTTTGGATGTAGTGAATGGGCAGGGTGCAATTCCACTGGTTAACACCACAATCCCATCAAAAAACATAACCTGACACTTATTAAAGTTACTTCTAGGTTTCAATTGATTATGTGACTATTACACATGACCAGCAAACAACCGGATTCTTATCCAATATACTGTAGTCATACACAAGATTCAAATTTTACTTACTACAAGGTTGAGGCACTGTGATAAACAGCCAGATCAAAGAGCAAAGACTATCTTCCTGTCCCCATGTCAAATTCTAATTCAAAAAATACCTCCACGCATGTAGCCATGGGTTTCTATGACACCAGATTAACAACCAACAGATAGTGGAAAACTGAACCAAACTGTCCAGCCTAATTCTTAACTTATGGAGTGGTCAAAACAGCAAACATCTCAATTTGTAGGTGCTTTTCATTGGCAGATGCTTTGTGGGTCATATCTAAGATTTCATTATAACCATAGAGTTCTAACTTCTTGGTTAGGGGCCTGATTCAGCAAGGATTGCTGATGCGATTGCAGCTGCAATTGCGCATGCAGTTCTGTTGTGAAAGTATGCTAATAATTGCAATTGCAAAGCACTCGCACGGACCACATGCAGACACCCTCTTCCCCTCTCGTACATCCATAATACCTTGCAAGCCAGCCAAAACATCGGCAACATCGAAGCCACTCGCATATTTAAGGCAGGTCTGACCCTACCACTAAATGGCTAACTTTTCCTGCACACAGTGAGAGCTCAAGCTGCATAGGCCATTGCTGTGGCTAATTTATGCACGCCCCTACAATGGTGTTCATACACACTGGCATGCCTGGGTTTCTCTGATAACCCTCCTTCACCACCCCCAAATGGTACTTCCTGTCAATCACTCTGAGATGGATCTGTGTACTCACTGCAATCGCAGTACCGATCACAGTGAGGCATTCGTGCATGCGCATTGCGATGAATGCACAGTACGCAACAATTGCCCATCTGCATACGCTTTAGCAGTTACGAACCTTGCTGAATGAGGCCCTAGGTGCAAAATTCATTTGACATTTGGTTGGTCTCATCATTCTATTGAGGCTTGATCTGCAGTTCTTTTTTATTTTCTCTATCTCTATCTTATTTTTAATCTTTGACATTCAGTTGCGACTATGTTTGAGCTATTGCAGACTAGAATCTAAGTCAGTTTGGACTATATAATTCAATTGGAATTGTCTATAAAAAACATTTCCATTACTTTCCAGCAACATTTATATTGTTGCAAAATCACTCTTTAATTGCTATTAATATTCCATCTGGCATTGACTTGGTGATTAAACATATAACATCTAATGGACTATACTGACAACAATTATCTTCTGTGCTTTGCCCTTGCATGTTTAAGTAACGTGGGTGATCAATAAAAGTATTTCAGACTCTCACTTGAATTTCCTCTGCATAACACAATGATCTGCCATAGAGCAATTCAAAATAATAAAGTCTATTAAATGAACAATTAAGTTATGTGATTTCCAGAGAAGCAGGCAGTCTACAGATGATGTCACAGTAACCTATAATTGGGGTCAACAACTGTTGGAGAACAGACTTCAAGTCTTGCTAAATGTCAGCCATTCGTTTATAGAAAGCTAAAATAAAATTGCTGTTTGATTTGCTAGATCTTAAAAAACAGTAATCGCTTTTCTTTCCAGAAGCCTGATTTTATTAATTTACTCAACATAATTTGCATCATTTGTCAATACTCTGGGGATTTGTAAGAAGATTAAGATGAGATTGCCTTTTCCTTTCACAAATAAAGCAATTTCCTACAGGATACATACAACTGTATCGCAGGAAAAGTTGTAATTATTTTGAACTATGTAATTACAAAATGTAATGACTGCTTTTTATTAGTGCTGAATACAGTTGTTTATGTCCATATATGAAGAGTCTGTATGATATCTTGACAATGTCTTCATTACTTCATACATTGTCCCAACTTTACACTGTCATACTCTAAACATAATGTGCCTGATTCTAAGCCGGAGGCAGCTGCAAACTAGATGCAGTGAAGCGATTTGTTTTCCTCTGTGCATTCCACAGAAAGTCTGTGGTAAAGGGGAGGGCACAGTCTCTGAAATGTTTTGAAAATGTATTGGGCCTTCTTGAGCGGCAACCTGGAGATGGTTTAGCTGACGCACAGAGATCGACCATCCTATGGGAAGGTTATGGGAGTGGTTTGGTTGTGTCACTCAAAGGGGTTGTATACAGAGATGCACACACTCATGTTAGTGGCCATATTCAGACAGATAATCTGCACCTGCCATAGAGCAGGTGCAGGTTTCGATGGTGCATCTAAAATGCACCAAGTGGTATTACTGGTTCTACGGACACTAAAAGTGGGTGTCTCAGTCCTTGCACATTAGGGCACATGGATGTACACCAGAGAAGAACTTTGCAGCTACATTTGCATAAATCACAGAACCTTGACAGGGTAAAAGACAGACATGGATGCGGATGTGTCTAACTCAAAACCTGTCACAATTTAAGTACTGTAATGTATTTTTGTGTGTATGTATGTATGTGTGTAAATATAGGTAAGTGATAAAAGGCGGCACTCAGATGCTGCAAGACTAGTTAAACAATGGTGTTCATTTGTGATAAATCAGACGGGTTGGCTATGAAATCCGAGCTGTCAGGATGCCGCTGGTCAGAATACCGACAGTAGCATCCTGACAGCCAGAATTCTGATACCCATAGAAAGTAGCAGTGAGTATTTTTCTAACCCCTACCCTAACCCTAACCTCTCATCCCTGGTGCCTAACCCTAACCTCCCCCCTAGTGCCTAAACCTAACCACCCCTTCCCTGCACCCTAAACCTAACACTACCCCCCCTGTTCCTAAAACTAACCTCCCGCTCTAGTGCCTAAACATAACCTACCCCTCCTTCCACCCTAATCCTATCACTCCCTAGATGGAGCCTAACCCTAACCCTCACCCTAATGCCTAACCCTAACCCTGCTATCTAACCCTAGCCTCCCCCTAACACCCAGATACTTACCTTCAGGATGCTGGCGGTTGGGATACAGGTGCCAGGATCCCGACCACCCGGGATGTCAGTGCCAGTATTCAGACCATCGGCATCCTGCATGCTGGGATGCTGACCACATCCTGAGTCAGACATATCTCTTCCTTCAGGCACAGGTGTGTGTTTTAAATAAGTAGATACCACTGTTATCTAGTCAATGTACTGCAGTTTCTGGTCAATGCTACAACTGGAAATACTGATGACAGGCTCATGGAGCAGAAGGCACTAATGTCTAAAATATAAAAGAACCAGTGAAGAGAAGATCAAGACACAGTGGTGCAGGAGAGTGACATGGGAAATGAGCAAGAAAGAGGAGGGATGAAAAGAGAGGAGGCAAGAGAGAGACAAAGTAGTGGGAGAAAAATACAATTTAAAAAAGAAAAAAACTGGGAAGAATTATAGAAAGAGAAATAAAGGAGAGAGGCGAAACATATGGGCAAGAAAGATGAGGAGAAAAAGATGGGGGGTGGAGCTAGAAGGAAGGAGGAGGAAAGAGAGAGGGAGAAAACCCAGGAGGTGCCATGGACAATATATATATATATATATATATATATATATAGTACCAGTCAAAAGTTTGGACGCACCTTCACATTCAATGGTTTTTGTTTATTTAAATTATTTTCAACATAGTAGATTAATACTGAAGACATCAAAACTATGAAAGAACACATATGGAATTATGTTGTAAACAAAAAAGTGTTAAACAAATCAAAATATGTTTTATATTTTAGATTCTTCAAGTAGCCCCCTTTTGCTTTGATGACAGCTTTGCACACTCTTGGCTCTCTCTCAATCAGCTTCATGAGGTAGTCTCCTGAAAAGGTTTGGTATTAACATGTGTCCCTTGTCAAGAGTTAATCTGTGGAATTTCTTGCCTTCTTAATTTGTTTGAGACCATCAGATGTGTTGTGCAGAGGTAGGTTTAGTACACAGTGGACACCAATATTTGACTACTGTTGTAATCCATATTATGGCACCAATGACTCAACTCAGTAAAGAGAAACAACAGTCCATCATTACTTTAACACCTGAAGGTCAGTTAATATGGAAAATCTCAAGAACTTTGAATGTATCCTCAAATGCAGTTGCAAAAACCATCAATCGCTATGATGAAACTGGCTCTCATGAGGACCGCCCAGGAATGGAAGATCAAGAGTTACCTCTGCTGCAGAGGATAAGTTCATTAGAGTTACCAGCCTCAGAAACTGCTACTTAACAGCACCTCAGATTAGAAACTACATAAAGTCTTCATAGAGTTCAAGTAGCAGACAAATCTCAACATCAACTGTTCAGAGGAGACTGCGTGAATCAGGACTTCATTGTCGTATTGCTGCAAAGAAGCCACTACTGAGGATGAATAACAAGAAGAAGAGAATTGTTTGGGCCAAGAAACACAAGGAAAGGACATTAGACCAGTGGAAATCTGTACTTTGTTCTGATGAGTCTGATGAGATTTTTGGTTCCAACCACCGTGTCTTTGTGAGATGTAGAGAAGGTGAGTGGATGGTTTCTGCATGTGTGGTTCCCACTGTGAAGCATGGAGGAGATAAATGGTTTGGGGGTGCTTTGCTGGTGACACTGTTGGTGATTTATTCATAATAAAAGACACACTTAACCAGCATGGTACCACAGCATTCTGCAGTGCCATGCCATCCCATATGGTTTGCACTTACTGGGACCATCATTTGTTTTTCAACAAGACAATGACCACAAACACACCTCCAGGCTATGTAAGGGCTACTTAACCAAGAAGGAAAGAGATGGAGTGCTGCGTCAGATGACCAGGCCTACACAATCACCTGACCTAAACCCAATTGAGCTGGTTTGGGATGAGTTGGACCGCAGAGTGAAGGAAAAGCAGCCAACAAGTGCTCAGCACCTCTGGGAACTCCTTCAAAATTGTTGGAAAAACATTCCAGGAGACTACCTCATGAAGATGATTGAGAGAATGCCAAGAGTGTGCAAAGCTGTCATCAAAGCAAAAGGGGGCTACTTTGAGGAATCTAAAATATAAAACATATTTTGATTTATTTAACACTTTTTTGTTTACAACATAATTCCATAGGTGTTCTTTCATAGTTTTGATGTCTTCAGTATTAATCTACTATGTTGAAAATAATTGAAATAAAAACAAACATTGAATGAGAAGGTGTGTCCAAACTTTTGACTGGTATTGTATATATATATATATATATATATATATAATAAAGCAAACGGTGGCACTCAGTGCAAAGTAAGTCAAATCAAGCAGAGGGTCGTTACCAACATTTCAATGTTCAATCAGACATTACAATTTAAGTACCCTCCACCAGAATGTCCATGGGAACATGATAATGCCAGTGGTCACATGGGGTCCTGCATCATGAAGGTCGCATTATGTGATAAAATACATAGAAGATAGAAGTGATAGGTTGGTGGTAACCTAGGGGACATAAACAAGAAAGTAAACAGTGTATGATATACACAGAGGCTGAGAACTAAAATCAAAAATGCCATATGAGTAATAAACAGCACAAAATCACTGTATGACTAAATGTACCTGCTGGAAGATGGTAAAAGCACATGGAAAAAATTGTGTACACTTACATCTATATGGACTAAGTGATACAGTGATACATTATTCTGTAATGTATGCATAGGATTATATATAGGCTTTAGAAAAATAAGTGCAAAATTAGAGCAATAGTACCAAACTTTCATTCAGACCTTTGGTGATAATGTTTCTAATCATGGATCCAGCGATGTTGTAGTAGCATAGATGGCTTGCCACCTCTCTTGGGTACAGGAATGTGATCGATGACATAGTGGCAGATGGTAGCCATATTGTGGGGAGCCTCACAAATGTGTCTCACTCCCAAATATTCACTTTGACCACATTGAATAGCTGCCTTAATGGTGAAATGGTGAACAGCCATACACTCTTTGAACTTTTGTTCTGTTTTGCCCACATTGTGATGGCCACATATGCAACTAAATATATATATGATATATATGATATACTTGCATGTACATGTCACTCGATTTCTGATTTTAATTTATTTCCAGTAAACTGTTGAAGAAAAAAATCTCTAGTGATCATATACTGGCAGGTAGTACAGTTAATGCATCCTGCAAGAGAGCAAAATTAAATGCACTAGTTTATGTTGAAGGAATTTGAGATACTTTGGAATTGACCAGAAAGTCTATGATATTATGACATTTGTGGTAGGTAACCATGAGTTGTGTATCATGTAAAACTAGAAGTGTCCGATCAGATAAGCGCAACAGAATATGCTGCGTTATATAAGAAACTGTTAATAAATAAAATAAATTAAATAAATATTGTGATTTCGATATTTTATTAATCAGAAATAAAATTATAGACAAGCATGTTCAAGGTAAAAGCTAGAATACCATATCCAAGCAGCTTGATATTCCTCTGACTACAGTTGCAAATATTATTTTTAAGAAGTTTAAAGTCCATGGGACTGTAGCCAAACTCCTTGGATGCGACTGCAAGAGGAAAATCACCCCCACAAGTATAGTGAGAATGGTAGAAAAAGCCAAGGAAAACTTCTAAAGAGATACAAGCTGAACTCCAAGGAAAAGGTATGCCTGTGTCTAATCACACAATCCACTGCTTTTTGAACAACAGTGACTCCATGGAAGAAGTCCCCTGAGAACTCCACTTTTGAAAAAACAACATACTGTAAAAAACCAGACTGGAAATGACTATAATGCACATTAATCAGCTTTATGTTCACAGATGAAAAAAAATAATCTTTCAAACACAAAACCCCCATTCCTGCTATGAAATATGAAGGAGCCCAAGTACGGTTTTGGGACTGCTTTGCTATGTCTGGCATGGGATGCCTTGAATCTATGCAGAGAACAATGAAAACTCAAGACTATTAAAGCATTCTGGAGCAATACATACTGCCTAGTGTCAGAGAGATCTGACTCAGTCACAGGTCATATGTCCTCTAACATAATAATGACCCAAAACATAGCTAAAAGCACCCATGAATGGAAAAGAACAAAACAATGGACTACTGTATTCTCAAGTGGCCTGCTATGTGCCCAAATCTGAATCCAATTGAACATCTATGGAATGAGCTGAAAAATGTAGTTCAATGTAAACACCCATCAACCATGAGACTGCTCCAGCAGTTTGTTCAGGAAGAGTGGGTTAAACTACCTGTTGAAAGATGCAGATGTCTCATTGAGAGTTACAGAAATTACTTGTTTGCAATGATGGCCTCTACAGGTTGTGCAACAAAATATTAGGTTAAGGGTCCCATGTAAATTTCAATTTAAATATTCTACCAAATCAAAAATGAAATGCAAAATCTGATTTCTATTAAATATGGAATGAACATGATGGATGACAATTACTTTTGTCAGTTTAAAGTTATTTCAGAGAAAAGTGTGGGTTCTTTTTTTGTGGAAGGGTATAAACATTTTTTTTGGTATATATGTTTATATTAAATATTATAAGTCACTGTGTAAAAGTAAAAATATTTGTGTCAATAGGGTTAACTGGGTTAAAATTAAATGTAAAGACTGTTTTTATATCGGCACATATTGCTCATTAATTTTATATGTTCTGCTATAGTTGTCAGTTGGATCTGTTAGTGTGATTTGACACAAGGTTTTTTGAATTATGTGAGTTTAAAATAGAAAAACTGTGTTCTAAAACATCAGTACTGACATTTTATATTCAACCCGAAACAATGTTCCTGCCATACACGGAAAAATATAAATCTTTAATATTCTGAATGCACACATGTCCACTTTAAGTTGTTTGATGCATTAGCAATGACAACCATTAGTAGATACTGGTTTAGTAATGGTTCATTATTATGCAGAGCTTATCAATTCACTTCCAACTAATTCCATACATGAGCACAAATATTTAGCATCATGGATGTCACTACGGTATTTCCTAATGCATATTGGTTAAATTTAGAGGTGTGTTGACTGTTGATTAAATGCAGACTGCCCTTTCCACTGTGTGCAGTTTATCCACAGAGCACACCTATGTTTATTCAGACATATTAAAAATTATTTCCCACTTTTTCCCATTACATCTGATGTGTGTTTGCCCTGTGAATGTACTACCCTTTCAGTATTATAATAGAGAGCTATTCTAAACATTAATGAGTAGGAAAAACATTAACAAAAAGACAATCTATTTAAAAAATAAAAATAAGCATGAGTGTCCATATCTTCATATACCCTTTGGAATAAATGGTTGTTTTGTTTTTTATTTAATTGGTGAATTTTATTTTCTAAATCCAGAAATGATAGGCAGATGTACCTACCCTTGGTCCACTTTCACTTTAGAATATCAATATTGGGCTATAAATTATCTTAAATGCAAATTTTTTTTAGCTTCTGGAGAGGAGGGATTTCTTACGAGTACAAATTATTCTATTTTAGCAACTAGGAGAAAATCCATGGGAAGAAAGTTTGCAGACAAAGGTAATTCACATTCAGAGCTAGAGTCCATTTAAATGTTGTGATAATCCATTGGCAATGCCTCTGCATACTTAAAATTAAATTGAAGAGATACCAGATATTTCTCCCAATAAAGAAACTTGAAAGGGTAAAAGAGAAATAAAGCAGATATTCTAAATATTAATAATTGCATATATTTACATATATAAATGTTTATTGTCTACAACAATGTTCTTCATTATTTTTAATGTTGCAACACTTAATTTGTATTAAAGAATATATCAGACTGGAAAAAGTAATTTTTGAAATGCTGATTTATAAAAGTATGGTAAATCCACATTTTGTATGTTAATTACTATTGTGAATAACATCACGGTTTGCAATATGCTACATCGAAGCTGTATCCTTTGTAAACTTAGATAATTTGTAGTATCCAAGAGTGAATTTATAATGCAAAATAAAACTATAATAGTACTTAGCAAAAGTATACATAGAACAAATTCATGATTTTTCGTATAATTTTAAATAAAGGCTAAATTTACTATGCAGTGATTTTCAAAGCTTCTTTAGCAGTTTTAGCTACTGGTTTAAAAGTGGCAATTATATTCAATACAATTCACTCCTGGTTTTGTATGGATTATAACTGCCCTTTTAAATCCATCGGCCACATCAACTGTATTACCTCTAGGTGTTATTGATCATATCTATGGGGCTCCATGACCATATATAGGCAAGAAATATTGAAATCCATCTACATTTCTGTCAATCATGGCCAACACTGTAGTAATCAGCTGATGACATTGTATGTGATCAATGGCTGACTCAACTAATTGGGCACCAGTTATTATACCTGATAGTCGAACAGCTAAATCTGTCCAAATTAGCCTCCCATGTGTGTATGGCAAAATTAGATAGAACAGGACAGTATTGAATTCATGGGTCTGATCTTACCACATCATTAAGCTATAGACAATAATGTTAACTAAAGTCAATAATGCAAATAATAATAATTTATTCCCTTTGGAGAGCTCTCCATATTAACTGAAAGTGTTATTAAAGTGTATTTACTATTTTAGCTTGATTCTTTTATATAGTGCTAAGAAAATAAAACTATTCCACTATACAACAAAATATCAGCCCTGTCACATGTCTGTACTAAGTCACAATGAAAATTATATTGTTTAGTCACATATAATCTAATATATTTCAACACAGTAGGTGTTGTAATATCCCCAACATGTCACTTATCTCAAAATACCTCTTTGCCAACTCTCTACTTAATCTTTCATCTCCCATGTCCGCATATTCCATGACTATCTCCTTTTGTCACTATCATTACTTTTCTGTCTGAAAACCTTTTGTTTGATATGACATGTATTAACATTTCATACCACAGAGAGAATAGTAAAGTCAATAATCACATTCTCTACAAGTGGTAGAGGTGATTTGGGTCTTACATGACACAGATCAAATCTTAATTACAAAAAACATTGGTGATGATTTCACTAGTGTTTATTGTAAGTTTTAGAGGTGCCAGGATAGAGTTTGCTTTCCCAATGCCATACTTGATTGCTATTTACAAGAGAGTAGTGGATACTATATCATTGGACTCTCCAGTGGTGTATAGGCCATGATGTGCAATCTACATCGTTGACAGCAATTAAGGATTAATTCATAAAAAAGAACCTGAACCTGAAACCACAGGTAAGTACTACTTTTCAAAACATTTTATTTGAGTTCCTTGTGCCATGCACTGTAGGTGTAAATATTTGTTACTTGAGACAGATCCTCATTGCCAGGGTAACAAAAAAAGACAAAATAAAAGGAGTACAGGGAGTAAGACTGAGCCTGACTATGACAGGAAATAAAGAGAGTGAATAAAGAGAATCATAAAAAAATTGAGACTAAGATCAATATAGAGAATTTCTTTGCAGGTGGTTTTCACATCCAAAATACCATAAATGATTTGGATGGTGCTTTTAAATTAGCCTATAATAGGAGGTGGGTTTAAAATCGGCAAACCCCTGTTAATTTATTCCACACCACTGGAATAGAGCTACAATACTGGTGCATCTATGTGGCCAGGACTCCCAATACATTTAAAAAAAACAAACAATCAATATCTATTGATGAAGGAGGACAATAATATGAATATTACTTTTATTCTAAATTATATTAAAGTGGCAATATTAATTATTTTTTAAATGGTGTTAAAAATGTTTGTTTATGAGAGGGGCAGCATTTATTATTTTATTATGTGGGCACCATTTATACAGCCATAAAATTACAAACATTCTCATTTTAACTAGGGATGTGCAGGCTCGGATAGGTTCGAGTTTGCACGTGGAGTTCGGATTTTTCCCTCCAAAAAAAACGGAACTCAGAAAGAGGCAAAACGTCATCTTACATGGACGAACATCATCATTCCTGGACTTTTGTCCAGGAATGATGATGTTCGTCCATGTAAGATGACGTTTTGCCTCTTTCTGAGTTCCGTTTTTTTGGAGGGAAAAATCCGAACTCCACGTGCAAACTCGAACCTATCCGAGCCTGCACATCCCTAATTTTAACCCAATCAGAGATTTCTTGGCATATGTGGTTTCTCTTAATAAAGTCAACTATTGTGGCGAATTGACAAAAAATGTACAAAAACAGAGTTTTTCATTAGTTGCCTAATAACTAGTGAGTTTGATTTTCCTGAAAAATGAACAAACCTGAACTTTTGGGTTCTAAGTCAAATCATGTCCTGACTCAGATTACTTAGAACAGAGTCCCGGCTCAGGTCAACTGTAAATTCGAAACTCATATTTAAAAACCCACAGCATAGATGGTGTAATGGTTAGCGTTACTGCCTCACAGCACTGAGATCATGGGTTCGATTCCCACTACGGCCCTAACTGTGTGGAGTTTGTACATTTTCCCTGTGCTTGCGTGGGTTTCCTCCGGGGTACTCCGGTTTCCTCCCACACTCCAAAAATATACTGGTAGGTTCATAGGCTCCCAACAAAATTGACCATAGTATGTATGTTTGTGAGCATGTGGTAGGGAATATAGTTTGTAAGCTCCACTGGGGCAGGGACAGATGTGAATGGTAAAATATTCTCTGTAAAGCACTGCAGAATATGTGTGCGCTATATAAATAACTGGTAATAAATAAATAAAACCCAATCTCAGGTTTTGAATGTAAACAGGTCCACATTACATTATTTGAGCTGTTTTTATTAATTTTAAAGAAATCGAAAACCGAATCCGAACCAAAAAACTTGAGAATGGCTTTGCCAAAACCAAAACTACTGTATACCATTTGAGGGTCATTTTGCCAAACTCAAAACCAAAATATGGGAGTCAGCGCACATCACTACTAATAACACACAATGTCACCTGAGAATAGTGCTATACTTACTTACAATTTCTACAATCAGCTCCAGATGGTCCTCGGTCATGCGCAGTTCACGCACATTGAGATTTCATAATTTTTTAGATCTTGTGCATGCCGCCAGGAACTATTACATATCACATATGTATTATGTTAATGCAATACAACTGAGAAGAGATTGCAAGAGGAGTGAGTTTTTATAACACCTCTCTTTTTACACTTTTTTTTAATACATTGCTTTGCTAAGACATCCTATAGTGCTGCAATTAGCAGCTTTACAGGATGTTTCTTAGCAGAGAAATAAGTGAGATATTAATGCTTCTCCCCTTTAGTTTGTTTATGACCAGCAAAAAGGAATTTTATAAAACAATGTGCAGCATATACACAGGACCAAAAGGAGAGCTATACAGACAATGCTGTCACACAGGGCTGCATATCCTGTGGGCAAAACTGGCCATGCTCTTCCATTGTCTATGCTGCAATGAAATCCCTTTTGCCAAGCACCTGCTGCGATGCAGGTTATGCTAGCAGTGTGTCTGGCTCTTTCTCTCCACCTCCAGAATCCTTCAATATGTGGGGAGACATGTCATGATGTCTCCTATTCCCACAGTGCAGTGCAAGGATCTCTCTGTTAGCCTTCCCCCAGCTCGCTGGTCCTTCCAGACAGTCTGGAAGTGTCCGTGATGATGGTGATGGTGTTTTAATGATTGGCCTGATTTTTAAATATGTGTTACCTATTCCGAAAATTAGGTGAATTTGGCAAATCTTTGAAATTTTAATCTGTGTAAGTAATTTTTTCATCAGACCACTGTACAGTAGTTGTCATAAAATTCCCCACATGACCTCAGACCTTGTATGTACCCCTAAACTTCTTTCAGATATACCCATCCAATACTATTTAACCATCAATAGATCATATTGATGCCCACTATAATATGAGGGACAGGAAAATAGAAAATGTATATCACATTTGCATACAATATTATTTTCCTGGATAAATACATACCATGCAGAAATGATTAGATGTATCTCAGGAGAGGGGGACCACATTTTGTGGACTCCCAACTTTTCAAGGGTTTCCAGGCCTAGGCTGACCAATTTAGGGGCTGGTTAATATTATGGCAGGAGGTCCCCACGCTGGGTGTCTTCCAGTTTTAGTGTTACCCCACCCTCCTGGTTCAGCCTGGTGCTGGCTATTGGAAAATAGGAGGATTAGAAAATAGGAGGGACCCTATGCGATTTTATCCCCCTATTTTTCAATACCAGACCAAGCTCAGAGGTCCAGGGCTGGTTACTGATTTGGGGGGGCATGTTTTTTTCAATTAGCAATTCCTTATTTTTTTCACTTATTAGTTTTTTTTTTCTTTTCTAATAGGCTGATTCTGTGGCTTCAATTGCCTGTATTGGCCTGATGTCTATTATTTGTTGGTGAGAAAAGTTTCTTATAAACTAATTATCTTTTCTACTAGGCTATTTCTCTGGTTTGAATCACCTATGCTGCATTAGGCCAGTGATTTGCTGTTTGGAGTACGTCTGATGGTGATCTAGCTTTTAATAGACTTTACTCCAGCAGCAATCACCTGTACTGGCCAGAAACCTGTGATTTGTTGTTTGGTGAAGTGTGTTGGTAATATATTATATTGTCTACAAGGTTTTACTTTTAGGCTATTAGTTCTTTATTAAATAAAATATTCTATTGTGGTATATAATTTATTAAACTGCCAAGCTTTCTGCCACTGCTGTACCACTATGTTTCATAGATGTGCTATATTCTTTTAAA
The DNA here is from genome assembly GCA_031769625.1 of Taudactylus pleione. Taxonomy (NCBI): domain Eukaryota; kingdom Metazoa; phylum Chordata; class Amphibia; order Anura; family Myobatrachidae; genus Taudactylus; species Taudactylus pleione. The sequence continues at coordinate 37,629,711 of JAUIMM010000094.1, forward strand.
CTGTCATGTATTTATGCCGCTGTTCTGTCATTTACTTTAGCCAGACAGCTCACTGCAACCTTTGGCCAATCTTGGGTGAAACAATATTGTGAGGTGTTCAAAATTGACTAGAAATTTCTTGACATTTTATTGATGTTAATTATATTGTAGGAATAAAAACAGATATGTTTTACATGATTTAGCTTTTTTTTATAAATTTTTAAAGAAATCCAAAACCAAAACAATTGAGGGTGTTTTTTCCAAAACACAACAAAACACAGGAGTCTACAAACATTTCTAGTTTACAGACAGCTCTTCCCATTGTATCAAACCTATTATTTGGGTAGCAATTAGTATAATTAAAATGACAATAGAGTAATTTCACCTAATTCTACTTTTTTGCATTCATTCTTGTTATATTCAATAAAAACAAGTTCCAGTGAGATAAAAAGAGAGGGAATGAAACTGTTAAATGGGATTCAACATTCACTGAATCTTAGGGGTAAATTTACTAAGATGCCCATTGCAACCAATCAGATTCTAGCTATTATCTTCTAGAAGGTGCTATTTAAATGTTAAGAAGAAGCTGATTGGTTGCTATGGGCAACATCTCCATTTCTAAAAACTCTATTCTTATTAAATTTACCCTTTATTGTCCTAAATTAACAAAAATCATGTATGCATTGCATTTTTGTTATTAAAGAGAAACAACAATTATTTATATAAAATGTGTACAAGGTTGCTTTTTAAAATGATAAAATGTTTTTGAAGAGATTTTGTACTGTTGCTTTGACATGTGAATTGTATATATCTTTTTAAATTGATCTTCCACAGTGCATTCAAGGAATTAAATATCCTTACACCTCAGTACTTGGAATGAGCCACAGGACAGACAAGTTTTTTGTTGGCTTCAGATTTTAAAGTACTATCTAAAGAAATAGCAAAAAAAAAAAAGAAAAAAAAAATTTTAAGTTTAAAAAAATAAAGTTTCAAATATATATAACTTAAGAAAATATATATAAATAAAATAAATGTATAATAAAAATGGGTGTAATCAGTTAATAGGACACACATATAGCCCCTTTTGTGTAAATGTGGTGATTAATCTCTCGGGGTCCGGCATAATAGGTACTGAAAAACTTTTCCTGTCTTATCCTACCAATTGATCTTCTGTTCATAGTCAGTGCAGCTAGCAGACGTGCTGTCAGTGGTGTTCACTCTGGACCTGATTCAGACCCGGTCGCAAGTGCTGAGTGCTCGCAACCGGGTCGATGGCGGCCCAGAGCACATGTGCACGATGGAGCCGGCTCCATCATGTGCATGCACGAGACCCGGATAGCAGCTAGCAGACGTGCTGTCAGCTGTGCTCACTCTGGCCTCTGTCCATTTTTTGGCAAGCAGCTGCACGATCATTCTGCTCTGAGCCCTGAGCACTGTAAGCTGATAGTCCAGGGGAGTCTCCACGAGAGAGTAAAATCATTGTTGATGGGTGCCTTCCTTCACCAACATGTTTCGTTACAATGAGTAACTTTTTCAAGGTGATCTGTTTGCTTCTCCTCCACACCTTTATTTCATTAGGTCGCAGCCCATTGGCTACATTCTGGGCAGTCCAGGTTGTTTCAAATAAAATTAGACTTCATTTAGAGCTGTTTAAAAACTTCTAAGAGGTGAAAAAAATATCAGTTAAGATTTTTTGATCTAAAATATGAAAAGTTAGTGGAAAAAAAAAAAATTAAACTAAGCTTAAAAGTTACAGATGTCAGTGGTCTCTATAAAACTGTTACATTCTAGCAGATCCATTTAAAGTGCACTATTTACTATATTAAACTTATTTCTTGCTAAAAATGTATAGAACCTATTTGAATGTATTTTAAAACATAAGCAGATAATAATAGGGTGAAATAAAATAAATAAGACATTTTCAGAGTCATATAGTAAAAGTAAAAAGCTTTTCATATCTTCAAGAATGTCAAAATCCAAATTTAAGCCATCTGGGTGTAGAGTTTTCATTTTATATATCCATTCTATCTCTACTTTTGAAATTTTTTCCAGGTAGTCTCCACCTCTCCAGTCTTGCTCCACATTTTGGATTGCCAGAAAATTTAATCCTTTGGGGTTCTTGTTATGTGCAGTAAGAAAATGATTAGATACACTATGAATGCATATGCCTTTTTGGATTTTGTTTAAATGCTCACCTATCCTAATTTTTAATTTTTGTTTCATGCGACCCACATATCGTTGTTGACAGGGGCATTCTAACAAATAAATTATGCCCTCTGTGTTGCTGTTTAAATTACTTCATATTTTGCTTGTTGTACCCCTTGTTTTGGAGACAAAATTATTGATTTGTTTCATGGTGGATTCTTTTTTATTTTTGCATCCTACACAATTATTACAATACGTGAATCCTTCTTTCTTCTGCATTGGAATATGTGATTCTGGGGGATGCAACTTTTTGTTAGCACATTTTTAAGAATTTGTGCTCTTTTGTAGACAATCCTTGGCTTTTGTGGGTTAATATCTTTAAGCTCTTGATCTAATTTCAATAAATGCCAATTATGCTTTAGGCTTTGTTCTTGTCCTTGTGTATAGCTGTTGTACTTTGTGATAATAATGCTTTTGGTGGACTACTTAATTCCTTCTCCTTATATTTAATCAATTCTTCTCTGTTGATTGCCTTCACTCTTTTTAAACTTCTGTCCAGTTCCTCTTTATTGTATCTTTTCTCTAAAAAATATTGTTTTAGCAATGAGCTTTGGTTTTCAAATATGGTTTCATCTGAACAATTTCTCTTCACTCTCTGAAACTGTCCCCCTGGAATATTATGGATCCACTTCGGGTGATGGCTGCTTGAAGAAAGAAGGTAATTGTTACAGTCAACTGTTTTGAAGTGAGTTTGCATCTCTAATGAAATAAAGGTGTGGAGGAGAAGGAAACAGATCACCTTGAAAAAGTTACTCATTGTAACGAAACATTTTGGTGAAGGAAGGCACCCAGCAACAGTGATTTTACTCTCTCGTGGAGACTCCCCTGGACTATCAGCTTACAGCGCTCATAACAGAGCAGAGTACTCATGAAGCCACTTGCCAAAAAACAGACAGAGGCTCTGATTCAGAGCCGGACGTTCTTACAGAGCGCTCACTCTGAATCAGGGCCGGGCTATTTTTTTTTTAGAACGGCCTCCTGGCCACTCGCATAGCTGTGGGTGGCCACACACAGCTATAGCAAGCGGCCAGGAAGATGGTCGCAATGGTCAAGACCATCACGACCATCGGGCTTGTGACAAGACCCTTGTGGTAGGGTCTCATTGCCGCATGCCCTAGAGAGATTTCGGGAACACCTCTGTTTGGGCAGCCACTCCCCCGGCCTGCCCACCAAAGGGGGCGTGCTGTCACTCAACATCAACAGCACGCCCCCTTTGGTACGAGACCCAGAGCGACAGATTGCCCGTCGCTATCCGGGTCTCGCACATGCACACGACGTAGCCGGCTCCCTCGTGCACATGTGCTCTGGGCCACCATCGACCCGGTTGCGAGCGCTCAGCGTTTGCGACCGGGTCTTAATCAGGCCCAGAGTGAACACCGCTGACAGCACGTCTGACTATGAACAGAAGATCAATTGGTAGGGTAAGACAGAGAAAGTTTTTTAGTACTTATTGTGCTGGCCCCTTAGAGGTTAATCACCACATTCATACAAAATGGGCTATAAACATCTTTTAAGTGTGCATTTTATGTGTGTCCTATTAACTGATTACACCCTGCAGATCCATTTTTATTATACATTTATTTTATTTATAAATATTTTATTAAGTTTTATATATATATTTAAAACTTATTTTTTTTTAAAACTTAAGTTTAATTTTTTTTTTTTCTTATTACATTTGGCATATTTATTGTATTTATTACACTTAATTTATAGCACTTTCTGGTACCACACATAATTTAAGACAATTTATTTTGTTTAAGAAAGCTGCTTTGGTTACAAATTAGAAGCACTTGACCACATTCTATATTTAAAGTACTATCGTTTTTAAACTTAAAACATAGCATATTTAATTAATTACAAATTTAGTATTGTCTTAAAGCATTTAACATTTTCCTCCACTACATTTTAAAGGTGTGTTACAGAGGCAGAAAATGTCTATGTGGCTGCATTAGCAAAATATGAGATATGGTAAGAACTTACCCTTGTTATCTCTATTTCTACGAAGTCCATAGGGTTCCACAGGATACCTTGGGGTATAGGTGTGACGTCAGTCATCGGGCACCATAGAGTTAAGCTTTCAGCCTCCCAGGATGCACTAGGGTCCCCCTCCTATACCCCGCCCCCGAGCCAAGGCACCTCAGTTAGTTTACAAGCCATAGGCCGGAGGAGGAGAAGGAAGAGAGAGAAAAAAGATCTGGACACACAAGAGAATCACATTCTCACCAGAGGGAGACGGAAAAAACGGTGACCAGAGCAAAGCCCATCTGCAGCACAGGTGCGACAGGGCGGGAGTCCTGTGGAACCCTATGGACTTCGTAGAAATAGAGATAACAAGGGTAAGTTCTTACCATATCTCATATTTTCTACTTCAGGGTCCATAGGGTATCCACAGGATACCTTGGGGATGTCCCAAAGCAGTATCCTTTAAGGGTGGGGATGCTCCTGTGCAGAAAGAAGAATCCGCCGCCCGAAGGAAGCATCCTGAGAGGCAAAGGTGTCAAACCTGTAATACCTCATGAAGGTATGGACAGAGGACCACGTAGCAGCCTTGTAGATCTGGACTGCAGAAGCACCACGTCGAGCTGCCCACGAAGGACCCACAGACCTAGTGGAATGAGCCTTCACAGAAGGAGGAACCGGCAGGTCTTCATGAAGATAAGCTTCAGAAATAGCCATACGGATCCAGGCTGCCAAAGTTTGCTTTGAAGCAGGCCAACCCTTTTTACGGAAGCCATAGAGGACAAACAAGGCGTCCGACTTCCTAAACGAAGAAGTGCGGTCAACATAAGTCCTTAAGGCCCGCACGACATCCAAAGAGGCCTCACCCACTGACAGACCAGGTGAGTTAAAGGCCGGAACAACGATTTCCTCGTTAACATGAAACTGGGAAACAACTTTGGGAAGAGACTCAGGCCGAGTGCGGAGCACTGCCCTCTTCCCATGAAAAACCAAGACAAGGGGTTTACAAGAAAGAGCCCCTAAATCAGAAACACGTCTGGCCGAAGCAATAGCCAGAAGGAAAACAGTCTTAGCTGTTAGCCATTTAAGATCCACTGAGCCCAGTGGTTCAAACGGCGGTCCCTGGAGAGCCCTCAGGACCACAGCCAAATCCCAAGGCGCCACAGGTGGAACAAAGGGCGGCTGAATGCGGAGAACACCTTGCATAAAGGAGCGCACATCCGGGATTGTAGCAATCCTACGGTGAAACCAGACAGACAGGGCCGAAACCTGTACCTTCAAAGAAGCAAGGCAAAGCCCATGATCTAGTCCCGCTTGTATGAAGGCGAGTATGCTAGACAGACGAAATTACCGTGGTGCATAACCTCTCGGTCGACACCACTGAAAGAACGTATGTCACACGCGACGGTATATCCTCGCGGAAGACGGCTTCTGAGCTCGTAACATGGTACGCACCACAGAGCTGGAAAATCCCCTGGACCTCAGCATGGCTGTCTCAACAGCCACGCTTTCAAAGACAGCCGAGTCAGGTCCAGGTGAAGACAAGGACCCTGTGACAGAAGGTCCGGACAGACCCTGAAGGTCTGAGAACCAGTGCCGTCTGGGCCACGTGGGAGCTATCAACAGGAGCGTCCCTCCTTCCTGTTTGAATTTCCGGATTACCCGTGGAAGAAGGGAGACCGGAGGGAACAGGTATGCGAACCGGAACGTCCACCGGATGGACAGAGCATCCACCAGAGACGCCCCTTTGTCTCTTGTGTGAGACCCGCACACTGGCAACTTGTTGTTGTGCCGGCACGCCATGAGGTCGATCTCTGGAAGACCCCATCTGTCTACCAGCAGTTGAAAAACGTCCGGGTGCAGGGACCATTCCCCCGGATGAACGTCCTGGCGACTTAGAAAGTCTGCCTCCCAATTTAGCACTCCCGGGATGAAGACCACTGATATGGCCGGGAGATTGCGCTCCGCCCATACCAGGATCCGAGAGTCCTCCACGAGAGCCGCCCGACTTCGGGTTCCTCCTTGCCTGTTTATGTAGGCCACGGTGGTAGCGTTGTCCGACTGGACCTGTACCGGACGACCCTGGAGAACCCGATGTGCCTGCTGGAGAGCATTGAAGACCGCACGGAGATCCAAGATATTGATTGGAAGCTCCGCTTTTGTCGGCGTCCACCTACCCTGGAACAAGTGTGAACCCGAAACTGCTCCCCAGCCCCAAATTGGATCAACAGGACCCAATTTGGAACCCAGAACGGACGTCCCTTGCTGAGATGTGTCTGTAACCACCAGGCAAGGGACAGGCGAACCTCCGGGGTAAGCACAATCATCTGGGACATCAGAGACTGAGGCAGCCCGTTCCACTTGGACAAGATCAGGTGCTGCAGAGGTCTGGAGTGAAACTGGGCATATTCTACCATGTCGAACACCGACACCATGGAGCCCAGTAACCTCATCGCCGAGTGTAGAGACACCCGGCGGCTGTGCAGACAACTGTGCACCCTCGACTGTAAAGCAGAGATCTTTTCCCCCGTCACGAAGATCCTTTGCTGTTCTGAGTCCATAAGGCTCCGAGGTGCAGAATCCGCCGAGACGGGATTAGAGTGGACTTCTGCCAGTTGATTAGCCAGCCGTGCATTTGCAGTAGCGCAATGGTCAGGTCCAAGTGGCGTAGAAGGAGCTCTGGAGATCCTGCCACCAATAAAAGTTCGTCCAAGTACGGCAACATGCGGACTCCCTGCAACCGCAGAGAAACCGCCGTGACCGCCATCACCTTGGTGAAAACACGTGGTGCTGTCGCCAGGCCAAAAGGTAATGCCCGAAACTGGAAGTGGTCGCTGCGGATTGCAAACCTGAGGAACTGTTGATGGCGCAAAAGAACAGGGACATGCAGGTAAGCGTCCTGTATGTCCAATGACACCATGTAGTCCCCAGGTTCCAGTGCCAGAATGATGGACCATAGGGTCTCCATCCGAAACTTCGGAACCCGCAAAGACTTGTTGAGAGCCTTGAGGTTGAGAATCGGACGATACGACCCATTGGGTTTCTGTACCAAAAAAAGATTTGAATAGAAACCCTGGCCCCTCTGGGAGAATGGAACAGGCACTATAACTCCAGCCTGGAGCATAGTGTGCAATACCTTCCACAGCTCCGTAGCCTTGTTCTGGTCTGATGGTAGACCCGTGGTGAAGAATCGAGCCTGGGGTCTGTGCCGGAAAGAGAGGGCGTACCCGTGGGAGACCACCTCGAGAACCCAAGTGTCTGTCATAGTGATTGACCAATACTGGGTGAACTGCAGCAGGCGGCCTCCCACTTTGGGATCCCCCAAAGGGAGGCCCGCACCGTCAGGCCGCAGGCTTGTCATCTGGCTTAGGGGCCGGACGTCTGGTACTCCATGCCTGCTTCTGGGGCTTGGCCGATTTCTTAGGGCCAGCCTGTCGAGGAAAAGACTGTGGTTTGGGCCTGCCCTGGGCCCTATAAGACCGAAAGGACGATGGTCCAGAACCAGAAGGAGCAGCGGCCGACGGGAGACAAGCCGATTTGGCTGCCGCCAGCGTGGCCACAATCTTGTCCAGATCCAGACCGAAGAGAACTTCTCCAGTAAATGGCAACGCCTCCAAACTCTTTTTGGAATCTGCGTCCGCCTTCCAGGATCGCAGCCAGAAGGTGCGACGAGCAGCTACCATTGCTGAAGAAATTCTAGACACCAGAGTACTAATGTCTAAGGCCGCCTCATTGATATAAGTGGCCGAATCACGGAGATTACTAATCCACTCCGCCTGTTCGGCCGGACAGTCGGAATCAAAAGATGCCTCTAATGAATCCGCCCAGCGCTCCATCGCTCTGGCAACCCAGCAAATGGCCATAGCCGGCCGTGCTGTCCCCCCGCAAGGGAATAAGCGGACTTCAGGCAGATCTCCACCTTGCGGTCCGTAGCATCCTTAAGGGAAGACATGGATGGCATTGGCAATGTGGCACTACGGACAAGACGGGTCACGTGAGAATCCACCTGTGGAGGGGATTCCCACTTTGCAAAATAATTATCCACGAACGGATAAGCCACTGCCAGGCGCCTCTGCAGCTGGTATCTTTTGCCAGGCTGTTTCCACGCCTACTCTAAATGGTCCACTAACTGACCCAAAAGAGGAAAGACTGTGGCATCGCCCTTCACATCTTTAAAAAAGGCATACTTTGATTTAGCCGCTGGGGGAACTTCGTCATCAATCACCAAGGCTGTGCGGACTGCCCGAATAAGTCCAGGAATATATACCTTGGACTTAGCGTCAGCGTCCTTAGTATGGAGAGGTTCCTGTTTGTAAGGATCCAGTATCTCCCCATCATCAGACGTCCCCTCGTCATCCTCATAAGGAGCCGACAGAGACGCCACCGGCCGTTTATGTGGCCGCATCACAGACTCCCCTTGCAACACATCCAACAAGTGCTGTACAGAACTCGTCAGGGAGTTAACCCACACTGGCTCCTGAGAAACCGGGAGCGGGGAAATAGGGAGACTGTGGGGTACCACCAATTGTCGTGGGAAACCCTGCATGGGTGATGACACCACTGACTGCCGGGACAAACCCATCGGCGGAAACACGGGCTGCGGAGCTAACTGGCCCACTAAGGTTGTAAGCGCCTGAGCGAAACAAGCCCAGGGCGGCTCCTGTACCGGTGCTGTAACCGTAATAGGCCACGCCATAGACAAATACTGCCGGCAGAGGCCCTCCGCGCTACCCTCCCCCTCCGCTAACGGTACTTTACACATAGCACACTGTAGTCGGAGAGGAAAATCACTTTCAGACATGATGGCACCAAGTATGTGACCCCTCTCACCAATTATATATTAAATAGGCGAGAGACCACCCTGCAGCACCGCACCGCAAGGGCTTAGCAGAAAGGACAGGGACAGTAATAAAGCTGACAGTTAGAAGAAAAGTTACAGGCAGCAGCACTAGCACAGTCACATACAATGCAAAGAAAAATCAATTCCTGCCCTAACAGCGCTGATCACTCAACTACGCAGACACAGGGCCTGGTAGGACACAGCGCAGCATACACAGACCTGACCCAAATCGGAGGAGAGGTATGCAGGGGGACCCAGACCACGATGCTTCGTCCAGCGCTTCCAGCAGCATTCACCATGCATTGAAAAGATGTCCACCGAGGAGTAGAGAGGAGGCTGGGCTGGGGGAGGAGCGCTGCTACAGGACCAGTCGGCAGTGTGCAGAGAGGGCTGTGTGCAGCAGGGGAGGCTCCGGCTGTGAGACAGGGAAGGCGCATTCCCCTGGCATGCATTTAACCCCCGGGATGCCGCAGCGCTACTGCTCTGCTGCGGTCCACTGTCCCAGGGGGTAGTGGAAGCGCAGGTTCAATACCTGGCTCCACGCTGCAGCCAGTCCCCAGGGAGCCCCCTGCCTGGGGACTCTGGACCATGTGACAGCGGGGACCCACCGTGGGACCCCGCTGCTTACCTGCGGTCCCCCTTGAATCCAGACATGGTCCGGAACATCTGGGGTCACCGCTAGCTGTGACCCCAGATGCTCACCAGCATCCCCGGATCGGTACCGGCGTTCTGGTACCGGCGGGGGTGTAGGGAAGACAGCATGGACATCAGGACTGACTGTCCATGCTGTTCATCCAGATGTGCAGCCACAGCTGCATGAAGAAAAAGCTTCATGGGCTCTTCTATCCCCCACTCCAACAGCTGCACTCGACTCCGGCCGTGCACCAAACTAAACTGAGGTGCCTTGGCTCGGGGGCGGGGTATAGGAGGGGGACCCTAGTGCATCCTGGGAGGCTGAAAGCTTAACTCTATGGTGCCCGATGACTGACATCACACCTATACCCCAAGGTATCCTGTGGATACCCTATGGACCCTGAAGTAGAAAAGACAAAGAGTTGTAACATGATGCATCTTCCAGTATGGTTATAATTAAAACATAACTTTTATAATTTCAACAATAAAAGGTTTATCATAACTCGTTATGTCATTCTCTGCACATGTACTGTTATTTGTTGTGCTTTACTTCACCTCTGCCTCAACTCTTTTGTGCTGGTCTCTTTTTCTGGATACCAAACTCAGCTGCTGGGTATCATGCTGGGTTCATGATACCTGCTCAGCTACTGGACTGATTGAGACTGCTGCACTACACTGTCTTTCACATGGTAAACAAAAGTATTGCTTGTCCTTACTATAATACTGCTCACCTCTTCGGCAGACTTAAGTCATTTGAAAATCTAACATTAAAGTTTTATTTGACTTAACATTACAACATTTATTATCAATTTACATGTATTAATAATACTCCTTATTTTTTCACTTTGAATCTGTCATTTAACATATTAATTTTTTATTACTTAGGTACTGTACTTTTTATGGTACTACTTATGTACAGATGTGTCAACATACACCTAGCATCTATATGCCATACAGCACTAAAGGCCCGGCACAACGGAGAAGCTCAAAGAAGAGTAGTGTACAGTATATGTATTTATATTTTGCATCTTATTTGTATCGCAGACACAGTGAACCCCCACTCACAGTGTACTACAGAGGCTGGGCTGCAACTAACCACATGTGAATTAATTTTACACAGGTACAAAATCAGAGAAAAAACCATGGCTGCTGCATCGTAGCACTATGTATACAGATTCAAACTCATTCACACACAGATATACAAACATCGGTCATCAAATTGATCAGTGTAATCTAGCAAGTAGTTTTGTCACTCACAGTTGTATTTTTATTCAAATAAGTTTCACATTTTGAGCAAGAAAGATGCTTGGTGTAGCCAAGTTCCCAAGACCTGATGCGCTGAGAGGGTCTATTTGGCGCAACTGGAGCAACAGTGCATGACAACACTAGTAGGCTTATTAAACTATTTATGTTTATGAACTACAGAATATTCTACTAATAATAAATATTCTACTAATAATAAACTCATAATGATTCAAACAAATCAAAAGTTATAGAAACAACCTTGTTGTGATAATTTATTTGATTTATATCTTATTAGAAAAATATACAAATTAAGATATTTTTTTTTGTCCTAGCAACCCAGGTCATAAATCAACTAGCCATTTACAGGTAAGATGGACGTAATATAAAAATAGTGGTGAGGTGTAGGTTTTAACAATTCATGTGCACTGGGTCAGTCTTTTGGGGATCAAACTGAATTTGAGAACTTGTTCCGTTTTCATTATTGTGCCCCCAAGTATCCGGATATAAAACCATAATGTTCAATTTACCATAAGTTATTCTTTATGTTTGAATTGCACAACAGGTATTGTCTATTGTTTGTAATCCTTTTACTTTTATAATGTAAAAACTAAGCATTGTACACTTTTTGTAAATAAAGTTTTTATTTCATTAGACTACCCTATAACTATTATTGATTGCTAGAAGTATTAAGAGAAAAGAGAAGAAACAAACTCCCAGCACTTATCTCTAATACCTCCAATGTGCTCCTTTTTGAGATATAAAATACACCACAATCGATTAAAAATTCATTTCTTTAACTAAAAACTATAATATATAAATAGCAAGAAATAAAGTAATTTCTGTTATGTCTAGATTATTGTCTTATATCTAGCTGAATGCATCAAATCTAATACTAGTATACATAGACACCATATAACATAACAACATATAAGATATAATTATCTAGTTTTGTAAATAGATACAGTATTTCCTTTAAAAATAAAATAAAGATACAAACATAATTGTTTGCAAATGTGGGTGATACACCTAAATGGGTGAATTCCTTCACTATCACATTGTATAAAAATGCAAAAGTAAGACAATCTACAAATATGTGCATAGTGCTGTGTTCAATATGGTCATTGACAGCCCATGTTCTGATTTGATGGATTTCACAGTGGGCTGTATTCCTCGTAATGAGTAGTGGGAATGTGCCCGCAATTGGGCTAACTCACCCCTCCTTCTGGCCAAGGGTGCTGTTATGTCCTGGTGGGGTGCCTTTCACTCTCTTTTACTGCACATAGGTCCGTTCCTTCATTCTCCTTTCTTAAGGTGCTGTCGATATAAACCGGTGTGCTGGCCATGCCTTCCCGGAGCAAAATATGAAGTGTCTTCCGGCAGATGGTAGGGCGCTTCTCTGTGTGTAGCTCCACGAGTCATTGACTGTTCCGTGATCGATTTGTTGTTTGCTCCGGGAGCTACATATTTTAATTTCTTCACAACAATTTATGAATTTACATTTAATACAAGCAATACACAAAAACTTTGATATGATTGATAAATTTAATGCCTTATAAATCACATGCACCTTAAAATATGCTGAATATATTTGTAGATATTATTTTATTACATATATTGTGAATGAGTTTGTCACTATTAAATAGGAGTGACCAATAGGCTTATCAAATTCTTAATATGTAACTGATTAAATGAACACTATGAATAATTTTTTACAGAGTATGACAAGGAATTAGTTTGCTATAATGTTTAGAGATCATAAAAACCTTAAGTATATAAGATTCAAAAGTTTAAAATGCTTCATAATAATTAATATGTCACACTCAGTTCATCACAGTGGTTCTGTCACAACACTAGGGGCTTGTTATTTCAGGTTGGGCCCCTTGGGCTAGCTGTATTTGATAGAGTGTGAATACAGATGGATAACTTAATTATACCATTCCTCATGCAGGCCACTTGAAATAGCAGAGGTATGCTGCTGCAGAGTGATTTGCAAAACAGGTATTGTGAACAGGTGCAGACTAGCTAGATAGCCCATAGCTCTACCAAATAGTTTTGATATCTGGGAGCAGACTGCAAGTATACTGGAACTGTGTACCAGAATCACAACTGTACCAGGCTGCAGGAAATTCTGGAACTGAGTGCTGGAGCACTAATGGAGCAGGCTGCAGTGAATTGCTGTGAAGCTATTATTGGAGCAGGTCTTATTGGAGCAGGTCACACTGAGGAAAAAAGCTTGTGAAGTAATTACTAGAGCAGTTGTACTGGAACTCACTGAGGCAGAATGCTTGTGAAGCAAATACTGTAGCAGGTATTTACTTGATAGTACAGGAGCAGAATGTTGTGAAGCAATTCTGGAACAGGTTTTCAGTGGAGCAGAATACTGTGAAGCAATACTGAAGCAGGTTTTCTGGATAGCATTGGAGCAGAATGCTGTGAGGCAATACATTAGCAGGTACTGAAGCAGAAGTCAGGGTACTGATCATCATAGAGAGATGTTGTTTTGGCAATGTGCTGTCAGCAGTTCCTGATTTAAATAGGGCATCTTGAGTACTGATACATTGAGTGAGACATGTGAAAGGGCCCATTATGCAGAACAGCAGGAACTGCCAGTAGTGGATTGCCAGTCACACTTTACAGATAAATTACCACAGGACTCAGGGATAACACAGGCAGCCAGTGGGCACACAGATGACTGTAAGGTGACAATGCTGGACCTAGTAACAGGGGTTTGGACCTTGATGTGTGACAGTTTCCCATCCTCAAACTTCAAGTTTTCCTAACAGGCCATGTTTTGTGGATTTCTGTCTGTGGAAGTAGGTGAAATAATTACTGACCATGAAAAATCGGTTAACTATCTATTAACTGGTTTATTGAGTATGGTCAAATGTATTGTATTCTTACTATATTAATTTTTGATCTAGCATAATTTGTAAATTTTTTATTAACGTGCTTTCAAATCCTAGAACTGTATTGGAATAACACATACATATGTGTCAATTTATCTAATGCTGGGTATCTCTATTGATTACTGGAGAGTTTTCCCCTCAAGACAGCAAATTTATTGTCTAGGGCAGGCCTGGTCAACTTGTGGCTCACCAGCTGTTGTGAAACTACAAGTTCCAGCATGCTCTACCACAGTTTTAGTATTCCCTAACAGCAAAACATTTATTAAGGCATCCTCACATACTGCTGCCAAGGCCAATGCAAGGAGGCATTATTTTTATTGTCAAGTGTCTGCTCTGGTAGGGGATCTTCATTTGCTTTGACCAGGTGGTTACCTTAGCCTATTTGGTTAAATTATTGAGACTACATTGGCCTATTGGCAACCAGACAGAGTTTAGTATAGCATCTGGACAATGAACTATACAAATGTTTATTGTGAAGCAGCACCTATATATAAATAGGATTGCTGTAAATGTGAGGGCACAATCAATCTTTATTACATTCAGGTGTAACCAGCTAAATCATACTGTGTATTTTTTTTATTTTATAATCTATTCTCTTGAAAGAGAGTTATATTAAATTTAGCACCAATCTAGATATTAAGGATTGCTGCAATTCAATAGAGGTATCCTTGATTATAATTGTCTCTGCCCAACTTATGTTCATATTCTTTGTGACTCCTTGACCTATAATAAATGTCTCACAACAATACCTGACAGAAGTTGGTATATGTAAGATTGCTAACAATGGGGCTCCTTCTGGTTCAGACAGATCTCATGCATTGTCACAGACAGTGAGTTTTTGCATACAGCACATGGCACAGATATGAATTTAAACATATTTGCAATTCTCTATCCTATTCTGAGTTGGACAGTAGTGTACTCAGTCAGCTCTACCTTTTTTATCTGAGTCATGTGTATAAGAAAGGGAAGCCTGTTTCTGAAATGGTTTTCTTGCACCTAGTATGTATAAGTGCCAATACTAATGATGATGATTGCGGTGGCTTGTGTAAAATCAGTGGGCACACTGGTTTCCTCTTGCAGACACACAAACCACGTATTAACCCTATGGATTCGCTCATTAGCATAAGGTAGTAAATTAGGCTTCTGTGGCTGCCTGCAACTACAGCCACTGTGAGACATACATTCCTCTAATGGTTTTATTATTATAGAATTTAAGATCAGTTCTATTATTTTCTTCTCTGAAAATAATATAGAATTGTTTGCTGTTTTAAAACAAGGCTGTCAATGAGAATATTCAATTAAAAAAATCTGAAATAAAAGAATCACAATGATTGCCACGAGTAAATCTCAAAAATAAAGAGGATACAAATATAATTTGCTGACCTGAAAACAATAGCTGATTGGGATGTGGATACTGGCCTAGACTAACTTGTTTGGCTAAGAGAAAAGAGTACTTGTGTTGGAGCTCTGCAAATCTTCTACCAGGTCCAGTGCTGTAACTAAGCTTGTACTTCTTGAATCTGGCTATCATTTGAAGTACTTGCTTGCTGTTTTCCTGATGATTTTTTACCTGTTTTGTGTTTTCCTGTTAACTGTGTACAGTACCTGTTGTGGTTTGGATTCCTGCACGTCTGTCAATGAAAGTCATATGAATGGAGTGTCTTGTCTCAATATTTACTTAATGGTGCCTGTTACAAGTTGGTGTCACAAAGGAAGCTCCAGCATTCACACATTGAGCATATGTTAAGGCTGACTATGAATGTATTTGTGCCTTTCCAACAGTAAACAGCTACAATACAGGCTCAACATATTATAACTGAGTCTACTCCTTTCCAGGTGCTCATTATCCCCCTAAGTCTTAAAATAATGTGATTAACCTTATGCTTATCTTACCACATTTGAAAGGGTTGCCACAGCTCCATATTGGTATGAATTCTCCCTGTCTCCTTTTTTGATTAGTTAACAGCAAGTGGCCACTCTGTAATATGAGGTATTATTCCAAATTCAGGTCCTCAATCCTGAACTTACTCTCAATGACACCTGAATTTTGTGGCATCAGATGGGGTAGCATGTTCCAGTGAAGGTTATTTGTTCCACCTCATCATTTCTATTCTTCTCCAGCAGTTGACTTGGATTTAGAGATGATCACCAGTTTGTAATTTGATTTAAAGAAACTGTAAGAAAGACATCATTCTACATATATATCTATAATTGCAGATGCCTGTAGCACAGCTCTGGTAATCTGCAGATTTTTGCTGATGAAAGTTCATGGGAAAGTAGTAATAGGGGAGCATCTTGGTCTCAGAAGGCTTACTACTACCATAAGAGGTGTATGTAGTAATTGAGTGCATACAAGGAGATGTGCACGTTTATCTAACTACACAAGTGACCACTGTCATTCAGAGAAAACCCTGCATGACAATGACTAAAATTGGGAGCATTAATAGCCAGAGAATTACTAGTATTTCCTGCCTTATACTCAAAAGATTTGCACAGATGAAGGAAAATGTTCTACTATTGACTTGCTCAGTTTTCTAGATTTAACCTGTTAGCTAGCTAAAGATTATTTGTGAATTTCATAATTAGACTATATGCAGAAGTAGAACTGTATTGTCTTACCCTTCATTTTTCTTCAGGGTGCAAAATATTATTAATATTATTATTATTATTATTATTATTATTATTATTATTATTATACACAAGCATAAAAATATTTGGTTAAATGGCTAATTACCTATTAGGTCTTATATAGAGGTATAGAAGTAGATTATGAATTTGTTCAAAAACAAAACACACCCCAAGAGGGCGCTGATGGTGTAGTAGATTCAAAGTTATCCTAATTTTAATTTTTAACTCCACATAAAATCTGCATACATTCTTTTTTGCTAAATAATTTATCTGAATAATTTGGGTAAACTCCTCATTCAAAACACTCTCCTCTCTTATCCTTTTGGATCAAACATTAGATACCATGACTGCATTTTCTTCAGGCTGAATCATCTTTCAAGGTCTCCTCACCAAGTCTAGTACTCACTGGGTTCTTTCACTCCTACCAGTATATAATTGGCAATAAAGGTACCCCAAAAGAGAAGGCTGAAGACTATTCAATGTGTAGTATAATAACATTTTTATTACAAAAAAGCTTAAACTCTGTTACATAAAATCAAGATCCACATGCATGTAACTCAACTTCGTCAGTGTAATCTGCAAATCCAATAGATAGTTCTTGGTGTCATCTCTGTTGTTCAGCTACCTGTAACCATCCAACATATTGTTGTACACACAACTCCTTCATGGTTGTGACTTGATGTGATAAACAGGGTGCTTTTATGATAAATCAATTCACATGAACAGTTGGGGTAAAATGTCCAAATTTTGTTTTAAAAACTATTTACATGATCTATTATCCTATGATATAAAAATGCCAATGTAAATTCCATATAGAAAAAATCTACATACAAAACAATATTCATTAAAATATTCCTTTAGTAGATGTCACTTTGAAGGGTTTTTGATTTATATAATTCCAGTCAGAACAAATTGTTATTTAAACTTTTAGAACATACTCTTGTTCCATAGTTAATCATTGTTTCTTGACTTATATCACTCAATACTTACTTAACTAATATAATCATTAATAAATAATCTTCCACAGATGTCAAAGAGAGTATTATTTAAAGACTTTCCCTTTCAATTCTCAAAGATACCCAGTCTTTCCTGTATACATTATTTAATAGTGATTAAATAATTGTTTCTTATCATATATCACTTCCTCCTCAATGTATACTGAAATAACTAATATCTTTTAAAATACAATTACCAAAAGTGCTAATCAGGGTATTATTTAAAGATTTCCCCTCAGTTTCTTAAAGATCATCCAATATCTCCTATAAAAAAAAGTATCAACAAACATGTTACTTAAATAACTATTATGAGTGAAATAAGCTAGTATTTATTTGAATCCTCACTTTCTTTTTAAAAGTCTCTCTGGATTCCACCCTCAGTGCATTTGATTAACCGGATGTACTGTATGAAATACCTGTCTAGGGAAGTGTTTATAAAGGCTGACTGCCATTTATTTAAATTTAGATTAATTTCCATTAATGCCATGATCCAATAGCCTGCAAGAATTTTGTTGTCATTGAAATGCAAGTGAGCCACTCTACACTTTATTGATTCAATTAAGCATTGCACCACTCCATTTAGTACCAATTTGGCATGTATTGCCCTTCCAAAACCCATCTTTAAGTATTCCCTGCAACATTTTGGACTCTGATGACCTACACTTGCTCTCCTTCAGTTTCCACCTGCGCTCCACAGCAGCAGCCACTTCCTAATACATCACTTCCTCCTGTGAGCTGGATTTGCTTTCCAAATGCAGTGCTTGGATTTCAAAAGTGCTCCACAATGAAAAGCTCCTTTCTGGTAAAGCTCTTCCTCCCATTCCACTACCATTCTGAATTGCAATGCTATGTTTGCATTTCAATTGTGTTTTCAGACTTTTAAGAAGCTACTATGGTAACAACATTAAATAAAGAAATATAGAACTTATCTTCACCTGATAATGCACTTATCCTTTTTAGCCACAGTGACCTTAATGTAGTGTAAATTATATCTACATTTTGTGATTGATTAGATATATTGTAAACACCAAATCCCTTTGAATAAATTTATACCTACTGGTAAATACCTAAACCTATTACTTCAAACCATTAGTTCCTTCTGTCAGTATACCTTATCACCTCCTAATTGATTTTTGAAGTGAAATCTTTTATTTCTAATTTATTATTGATAATGTGTGTCTAATAATTTATTTTAAGTTGTTTGCATTTTATTGAATCATAACCCATCATATAAATTCAGCTTCACAATGCTATTAATTTTATAGTATAGTACACCTTAGATTGGGATATTTATATTCCATTTTAAATGATGATAATTGAGTTCATATTTTTATCTTATTTTAACCTATATTCCTAAAATCTATTTTTGTCCCCTATACTTACTTACTTATTATATATATAATAAACAATGTGTGGCAAATGGCGCCAATGAGTATATATACCACTACTTAAAATCCTGAATATAACTCAGATTATACAACCGCCACAAATGCCCAACTATAGAGGCATCAGCGCAAATCAATAATACATTAATATTGGTACCATACTAAATATAAAAACATGGAATAGGAAAATTGACTAAGGAGCGACTTGGCGGGTTGATAATTTAAATAACTAAAGTGCCGTGCTATAGATCATAAATCTTAAATTCATATACAAATGTATCAGTGCCGTGATGTTGATATACAATAAAGTGCAAGTGCTAAGTCTCAAATAAGTCTAATTAGACAATATAATATCGATACACAATAATAACAGTGGAAAGCAGTGATGATAAATAGATATTTAATAAAGTAAAAACATAAGGTAGACTATCCACATAGTATAAAACATAGTCAGATTAAAATAAAAAGTTATTATTAATTACAAGAAAGCAATAAAGAGGCAGCTTATCTGGTTTAAAAAGGTAAATAGTTCATGCAGCAGGATACACAGGCCCCAACTAGGGGTGAGCGGGTTCGGTTTTACTCGGATTTACTCGGATCTTTTTATTGGCTATCGCCTATCATGTGTTTTGGATCGCCAATAGAATAAATCCGAATTTGCGGTAAAGTGGCGATAAGAACCGAGTAAATCCAAGGAAAACCGAGCCTGCACATCCCTAGCCCCAACGCATTTTGTCCGCAGCCTACAGTTGTGGGTGCACCTATTTTTAAACTTGTGTGGGAGGATCCCACCATCCCAGCAAAGAATCAGTGGCTCACCAATGCCATCTAGCTTCATCCTACCACACCACCTTCACTATATATATATATATATATATATATACACATCCCATATGGTTTGCACTATATTTTTAGTCACTCTCTTCAGACTCTTCATATCCAGTCTTTCCCTAAAGCAGAGGTTCCCAAACGCGGTCCTCAAGACTCTCCAACAGTTTAGGTTTTAGAGATATCCATGGTTGAGCACAGGTGACTTAATTAGTACCTCAGTCAATTTGATTTAATCACCTGTGCTCAACAATGGATATCTCTAAAACCTGAGCTGTTGGGGAGCCTTGAGGACCGTGTTTGGGAACCTCTGCCCTAAAGCAAGGTTGTAGGCTTAATTTTTTTTCCTGGCAGCAACAACACAGACCATCAATCTGATATTTGAGGCCAGTTATCTTCTCTTTCACTTATTTTGGTGCATTTTAGGGGTTCTACTACATACTTTGTTCACTGGTTACTGTCTGCAACTGCTCTTCAAAGACTATTTTGTTGTTTTTGTTCATGTCTGGACTGCTGGTTGCTATCTAGCTACTCTATTCCAAAAAACTCTTTTTAAGTCTATTTGTTTCGCTCAAAAGTAATGGCAATGCACAAGCATCTGCCTCTTCACAAGAAAAGATTGCATGATGCTACATGTTTTTTTCTTCATTCTAAACCACATGCTGAGCACTTAGATGTGGAAGGAACTTCATCCAAGCAAGCAGAACCTCTATCACAGAAAAGCTGTAACCCCACAGTAAATAGCCATGACTACTGTCTACTGACTAAAGTTTCCTGAGGCAATTGATGCAGATAAGTGTTTTTTCCTCTCTCTCCATATGCCCACACCTGACTAAAATAAACCTGATCCTTATCATCTCCATTCAAATAAATAACAATTAGCTGCAATATAATTGTGGGCCTGTCTGCTAACTTTATGCGACACTATTCTTAGGAGCTATCATGGTTATATGCACACATTATAAAAGACCTTTCACAATTAAAGGTACCCGTCTTAAAAAAAACAACTTTAAAGCAAAAATGAAAGTGGAATAAATTAAAGTTACACTAATAAAATCAAATATTCATTAGTTTATTTAATTGGTTGTTATATTTAATGTAATACTTACATTGAGTATTCTACATGTAAATATATATTAATTTGTGTTAATATTAAGAATAAATAAATTTGCACCATTGCTTCTTTTAGTACATCACTTTTTAAGTTTCCTTATCTATCTTAGCAGCCACACTGCTCTGGCTGTCAATTATGTCTTTCTTTTTAATGTACATAGCAGCTCAGATATTTTTCTTAACAAGCAGTTAGGTTTATGTTTGTTTTCATTGCTACTCTGGTGTGTTTTGTTTTGAAATGCAGATTTGTTCCTAACATCTGTTTGAATTGATATTGAATTGATACTGCAGCCCCATTATTTTTATATGCCTATTATATTACAGATAGATTTATTGTTGACCTTTGTTATCAAATTTAATGTTTTTGATGTCAGTAACAGTTTTGTAATAGGCACCATTTATTGACACAGAATGCTTTTGTGAATGAAACTTAGCATTTTGTGACCTGTTGTTTTAAGAACATCCATTTGATCAATGCATTTTACATTTTGTCTGACTAATGGCCAAACTATTAATCATTGTAAGGTGAAATGATTGAAAACATCAGTGTGCTTGCAGAACAGCATTTGATCCTTCAACTTCACATTTATTGCCATGGTATTTTTAGAATCTATAATAGGGACATTAAAGCTCCTTTATTTTCACAGATGATAATGGGAATTAGGGGGGTCATTCAGACCCACTCGCGAGCGGCAGTCCACTCGCAAGTGGCTCGTTGCTCCCCACTGCGCATGCACATGACGGAGGGAGCTCCGTCGTGCGCATGCGCGAGACCCGGCGAGCGAAGGACTTTCCATCGCTCGGGGTCTCGCACCAAAGGGGGCATGCTGTCGATGTTGATTGACAGCACGCCCCCTTTGGTGGGCGTTCTGGGGGCGTGCCTGCCAGATGGAGGCGTTCCTATGGGAACGCCTACCATCTGAAGCCGGCCCCACTGACATCACTAGTGATGTCAGTGGGAGTGATTTTGGCTCTGATAGAGCCAAAATCACTCCTGGCCTTGCGTTTGAGAAACCCGACCACAGGGTTTCTCTCACAAGTCCAATGGTCGCGATGGTCAAGACCATCGCGACCATCTTGTTGGACACTCGTATATGCTGTGGGTGGTGACCCACAGCTATACGAGCGTCCAGGAGGACGCTCCATTTTAATGCAGGTGGGCCCTGATTCAGAGCGAGCGCTCTGGTCAGAGCGTCCGGCTCTGAATCAGGGCCTAGATCACATATGTTCATCTTGTTATAGTGGCAACAATTATAAAGCTTATAATAAACAACATCTTTCCAAACAGTCATGATATAAAGTACATTGAGCCTATAAAAATCATGTTTAGTTTAAGAACTATGTCTGTTGTAGAGGTGCATTTGACTCCACAATATCCTTGTCTCAGTTTGACCAGAGCCTGATTAAACTCTCAGTGTTATAAAGAAGGGTGGTATTCCACTCTGCAATAGTCCCACCCAGAGCATGTGACATCATGATGTCAAGATGAGGGGCTGGGACGCTGGGACCAGCTGAGCGTTCTGATTATGCTAAGGATGCTCTGGGTAGCTCTCTAGCCTATTTGCCATTCAAGGCATCCTCCAAAACAAGTACTGGTGCCACAGTCGAGCAATGGTGCCACCCCCTAGGCACTGTGACCTGGGTGGTGGAATAACTCTTCAACCCCTTGTTACAGCCCTGGTTTTGTTTCTGAAATTGGTTTGTTTCTCAAATTGTATAAAAATGTAAACATTTTCCATGATTTTCTTAAATTTCTAAAAAATATAAAAATCAAGCTAAATTCAAAAAAGTCAAACAGTTTTATCGAAATTCAAATTACTTTGGTCATGGCTAAGCTTCTCCAACAACATTAAAGAAGATTTGCATACCTAACATCTGGTTTGTAAACAATATTATCAAGTCATGTTGAATTGATATCAACATGTTCAAGTCAAAATTGATACATTTTAAAAGTGAACCTCAAATGCAAATGGAGAATAGTGATCGTGAAACTTTGAATACAGTATTTTAAATAAAAACAAAAACATTTAAATTATCTTTAATGTTTAAAAATATTATTTAAATAATCTTTAAAACTAAAATTTTTTAAAATCATTAAGCTTAACTCAAACAAACTGCAGACTTCTAACATGAACTACGAACATTGAATGCAATTAAAATGAGAATAGAAAAAGTGAATGACAATTTGTGGATGTGAGCTATAAAAGTATTAAACCTTAAATTTGAATTGAGGGCAGTTGGTGAGTGTTCAATAATAAAAATAAATTTAGCATTTTGTGGGTCGCAGATAGGAATTTGCTTTGTGGTGCTGCAAGGTTCATCTGGGACTGCTCTGTTAATGAAAAGGTCTCACCGCTTTTATGAAACAGTCCAATAGCTTAGAAATAAATGGGAATTGAACTTTTACTTTGATGGATCATTTCAATCCAGAAAGGTTCATATGATAATTCTACCAGCATGCCTGCGCCTATGTTATACCTACTTTTCTACTATCCATACCAAGGGATTCTGGATTCCCTTTACATCTCTAGAAGGCAGCAAACTTGGCCGACTACCTCATTTCAGAGGAGTGCCACAGGTTTAATATCTCTATTAACCTATTTATATAGAATTTAATAATGTAATGGCATTTTCAGTGGCTCACAAAAAAGGTAAAAAAAATCATTAAGGAACAGAATTTGATGCATGGAAAAATGTTGCTTGGAAACCTAACTCCTGGAGAACCTGAAATGCAAAGGGTGCTATTCTCCCTTCCCCCTTTATGGACATAAAAGGACTGTCTTGTTCTTGACTTGAAATAATGTCCTAAATGGGTAGTTTTTCATGGGTATACCAAAAATGAGAAAGAAAAGTCATAGTGTATACTGTAGAAATTAATGATTGACATTATGTATTGCAGCCAGCCTACAGAACTAGCAAAGTATAGTTATGGATTAACATATTAAATGGCCAATTGTACAAACACCAATTAATATACACATTTCTATGCTTTTTCTTCCATGTTTAAACACACTGTTGTATTACATAAACAAATTAGAAAAATTTTCAGATATTGATCAGTGGCAGGACTTGAAAAAGAGATGAGAGATCATTGTTCTAACAGGCTGTATATTATTTATGTGGGTTGCTTACTGTCAATCATATACCAGACTTTACAGCATTGAATTATCTTTCCACTGTTCAGTAATTCCATAAATATTACAATTTACAAAGAGGATGGGACTACAGCCTCTTTGAATATATCTTTCTGATTGTTTTATGCTAGACTGACTACACAAATACACTTTCTGTCAGTAGAGTCTTTAGCGCAATTCCCATCAATGTGTATGATTAGGATGAATTTGTCAATTTGACAATTGAAGTTAGTTAAACGTTCGTAGTAGATGTCAGGTCTCAAAATGTAAGTAATTTGCTCAAATGTATAAATTTTTTAATATCTATTCTCCCAATCATATCCAGCAGCAGTTCTGGGCAAGATTATGTGACTTTTGGAGCCACTGAGAAAGGTTTCTCTGATATTAGGAGGTGATTTCAATTTCTCTCTGGACCCTGCCTTTGATTGCTTTCCCATTTCTTCCCACATTTCCCTACATGATCATCGTAAAATCTGCCAATATCTCAATGAGTACCAATTTGTTGATTTATGGAGGACAAAACATCCAACCCCATGCAGTATACTCCCAAATCCTCCCAGTGGGATTGGTCATATTACATGGTCTGACCATGCTCCAGTTTATGCCTCATTTCGACTACACTCTACAGCTCCCTGGTCATGGACCTGGTGATTTAATTAAATCCTACTTACTGATATCTGTCTTAAAAATGAGCCTGGCTCTGCCATCTCTGATTACATATCCCTCAATAATGATCAAGACATGTCTGCTTTCGCTGTCTGGGAGGAGGCATGTAATTAGAAGGAAATGTATACAATTAGGCTCAAAATTAAAAAAAGAGAAAGTGGCCCAAATACTTCAACTTCTACTCATATTAAAACTCTTGAAACATCCCATACATTTTTCCTTTAGATCTTCTACGAGAGCTCACTGTGGTGATAATGGACCTTATCAAGTTCCTCCAGGATAGAACCAAGCTAAATATGCATAAGTGTAGATATAAATATTACTTATGGGGCAATAAGCCTGGTTCAATGCTTGTTAGGGTGCTGAGGGCACAGAGGGTGCAGTCATATATTTACTCTATTTTGGACTCTGTGGGGAGTTGCATTCATAAGTTCCCTCAAATTGCTGAAGCCTTTCAGATTTACTACAATTTGAAGGCAGCCCACCCCTCTTCTGAACAGCCTTCCTTTAAGGAAGCAATCAGAGACTATCTTTGCTCTGTAGATTTGACTCGCATTACTGAGGAGGACCTAGCTTCCATTGAACAGCCATTTACCAATGAAGAATTGTTGGATGCATTGTCAGCTACTGCGACTAGGAAAATTCCTGGCAAAGGCGGCTTCTCAGGTAGTTACTATAAACATATAGTGTCTCCCTCATGCATTTTTTTTTTAATGCATGTAATGCTATTTCTGAAGACACTACTTTCCCCCCCAGAGTCTTTCAATAATCCCTAAAGATGGGACATATCATGCTCAGTGTGTGAGTTACAGGCAGATCTCCCACTTGAAGATTGACTTAAAGCTGTTTGCTAAGTTACTCACCATTCAGTTGGGGCCTCTCCTTCCCAGTTTGGTTCATGGGGACCAGGTGGGATTTGTCACTGATAAAGAGGTGAAGGATAAGACAAGAGCTAATTGAAAAGTAATGAGACTGATTTTTTATTCAGAATCACTTGACTCCACAGGATCTTAACATTTTTATTTTTCAAAGTAGAGTCCTTCACATTCAATAAATGTTTTATAGTGTTTCAACAATGATTAAAAGACTTGCAGCAGACTATTTTGTGACAGCACGTTTAGTGTTGCAGCTGTGGAATTTTTCACTTCATAATCTGTTGAGAACTTCTTTCTGCACAGTTGTTTTTTCAGGGTTTGGAATGTCCATAAATTGCAGTGCACTAAGTCTGGGATGGTAAGCGATCGGAACGCCGGTGTTCAAAATGCCAACTGCCAGCTTCCCGACTGTGAAATCCTGGCATGGGACTAATGAAAGGTGTAGAAATCCCGACACCTATCATTATCTTCATGCCAAAATCTTGATGCCCGGCATACTGAACAAAGGTAGCCGGGTGTCAGGAGCAGATAGCCATGGGGGGTTAGGTTTAGGGGCTCCCAGAGGGTCAGTTGGTTAGGCATCCCCACAGTATTTGGGGAAGGGGTGGTTAGGGTTAGGCACCCCCGGGGGAGGTTAGGGTTAGCCACCCTAGGGGGGAGGTTAAGTTAGGGTTAGGCACTCCCCCTGGAGGGTTAGGTTCAGGATGCAGGAAGGGTGGGTTAGTTTTAGGCAACCCCTGGGGGGGAGGTTAGGGTTAGGCACCCCTAAGGGAGGGTTATTTATTTTATTTTTTTATTACCAGTTATTTATATAGTGCACACATATTCCACAGCGCTAGGGATAACTTAAATACTTACCCTGTTGGAATCTTCATTCTTCTGCCTTCCGGCATTGGTATTACATCCACTGGGCTTTAGTCCGGTGGTATGTCATCCTGGTTCCTTCAGGCAATATGGAGGATGTTCCAGTGCTGTCCCAATAATTTCAATTAGTGCTGCTATTGCAACAGCAGCAACATGTGGTCAGGCATTGTCTTGGAGCAAAAACCACTGTTTCTTCAGCAAATGTGGTCTTATCTTCATCATGGCTCCATGCAAATGGGTTTTAAGGACCTTTGTATAGTAGTCACATATAATTGTCTGTCCAAGGGGAACCCAGTGCTG
Source organism: Taudactylus pleione (assembly GCA_031769625.1). Taxonomy (NCBI): domain Eukaryota; kingdom Metazoa; phylum Chordata; class Amphibia; order Anura; family Myobatrachidae; genus Taudactylus; species Taudactylus pleione. The sequence continues at coordinate 37,656,266 of JAUIMM010000094.1, forward strand.
TAGGATCATACTGTGCACATCAAAGAACAGCAGGAGTATGACTTTAATGTTGAGGGAATCAAATTTAAATTTTTTGGGGCGGTGGCAAATTTGCGTGTTTCCATACACTGGACTGTTGTTTGGATCCTAGATCATAATGACGAATCCACGATTCATCACATGTCACATGTTACAATTGATGTCAGGAAATCATGTATCCTCTCTAACATTCAAATGGTGTTCCTGCACAATTTAACTCATCATCGCATCTGCTCTTCTGTGAGATATCTCGGTACCCACCTGGCACAATGCATTTTCTGTTCCTTTGTCACAATATGCTGAACACATTCGAATGAGATGCCAAGTGAAGCAAAGAGTTAATGTAAAGTTAATCTTCTGTCAATTTGCAACATCTCCACAGCTTTGGCATTTTTAACATCTGTAACCATGGTGGATGGTCTCCCAGAATTCTCTTCATCAGTCACGCACATCTTATCCTTTTTTGAAGTGCTTTGACCATCGAAATACTGCAGCATGGCTAATTGTTATTCTACTGCATGCTTGCCGTAATATTTCATGAGTTCCATTTCCACTTTTTTAAGTGTACCACAAAATTGAATCACACATCTCTAATGTAATCTCACAGACATGTCTTCCTCATCCACCATGACGAAATGCATGAAGATCTTCCACTTGCTGTGACCAAACAAAGAAGTCTATGGCAGTCCAACTGCAGGTTTAGACACATTGAAGTATAAGTTTCACAATAATCAGCATAACGTTGCCACATCTACCTATGGGACAGAAAAACAGAGGCAGTATCATTACTTTTCAATCAGCCCTTGTACTACCAAAATTTTTGATCTCATCTATCTTTCCAGACATGGTGGATCCCACGTGGTTCTTCTTTCCACCAATGTGGAGAAGGCATTTAATAAAGCAAATTGCCATTTTGTGGTAGGTCTTCTCAAGCAATTGGGTCTAGATCTACATTGTTTTCATTATTATTATTATACTTGCTGTATATTGTTCTTCCTCTGCAAGAGTGCAAATCAATGGGGCCCTTTCAAAATAATTCTCTTAAATGGTACACGACAAGACAGTCCTTTGTTCCTACTAATATTTGTGTTCTGCATGGAGACCCTGGCTACAGCAATCCGGGCAAATGGTGATATTAAGGAGGTTCAGGTGTAAAATACTGAAAACAAATTAGTATTGGTTGCCATTGATTTTCTTGCCTCCATTTTCAACCCAGTAATCTCTCCCCACTCTCATACATAAGTTCTAAAGGTGTGCGCTCTTGTCTAACTTTAAAAGTAATTATACTAAATCAGTGGCTTTGAATATCTTGATGCCTGGTCCTGTCATGGCACGGCTTCAGGGGAAATTTCCACATATCTCACTTTATGTCCCTTGGGGTCATTCTATTCGAATATAACTCTAACCTCTTTTAGCTTAACATTTCACCTTTGATAAATAAGTTTAAAATTGATTTCAGAAATGGTTGTCATTATGACTCTCTTGGCTAGCATGATCAGTACTGTAAAAATGAATATCCTGTCAAAAATCATTTACCTGTTACATATACTATCAAATATTGTTCCAATTTCCTTTTTTAGGGAATTACAGGGAATGGTGGGGAAGTATGTTTGGGGTAATGGTAGACCCAGGTTGGCATAAACAGTACTTATTCAAAGCTGCTCTAGGGGGGGTCTACAACTCTTTCACTTTCTCAGCTACTATCTTTCGGCACATTTGGCTAGAATTGTGGAGATGGAGATGTGTATAACTGTTGCCACTTATGCTTTAGGAAACAAAATTGGCAAAGTTATGCAGCCAGGAACAGCAGGAGCCTTTCAACTGGGCCTCTCAGAAGTAGTTTTTAGGAATGAGGAGATGGTTCCAGTGCTCTCTTTAGTCTGTCTGTAGTCTTAACTATCCAATGATGTTCTCGCATATTCATAGATATGAAAAACAATACATAATGTGTCACATACTATAGATATGTTTCCAGTAAGGAATTAAATATACACTCACACTTTGAATGTGGGTAGTTGGCATTGGACACAATTCTCACAGTGGTGGTTGTGAAAGCAAAGTCCGGAATACGGTTGGTTCACTTCAGACCATCAAATATTCAATGGAAGATAAATAACATGCCGCCATGGTGCAGATCAGTGTACCCCATATAAGGTGCTGCAAATTCATGCAGTGGGCTCACCTTGGACATTAATTTGAAAACCCTGATATCTGTCAGTTTTGGAATCTAATGGTTTATGGATTCAAGAATAAATACCATGAAATTTAAATTTCCATATAAAATATTGTTATATACAGTGTTGTCAATTTGCACCAAACAAATAAGTCAATAAATAAAAGAAAAAAATAATGTATTAACATAAAAAAATTTAATAATAAATAATAGGTCAGTTAAAAGTGAAAATAAAGATAAATGAGTGGATAGTACCAGTGGGTGGTTTCTAGCAACATGTTTCACAGATCCAACGTCTGCTTGTCAGTCAGACAATCGACCCTGTCTACTACCAATATGACCTGTATGTGTCGTTTCCTATGTCTGCTGCTGAAGTTGTATTTCAATAAAAACAGACTGCATAACATTTTTTTTAAATAAAATAAAAAGTTAATGGTCTCCTTTAAATAGCATAACACCCTCTGGTGAAAGTGGTATTGTAGAACAAATTACTGACTGATTTTCTGAATTGATGATTATCTGGTAGTGGAGTCCCTTGGTCTATCATTTACTTTGTGTATTTTGTGAGAGACAGAGTATCTTACATCCCAATTATCTCTAGTATTTTTAGTATTTGATTAAGTACAGTATTAAATTGCCATCTTCTATTGTCTCAATTTGAATACCCAGTATAATATATTTCAAAGGTCATTTGTCTAAAAGTCCTGATTTACAACCTGTAGTATATCAGTTTCATCCGCTTTGTGGTCAAAATAGACTATAATATTGGTCAAAAAAAGAAAGCCTAAAAAATATTCCACATTTAATAGAATACCGTGGATTGATCACTATAACCCATCTATCTCTATCATTAATAGGGAGATTAGAAGACACTGGTCCATAGTAATGTCGGATCCAAAACTTAAAGCTTGGAATAATACTTTGATTATGCAAAGCTCCACAAGAGGCAAAAGCCTTCATGATTTACTGGTCAAGGCAGATGTCACCCAGATAGATTCTTCTCACAAAACTACTCTTCGGGGGGGCTATTTCAGATGTTTAGATTGTCTCAATTGCCATTATTTAACTACAGGGAATACATTTAGACACCCCTCTACACGCAAAACTTTTACTATCCGACATCACCTCACTTGTACCACCAAGTTTGTTGTCTACTTAATTACCTGCCCATGTAGCAAAAATTACGTAGGCAAAACTGAACGCATGTTCAAAGAAAGGATTGCACTGCATCGGAGTGCCATCTGTTCTGACCTAACAAAAGGCAGTAGTGAGCAGTCGGTGGCCCTGCACTTTGCCCAAGCTAAACATAGCTTTGTGACATTGAGCTACAAAATTATTGACCATGTCCCCCCAATGCGGAGGGGTGGTGATAGGGCCAAGCGTTTACTTCAACTCGAGTCACAATGGATTTACAGATTAAATACTCTGGCTCCATTGGGCTTGAATGAACATTTGGGTCTCCAATGTTCTTATGATCTTGGTGCTTTTGCCTACCTCCTATTGCCATATATACTGGTTAGTTAATTTTTGGCTTTATATGGGATCATGATGCCTTTTATGATTTTGGCTTTTTTATTATTCCTGCTACTAGTACTTATGTAGGTTACATAACCTGGAGCCACACTTGGTGTTCATTATTAGAGGTATTGCTTTGTAGTATTTTTTGCTAGTTTGCCTCATTCTCTATGCTTATTATTCTGTGCTTGCTAATATTCTATTAGAATGCTGCTATTATACTCAGCTTTAATACTATTACCATTATTCAATGTTATTTGTCTGTATTAATGTGTCCTAATGTATTTATGTCTTTGTTGCATCCGCTTAGGATGTTGTCATGGTGATGGTTCACTTTGATTTAGATACTCAGACATCATCTTCTGCTTCCGGGTGGCAGACGGGCGTTAACACGAGGTCTTGCTATAAAGGTACGTCTTTTATGTATTGTTATTTGTATCCTGATGAAAGAACGTGATTAAAGTTTTTGAAACATTGATCTAAACTCCGGGGTCCTGTGCCTTTCTGTACGTTAGCCACCATGAGTGCCACCTACTTGTCTGTATATATATATATATATATATATATATATATATAGAGGTGGAATTGGGAAAAAGCATGCGCCTAATAGTGTAGTATTTCAAATAACAATGCACGTGCTCAAAATATAATGTGCATACCAAATAATAAATCTTTAAAGCTTATCTATGATTCTTTCACTGGGATTCCATATGGTGGGGTAGGTATGGTCCTCCAAAATATCAGGAAAACCTTAATAGGAGAGGCTCCAACAGAGCCAGATAGAACACAAATATAGTGTAGTATTTTGTTTACAAGCAGCGCATATAAATCAGTGTATAATGCGTACCAGAAAGATACTTGAACAACTGCATATGGTATTGTGTGCCCTGGTAACTCCTCTAGGATCCCATAGTAGCCCCCATAGTTTGCATACATGTGGATAGGGTTAGCTTCAAATAAGCAGAAAATGACCCTTTTCACAGCTTTTTCACAAAGGGGGTTTTAATAACAGATACCGGGATACAGAGTATACAGGGATTGACAAAACATAAACGTTAGAGATAGTAAAAATGCTTATCTGCAATGTATTCAGCAGAGTGGAGAGAGACTGGAGCAGGGTCCCAATGCGTTTTGTCTATTAAGACTTCCTCAGGAAAGGCGTGGCCTCAGGACAACTCTATGAATGTCATTGAGTGGCCCAGCCAGAGCAGAGACTTGAATCCAATTTAACATCTCTGGAGAGATCTGAAAATGGCTGTGCACTGACACTTTCCATCCAATCTGATGGAGCTTGAGAGGTGCTGCAATGAGCAATGGGTGAATCTGCCTAAAGATAGGTGTGCCAAGCTTGTGGCATCATATTCAAAAAGACTTGAGGCTGTAATTGCTGCCAAAGCTGCATCAACAAAGTATTGAGCAAAGGTTGTGAATACTTATGTACATGTGATTTCTTCTTTTTTTCTAATTAAATTTGGAAAAATCGCCCAAAAAACTTTTTACACGTCATTTTGGGATATTGTGTGTAGAATTTTGAGGACAAAAATTAATTTATTCCATTTTGAAACAAGGCTGTAACATAACAAAATGTGGAAAAAGTGAAGCTTTGTGAATACTTTCTGGATGCACTGTATAATATATATATATATATATATATATATATATATACTAACTATATATATATATCTACATATATATGTATGTGATCACTTTTTTGTCATAATGTGAAACGTGAAATGAGTAAAATATACTAGATAAACATGGTAATACGGCAGTCGTGTATGTGTTCTATAGATATTAAAAACTTGCATGTTCCCTTATCTGTTCTTTAAGAATATTTGTGTGGTCTATTTGTCAGTGTAAGCCATTTTTTATTACCAGGCTAAGGAATGTCAGTTTATACAAATCTGTATTTCTGAGATTGCAACCCAGGGATTTGGCTGCAGAATGTGAAAATAACATAAGAGTTACCTTTCTTAGACGTCAGATTATCCATGTTTCGAATACTAATAAACACTTGTTTCTATCATAAAACTAATTTATGGCTGTATATTGGTCTTTGAAATGTAGATTTTTGCATCGTAAGGCTGCTTTAGAATTGGACATATTTGGGTCAAAATCACAGCAGTGAAATATGTTGCACATATAAATTGCATTTATATATTTACTCTAAGTTGCACATACATTATGATGCAAGCAATTCAAAATAAATATTAAATATATCTAAAGATATGTTTGAAGTGCATTAAAGTACATTTTAGGCATAACATAATATGGGGGTATACTCGAGACACCATTCATCATCTTGATGATGATGATGAAGAAAATTTGTGTTTAAAAAAAAAAAAACTTATCCACACCCCACCATTCATAACTATGGTTGATTGTGGCAATTGCATTGCAATGAAGAGTGTGTGGACCACCAACAAAGCTCCAACATGTACTACAGTAGGTTATCATAGTCAGGGCTGGTTACACTGTAAAAAGGAAACCATAATAAGATGCGGCTCCAGCCTGTTAAGTACAGGGCTAAATTACCAAATCTAAACCATTACTTTTGTTGCAGTCGCTACTACAAATTTATGCTATTGCCACAGCCAATGTGCTGAGACACTTACCGCCTGTGGCTCTAACCCGACATGGTGCAAAAAAAGTTGCACCATCAGATATCGGCCAAACCATTGGGCTTCTGAGCAACCCTATGTTTGGTCAAAATATCTGATGGATTGGCCACCAGTGTCAGTGTCTCTGACACTGGCACACCCCCGACATGCCACCACTGCCAGCCACCCTGCCATCTCCACCCATGAACACCTAACAGAATTGCATTGATATCCATGAAATTTCAATCTGTGGGCCTGATTCACTACCGATCGCAACTGAGATTACACATGCAATCGGCCGATTGTTGCCTTCTGCACATGCATATGCATCGCAGTGCGCAAACCGGCAACTGCGATCAGGACTCAGTGATCAGTGACTACGCAGATCCATCACAGAGTGATTGACAACTGGAAGTGCAATTTGTGGTAGGTTATGGGGGGTGGTCAGTGAAATGCAGGTGTGCTAGTGCATTAGAACGCCGTTACACGCCCGTGCATAAATTTTCCACTGCGATGCCATATGCAGCTTGAGTACTCATAGCATGCAATGAAGTTAGCAATTCCTGAGTAAGGTCAGAGCTTGTGCAAGTGTGCGTGAGGCTATGATGGTACTCTATGTTACCAATGGTTTTGCAATATTGCTAAGGACTACAGATGTGTGTAAGGTAAAGTGGACGCCCTTATGTTGTATTGCGACGGCATATCGATCACAATGGATTAGCATACTATCGCAGTGAGACTGCGTACATAATCGCTATTGCAGTTGCAATCCATAGTGAATCAGGCCCTGTGTCCTCTGGTGGTAAAATTGGGAAGCATGCTCATTGCATCACTGAAGCATGCATAGATATAGAACATCTGAGCCTTGTGCCCGATATTCTACATCTGTCCACCTTTGAATCAGTCCCTGAACAGCTGACAGTCCTTTGTATTGTAAGTAGAAAATATGAGGTCACTGCATCCTGACCACAGGCGTGTGGTAACCTCAAGGGTAATCCAGCCAGATTGCAGATCAGAATTTTTTTTAAAATGTGATCACTTCATACCTGCAAACCTAGATTCTTCCTTTGTACTAGTTGTCATAAATGTTCTCCTTTGTGTCATGAAATCTTGTTAACTAAAAGTATCATGACTACAAATGCCTTTAAAAGACAGTGATGGGTTTGCGACTGTGAATAATGTAATTTATATCCCCATTTTTAGCTACAGAAAAATCTCTAGTTTTCAGATTTCATCATAAATGTAAAAGAAATTGAAAGAATGAACTTTGTCACACTACCTTTTACAAACATCACAACGATGACATTTCATATGACAAGTGAGTAACGTCCAAAGTATTGGTTTATAAACTATAAAACATTACTAGTGTATATTCCTTTTATGTACTTCTTTACTGTATATGCATAAACATTGTTTTATAGCATTTCCTAGAGCAAATTCCTTCTGTGCTGAATCCATGCCTTCAATGACTCTAGACCTGTGTATTACATGTGTTGAACATCAGAACGCTTCAAAAGATGAAAAATCTTCCATTTCCCAGACAGATAATTCAGAGGTTAGGAAAAACTTTCTTATTCTGACATTAATGGCTTCTAGAAAATTGCATAAAAACTGTTCTTTTAAAACATGAATCTTTTTTTTTCGCCTTTGCTGTCAGCTGCATTTTATATCTGCATCCCTCCCAAAGACAGCACAAGGTAGTTATTTAGTGAAAACTCAGTAATCGTTTTGTTTTAAAGGACAAGGGCTAATCACTAGCTGCTTAACATTCTGGTCACATGACGAGAAACAAGAATAAATCAGTTAAACAGCAAAATGCAGAACAACTCATTTTCATGTAAAAAGGGGTGATTGCCTTTTAACGTTGTGTTTTTTTTAAGCCGTTAAAGCCCAAACATCCTGGTCTATCAGTTTATGAATTATTAATAAAAAGGGAGAGAAAAGAGGCTTTCTTTTTCTAAATGCCATCTACTAAGCCACCACAGACTGAAGTGCCTCACACTGATTCCTCATTTACATAGTCCCAGTTGGAAGCTAATGAAGACTGCTGAGCCACCTTTCAACATGCAGATAAACCTTCATGTATTTAAAAGCAGGGAATATGTGCTTGTTGCTGGCAAATTATTCATCTTAGATCTGAAGTTTTTGACACCGCCTGCGTCAGATAAACTGTCACCCAAATTGCAAACTAATTAGTGATTCAAACATTTTCGAGCTGATTGATGACAGAATAATTTACGCTTGTTTCTCAGTTTCCAGCTGGCGCAGGCTGCTGACTGGAGTCCTAATTAACGCTAGTACATCAGTCATGTTCTGCCAAGGCAGCACGTACAATTAAAAGGCAGTTTAAATGGAATATCACATTAAAGAGGCTGATAGATGTAAATGTGAGGAAACAGCGCTTTAGGAAGGAATGACAACAAAACCCACAAACCAAAACAGAATAGAAGGACTTTTTTTTTGCTCAAGAAATGCATAATAAAACAAACGCGACAAAGACTAAATAGATAATGAGAATCCAAACACTTCACACATGATGATTTATATTTGAAATAGGTCACCTTTTATTCTTGTCTCTTGGTCAACAAACTTCTGCTCCCCCAACTCGCCAAATAACCTGCCACTTGCTATACTCTATAATAACTGATGGCAGGAAGAGATGTGGTGATATAAGTCACCCCTGCAATCTTTGTATTGGAGGGCAGTGAAGAAGCAGGCTGCATTACAATAAAGAGTGAGTATGAGCATTGGATGGAGCAAAGGATGAATAATGGATGACAAAGAAAAAGGGTTTTATGTTTAGAAGTGTGAATAAATATGGAGGATAATGATACTAAAAGGGATTAAAGTAGGTAAAAGTCATGGTAAATATCCATTTAAGTAGTAATTTGTGGAATTTAGTAACATGCAGATGAGCTTGGATAAACATGATAAATCACAATTATACAGAGAAGGACATGTTAGAAAATAGCAGATTGTAACAAAAAAAATTACACCAAAGTCAGAGAAGATAATATTGCAAAATGTGATAGAAAATGGTCAATATGGCAGGCCCATATTTTTGGCCACAATTATGCTAAGTACCTCAGTTTGACTTGGAGTGCACACATGCACTTTTCTTCCTTTTTGTGTAGAAAATAGTAAAATAAGGTAGACATAGAGAAGTAAATTGTAGAGATGTGGGCATAGTTAATAGAAATACCACTAGATAAGTCTCCTTTAATCATCTTCTAACTAGAAATCAGTTAATTACACTGAATGGCCCACAATAAAAGCAGGGAAGTTGGAAAGCTTTTGAATTGTATTCTATTAGCATGTGTATTATTTGTGTTATAGAGTGTATATGGGAATTACATTTGTAGACTATTTCCACCTTGTAATTGGAAATTGGTTACAGTAAAGCCATTTGATCAGGTTCTGCATATAAATAAATTTCAGACACCTAGGGATATAGTTACTAAAGTGTGGGTTTTTTAGAAGTGGAGATGTTGCCCATAGCAACCAATCAGATTCTACTTATCATTTATCTTATCATAATATCTAGAACCTGACTGGTTGCTATGGGTAACATCTCCATTTCTAAAAACCCACACTTTAGTAAATATGCCTCCTAGCCTGAGATTTAAATGAATGTCTCTCTTCAAATCACAGCAGGATGCCTACAGGCAGAAGTCTGCAAAACTATGTGACTAGTCATATTGATGGGACAAAAGCAGCTGGATATTTATTCAATGCTTGGGATAAACATACTGCTTCTAAGATAGCTAAAACAAATCTGTAAAATCATAGAAATATGTAGCAAGCTTGTGCACCCAAATGAAGCACATTAAGTGCCCATATCACTTTTAAATATATGACTACAACACTCAGTATTCTTAAAAGTAAAATGTATGAATGAATGTAAAATCATACATCACTGCATAGTATCTCCCTCTGATATTTTTTTATTTAGCTTATAGATGTATAGAGCCAGTTATTAGCTATGTGGTATGCTGTGTTTGTTTTTTTAAGTTCATTTATTGCTAGCCATACTAGTGGAGATCACGCTAACTTCAAACTTTCAGAAACCTAAACAGTATATGGACAAAGTTGGATCAAGAAAAGTCAGTTCAAAATCTCTTCCCTACAAGCACCTATTGGCTGCATAACCAGGGCATTCATCACTGTACTCATTGTTTGGTTGCTGCAAGAACTTTGCACTGCACTTGCTATGATCTGTGCTGGGTCTCTGGTTTACACAAACATCTCAATGCATATTGTATCTGTGCCAATGTCAGTTTACCTCTTTACACTTACAAATAATGTATTTTTACCTTAGCTCATTTGCTTAGCCCATGTGTGCCATAAAATGTACTTACATCCAAATGTAAATGAGCCCAAAAGCAGCTAGTAAATTCTATTTGTTGATGAAAACACACTGATACTTCACAGAAAATGCATAGGGATCATTATTGCTTGTAACAATGCAGGGAAATGATACTAACTATCTCATTTGAATGTATATATCTCTGTTTTTTAAAATATAACAGCTGTGGTAAGGTGCAATCAGGGAGGTTGTTAGACTCTTCAGGTAGACAGGGAGATTACTACTATTTCAGGGAGTCTCACTGACACTGAGGGAGAGTTGGCAAGTATGGCCTAGCCTCACATCATCTACAGTATCTACTAACACAGTCTACTTTAATATTCATTTTCTACACCCATTATATCTCCACTATTATTCCACTCAATAACAAACTTTTGTTATTTTGCATACACATTTTCCAAAACTGCAAATCTTCTGCACTTTCTCTCACATTCATACTTCATTCCCACTTCCAGTGTTCCTACCCCTATTTACATCAGCCACACCATGACCATGTTTTCTTCATCTCTCCATTCACTTAGTGTCTACCTAATCCTTTGTTCTGCCCCCTGCTTCCATCATTATCTTTCCCCCATTGACTTCTCTTACTCCCTTTATCTCCCCTTTGTCTGCCTTCCTCCCCCTCCTTTACCATTACTCCACTTTCATTTTCTTCTACCCCACCATGGTCCTACTACCCCACTGTTAATCCCTCCTCCAACCGTCATCTCCCTGTCAAATCACCCTACCTCTATCAACAACCCTTTAAACTTCCTCCCTGCCCACCACTACAGGTTCCCTTCCTAAAACTACAACCAGCACAATCGCTACACTCTATTCATCTTGGTTCCACAAATTAATCTCATCTCCTTGCTAATTGATTATTTTATTCACATCTCTCCCACAAATTATGTACCACTATCCTGTGCCCTCTGAAATGCCAGATTGGTCTGTGATAAACTGGTCCTACCCATGACCTTTTCATCTCCAACTCCCTGAATCTCCTAGCCATTACTGAAACCTGAATTTCTCCGTCTGATACCACTTCTCCTGCAGCTCTCTCCTTTGGAGGCCTCACCTTTTCTCACACACCTTGGTCCAGGAGTCACCATGGTGGTGGTGATAGGGTTCATCTATCCCCTGGTTACTCATACCAGCTTATACCCTCAGAACCAACCCTTACCTTTTCTTTATTTTAAGTTCATGGTACAGGCCTTTTCCAACCAGTATACCTTCGATTAGCCATCATTTACTTTCTGGCTCCCTCACTTTCTCTCCTCAGACCTTCCCTCTTTTATTCTAGGTGACTTAAAATATCCCAATTGATATTCCCACAGAATCCTCTGTCTATAAACTGTTTACCTTCACATCTTCATTTGGTCTCTCCCAATGGACCTCCTCACCCTCCCATGTGAGTGGGCACACACTTGATCTGGTCTTCACTCACTGTTGTGAAATTACTGATTACTCAAATTCCCCATTTCCCCTCTCTGACCATCACCATCTCTCTTTTAACTCATCCATCTCGCCTTCCCCCCCTCTATTTCCTAAGGCCACCATCACTAATGTAATATTGAGGCTATCAACACTGTTTATTTTTCATCCCTGCTTGGTTCACTTCTCTCCCCTATTCTCTCTCTTTCTCTCCTGCCCTGAACAACCCACTTCCCTACACAATGCTTCCCTTACTTCTGCTCTTGACTCTGTTGCTCCAGCAATCACTACTCAACCTCGCAGATCCACACCTCAACCCTGGCATTCCAAATGCACCAGATACCTGCAAGAGTGTTCATGCACTGCCGATCGACAATGAAGAAAATCATGTAGACTTCCTCCATTTCAAATTTTTGCTCTCATCCTACAGTGCTGCCTTTCACCTCTCTAAACAGTCATATTTCAAAAACCTCATATCTTGCCAGTTCTCAAATCCCCGGTATCTCTTTGCCATTTTGAACTCCCTCCTCTGCCCACCCCCTCCTTGCCTCCATTCCTTTCAAAGACCACCCCTCCCCATCCATCTTACCAACTCTGACATCTTTCTACCCTGTATCTGGAGATGAAGTCATGATCCTCATCCAATCCCCTCCTTCCACCTACACCTTGACCCTATCCTTTCCCGCCTCCTCCACTACCTTTCTCCTTCTGCCTGTTTCCATCTTCCCCACCTCCTCAATCTCTCCCTCTCATATGGCACTGTCCCTTCTGCAGTCAAACATGCCCTTGTTTCTTCCCATTTTGAAAAACTTACTCTTGATCCTAACACTCTATCCAACTACTGACCAATTTCTCTCCTCCCTTCTGTCTCTAAACTGTAATGTTTACAACTGCCTTACCATCCTTCTTTCCTCCCAATCTCTCCTTGACCCATTCAAGTCTCTCTTCCATTCTCTCCACTCTACTGAAACGGCCCTCATGAAAGTCTGCAATTACCTCCTTGCTGCCAAAACCAAGAGCCACTACTCTCTGCTCATTCTCCTTGACCTCTCTGCTGCTTTTGACCATGTGCACCACCTCTCCTAATGCAAATCTTTCACTCCCTTGATCTACATGACACTGCCCTCTCCTGGCTGTCCTCCTACCACTCTGGCCTTGCCTTCTTTGACCCCTCTTACCCCAAACCTCCACTTACAGTAGGTATCCCCAAAGTTCTGATCTTGGACCCCTCCTATTTTCCTTCTATATATCCCCTCTAGGTGAACTCATCAGATCATTTGACCTGCCAGTGCTAATCCCTATCTCTGGAACTCTCTACCTCTCCACAAATCTTCAAACAGGCTCTCAAGACCCACTACTTCTTAAAAGCCTTCCAGATCTCATCCTATAACCCACTGCTACATGGTCCTTCCTCCCTGTCTACCCCATCTGTGTCATGCCTGTTTGTCTATTTATACTTTCATCTACTCCTCACTCCCCATTAGGCACCTGAACCATGTATTTGTCCTGTACTGTAAGTCACTGATTTAATGTTCACCTTTTTTATGTACTTTGTAAGGTGCTGAGGAACACTTGTGGTGCCATATAAATAAAGGATACTAATAATAATAATAATTGATTTTTGTTATCATTCTAGAGATTCATATATAAGAAAAAGATTGAGTATATAGTTTTCAAAGTTACCTCTACACAAGAGAAGTTATATAATTTTCAAGGTTTAAGGTAGAAACCAACTGGGCCATCATAAAACAGGGTCAGCAATCAGTCAGCCAGGCAAAGGAGAGATGGAGATAACATCAGTGTAAATGTGGTGTGTGGAAGATATGGTTATTTTGTCTTGGCTTTGGGGATCAAATGAGTCTGAGAGGCTGCACCAATTTTCTTCCAGTCCCCCCCCCCCGCAGAAATCAGAAAACATAACCTATGGGCTATATCTCCTATAAAGTTTTCCTTGTATTTTGAGTTGCTATACCTGTACGGTCTATTTTTTTTAGTCACTTATTATCAGCATCACTTTTGTAACTAAAGCATTGTAATCTTTTTATTAAAAAAAATGTGTTTTCTTTATTATTGTGTGTACACACGGTCAGATCTGTCAGATGAACGATGAACGGTTTAAGGATTGAACAATTTTTACCAAAGATTTGAATGATTTTACCAATGATTTGAACGAATTGAACAATTGAACGATTTCAGTCAGTATTCAAATTAATGAAATTGTCACAATCTGACTGCAAACACATCAGATATCAGATATCGTTATCTGACAAAGGGGAACTTGCATCATTCATCATTGTTGCAGGCTCACATGTCAGATTTTCTTTCAGATATGAATGATTGAACGATTTTTTAAATTGTTATCGTTCAAATCTGAAAGAAAATCTGACCGTGTGTATGCACTATTAGTCTGGTTATAAATGTCCTGGAAACTTAGGGCCTGATTCAGAGATGTACGTTCATCCAAGGATGAATGCACATTTCCTATATTTAGGGGTCTGCATCTATGCAAAATGTGTTCTGCTATCTCAATCTCAGATCCCCCAAGCTGCAGCATGATTGACATGCTGTGCCATTTGGAGGGCGGAGCAGGGGCATGACTGGTCACCATTCCTGGAAACGGAGGAGTCACCACCATTTTCTGGGAGGGATGAGGCCAAGGTCTACGTCAGCAGATGTATGACTACTGGCCTCTTGCTTGTCCCGGCACTGGCCAGGCTGCAGGAATCTTCAGCTCTCGCAGCCCAATTGTCATGATGATTCTGATGGAGATCCTAGCCTGTAACGGCAGTCACAGTGCTGGGATTGCAACTGCAGAAAGGAGGTATCTAACAACTCCTTTTGCATTTGTATCTGAGATGGACGATTTACACAGCCACTTCTGTGTAGCTGTTTAAATCCACCCATCTCTGAATCAGGCCTTTAGTCTTTGAAGAAGCTATTGATCACTTATACTAGTTTAAAAACCATAAAATGTAATTTGGGGACCTATTGTACTGACACAATGGGTTGTGGCAAGCTACTGGGTGATATAAATATTAACCTGAAGGGGTATATCATTTAAACGGTGGGATGATAAAATATTTATTTATACCAATATTATAAGAACATTGGGCCTGATTCATTATGGATTGCAACTGTGATAGCAGCTGCGATTACGCACGCAGACCCACTACGAAAATATGCTAATGTTTGCAATCACAATACTGTCGCAGGCTAACATAAGGATACCCTTACTCACATTCATATTACTTAGCAAGTCTGTGAAACAATCGGTAAAATCGAGTACCATCGGAGCCTCACGCACACTTGCACAAGGTCTGACCTTACTCAGAATTTGCTAACCTCATCGCAAGCAGTGAAAGCTCAAACTGCTTATGCCATCGCAATGACTAATTTATGCATGCCCCTGTGACTGCATTCAAATGCACTGGTATGTCTGCGCTTCACCAACCACCCCCCCATCACCACCCCCGAATGCTCACTTCCTGTCAATCACTCTGCGATGGGTCTGCGTGGACACATACACATGTGCAGTATGCAATAATCGGCCATCTGCGTGCATAATCGCAGTTGCGATCCATAATGAATCAGGTCATTTGTGCTTTTGTGTCTGTCTGTTTGTTCCAAGTTGGCGCAAAAACGACTTTACTGATTTTCATGAACACTACATCATTTTGTAGTAGAAACTCCTATAAATAAACATGCACTTTGTTTCATCTCGATCCATCAAATTAAAGCTGAGTAATAACAAAAACATTATCTATTGACATCATCAATGCAAAAGATAGGTGTGGCACCATGTGCATGGCCAGTAAGTGGTGGGGGAGAGGTACTTTGGGCCTATGTTCACTTGAATAGGATACGCTACATAGCAGTCTGTGCACAGGGCACACAGTGACATTAGTGTGAGTGGTGGATAAAGGCACTGCACCACCAGTCTGTATAGTGCTGTTGGCCATGTGGGCCACACCAGCGACAGGGCCCCTATGCAAAGCAATACAACTAGAACACCTCAAATAAAAAATGTTGGCAGAAGTGATTTCATCAAGGGTGAAGCTGCTGGCAACAGCCACTTAATTAATTAAGATCTGCTTGAGTTAGGTCCTGCAATAAATGTATATACTCATTAGTTAAGTAATGTTAATCAGACAGTAAAGTGTCCATAAATTTATATTAATATGAAAACCTACAGCATAAGTGCCCTGTTACTCTAGAACACCTACTGTATGTCTGTACATGACTTGGTAAAGGAAAACCTGTATTACAAAATATGAGTAATTGAGTTTTTATAGAATTTTTGAATCATGACACACTGACATTTTCAAATCCTTTAATAACTGAATTTAAGAAAACTAAAATACAAATTATGACCTTTACCTATAAGAATCTTCAAGAAAAAACATTGGTTATAATAGCAAATTGTGCTAGCTTTAATATTAAAATCTTATACTGTTACACACACAAATAATATGTAATAGGAAATTTGCAATTAATTTTTTCTTAAAATTAGCTAATACTAGATACAGAAGTTTGTATTCACTGACTGTGATGACTAACAAATGTACAAAGCTGTCATTTGAACAATATGATTTTCCCTTTCATCTATGGGGGAACATGGAGAGACTCTGAGTATAGTTGGGGCTGGAGGAATCTGGGCACTAAATTGTTAAATCTTGAAAGCAGAGGCTTGTCGTCTCATATAAGCCACTCCATCTTTTTAGTGCCCTAAAGTGCTGCATGCATTTTTATTTTCTTTGTCAGAACTGCTGGCTTGCTACTTCCTACGCCTCAGTCAGTACCTCCGTCCAGTACCCAGAGCACACAGGGGCTCACTTAAGCAGCTCCCTGAATCACAGTAGCAATTTTAATTGTAGCAGTGGTTCCCCCTCAATGGAAGAGGCCACCAGGTAGTTGGCCTGGTGCAGCCCAAACTCATTGAACCACCAGGGAAGACAGAACTAATGGGACACCATGAAAATGGAAGGAGTCCCTGGTGGTCAGCTGGGGGGTGGAGCATTCTCTTGTTCTCTCCTCCCCTGCTCTTTGGGTCACCCCTATATACAGGTTCCTTACTCTGTCCTCATTACAGATTGCGGGCAAGGTTCTGATAAGCTGGCAATTTGAGAAAGTGCAGCATCACCTCTATATATCTCACAGAGGGTGTCAAATTATACTTTCTGTGTCCATTGCCACACATAGCTAGGTGATGGTGACAAGACCTCTCACGTGTGTAATGTTCTCTACAGTATTTCATTCTAATTTCCCACCAAGCCAGAGCTGGTAGACCACTGTTTCTTTCAAGGCCATTAAACTGCACCTCATATCAGTCATACTGTCCCAACATCAGTTGTAAGATGGTGGGGGTGGTAAACATTGAGGTGCAGAGTGTGATCCAATTTCTGCATCTAAATGGGCACATCAGCAGCTTAAACTCGTCAAGGTGTACGGTGATAATGTCATGTCACAGAAACAGGTTTGGGTTTGGTTCACTGCCTTTGATAACAGCAGGACAGAAGTTCAAGATGAGCAGATATCTGGCTGGCATAGCACATTCACCACAGATGTCAATTTGTGCTGCATTGAAAATCTGATGCAGAAGGACAGGTGCATTTGAGTTAGTAATATTGCTAATGTACTGAACATATCAGTGGGTACAGTGCACAACATCATTCATGAGTAACTAGGCTACATGAAAAAGTGTTCACGCTGGGCACCTAAGCAAATCGAAGTTCACAAAACCAATAGGATAGAAATGTCTCTTTCACTTGATGCAGTACCAAGAGGAGTGAGTGCAGCTCCTGCAGTGTATTGTTACATGTGATGAAACTAGTGCATCATGTGACACCGGAGATGAAGCAAGCATCAATGGCATGGAAATATGCATCAGTTCCACCTTCGAAGAAATTCAAAACAACTCCATCAGAAAGAAAAGTCATGGCATCAGTGTTTTGGGACAACAGAGGCATGCTTTGTGTTGATTTTCTCACCAAGGGAGATACTATGAATGTTGTCTGCTATTGTGACACATTGAGTCGGTTCCGAAGGGCAATTCTTCAAAAATGACCTGGGTTGATCTGAACAATTCTGCTGCCACTATGAGGGACTGGTTTCTATACCACTTTTTTCCTCATGCAGAAACCAGATGGCTCTTTCCTCCCCATCCTGAACCTGTCACACAATGTCTATCTCAGGGTTCCCAAGTTCCAGATGGAATCTCCTCAGTCATGCATACTTTGAACCTGGGGATTTCATGGTGTTCCTGAATATCATAGACATGTATTTACATATTCACATCCAGGAAGACCATCAGCACTTCCTGCACTTTGCAGTTATTTTGGATCATTATCAGTTTTGGCCTTGCCCTTTGGATTGTCAACTGCTCTTCGGGTGTTCACAAAGATAATGTCACCATGTGGCTTTGGGAATCTCTTTTGTTTATGGATTAGGTCCTACAGTCCCATGGATGGCTCCTAAATTGGCGCAAGTCCAACCTGACCTCATCTCAATGGATGTTCCACTTGGTAGCCCTGTTTGACACTCAGTCCCAATGAGTTTTCCTCCCCAGGGACAAGATTATTTTTTGTAGGCAATGATAACATCTCTCCTATGTATGCATTTTGTGTCGGTACACTTCTGCTTGATTGTTCTGGGCAAATTAGTTTCCACCTTTGACATTGTGGAATTCACTCCAGGACTCTCCAGACATGGCTCTTCTCCAAGTGGAACCATTTCCACTTTTAGTTCCAGTCCCTTCATCTTTCATTATCTCAGGAAGTGTGTACCTCCCTGTTGTGGTGTCTACAGACCTCCTATTTTACAAGCAACATCACTTGATTTGGAACTGGATGGTGCTTACAATATATTCCAGGATCTACAGATAGACCAGGACTCCCTTCTTCCCATCAACATTCTGAAACTTGAGGTGATCTACAGAGTCTTCTGCCAGATGAAGCCTCTTCTACTGGACAGTAAGACAACATGACTGCAGTTACATCTATAAATCATCAGGGTGATACAAGAAGCCTGGTGGCCATGTGAGAAGTCATCATGATTCTCATATGGGCAGAGCAGTTCCTCTCAACTCTATTGGAGTTTTACATCCTGGGAGTCAACAACTAGGTGGTAGGCTACCTCAGCCATCAAAACATTCACACAGTGGGTCTGATTCAGACCCGCTCTCCAGTGCTTGAATGCTCATGAGTGGGTCGATGGTGTGCTCTGCGCACGCGCAGTGGCCACACTGCGCATGCACACGCCCTGGAGCGAGAGAAATTCTCTCGCTCCGTGGCTCACTACAAAAGGGGTGGCTGTCGATGTTGATTGACAGCTCGCCCTATTTTGTAGGCATGGTGGGGCGGCTTCACAAACGGAGGCATTCTCATGCAAACACCTGCCGTTTGTGGGCAGCCCAACTGACATCACCAGTGATGTCAGTGGGAGAGCTTCCGGCTCTATTAGAGCCAGATGCTCTCTGGGGCTTGCGGCCATGAGACCCTATCACAAGGGTCTCGTCACAAGCCCCAATGGTTGCAATGGTCTTGACCATCGCGACCAACATCTTGGCCGCTCGCAATAGCTGTGGGTGGTTGCCCACAGCTATGCGAGTGGCCAGGAGGCCGCACAAAAAAAAACAAAAATGCCCTGATTCAGAGCCAGAGCTCTTTCAGAGCATCTGGCTCTGAATCAGGGCCAGTGTTCTAACTCTTGGTTGATTTCTAGGGCCATACTTACATAGACATGATGGCCTTCTGCCACATTTGTGGTACTGCTCCAGAACTCAGGATGCAGAAGCCAGCCCTGCTGGTGGACATTCTGTCTGTTCCATGGACATTTCTCCTATTATACATTTTTCCAAATGTGTCAATATTGCCTCTGCTCTTTCACAAGCTGAAGCTGGAGGGTGGCTTGGCCATCCTGGTAGCTCCAGATTGGCATGCAGGGTCTGGGTTGTGGATCTAAGATGTATGTTAGTGGCTCCCTCTTGGTGTCTTCCTCTCAGGACAGACCTTCTCACTTAGGGTATCTAGATCTCCCTAACCTGGCTTTGACAGAGTGTCTGTTGAGACAGCCTTCTTGATGACCAGGTTTTTTTATGCTGTTGTGAGCACCATGCTTTGCACCAGGAAACCAGTTTCTGTTAAGGTAGATCACCATATATTGTGGGCCTACTTTGCTTAGTGTTCCATCATAAAGCTGGGTTAAGTGGTTATTCCAGGCCCCTGACCTTTCTCCAGAAGGGTTTGGACTTGGGGTTTGATCTGTGTTCCCTAAAGGTCCAGGTCTTGGCCCTTTCAGTCTATTTTCAGCAAAAGATCATGATTATTTCAGTAGTGCAGCATTTGCTCTAGGAGGTGCTTCACATCCAAACTTGATTTATTGCCGCAGTTGCCCTTTGAAACTTGTATCTGCTTCTATGTGCTTTTTGGAGCTCATTCCTTTGAGTGAACCTCTGGACTTGGTGGACTTTCGGTGACTCACAGGGGAGATGGTGTTCCTCAGGCAATTTATTCTGCCCAGTGGGTTTTTGACTTGAGTGCCTTGACTAACAAATTGCCCTTTCTGATTGTGCATCCTAACTGGGTGGTCCTGTGAACCAGGATTTCCTTCTGAAAGTGGCTTTAGGTTCCATATAAACCAGAAGATTGTAGTGCCTTCTCTTCTGGTAGAAGGTCAGCTCAATTCTCTCTTGTCACTTGCTGTGTTGGACATGCTCTATGTGTTTATGCGGACAGGACCAAGGCCTTCTGATGCTAAGACTTTCTGTTTGTACTCATAATGTCAACAAGTGTGAGTGGTCTACTTCTAACAAAGACTTTCCAGACTTGGGGATGGCTCATTCGACCTGGTTGGTTTGCATTTCCTGGGCGGCTTGGTGTTGTGCCTTGGCAGAGCAGCTTTGGAGGGCTGCTACATGGTCATCTGGGCACACTTTCATAAAATGTTAGAAATTTGACACCTTTTCATATAAAGAAGCTGGTTTCAGGTGAAAGGTCCTATGCACAGCACTGGAGCATTTACTCCTTTAGGGGATAGTTATGGGACATACCAGTGTCTCTCCAGTCTCCTCCATGGATGAAAGAGAAAATGGGATTTTGGTTCTTAACCAATAAATCCTTTTCTCAGAATTCCATGGAACTGGATGCCCACCCTTACACTACTGGCTTTTGCTTGGGGTTGTGTCTTGGATTTTGGAGGTCTAGGCCCAATGGATTCATCCTGTATAGATGTTTGTGTGCATGCATGATTGCAACCCAATTGGATTGACATGCATTAGAGTGCAACATGTGAAGTCCACATTAAAAGGGGGAGATAGGTTTAGACTTCTGTGTCCCTAAGGAAGTATTGTGTATGTTTAAATTGAGCACCCTGGTTTCACAGGGGCTCAATGAAAAAATTGATTTTTAATCTTTTTCCTGATATATTTAAGACCCATATATTTCTGATAAGTCTAAGACCTTTATCTTATTTGCATTTATGACATACTTTGTTTGGGTAAATAAAAAAGCTCCTTTAAATTTAATGGCACACTGTGTTTGGGTGAATATTAATAAAAATTAAAAAAAATATTGAGATCTCAAAAATATATGGAGAGTATACCCCCAACACATGTAACACTCTTAATTTGAGTCATATTATATATACTTTGTATTTTGATTTACTTTTATAGGTACTATTAAGCATGGAATTTATTGGCTGATGCACTTTATATTAAAAGTAAACATTCGAGCCAGGATGGTAGAGAGGTATAGAGATGATCTGTGATATGGAAGGTCATAGGTTCTAATCCTGTGAGACACAGCTGTGAATTGATAAAGTTTTTTATGGTGTAATATAAAAAAAATGATTATGAATTTGTATGTAATTATTATTGAATTAGTTTTTATTTTATATTATTGGATTATGCACCTTAGATTAAAGCAAATATTCAGACCAGGATAGTTTATGGGTAGAGAGATGGTCTATTATATGAAAGGTCATAGGTTATAATCCTGTGAGAGGACAAAAAACAGAATTCTATCCGCACAGACTAGTATTTATTACAAGGTCAAATATGATATTTCCTTCCTATCCTATAATAGATATATATCTCTTTATTATGGAAGGGGTGCACCCAGGAATAAAAACAGATTCAAAGAAAAACAAGAAAAAATTTATTCCTATTTGGGGCACTCATAAGATCATATATTATATTAGCGTAATTAATTAATCCTCTGGAGTATAAGAATAAAGACTACTGCTCAAATAACATAAAATATAACTTTTATTTCATATTTATTTTAAAAAAGCAAGTGAAATATTAAAATTAAAAAAAAATGAAAAAATCAAATGGTGATGAATTGTCTTATTTGTAGTATAATATGTGAGATCTCTGTCTAAGATCATATGTTATACTGGGTTTTTAGATTTTAATAGGTTTCATGAAAATCCACAGATACAGATATACAATAATTAATAAAAATTGTTGAGATCTGACTGATCCTATGAGATTCACAGATTTCAAAATGTTTGTGACTGGACTATCCTATCGTAATCATTGGCAACATGGGTCCACATTTAACAAATGGTCACAATACGACCATCACAGTCAAAAAAGAAATATACAACACATATGTGACCTCCGTGGAGACTCGGTTATCAGTTGTCTCATTAAAAGGAATATTGTGCGGAGTCAAGGGAATTTCTACTGGAGTTGATGTACCATAATTACTATATCCCCCAGAGATATATAAAATCTCCAACAGTGCACAAGTTGGAGTGATACTTATAATAATCTGCACAATTTTGTACCTCAAAACGGGATTGTATATAGCCGCTTAAATAGTTTTAAATCATATAGAGTTGCACTGTTTTCAATTTATTAAAGGAGAATCAGTTGTAATTGCTTCCTGTTATACTGTAGCAAGAATAGCGCAGTATGTCAATGTTGGCATTTTGTTTTTATTTTATATTATTGTTATATTATCTTATTGTATAAATATAACATTGGAGGTTTTTCTAATATATCTATACATATTGAAATATATACTGATCAACGCAATTTGTGTGAAAATATAAGTGTTAAATGTGAGGAAAGCAAACCCATATGAAAGTGATTACTCCTATTAAGGGTGTGAGACATGATGGACCAATGGATGTGCAGCAAAATGGAGCAATGCGGTGTCAAATAGGTCAGGAGGACCAGACTGAAATTACTCTTTGAAAGAGCTCCCTGAAAATGGAGCAAAATCAGTTAGAGACACCCCTTTTGTTCCTTCACAAGTGTGGATCTATTGCATGGTGTATGCAGTTGATGACAGCTTGCCTGGAGACATCACCTTTGCTGATCGCTAGCCACCGAGGTGTGCCCCTACACAGATGCTGCATGGTGACACCAGGAATAGCAGCTCTGTGTAAGGGGCAGATTTCTACCACCTGACTAGTGACAAGTAAATGCAGTTGTACATGCTAGCTGCTCACTGACTGGGGACGCAACATAACAAAATGTGAGTACACAGCTAAATGACATTATGTTTTATATACCTGTGCTAATGATCTAACATAGGTTCAAGGCACTAAGTTGAATCTAGCCCAGGAGGTCCTGTTAACCGGGCCAGCAATTTGCTCCTTTAAAAATGAACTTATTTTTTACAGATCTACTTGGATGCAATATCAATTACACCCAAAAGGCAAAAAAAACTGCTGTGGTGAGCTCTCACACTAATAACCATTAAAGGGGACCAATTTAAAGACACATGCCCACCGACTCCATGAGCTGGAGTCTGGACAAACGGGATGGCCCTGCCCACTGCCACCGGGGATCTATCTCTATGCAGTTCTGGAAGCAAGCCTCGGTGACGTCAGGCCTAGGTGACATCATCATCTACGTGGCACGCCAGCTCCGCTGGTGTTTCTGGGAGGGAGAAGTAGGAGGGGACTCGAGACCATCTGTGAGCGCTGCCAAGAGGGAGGAGGATGGGACTATTTATTTAAGTGCGCACGTGAACACCACCAGTGCAGGCAAGGTTAGGACCATTTCCCTACTGGCTCAGCTGCCAGTGTGCATTGAAAGTTAGTAGTAATATAGTATGTATTTAGTTACAGACTTGTTTATTTACCAATTACTATATATACAGTATATATGGTAATTGGTAAATACACAAGTCTGTAACTACATACTATATTACTAGGTATATAATATTCCTTACTGTCTGTCTTTTAATGGAATATTCTTTTTTTTTTCTGAAGTAGAAATGGATTGTATTGAAATTACCATTTTTGTAACAAACAAATTAGTTAATTTCAATATTAATCCAGTATTATTTCAGAAAAAATAAATATATTTGACCAAGGCTGTGTACACCCCAGTGGCATCACTAGTGGGGGGTGAGGGCCACACCAGGCAGCCTAAAACAGAACTTCCCCCGTGCAGCGCTATGGGGCTAGGGGGGGTGACACCATGAGTTACAGCTCTGGGTGACACCATCCCCAGTGATGCCTCTGACTGCAGATATGATCCCAAATATCAAGGAGTATGTGTAGATGATATTATAGCTCCTGAATGATGAGCATATCTAGAAAATCCATATAATGAAAATGCTGAACCTATGTGTATCAATAAAGGAGTCTAGACATGACAATCTGCCAACAACAATACAGATATGTAATATATGTCAGCTAGAGTAAAAAAACGAAGCAACCCATGCTCCATTGTCAAAATACTACCAAAACCGCAAATTTTTACATTATAAGCAACAAGTCAGTGAAAGCGATTCATTGAACTTGAATGGAGTCACAGTGTTCAAGATATGTATCCATTTCGCTTCCAGGCATAGTAAGGCTTTATTCCTGTCACCACCTCTAATTGAGGGGTGATACAATCAATTATTTTATACTTAAGGGTGGCAAGACCATGGTGGGATTCCTTAAAATGTCTTGTCACAGGTTGATCCTGTTCCTTCCCATCCAGGACTGCTCTAATGGCAGAGGTGTGGAGAGTCATCTTCTCTTTGAATTGTCGAGTGGTTTTACCCACATAAAGCAAACCACACGGGCAACGAATAAAGTATACTACGTAGCGAGAGGTACATGAATAATATAATAGTGTTTGCCAGAATGGGGATACGAAAATGTATTCCCTACTTCCAAAAAACTGCAAGTGGTGTAATTAATGTATTTATAGCACCCATCATATAAATACATTTATATGATGTATTTTGTCTTTTTGTGTCCCCTTCTTGTCAGTCACCGAGCTGTCACACGCGTGGCTCGCCAGTGCTGCAGTGTTTTTTTATTTTGGTTGCTATGGGCCTGCCCAGTCTTCGGGGATGTCACTGGTGGGCGCCGCTGGTGCCTGACATCACTGAGAGCTGTGCTGGCAGTGTGCAGCCGGGGGTAGCTGGTGTTTCCTTAATCATGGGGGTTATTTAAGGTGAGGCGTTTGTTTGCTTTATGTTATGCCTGATGATGGTTTATCATTAAACCAAAACATTGCATTAGCATCTGTTTGATTATTGCTTTACAAGTCTTGGAGTGCCGACCCTTGTCTGGATATATCTGCACCTTTACCCTGGTTGTGCACCCGGGCCTGTTGCCATGCTGGTATGGTGAGTGCCAGATCTGTTTCTATCTATCGTGACAAGTTTACTGGCATAGGTCGCTATATTTCTCCTAAATTCCTAACCTATGTGTTCTAAAACCCCCAGGAAAATGTCTGTGTTGTTAACTGGTTTGTTGGCTTTTTCACGAGGCTGGAAAAGGGTTCCTGGTGTTTATGAATGGAGAGGGAGTGTGGGCTCCATTCGTTAGGCCCAGTTTGGGTTTTTGGGCTTTTTGCCTCACAGGAGGCTAATTAGGATTTTGAAAAATGTATATTGGGAAGATTGCATAAAATGTGTATTTTCAATGTCCTGGGCTTGCCCCCAACGTGACTAAAAATGGGGGTGTGACACAAGGTCATGCTCCTGCAAATGTCATACCAAAGGCATGCGCACAAAAATGGGACGTGGCTTTGTGACAGCTAGGCCATGCCCCATTTTTTGCCCTCTGCTCTTTCGCTTGACTACATATATTTTCTGGCTCTTTGCCTCTGACTGGTCTATGTTGTCTCTAAAAGAGAAAACATTCTGCTGAAACCAAGTGAACTATGCCTGGTAAAAACTTCTTGTATTTTATTAGTGACCTAAGACCATTCTGTGTTTAGTTAGTGCTGGACAGCAAGGTATTTATTTTTGTTATTTAGTTTTTTCTTTAGAATAAACTGGCCAAGGTCAGTTGCACCAGAACAACAGACTTTGTGTGATCTCTCAACTGCTGCACATTGCCATCTACCCCAGGAGATGGCACAGAGTCCCCGACTTTGTTACATGTGGTGAAGAATGTGGGCAAAGTGGTCTGTGTATAAGTGAAGGGAGCAGCAGCTTTGAAAGTCCTGCAAAAAGCAGGTCTGTGTCTGTCTGACTTTAGTTAAATTTGGCACAGAGTAAAACTGCAGAGGATTTTTCACAGTGTGACATGCTGGGAGCTGTGGTGCCTCACACAGAGAAGCAAGTCCAAGTGGTGCTTTGTCTGCACAGTTGTAGAATCTGGTTCAGTTAAAGGGCCAGACCTTCCTTTTTGCTGAAGACCAGTGCTGATACATATCCTGGATGAAAATGGCTACAAAATAGAGGATATTATCAAGGCATTGTTACAAGTAACAGCAGTGCAGCAGGAAGCCACCAGGGTACAGCAAGAAGCCATCAGGCAACATCAACTGGAGGTTAAGGAGATATGGAGGCAACATCAACTGAAGGTTGAGGAGATACAAAGGCAACAGCGCCAGGACCGTGAGATCCTTATAGAGGTGCTGCAGCATCTTGCAGCACGGCCTGGAAATGCTTCCCCAAATGGCCAAACTAGCTCCATCGCCATAAGGGCAAGTCATTTTCTTCAAAAATCGACAGAGACTGATGCTGTGTAGGCATACTTGACTATGTATGAGCGGACTGCCGAGTGGGAAAGTTGGCCTAATGTCCAGTGGACTGAACTGCTGGCCCTCTTTCTCTCTGGTGACCCTCAAAAAGCATACTTTGACTTAAGCATGGCAGATGCTTTGGACTATGAAAAGCTAAAAGCAGAATTCTGACTCACCTGGGAGTTACTTTGTTGGTCCAAGTGCAACATGTGCATCACTGGGTGTACATTATCCACCTGACCAAAAAATGGTTAGAACCAGAGACATTAACTGGACCCCAGATGGTTGAAAGAGTTGTCATGGACCATTACTTGAGATCCCTGCCCATGGTTTTACGCAAGTGGGTGAGTCATGGGGCTTCTAAGACAGCTGACCAAATAGTGGAGATGGTGGAAAGGTATCTGGCAGCAGAAGAACTATTGTCTATACCACAGCGTCCCCCAGATCCCCGGCAGTGCAATTCAATGAAATGTGGTAATACTGTTCCATGGAAAAAGGGTCCTGGGCGGTTAAGAGAACTTAAAAATGAAGATACTGTGGGCGCTCGGTCTAAAGATGGGTCAGTGGGGCTAGAAAGGTCTCCCCTGCCTAAAAGACTTCACAGTTATGTGATTAAATGTTTTATGTGTGGTATGCCAGGACATGTTGTTGCTAATTGCTCAGTTGTTCAAATGTGATGCTGTCTTTAACATGTCGCAGAATGTCTTACTTTGCTAGGTTAGCCTGTACGGTTGAACCTTTGGATGAGTCCAAAAAACAAATGTGTGAGATTGTTATAAGAGATAACCAGGTAATGGCATTGTTGGACTCAGGAAATGTAATCACACTTGTGAAATATGGGTTGGTAAATGCTTTAAAGGGCCAGCGAACAACTGTTGGTGTAACATGCATACATTGTGACACCTGTTATTATAATACTGCTGAAGCAAATATTGAGACCCCTTGTGGTTCAACTATAGTTAATGTGCTATAATAAGAAGAGATTTTGCCCATTTTTGGAAATTATGGAAATGGTCACAGAGGTGAACAGTATAGAGCCAGTAGACCATCTTGGAGATATGCTGGCCACAGGTTTAATCCCGAAACCCTCAGACCCTTGCCATTTTGTTAGTATGGCTGGGGAAGTAATAGATAATGAGGAACAAAATGAGGCACCTCCTCCAGAGGAGGGAGAAGTGATAGACAGTGCTGAAAGCATGCCTCCTCTTGAAGTGAGAAATGATTTGTTTGCATCTGAATAGTTAAGGGACCTGACCTTGATAAGAGCCAGAGAAAATGTGAAAGTTGTTAATTGGAAACCATTAGACCCAGATAACAGGCTTACATATCCACACATGGCCCTTAACAATGAGCTCTTGTACCAAGTGACAAAAAGGTGTGAAGAAGTTGTAGAATAGCTTGTGGTTCCCCAGACATATAGGATAATTGTGTTTGAGCTAGCTCATGGTCACATCACAGCAGGACACCTAAGGGCTGAAAAGACCACTGAGAGGGTTTAGCAGTGGTTCTTTTGGCCCAGGGTGTATAAAGATGTGTCTGAGTTTTGTTCTTCTTGCCCTGAGTGCCAGTATTATGCTCCCAGACCCTATTTCAAGAGTCCCCTAGTGCCCATGCCTATTGTAGTGGTCCCCTTTGAATGGATAACCATGGATTTGGTTGGGCCCTTGTTAAAGTTTGCTCAGGGACATAAGTATATTCTCATAATAGTGGATTATGCTACTCGATATCCTGAGGCAATCCCTTTTGCATAAAATGTCAACCAAGGGTATAGCTAGACAGCTGGTGCATGTTTTCAGCAGGGTGGGAATACCAAATGAAATTTTAACTGACCAAGGTACCCCCTTTACATCTAGAATTATGAAGGGGTTATGCAAATTGTTTAAAGTTACTCACTTGAGAACGTCAGTTTACCATCCTCAAACAGATGGGTTGGTAGAGAGATTCAACAAAACCTTAAAAAGTATGCTAAAAAAAGGTTGTTGACAAGGATGGGAAAAACTGGGATTATTTGTTGCCATATTTAATGTTAGAGAAGTACCTCATTCTTCCACAGGATTCTCTCCTTCTGATCTGTTGTATGGGAGACATCTCAGAGGGTTGCTAGATGTTGCTAAGGAGACATGGGAAGGACAGCCCACACCCTATAAAAGAGTAATTGAACATGTGTTGCAGATGCAAGATAGGATTGCGGCCATGGTGCCAATTGTCAAAGAACATATGGAGCAGGCACAACAAGCCCAACAGAGAGTGTATAACTGGAATGCCCGGGTATGTACATTTGCCCCAGGGGACAGAGTGCTTGTTTTGATACCCACAGTGGAAACCAAATTTTTGGCTAAATGGCAAGGTCCGTATGAGATCAGGGAGAAAGTGAGTGAGGTTAACTATAAAGTATACTAACCAGGCAAGAGGAAGCCTGAACAAATTTACCATGTTAAACTAATAACACCCGCCAGTAGCTTCAATCCCTTTGATTCCAGAAATTACCAGAGAAAATAGAAAGGGGTTTGGGTACTAATTACCCAAAGCCAGCTTTGTATGATGGGCCCCACTAGCTGTGGAGGAGGAATGTATCTCTCAATGGCACATGCTGTTACTTCATGACAGATGCTATTCCTGGGCAATTAAATATTTGGTTCATGTCCTTTTATTTCTATCTAAATGAAGAGAGGATACCTGACTAGCAGTCTAACCCAAAATTAACATATTTGTGAACAGATTCTTTAAGTATTTGGCATCTTTGTATATTGAAAATTATGACTTAAAGTGTCTCACAGTTGTTGATCATCATGAAGGCCTCAAATCTCTAAGTGTCGGTTTAAATAAGTGCTAATTACCTACAATTCAATTAGCGGAGTTAGGGCCTGATTCAGAGCTGAACGCTCTGACCAGAGCGCTCGCTCTGAATCATAGCCCTCCTACCTGTTTTTGGAGCGTCCACCCACAGCTATAGCGAGCGTCCATGATGATGGTCGCGATGGTCAAAGACCATTGTGACCATCGGGCTTGCGACGAGACCCTGCGGTAGGATCTCGCTGCCGCAAGCCCAGGAGTTATTTTGGCTCTATCAGAGCCAAAGTCACTCCCACTGACATCATTACTGATGTCAGTGGGGCCGGACTCAGACAGTAGACGTTCCCATGGGAACACCTCCGTCTGGCAGCCACGCCCCCGGCATGCCCACCAAAGAGGGTGTGCTGTCACTTACCATCGACAGCATGCCCCCTTTGGTGCGAGACCCCGGGTGACGTATTTCTCGTCGCTCGCCGGGTCTCGCGCATGCGCACGATGGAGCTCCCTCCGTTGTGCTCATGCGCATTCCCCAAACATCGACCCGCTTGCGAGTGAACTTCCCTCGCGAGCGGGTCTGAATGACCCCCTTAACCCCATGCATAAATTTTCCGGAGGTTGAGTTTTCCTCGCAGCTTTAGGAGCTGTGAGTAAAAATCTCCAAGAAAAAAAGGCACCATCGGGGGACTAATGCTCAGGGAAACACATTGATTCCACAGTTTACGCAGAGTCAGTGGGTTTCCGCATGTTAACCCCTGATTGACTGCTCAGGGAAAATGCTATTTCAATGAATAGTGTCTAATTGAATTCCACACTAAGAACATTCTTATTTAAATTCAGTGGTGCAAACATTAAATGTTATACAAAGTGTATGGTTAGTAGTGTGTATATTAAATGACGTTGGGGATATGTTCTTACTGTTTTTATCTTAAAGTATTAAGCTTAATGTTTACATTACCACACTGAAGCTAAATTCTCAATGTGAATTCTAACTAAACTGAAAAGAGATCGTATGGGATATTAAATTGTGAAATTTTCAGTTTTCAACAATCAGGCATTGAAAAAAAATATGGAGTGTTGACTCATAACTTGAGTACTGTCCAAGGCCCCTAACATTTTTAATCGACAATGGTGCCATATAAATCAGCCACTAGTGTGACGTTCTGTGGTATTTCACTCAGTATAGTGGTCAGTAGCAAAGTATTTAGGTGCTCAAACAAGGGTCATTACGCAACTTGTCTGGGTCAAAACAAACACAATGATACTTATAATATTGTCAGCATGCAGTAACAGAAAACAACAAAAATCCTAGCCTGCTTTCAGAGCACTACCTCACTTTGTCTGCCCTACTGTATATTTTCAGTGAAGCTAGACTGCACATGGCTTCTCAATAAGACTCACAGTCATGCCAGTTACTCGCAGGTATGGCCACTAGCCTCCCCGGCCTGCTGGCCTACCCTGGCTGCCTCAGCCCCACCTGTGCTGTGTCCTCAGGGCAGCCCTCAAGTGTGGGCACACCTCCGTCACTCTACCTAGCCTAACTCCACCACAGTATACATATTTATGTGTCATGTGGGGCTACCCATAGAGGATTGTTGTTGTATTGTCTGTATGGTTGTACCTTAAGTGTGAATGTAAATATTTAACTTTAACTGACTTGTAGCACCTTACAGTAATGAGATAGACAAATATGGGCCTGATTAACAGATGGACAGTAATGCAATCACAGCTACGATTTTATATGCAACACAGCTGCAAAAATATGCTAATGGTTTCAAAGATCACCGAGCATAAAAACGCCCACTGCTGCCTTCTTACATGTGTACGATGTTGCTTACCAGTCTAAATATCTGTAACATTGACGCACATTAAGTGGCCATCTTACCCTTGTGGCAGGTATCACCAGCCGCAGACTCGGCAGCTCTCCTGACTTGAAGAGGGTCCTCATGCTGCATAGGAGATCTCAAGGGCTAACTTATGCACGTCCATATAATGACGTTCAAACAGTGAGACATGGCTGCGTTTTTTTCTGACCAGTCCCTGTACCACCCCAATGCTGACTACCTGTCATTCACTTTGCTAGTGGATCCTCTGTGTGTCTGTAATTGCAATGCGATCACTGTGCATGTGCAGTGCAATTTATATGCATGCACACTGGCAAACAATCGCTCAAGCTGCATCGGTAATCACTATTGCATTCATCTTTGAATCAGGCCCTATGTTTGTTACTCCCATACAAATCACATACATTTCAACAACATTATTTCAAGAAATATTTTACTGTATGAGGCATAAAATTAGGAGAGGTAAATTACTTTATTAAATATTTTACCAGGTGCTCATATTCTTATTTATACAGTACTATTAAATTAATTGTAAATATTTTTTAAGATTTGTGTAGTGGAATGCAATATTGTGAAAAGGTTTTAGAGCTAACTTTTTGAATTAAAATATGATACTTCTGTTCTGCTGGATTAATTAGGATTCATTGTTTCACCTTGTGACTCTGCTAATACAGCAAACCCTTAGTTCCTGCTAAGGACTGGCATGCAAAATAGATTACATTTGTGCTGTTTTCTGGATGTGTGACAACTGCTAGGCAACAACCTGAGAAAATGTCTGTCGACACTCATTTCCAAGTATCTGTGCAGCAAATATTTCTCAAGAAGAATAACTTTTCAAATGTCCGTACTTTTATTTCAACTATCTGTGCAATGCAATATACACTTACCAAGAGAGAAGGCATAGAAGGATTATTAATTTTATATAACTCATAGTAAAAGTAAAACAGCCCCAGTGTAATGGACATATTGTATGCCATATGCTAACCGACAAAAAAATAATAACTTATATTTATATTTTTACTTGAATGTAATGCTATACAAGAAATGGACAATGCATTAATTTTTTTTAGATTGTTTTAATTCTCATCTACCGTTTAATGGTCAGGTTTTTAAATTCTTTCAAATTTATTAAAATATTTTTTACTTTGAAAACCGTTTTAGAGAATATTTTTTAATATCGGCCATGTTGGTAAAATTGGATACAAAAATAGTGTAAAAGTATGCAAACAGTAACTATTATCTTCTCCGATTAACATGAAAAGTTGCAGCATACAGCTAAGCCAGAACTTAAGTGACAAAGAACTAGTTTGATCCTATTCATAGCCTGCTTCTCTTTGTAATCCAAAACATGGACATGTGGGCCTGATTCAGACCCGGTCTCAAGGGCTGAGCGCTCGCAAGCGGGTCGATGGTGTCCCCGAGTGTATGGGCAATCCGTCGCTCCGGGTCTCATACCAAAGGGAGCGCGCTGTCGATGTTGAGTGACAGCACGCCCCCTTTGGTGGGCGGGACGGGGGAGTGACTGCCCAAACATGGGAACGCCTCCGTTTGGGGCCGGCTCCACTGACATCACGAGTGTTAGAGCCGAAATCTCTCTGGGGCTTGCGGCAATGAGACCCTATCACAAATGTCTCGTCACAAGCCTGATGGTCGCGATGGTCTTGACCATTGCGACCATCTTCCTGGCAGCTCGCTATAGCTGTGGCTGGTCACCTACAGCTATGCGAGCGGCCAGGAGGCCATTCTAAAAAAAAAATAGCCCGGCCCTGATTCAGAGCAAGTGCTCTGTCAGAGCATCCGGCTCTGAATCAGGGCCTGTGTCCAGTTTTTTATGTTTCTAACAAACCATCATTGTTATAGGGAAATAAACTGATATTTGTAAAATGTGACCTGTCTATTACTTTTGTTAATTTTTATTTATTATTGGCTTACTGATAATTAACCTGGGTAGACTGCTAGAATGACCTTCACTTAAGATAAATGGAATAGTGAGATATTAGGATTTAAGGATATTTGAAGACAGATAACCACATAAAATCACAAGGGCACATGACAAATAATTTTACACAGATAAACAATATAACAATATAGGTACAAAAAGTGCAAGGATTAAGAATAACACAGCAAGCTTGCAGGAAAAAAAATGATTTTTTTTTCAATACTTCCCCAAGATATATGTAGAGTGTAAAGGTATTCATCTGATCTGGCGTTTTTTCAATCCAAAATGTTCTTCACAGGTTATTCCTAAAAATAAAGTAAAAAAGCACAGATGCCATATTATTGTACATTTAATCTACCCAGTGATTTGTTGTAGATTGGAAACTGTGTGAGAATATTTCCTAACAACAAAGTACTGTAGGATAAAAAAATCACCGGAAACCCTTCAAATTATGTGAAAGCCAATGGTAATCAAATATGGAACAAATGGCACAAGCGGTTCTGTTTATGCAGTCTCCCTGCCAGACAGTAGATGGTTAGTTGCTTTTTTTATGTGAGGGAGAAGAAAGAAAACTGTATAAATTTTGTGATTACCTAAATCAGAGTAATTGGAATATACATCTAATTTTTTCTTCAAGTAAAAATTCAATTACCTTTTTCAATTTATGTATATACTGTATGTATTGAAAATAGTATCCTAGAAATTAAAACCAATAGGAAACCAATAGACTCCAAGGGGTATATTTACTAAAGTGTGGGATTTAGAAATGGAGTTGTTGCCCATAGCAACCACTAAGAATCTAGCTATTATCTTCTAGATGGTGCTAGATAAATGAGTAGAATCTGAGTGGTTGCTATGGACAACAACTCAACTTTTAAAATCCTGCACTTTAGTAAATATAGCCCCAATTATTATATAAATACCCAAAGTGAACATCATCAAAATTGTCTAAAAGACTTTCCCATAGGCCAGTTCAAAAGACTAAGAAGAAACTGTTCACAACAAGCATTACTTCAGTCTCAAATGAAAGAGATTTCAAGAAAAATGATATAAGCTCACAATAACTGGGATCAAATAGAGTACTCTAAACCTATAAAAGAGAAGGATAATGTGAAAAATGTCTCTAATACTTATGAGTTGGCCTTTTAAACAAAATATGGTTCATATTACAAGCAAATCAATAAAAACATCTTTGGAAGATTTGGATTGAAGATAATGTACTCCAAAAATATCTCCCAATTAAAACTTGTTGTATATACTGTATAAAAATACAGTTCCGTCTCTTAACCACTTGCCTGGCATGGTCACATCAGATGCGATAAAACCAGGCTGGGCTTTCCCTGATATGGTCGCATCAGATGCGACCAGTCAGAAGGGCCCACTAGGCAGCTGAGGGAAGCTAATCTTCCAGCAGCTGCCTACATCAGAGGGACCAACTGGTCCCTCTGCAACCAGGGCTACCTTCCAGCATGTCGTAATCACTGCTAGCCACAGTGTTCGGGTATCAGGTGGCACCCCCTTCCCGGCGAGGCTGCAGGCTCCAGTATATCCTGTTCACTGTGGCCAGCAGTGATTGGGCAGCCTGTGTGATCCTCCTCCCTAGTAGTTGTAAGCAGAAGCCATGGCTCCTGCTGTTCCCCCCAGGCAGCCAGCACCACATCATCTGCTCCCTGTCAGCTGCCTGCTGCTGTGTCACAGGTCCACCCCCTTCTCCCTGTGCAGCAGCTGCTTCAGCATCCCCAGGCCAGCCACCTCTTCCATATCCCAGCGCAGTGGCAGCTGCTTCTGCATCCCCGGACCGGCCACCTCCTCCCTCCTCTTCCCAGTGTGGCAGCTGCTTCTGCATCCCCAGGCCGGCCACCTCCTCCCTCCTCCTCCCAGCATAGCTGTCAGTGCTCAATGTGTCCCCAGTGCACTGAGTAGTGTACTACAGCAGCAAGTGGCAGCCATACCCCCTCCCTCCTGTTCAAGTTCTGCCTCTATCCTGATCACTGCTGGACAAAGTTATCCGGCAGTGGATTGTGTAATATATATATATATATATATATATATATATTTATATGTGCATATATATATATATATATTTACTGTATGTATATATATATATATATATATATGTATATATACATATTTACTCTGTGTATATATATATATATATATATATATATACACACATGTGTGTGTGCATCGATGTTTGTGTGTGTATATATATATAATGTGCCTCCAATTAGGGATGGTATATTATACAGTATAGTAGGTATGATCACCGACCATTGATGGTTTGCAAACCAATGATAGTGTTATTTGCCATCGCTGATGTGCACCATTGATGCACCAACAATAGCTGTCCCCCAACAGATGTTAAGGAAACATCGGCGGCTGCAGTCTCAAACAATCTATGGTTCCTATCGATGGTTGAACCCATCGGCCATCGATGGTACAGTTGTCAATGGACATCACTACAGTATACCATAAAAATTGCTATTTTTTATGGTATACGGTGTTTAAAAAAATTTTGTTTTAGTAAAATCGTGTTGGAAAAGTTTTAAAAAAATGTTCTTGACCTAATTCAATAATAAAAAAAAACGACAAAAAAAACGACAATTTCTGAGCATTTTTTTTTTAAATTGTCAGTTAAGTCATTAAAAGTTAGCTTGTTAAAAGCTGCGTAATGTTAGAAAAAAGGTGGCATATTCAGTCAAAAGGATTTATTAGATGTGGGGCTTGTGTACCCTGTAGGTCAACAAATGGTACACAAAAGAAGATGGTGGATTTTACAGCTAATGGGATGATGTATAATATAAACAATTTCATACCATGTAATATTATGAATGTAGTTTATGCTCTGGAATGTGAGTGAAGTTTAATCCATATTGGCAAAACTGCCAGACTTTTGGATAATCTTATTTCAAAGCATATATACAACATAAAAAAATTTTAAAACAATTTTGGGCAATTGAACAAATATCTAATACATGATCCAAATATTTATAATAAACTTATTAGGTTCACTCTGACTTGGGAGGTGAGCAAACATCTTTGGCCAAACATGTGCTAAGAATCCCTACTTAAAAAACCATGTTAATTGTTGGAGTTTATTATAAATATTTTTCTCATTAAATTACTTAGTGCTTATAGTGTGCACCTGCATTACCCCCTCTCGGCACAGGTAAGGAGGAGAGAAAGGCACAACAGCACCTTTATTGCATAATAATGTAAAACATGTACAATACAATAATATAAAAAAACACTAATAAAACATGTAACACATTGAATAACATGAGATGGAGGTGGTTAAATGCTGGTCACATCCCTTCTAGTGGCACAGTTTTGTTCCCAATCAGCCCTTCAGAATTGCAGCTTTATGTCCATATGGCAATTAATATGTCCCTTCTGCTGATGACTAATATTTTATGGATTGCCCTTCACAACGCTCATCATGTGTCTTTAACGTCATAATCACAATTAACAATGCTAAAATCATCAGTGAGACATGTACTAATGGAGAATTATCATTTGAACTTATATATTTTGTAACTCACAGTTGGATGTCCCTCAATGGCAACAATTTGTCCTGGTAATCTGACTGATGAGTCGCATAACACTGCAGTACTGTCTTATTATCCTCATCTTCCAACTGCTGTAAAATTATCATTCACACTTAAAACTAATTTTAAATTCACAAAGATTTGACTGCTGTTATAACCTGACATATTTTCAACATAACCTACTAAATTCTGACTAAATAAAGGAAGATCTAAAATAATGTCAATCAAGATGATTATTATCACCATTACCATCAATGTTGGGTGGTATTCTCTCAGACAAAGGTTGGTTCAGAAATCACATACAGAAATGCATGTGATTTAATTGTTGGTCATGATCCAGACAATGAAACATTTGTAGTGTTACAATTTACAATCGCTTAAGTATATTGCTTTGAAGTTGGGTCATTTGTATGTTTTATTTGCTCAAGTACTTTATTATAAGGAAGGGTCCATGCATTCACCATCAGTCAAGTATTCATATAGTGGTGATGTCCTTGAGGGGCCATTGATCCATCCATTACTCTGGAACCTCATAACCACCAACATCAGAGTTTGAGGACACTGGGCCTGATTCTGAGGGCCTGATATAGAGTTTGTTGCAATGCTGATATTTACACAGTTGAGTGACATATTGCTACTGTGCCTGCATGAAAATTCTCAAAAACCCTTACTATGCACATGCAAACCAATGTGATCGATGCTGTTTGCTATTGCATTCAGAATCGCTAGCATTTGAGATGGGGTTTACAAACTCTGAGTTTCAGGGTGGAGACTGGGAGGTGACCTAAAGTGAAATAAAAAAGGGTCCGTTTCTTGGGCGTTATATGGGAGTGTCACAGGCATGGCTGGGATTGCTGCTTTGTTCCCAAAAAAATAGAAGGCTGTGTTTAACTGGACTAGGGTAGAGTAGCTAGATTAGACCCAGGGCTACAGCAAATGTTGATGGTGCATTGATGATAGTATGTTTACAATCTCCATTGCAAATGTACAGACCACACAGCCTGAACGTGGGTGTCTCACCGCTTGTTCACTCCATTGCACCATCCCAATCAAAAGGAAAACTGAGTTTTGCATATTCCCACAGCTGCTATTGCGAGAGCGGCTGTGACCCTGACCCCAGCTGCATTACCAACCATCTTTGGATAAGGCCCTAAGTCAGCTGCAGCTGTGTCTTTTGCCATACTTGAGTCTACATCTTTATACTAATTGTGCTACAAAGCCCTTCCCTGGTGTACATCTCAAGACAGAGTGGGGTTTCAAGACTGAGACCCCACTGTTAGCATCCATAGATGCTGAAATCTGCTTTGTGCACCATTGCTCCCACCATTGAAACTTGCACCAACCCTTTGGCAGGAGCAGTTTCTCCATCTGTGCACTGACACCTAGGTGAGTGGTTCAGCATCTTTGTACACAAGGACTGTCAGTGATATGCCTGTGTTACTCCCAGTAGACACTACATATTTGCGCATTTCCTTAGACAACTCCCATTAGCTCCCAGTCACTGACCAGGAACTCCACTTATTTCTGATACTGTGTGTCCAAATGTCTACTGCAACTCGGTATGTACAAAATCAGTGTGGCTCAGATGCATGTGCATACTAGAGATGAGCGGGTTCGGATCTCAGAGATCCGAACCCACCCATATTTCAGATCCGGGGCGAGAACTGAACATGCATTCAGTTCCCCCACTGGCCCCAGATCTCAAACCGAGGCAAAACCATAGAGACAAAATCTCGTTGGCTCATGAGCTCTTGTCTCTATATATAAGGGACCATGCGGTGGCCACCATTTCACTCCGGCTGTGGAGACTGAACTGGGAGGTTTGGTATTGTAGGGCAGGGAGGTACTTACCTGTGCATGCTGGTGCTGTGTTGGTGCTGTGCTGTCTGCTCTGTCCTGGGCTGGAGCACTGCTGATCCATCTTGTGCTGTCACTGCTGTGTTGTCTGCTGTGTCCATCAGGGCTGGTGCTGGTGCTGTGCTGTCACTGTGTCCTGGGCTGGTGCACTGCTGATCCATCTGGTGCTGTCACTGTCTGCTGTGTCCATCTGGGCTGGTGCTGTTGCTGATCCATCTGGGCTGGTGCTGTTGCTGATCCATCTGGGCTGGTGCTGTGCTGTCTGCTGCATCCTTCTTTGCTGGTGCTGATCCATCTGTGCTGGTGCTGTGTTGTCTGCTGTGTCCATCTGTGCTGGTGCTGTTGCTGATCCATCTGGGCTGGTGCTGTGCTGTCTGCTGCATCCTTCTTTGCTGGTGCTGATCCATCTGGGCTGGTGCTGTGTTGTCTGCTGTGTCCATCTGTTCTGGTGCTGTTGCTGATCCTTCTGGGCTGGTGCTGTGCTGTCTGCTGTGTCCATGTGGTCCCAAGTACTGGACCCCCCCCCAAAAAAAAAAAATATATATATATTGTCTTTTTATTTTTTTCTGTGTGTGCATGCTAGGCTTAGCCGCACAAGATACACCAACGCAACCTAGTGCTGTCCGACTCCAGTCATCATCAATCTGTGCTCTTGGCCCAAGTTCTGGACCCGAAAAAAAAATATATATATTGTTTTTTTTTAGTCTAATATTTTTCTGTGTGCGTGTGCATATTAGGCTTAGCCGCACAAGATACAGCAATGCAACCTAGTGCTGCCAGACTCCAGTCATCATCAATCTATGCTCTGGCCAAAGTTCTGGACCCGAAAAAAAAAATATATTGTCTTTTTTTGTCTAATATTTTTTCTGTGTGCGCACGACTGCACATGTGTGAATTTTGTAACCACACCTTGGCTATACTATTGGGCTTGTGACACTGCTTCAAGACCACAGAAAATATGGAGGGTTGTCACATGACAAGAGAGCAAGGCCAAGAACCACATGTTGTAGCTGCCACCAGCAGTCCATCAACTTCCTTGTCCTCTATTAAGGCTCATGTCCCAGGGCTTAAGTCATGCCATGGATATGGTAAAGCTACTTTTACTGTAGTAAAGAAAAAAAATCAAAAGGCAAGTTGCCTTTAGATAAACAAAAAATTGGCAATACGCCATTCACTATATGAAGTAGCAAGGAAATGATAAGGCCTTGGCCCTTATGTTGATTGCTGGTTCTGATAGCCCTTCTGCTTGTAGTAGTAGTGGTGGTGGTGGTGGTACCATTAAAAAATTTAAAGTTTTTAAGAAGAGTAAGACAGGTCCAGAAAAACCAACTGTGTGCCCTGAGAAATCAGAAATCCCCTAGGAGAGTGCAAGTGTGTCCGCAGTTGCCATGTGTGAGCCAGACCTAAACACTAGTGTACTGGAGGACCCTCCAAGTTCCAACATTTGTGTGCCCTCTGTAAATGTGGGGAAG
This sequence comes from Taudactylus pleione, assembly GCA_031769625.1. Taxonomy (NCBI): domain Eukaryota; kingdom Metazoa; phylum Chordata; class Amphibia; order Anura; family Myobatrachidae; genus Taudactylus; species Taudactylus pleione. The sequence continues at coordinate 37,696,733 of JAUIMM010000094.1, forward strand.
GGCAGTCAACATCTTGCAGATGCAGTCATCGAGGATGCTTCTGTGGAATTGCACATGGAGGAGGAGGATATTTTGGTAGTTGAAGGTGCTAAGGATGATAAGGATGTTGATGATGAGGATGTTGATGCTGAGGATGTCTTTTGTGTAAGTAAGGCAACAGCTGTTGTCCATGGATTGAAAAAGCCAAAGTACATTGTTGTCATGCTGGGCAAAAGACAACAAAATCCACTTCTCAAGTGTGGAATTATTTACACCCCAATCCGGACAACAGTTGTAAGCCATATGTACCCAGTGAGTAGAGGGAGAGACCTAAACCACCTAGGAACCTCCTCCTTGTTACGTTACTTGGAACACATTCAACAAATATCAAAGTGTATATTGCCAAGTTCCAAAACTCAAAACATAACAAGTCCAGTGTCATCTACCTGTACCCTCTCTGTGGGATCCAAGCGCCTTCAATCTCCACCACCAACACCTGCATCATCAACATCCTCTTTTGTCATTGGGAGTAGTCCTGCTGCATCCAATGTTGTTATTCGAAGCATGATTGACTCCTCTCCTATCTGTGATTCCTCAGAAGGATCCGTGATGACTATGCCTGTTGCTGCTGCTGTTGCTGTGATTGGATCTTCATCCCAGAAGGGGACCAGGAGGAAGACTACTTGTGGTGTATTCTAACTGTCCAACAACTGTTTGCAAGGGCAAACAAGTATGACAGCAAACATCCAGTTACACAGCGGATTACTGACGCCATAACAGCTATGCTGGTATTAGATCTGCATCCAGTATCCGCCATTACTGCAGTGAGTTTTCAACAGTTAATTGAGTTCCTGTGTCCTCGCTACCAGATCCCTTCTAGATTCCATTTCGCTAGAACAGCAATTCCAAGTCGGTACAAGGACATTAAAAAAACCTTATTAATGTTCTCAGAAATACCGTTGTACCCACTGTCCACTTGACCACTTATATGTGGACAAGTGGGACAGGGCAAACTAAGTATTACATGCCTGTGACAGCCCACTGTCTTGCCTACAACAGCAAAAGCAGCAGCAACATCTAACAAGAGACAGCTGATACAGAGGCAGGCTACTCTTTGTATAACTGGTTTCATTAAGAGGCATACTGCTGAGAACCTCTAAGAAAAACTCAGGGAAATCATTGCTAAATGTCTTACCCCACTTGGACTCTCCTCAGGATTTGTGATTTCGGACAATGCCACCAATATTGTGAGAGCATTACATGTGGGTGAATTCCAACACGTCCCATGTTTTGCTCACACAATTACTTTGGTGGTTCAACTTTTTTTAAAAATTAGAGGGGCGTGCAGAAGATGCTCTCAGTGGCCCGCAAAATATCCAGACATTTTAGACATTCGGCAACCGCTTGTCGAAGATTGCATGACCAGCAGTTAATGTTAAATTTGCCCTGCCATCAGCTGAAGCAAGAGGTAGTAACTCAGTAGAATTCTACCCACTACATTCTTCAGTGGATGGAGGAACAGCAAAAGGCTGTCCAGTGCTATACAATGGCCTATGACATAGGCCGTGGAGGGATAATGCACCTTACTCAAGTGCATTGGAGAATAATTTCCATGTTGAGCAAGATTCTTAAACCCTTTGACCAAGCCACACATGACATTAGTTCAGACACTGCCAGTTTGAGTCAGGTCATTCCCCTCATTAGACTTTTGCAAAAACAGCTGGAGAAACTGAAGGAGGAACTGAAATGGAGAAATTGCGCAAGGTATGTCGGACTGGTGGATTAAGCCCATGATTCACTTCACCAGAATCCAAGAGTCGTCAATCTATTGAAATCTGAAAAATATATTTTGGTGACCATTCTGGATCCTAGGTTTAAGTCCTATCTTGTGAGTTTATTTCAAACAGACCGAAATCTAAAACTATGCAAAGAGCTGTTGATAAAAAAATTGTCAGATGCAACCACACGTGAAATGCTGTCATCTCCTCCTTCAGTTTCTGCAGCTGCCAGGAAAAAACTAAATTTTCCTTACAGAATGCCTGCTGGTCATGCAGATCGTTTACCAAAAAATGACATCTGGTCGGCCCTAAGAGAACTGCCTTCTAGTGACATGTCTTCTACCATGACTATGTGTGATACGGTCTCCATTCATAGAATGGTGGAGGACTATTTCAGAGATAACATCCAAGTAGGCATGTCAGACAGTCCCTTTCAGTACTGGCAGGAAAAAGAGGCAATTTGGAGTCCCATACACAAACTGGGTTTGCATTACTTAAGTTGCCCACCCTCCAGTGTGTACTCGGAAAGAGTTTTCAGTGCAGCTGGCAACCTTGTCAGTGATCAGCATAGGAGGTTACCTACTCAAAATGTGGAAAAAATTATGTTCATTAAAATAAATTACAAATTCCACGAGGAAGACCAATTATTACATAAAAAAAATTACAGAGGCCTATGGTTGATTCCAGCGGGGACAAATTAATATTGTGTGAAGAAGAGGATGTACACACTGATGGGGATGACGAGAATGACCACAACTTGTGTGAATAGAAAGCATTGCTCTACCTTGTTTGAAATTGCTACTGTATCCGACTCAGAATCAGGCCTAATGTTTTAGGTGGCAATGCCCTAACAGCCATGGTTCAGAGCACAGGTGAAATTATCAAGCGTATTTAAAATATGACAGTTCACATTAGAAAAGAAAATTCAGTATATTTTTAAGCTCTTTTGGAAGGAATAAATGCTTGCCCAGCAATGCTTACCTAAACAGCTATTTCCTTCATAATGCAAAAACAGAAATATGCAGGAGAATATTAGACATTTCATTTGCAATAGTTTCATCCAAGGAATGTCAGTGACACTTAGCATGTTGATGAAATTAAGTGAAATAGAAATTATTTCTTACATGTAAATAGAAAATCAACTAACACAAACAAAATAATTACTTTTACATATAAAGAGGTAATAACATTTTTAAAGAGCTGATTACAGAGCAGCATAAGCTGACAACTTGGACAGAAAATCGTGGATGCATATATGATTTGCCCTTTATGGATCTCATTTATGAAGCATGCATAATACAAAATACCTTGCTTTCACATTGGTGCTTTTACATGATCCATTCAACTGGATAAATAAACTTTTCAGCTGCGATTGGTGGATGTGGCCCATGGATATTTAAAGCAGAAACAAAAATAAATGCTAAACCATCCTGGTTTAATGTTAATTTCTGTTGCCATTTTAAATCTGTTGAATGAGAGTGACTAAATGGCACACAAATGTATATATAAGAAATCTCTGTATCTGCTGTCAGCTGAGGGTGTGTTTCTAAGAAAGCGAGACCATCTATTCTTGAGAGGTCTCCCATCCCAGTACTTGGGGATTTATCTGCTTAGATACCAAATCCAAATGGGTTTGGGTGCCTCTGGAATGGTGTTGCTGACTTGCTGTACATAGCCACTCTCATTACATGTGGCATTCATACAGTATGTGGTCATAGGTAACCTCAGGCTTTTCACACTTCCTTGGTCCACACTTTTCTCAATGTTAATGTATTTAGGGTAATGCCTTTATTTAGTCTCAACTTTAGCTTGTGAGTTTGAAATCTATGTTGTGGCCCCTTGGCATTAAAGTCTTCAGGGTATAGCTCTATTTGGCATCCTTATATGAGACTTTATCATAATAATTGTCCCCTGACCAGGGGGTTCCTAATTTTTAATCACCATGAACTTAAAGAGACAAGTTGTACTGTAAACCATTCTAAAATTTTCAGAGAAACTATGTGTCATGACCTTTTTCTCTATATTTCTGAGATGTTCTCCAGTGTGGCCTTCATATTGTAGTCCACAAAGACAAGTGATGAGATAAATCATCACATTGCTGTTGCATTACATCTTCTGTTTCAGCTTTTAATCCATGTAGATTTTTAACTAAACTGTTATAGTTTGTGTATTTTTTACTTTAGTAGTTTTGCAAACTTTGAATGTATGGCAATGGTTGAAGCCAGGCTTGTTGCTCTGCAACCCTGTTTTAGAGTGGTACTTCTTTTCAGCTGTTTTTTTAATATTACAATCTTTTTATATATACCATCCTTTCTGAAAAAAATATGTATTTCATAAAGATGGATCAATGTTTATTATTCTTTATATTGTCCATTAAATTGTGTGACATAAACAATTCTCTCTTCTCCAGATTTATTTTCCTTAGCTTCCAAGGCTTTTTCCACTTGGTTCCTATTAAAATTTCCTTCCAGACTCTTGTTCATTCCTTCTGTTTTTATCCTTCTGTGTTTATCAATTTCATCAAACCCTTATGAGCTTACCACCAATTCTGATGTCATTACTGTTGGTAAGAATATAGCTGTAGCCCACTGTATTGTAGAAGGTTTATGTGTGTAAATTGTTTCCATCTACAATGATGGTGAAGTCCATTATCACAAGTTCTTCCTTGTTCATGTCATCTTCTGTATATACCTTGACACTGATATGATGTGTTCTCTGAGTGAGTTATTATTCCAAGTCTTTTTGAACTTGGTTGTACTAAATTACTTCTAGATGGTATCAACATTTTATACAATATCCTATCATTTACAATAGCTCCCACTACAGAGAGTTTTGTTAAATTTAAAATGAATTAACAATTATTTTACTATTAATCTTTCACTGTGAAAAGACTTGGGGATAATTAATCTATTTCGGAACATTCTTCACAAATGGGTCATGCTAACACCAACTTTATTGCTCGCAATTAAGGATTTAACAAGCTTTTCACTTAAACTCTATTAATAATGGATTTTTTTTATTCCCTATTTATTTTATCTGGGCTTTTTTATATATAAAATAGACCTGTATGCAATATTGTATGCAGGTATAAAATAAAATTTTTATGTGCATTTTTTAATTTGGCTTTTATACAGATCATGACTATAGGACAGATTCAGTTAGTTGTGTGTTGATCAGCATGTTTTTTTTCCCCCTGGTAAAGTGTCTGGAGCTATTCAGTTACAGACCCATGATCAGCCCAGAGGGCCAAAGGGGGCGTGCTGTCACTCACCATCGACAGCACACCCCCTTTGTAGCGAGACCCATAGCGATGGCTTGCCCGTCGCTTTGCGGGTCTCGCGCATGCATATGACGGAGCCGGCTCCCTTGTGCGCATGTGCACTTGGCCAACATCAGCCCGCTTGCAAGTGCTCAGCGCTCGTGAGCGGGTCTGAATCAGGCCCAGAGTCTGCAATAAAAGCTCACTTCTGTTCACACCCTCTAGAGGTGCAAACAGAAATTTCAACTACCTACAGCCTCTGGACTGGTCAGAGTAATTAAGTAGCTCTGGGCATTTTATCTGGGTAAAAACTATGCAGATCAATCAATGGCTATTGGAATCTGCCTCTATTAGTTAACTTTTAATGATTTATGTTTAAGAAATATCACATATTTTAGGCTATAATAAATTGTTTCAAGATAATAGAGCCACTTCATCTACTCTGATATTTTTTACATTTGCATAAGTCATCTAATAACTATATTAGACCTGTTGATCATTCACAGACACATTTATATCTGCCAACCCAACCTTTAAGGGTGCTTTTAGTGCCTTAGGATACCATATTGAACTACAGACATTGATTTTGTTCACAATTCAACAGACTGAAAAAAAATAAAATCAACCTTAAGAACATATACAAAGTGTCCCAGCCTAAGGATAAGGTACATTGCCCCAGGCATGTAACCATGAAATGGTAACGCCTAACTTCAGTTGCAAAGCAGTTTAGTTGCTGGTGCAGCTTGTGGTAGAAATGTTGCATTATCTCATGTTGCAACTAAACAGAGACTATGGCAGGAGATTACTGAAAAGGTCAGTGTGATGGATTACAATCAAATACATATTCTGTCCAACATGTATCACACATTTTTTTTTTAAATTATAAAAGGCTACAAATAAAATCACACAGATTTTCTTCTATGTGTTGTTTAAAAACATGGATATTATTTGCAAAGAAACAACCATCCATATGGAGATGGTGTTATTTAAGGATATGTCAGAATAAATATTGCACCACTAACATACTGGAAGTCACAAAATGCATACCATTAAATTATAGGATGAGACCTGATCTCTGCAATTTTACAGCAATATAATTAATTAATCACAATTTATCAATACATACAGGAGGAATATTAAAAAAACAGTGGCAAGGTCCCTTACTAAAGTCAGAGTGTTATCAGAAACATGCTATTACATAATAAAATAAATTCACCGGACTAATTACTACATTTTATGATTGAAGAGCTAAAAAGGTCAAACAAGCTGTTAACCAGCATTGGTCTAATATTCAGTGGTGTTGCATCCTGTATTTCAATAAAAAAAAGATAGACAAACCAACTATAATTGCATAACATATAGATGCGGAACATAAAACATTTCTCAATGCTTTCAACAATTGACTTTCGAGCCATTGCACTAATTGGCTTAATAATAAAACTTGGATGTTATAAAGGCACAGATTGAACAATTTGCTACAACATGCTCACATACGTACAGTTGCAAAGAAATTTCAATTAAGTATAAATGGTCATGTTCAATGGAATATATGACTTGTCTGCTTATGTGGACTTATGTATTAAAAATTACAAAAAATTTCAGAAAACAAATGGTTAATAGCAGATTTTCTATAATAATGGCATTCACAAAAGGGAAACTGACAAGCCGTTAGCCCAACATTTTATTAAAAAAAAGGACAAGTTGCAACACATAGATGCATTGCTGGGTGCCGCCCTTACTAAGAGTTGCCAATGGTGCCATAGCAACCAATCAATATCTACATAGCATCTAAATAGCACCTTCTAGAAGATGATAGCAAGAATCTGATTGGTTGCTATTGGCAACATCACTTTTAAAACTCACTTCTAAAAACTCTCACTTTAGTAAATTTACCCCCAGATCTACATATGAACAACCAAAGAGAAAAACAGCGCTATGTGGATGACATAATCAAAAATGATTTATAATATTATAAATAATAATAATTCTAAATGCAGCTTGACAGAATCAAATATTTAATAAACATCAATGTTACATTTCAATTAAAAACCCAGTAAATACATATATATATATATATATATATTTAATATATACATACAGAAACCAGAAAACCCGGCACTCTCATGTAGGGGATAAAGTATAATACTTGCTAGGGTGCCACTCCAGAGGTACAAGCTGCTATCTCCATGTAGTAGGTGAAGAAAGGATTGCACTCCATAGACTTGCAGAATAATGTAAAAGCAGTCCTTTATTGACGTTTTGGGGTTTCCCCCTTCCTCAGGGACAACAGTACAAATAACACATACAAAATACAGATATATAAAGCCACATAATCACTGAACATCACACTCACTTGCAGGACCCACGCGTCCGGCACCACGAAATCGCGCCCAGCACACTCGGCGCTGAATTTGTGACGTCATCAGACGGGGCCCCGCAGAATAGCGGACCATGTGATCTGGTTGCCAAGCAGCCACAAACAACATTTATTACACAATACTAAAGAATGTAAGCTAGCGCTCATACATAAGCTAGCGTTCATATGTATAACTAATGTATATTAATAATACCACTAGGCATATATCAAATACAACACAAAATTAATACATCATTAAAAAAAATGGATACAATAACAACAGAGATATTCTATATAGGTACATACAAACACATTTGTAATACCAATATCCTTCAATAGTTAATACCAGAGGAAACAAAACTAAGAAAAACACCATCCTAGAGAAAACACTGCAAACCCAGTGTCTCATTGAGACCATGGGAGCAATGGTATCTAAGATGTGTATCCATCTACTTTCTTTTTGTAATAATATTTTATTTCTATTACCGCCCCATATGGGGGGGCACATGGTCAATAATAATAGCCCGGAGAGAAGCCACCCCATGTTGGAACTGGGCGCAGTGCCGTGCAAAAGGTTGCTCACTGCTCCCACTAGTCAGGGCCTGTCGTATGGTGGAAAGTTTCAGCACCATATGTTCTTTAAATTGGCGCTGGGTTTTACCGACATACGACAGGCCACAGGGACAGGTGAGCAAATAAATTACATACGTAGTAGACCACGTTAAAGCAAAATTAATCTTAAAACGTTTCCCTGTATGGGGATGGCAAAAGGAATTACCCACAATTAGTCCTCTACATGTGACACAGCCCAAGCATCTATGACAACCTGTCCTGGTACTTAAAAAATGTGTTGGCTGCGCTTGTCGATCCAACCCAGTTATATCTAAACGCATAACATAGTCACCAATATTCCTACTCCTAGTAAAACTAGGTAGGAGTCTAGACTCATTTAGAGCTGGCAGCTCTCTGTCAGAGCTAACTATAGGCCACCATTGTTTAGCCTTTTTCACCAGCAAAGAACTATCAGCGCAATATCTATTGACCCAAGGGATGCATTTATTGTCAAATTTTTTCTTTTGATTTTTCAGACATAATACTTCATCCCTTGACATATGCAAAACTTTTTCATTAAGCTTAAGCAATTCCTGATGGTCATAACCCCGACACATAAATTTCTCAACCACACCATCAAGGGCAGGTTCAACCTGGGAATCATCAGATACTATACGTCTTACTCTTAGCAGCTGGGAATATGGTAAGCCTTTACGTAAGGGCAAGGGGTGAAAGCTATCATTTCTCAATAAGGTGTTCCTATCCATAGCTTTAGTGAATAAAGAAGTCTTAAAGGACCCTTCAACAAAAGAAATATGCACATCAAGAAAATTAGCATCAGTAGCATGACACTGATAAGTAAACTTTACCACGCCATCAGAATCATTGAAATTATCCAAAAGTGATGACAACTGAACCTCTGGGCCAATCCACATAATCAATAAGTCATCTATAGAGCGGAGGTATAAAGCTACCTCAGCCTTTAGATGACCATTCACAAAAAATAAAGACTATTCCACCGCATACATAAAGGCATTGGCATACGATGGGGCCACAGAGGACCCCATCGCACACCCCGCCAACTGAAGGTAATACCCTCCATCAAAAATAAAATAATTGTGTGTTAGAAGAATTAACCACAACAGCTGAACAACAAACTCAATCGGTGGTCCTTCATAATAAGAGTCCTGCAGCAGAATACGTTTAACAGCCTCAACACCTGCATCATGTGGGATGCAGGTGTAGAGGCTTGTAACATCTGCAATGCACATGAGTAATGGTACATCCTAAATATGCAAATCTTTCAACTTCAAAAGCAACATACTAGTGTCCTTAAGATAAGCAGGCAATCTTTGTATACAAGGATTAAGTATGGAATCCAGGTTTACTGCAGATGGATGAAAAAGGGAACCCTGGGCAGAGATAATTGGACGCCCTGGAGGGTTGATAGGGTCTTTATGGAGTTTGGGCAATACATAAAATAAAGGAGTAATAGGAAACTCAACCATAAGAGAAGCCTTTAACTCAGATGAAATAAAACCCTGGGAGACAGCTCGTTCTAACAAAGAATCCAACTCTTTCTTATAAGCGCCAGTGGGATCAAAACCCAAATACACATAAGTCAGAGTATCACTTAACTGTCGTTGACATTCATTCCTATATTGTAATACACTTTGTACAACCACCGCCCCCCCCCTCATCTGCATTATGGATAATTATATCTCTCCTAGATGACAAGGATTTCAATACCAATTGTTACTGTTTGTTTAAATTCTGATGGTAATAATTTTTAGGCATAGTTACTTCCATGCCCTGCTGATCAAGAAGCAGTGAAAAAGTCCTGATGGAGGCACTTTGTGAAATTGGATCAAACTTTGACCGTGGTAAAATTTTCTTTAAGGCCCCCGGGATAGTAGATTGTGTGTCAGACACAGGATTGCATTGATTTTTCCAAAATGATCTTTCAATCTAAGCGTCCGATTCAATTTGAACAAGTCCACCTTTCTTTGAAAAGTATCCATATTTGACGTTGGAACAAAAGACATACCTTTAGACAAAATATTAATTTCTTAATTGGATAGTGGTAGGCCAGAAAGATTGAATACCGAATTATCTATCTGTGAGGAGGTCTTTTGCTTATTCTGCCGCGCATTTTGTCCTGCTCTCCTCGTCCTCTTCCCAAAGGGCTTAACCCCATAGAGCGAGTTTGTGTCCCCAAAGGGTGTGTAACAAAAGTGGAAAAGGACGATCCTGCCTCAGAATCACTCTGGGAACTACTGGAGCCTTCCATTGATTTATAATTCGGTCGTATTTTACGTGATTTAAAGCGGCCTCTCTGTCCATCATTATGGGGAGTGGTATTATTGACCCATAAATAGACACGTCTTTGTTCGTAATCAGCCTGTACTTTACATAACTTCTCCTTTTTAAACAAGATTAAATCACGCTTATATTGTTCCATCTGTGTGGATAACTTCTCCATCAGCGTATTATTAGTATCAAGACAAAGGGTTAATTTATGCAACGATTCAAACTCCGCTATTTTAACTTTTAAACAATTATACTCTCTTGTGGCCTCCTCCACTACCAACAACAAAAGGTCCATAGAGCATTTGTTTAACACCGCAATCCATCTACGGCAGAAGGTTAGATTATGTCTTCCTATCGTAGGCATATTTTTAATGCGGAACCCTCTGGGTATTAGTTTGCTGCGGTAATAATCTGATAGGTTAATACTGTGGTAAAGATAGTCACACTCCTTTTGTTTCAATTTTAACAACTGTTGAAAAAGCACATCAGGTGTTAATGTACTAACATCATCTTCAAGTTTAAGTTTGTTCAATATTGCCTCAGCCTCCACATCTGAAAAACTTAATGTTTCCCTGGTATGTAAGTGCAAAAGTTCCAAAAAAGAATCCGCTGTTTCACTGCCCGTTGCCATCTTAAAAACAGCTAAGATATGAAAGAAAGCTTTTGTCTTCCTCCAAATTTAGTAGATCACTTGAACAGTAATAAGTCCCATAACTTCATACACTGATATATGTAAAGTCAATATAAATCCCAATGGTGCCCTGGTAAGACTTCACTCAAACGAATGAGCATAAAGCCAAATATGCAGAAACCAGAAAACCTAGCACTCTCATGTAGGAGATAAAGTATAATACTTGCTAGGGTGCCACTCCAGAGGTGCAAGCTGCTATCTCCATGTAGTAGGTGAAGAAAGGATGGCACTGCATAGACTTGCAGAATAATGTAAGAGCAGTCCTTTATTGACGTTTTGGGGTTTCACCCTTCCTCAGGGACAACAGTACAAATAACACATACAAAATACATATATATAAAGCCACATAATCACTGAACATCACACTCACCTGCAGGACCCACGCGTCCGGCACCACAAAATCACGCCAAGCACACTCGGCACCGAATTCGTGACGTCATCAGACGGGGCCCCGCAGAATAGAGGACCATGTGATCTAGTTGCCAAGCAACCACAAACAACATTTATTACACAATACTAAAGAATGTAAGCTAGCGCTCATACATAAGCTAGCGTTCATATGTATAACTAATGTATATTAATAATACCACTAGGCATATATCAAATACAACACAAAATTAATACATCATTAAAAAAACGGATACAATAACAGGTACAGACAAACACATTTGTAATACCAATATCCTTCAATAGTTAATACCAGAGGAAACAAAACTAAGAAAAACACCATCCTAGAGAAAACACTGCAAACCCAGTGTCTTTGAGACCCCTGGGAGCAATGGTATCTAAGATGTGTATCCATCTACTTTCTTTTTGTAGTAATATTTTATTTCTATTACCGCACCGTATAAGTGGGGGCACATGGTCAATAATAATAGCCCGGATAGAAGCCACCCCATGTTGGAACTGGGCGCAGTGCCGTGCAAAAGGTTGCTCACTGCTCCCACTAGTCAGGGCCTGTCGTATGGCGGAACGATGCAGCACCATACGTTCTTTAAATTGGCTCTGGGTTTTACCGACATACGACAGGCCACAGGGACAGGTGAGCAAATAAATGACATACGTAGTAGAACACGTTAAAGCAAAATTAATCTTAAAATGTTTCCCTGTATGGGGATGACAAAAGGAATTACCCACAATTAGTCCTCTACATGTGACACAGCCCAAGCATCTATGACAACCTGTCCTGGTACTTAAAAAATGTGTTGGCTGCGCTTGTCGATCCAACCCAGTTATATCTAAATGCATAACATAGTCACCATTATTCCTACTCCTAGAAAAACTAGGTAGGAGTCTAGACTCATTTAGAGCTGGCAGCTCTCTGTCAGAGCTAACTATAGGCCACCATTGTTTAGCCTTTTTCACCAGCAAAGGACTATCAGCGCAATATCTATTGACCCAAGGGATGCATTTATTGTCAAATTTTTTCTTTTGATTTTTCAGACATAATACTTCATCCCTTGACATATGCAAAACTTTTTCATTAAGCTTAAGCAATTCCTGATGGTCATAACCCCGACACATAAATTTCTCAACCACACCATCAAGGGCAGGTTCAACCTGGGAATCATCAGATACTATACGTCTTACTCTTAGCAGCTGGGAATATGGTAAGCCTTTACGTAAGGGCAAGGGGTGAAAGCTATCATTTCTCAATAAGGTGTTCCTATCCATAGCTTTAGTGAATAAAGAAGTCTTAAAGGACCCTTCAACAAAAGAAATATGCACATCAAGAAAATTAGCATCAGTAGCATGATACTGATAAGTAAACTTTACCACGCCATCAGAATCATTGAAATTATCCAAAAGTGATGACAACTGAACCTCTGAACCAATCCACATAATCAATAAATCATCTATATAGCGGAGGTATAAAGCTACCTCAGCCTTTAGATGACCATTCACAAAAAATAAAGACTGTCCCACCGCATACATAAAGGCGTTGGCATACAATGGGGCCACAGAGGACCCCATCGCACACCCCACCAACTGAAGGTAATACCCTCCATCAAAAATAAAATAATTGTGTGTTAGAACTTTCTTTTTGGGGTGGCTTGTATCTGGGCTATTATTTTTGACCATGTGCCCCCCCTTATACAGGGCGGTAATAGAAATAAAATATTATTACAAAAAGAAAGTAGATGGATATACATCTTAGATACCATTGCTCCCAGGGGTCTCAATGAGACACTGGGTTTGCAGTGTTTTCTCTAGGATGATGTTTTTCTTAGTTTTGTTTCCTCTGGTACTAACTATTGAAAGATATTGGTATTACAAATGTGTTTGTCTGTACCTATATAGAATAGCTCTGTTGTTATTGTATCCGTTTTTTTAATTATGTATTAATTTTGTGTTGTATTTGATATATGCCTAGTGGTATTATTAATATACATTAGTTATACATATGAATGCTAGCTTATGTATGAGCGCTAGCTTACATTCTTTAGTATTGTGTAATAAATGTTGTTTGTGGTTGCTTGGCAACCAGATCACATGGTCCGTTATTCTGCGGGACCCCATCTGATGATGTCACGAATTCGGCGCTGAGTGTGCTGGGCGCAATTTCATGGTGCCAGACGCGTGGGTCCTGCAGGTGAGTGTGATGTTCAGTGATTATGTGGCTTTATATATCTGTATTTTGTATGTGTTATTTGTACTGTTGTCCCTGAGGAAGGGGGAAACCCCCGAAACGTCAATAAAGGACTGCTTTTACATTATTCTGCATTACTGTTCAAGTGATCTACTAAATTTGGAGGAAGACAAAAGCTTTCTTTCATATATTAGCTGTTTTTAAGATGGCAACGGGCAGTGAATCAGCGGATTCCTTTTAGGAACTTTTGCACTTACATACCAGGGAAACGTTAAGTTTTTCAGATGTGGAGGTTGAGGCAATATTGAACAAACTTAAACTTGAAGATGATGTTAGTATATTAACACCTGATGTGCTTTTTCAACAGTTGTTAAAATTGAAACAAAAGGAGTGTGACTATCTTTACCACAGTATTAACCTATCAGATTATTACCACAGCAAACTAATACTCAGAGGGTTCCGCATTAAAAATATGCCTACGATAGGAAGACATAATCTAACCTTCTGCCGTAGATGGATTGCGGTGTTAAACAAATGCTCTATGGACCTTTTGTTGTTGGTAGTGGAGGAGGCCACAAGAAAGTATAATTGTTTAAAAGTTAAAATAGCGGAGTTTGAATCTTTGCATAAATTAACCCTTTGTCTTGATACTAATAATATGCTGATGGATAAGTTATCCACACAGATGGAACAATATAAGCGTGATTTAATCTTGTTTAAAAAGGAGAAGTTACGTAAAGTACAGGCTGATTACGAACAAAGATGTGTCTATTTATGGGTCAATAATACCACTCCCCATAATGATGAACAGAGAGGCCGCTCTAAATCACGTAAAATATGACCGAATTATAAATCAATGGAAGGCTCCAATACTTCCCAGAGTGATTCTGAAGCAGGATCGTCCCTTTCCACTTCTGTTACACACCCTTTGGGGACACAAACTCGCTCTATGGGGTTAAGCCCTTTGGGAAGAGGACGAGGAGAGCAGGACAAAATGCACGGCAGAATAAGCAAAAGACCTCCTCGCAGATAGATAATTTGGTATTCAATCTTTCTGGCCTACCACTATCCATTGAAGAAGTTAATATTTTGTCTAAAGGTATGACTTTTGTTCCAACGTCAAATATGGATACTTTTCAAAGAAAGGTGGACTTGTTCAAATTGAATTGGACGCTTAGATTGAAAGATCATTTTGGAAAAAATCAATGCAATCCTATGTCTGATACACAATCTACTATCCCGGGGGCCTTAAAGAAAATTTTACCACGGTCAAAGTTTGATCGAATTTCACAAAGTGCCTCCATCATGACTTTTTCACGGCTTCTTGATCAGCAGGGCATGGAAGTAACTATGCCTAAAATTATTAACATCAGAATTTAAACAAACAGGAACAATTGGTATTGAAATCCTTGTCATCTAGGAGAGATATAATTATCCGTAATGCAGATAAGGGGGGGGGGGCGGTGGTTGTACAAAGTGTATTACAATATAGGAATGAATGTCAACGACAGTTAAGTGATACCCTGACTTATGTGTATTTGGGTTTTGATCCCACTGGCGCTTATAAGAAAGAGTTTGATTCTTTGTTAGAACGAGCTGTCTCCCAGGGTTTTATTTCATCTGAGTTAAAGGCTTCTCTTATGGTTGAATTTCCTATTACTCCTTTATTTTATGTATTGCCAAAACTCCATAAAGACCCTGTCAACCCTCCAGGGCGTCCAATTATCTCTGCCCGGGGTTCCCTTTTTCATCCATCTGCTGTATACCTGGATTCCATACTTAATACTTGTATACAAAGATTGCCTGATTATCTTAAGGACACTAGTATGTTGCTTTTGAAGTTGAAATATTTGCATATTAAGGGTGTACCATTACTCATGTGCACTGCAGACGTTACAAGCCTCTACACCTGCATCCCACATGATGCAGGTGTTGAGGCTGTTAAACGAATTCTGCTGCAGGACCCTTATTATGAAGGACCACCGATTGAGTTTGTTGTTCAGCTGTTGTGGTTAATTCTTCTAACACACAATTATTTTATTTTTGATGGAGGGTATTATCTTCAGTTGGCGGGGTGTGCGATGGGGTCCTCTGTGGCCCCATCGTATGCCAACGCTTTATGTATGCTGTGGAACAGTCTTTATTTTTTTGTGAATGGTCATCTAAAGACAGAGGTAGCTTTATACCTCCGCTATATAGATGACTTATTGATTATGTGGATTGGCCCAGAGGTTCAGTTGTCATCACTTTTGGATAATTTCAATGATTCTGATGGCGTGGTAAAGTTTACTTATCAGTGTCATGCTACTGATGCTAATTTTCTTGTTGTGCATATTTCTTTTGTTGAAGGGTCCTTTAAGACTTCTTTATTCACTAAAGCTACGGATAGGAACACCTTATTGAGAAATGATAGCTTTCACCCCTTGCCCTTATGTAAAGGCTTACCATATTCCCAGCTGCTAAGAGTAAGACGTATAGTATCTGATGATTCCCAGGTTGAACCTGCCCTTGATGGTGTGGTTGAGAAATTTATGTGTCGGGGTTATGACCATCAGGAATTGCTTAAGCTTAAAGAAAAAGTTTGCATATGTCAAGGGATGAAGTATTATGTCCGAATAATCAAAAGAAAAAATTTGACAATAAATGCATCCCTTGGGTCAATAGATATTGCGCTGATAGTCCTGTGCTGGTGAAAAAGGCTAAACAATGGTGGCCTATAGTTAGCTCTGACAGAGAGCTGCCAGCTCTAAATGAGTCTAGACTCCTACCTAGTTTTACTAGGAGTAGGAATATTGGTGACTATGTTATGCGTTTAGATATAACTGGGTTGGATCGACAAGTGCAGCCAACACATTTTTTAAGTACCAGGACAGGTTGTCATAGATGCTTGGGCTGTGTCACATGTAGAGGACTAATTGTGGGTAATTCCTTTTGTCATCCCCATACAGGGAAACGTTTTAAGATTAATTTTGCTTTAACGTATTCTACTACGTATGTCATTTATTTGCTCACCTGTCCCTGTGGCCTGTCGTATGTCGGTAAAACCCAGCGCCAATTTAAAGAACGTATGGCGCAGCATCATTCCACCATATGACAGGCCCTGACTAGTGGGAGCAGTGAGCAACCTTTTGCATGGCACTGCGCCCAGTTCCAACATGGGTTGGCTTGTATCCGGGCTATTATTATTGACCATGTGCCCCCACTTATATGGGGCGGTAATAGAAATAAAATATTATTACAAAAAGAAAGTAGATGGATACACATCTTAGATACCATTGCTCCCAGGGGTCTCAATGAGACACTGGGTTTGCAGTGTTTTCTCTAGGATGGTGTTTTTCTTAGTTTTGTTTCCTCTGGTATTAACTATTGAAGGATATTGGTATTACAAATGTGTTTGTATGTACCTATATAGAATATCTCTGTTGTTATTGTATCCGTTTTTTTAATTATGTATTAATTTTGTGTTGTATTTGATATATGCCTAGTGGTATTATTAATATACATTAGTTATACATATGAACCCTAGCTTATGTATGAGCGCTAGCTTACATTCTTTAGTATTGTGTAATAAATGTTGTTTGTGGTTGCTTGGCAACCAGATCACATGGTCTGCTATTCTGCGGGGCCCGTCTGATGACGTCACAAATTCGGTGCCGAGTGTGCTGGGCACGATTTCGTGGTGCCGGATGCGTAGGTCCTGCAGGTGAGTGTGATGTTCAGTGATTATGTGGCTTTATATATCTGTATTTTGTATGTGTTATTTGTACTGTTGTCCCTGAGGAAGGGGGAACCCCCAAAACGTCAATAAAGGACTGCTTTTACATTATTCTGCAAGTCTATGGAGTGCCCTCCTTTCTTCACCTACTATATATATATATATATATATATATATATATATATATAGTAGACCTGTCCAGAAAATCTTATAGTGTGCACACTGTAGCTGGGGAATCCCAAATCCTGCTTTCATGTGAAGTCCTTTTATAGGAAGTGCACAGAATAAAGCTATGACTGAAATTCATTTGCTCCTGAGGAAGGTGTGGGGTAAAAGCACACGGAAACGTGTTTAACATTTTTGAAATACATTGGGACTCCCTATCTAATTTACCATTGTGACTTGTTTATGTTCCAATCCAGCGATATTGGTGATGCCTAACCCTGGAGGTCTATAATCCCTACCAAGCAGAACACTTGCGAGGACCCCTTACTAATTAAAGAAGATCCACCATAAAGGGTAACACACACCTCATAGTAACTGGATAATATGCCTGACACTTTTCAGTCTTAGCTTTATTCTGTGTACTTCCTATAAAAGGACTTTACATGAAAGCAGGATTTGGGATTCCCCAGCTACAGTGTGCACACCATAAGATTTTCTGGACAGGTCTTTTATGACACATGTTTTATTCACCTACTACTATTTGGCCATACATATGTATTATCTGTGTTTTTAATTGGAATGTAACATTTATATTTATTAAATATTTTATTCTATCAAGCCGCATTTAGAATTATTATTATTAATAATAACAATAATAATAATAATATTATAAATCACTTTTGATTATGTCATCCACATAGCGCTATTTTCTTTTTGGTTGTTCATTTATCTTGGGAGTTCCAAAGCTACTTAGCAGCTGCTGATTGGTTAGCACCACTCACCTTCTTTTTTATTAGATATCTACATATGAATTGGAGTCACTAAGAACACAGTAGAACACAAAGGGGTTAAATTAAGCTATAATTTGACAAGTGTTTTTGAAAGGTAAGTTCTACAAAAATCTTAAAGTTTACTTTTGCCTGTTATATGCATAAGGGGGTATATTTGCCATAGGCCATAATGATACTTTTGCATTTAGGCCAATGGCTTAAAAGGGCCTCTAGATGTATTTTATTTGTTAATATTTTTTTCTCACCAGGATGGGAGAGGGCTGCTGCTTAAACAGAAGCCCTGCCTTAGATTCATCTAGGTTGGCACTAGCCTAAAGTGGGCAGCCACAGCTGTCTGCATTTTGTGACATCATTTGCTGTTTGTATTGTCTGGTGGTCATTGGGATGTCCTATGTATACTGTAGTATTAAGGTCCCTAGTATTTTTTCTATATTTTATGATGGTCATGAATGCTGCCAGTTGCATATCAGTCACTAGGGTGCTACCTGTATTGAATAGGATGGCACAACTATCTCCTCTAGCCCCAAAGTCCACTGTCTTGGAGTTATCCTGGACTCTTCCCTCTCCTTCAAACCACATATACAGAGCCTCTCGCAGTCCTGTCATTTTCATCTTAAAAATATTTCCAAGATTATACCCTTTTTCAACCAGGTTGCCACTAAATCCCTCATACACTCATTGGTCATCTCCAGATTGAAATATTGTAACCTCCTCCTATCTGGCCTCCCCAACTCCCTTCTCTCCCCTCTCCAGTCTGTCCTCAATGCTGCTGCTCGGCTCATCTTCCTCTCCAAACACTCTGCATCTGCCTCCCCTCTCCTACAAGCTCTCCACTGGCTCCCCTTCCCTTTCAAAACCCAATTCAAGGTTCTCACACTCACTTATAAAGCCCTCACCCAATCCTCTCTCATTTACATCTCAGACCTCATCTCCCTTCACTCTCCTGTCCGCCTTCTTCATTCAACAAATGCATGCCACCTCTCATGCCAATTGATTACTTCCTCTCACTCCCGCCTCCAAGATTTATCCGCGCTGCTCCACTCCTTTGGAGCTCTCTCCCTCATTCCATCAGACTCTCCACCTCTCTACAATCCTTCAAACAGGCTCTCAAGACCCACTACTTCATCAAAGCCATTATCTTAACTTGCTGCTACAAACTCCTTCCTCCCTGCCTACCCCTATCTGTGTCACACCTGTTTGTCTGCCGCTACCCTTTAGAATGTAAGCTCTTACAAGTAGGACTCTCTACCCTCTTGTGCTTCTCCTTCTCTACTTTCATCTACTTCATAATCCCCACTAGGGCACCTAACACTTGGCTGCTTTTCTCTGTTGTTTATCTGGGTGTTATTGTTGCTAATGTAGCAATGTATTTTACCTATGTTCCTTGTCCTGTATTGTATTGTACTGTAAGTCACTGGTCAACTTATTTGTTTATGTACTTTGGAAGGTGCTGCGGAACACTTGTGGCACCATATAAATAAATGATAATAATAATAATAATAATAATAGGAGTCACTAGAATGCTCTATGTATTGTATGTCACTAGAATGCTCTAAGTCTTGGGTACAGTTAAGCAGAGGCAATGATATTATTTTTATACTGCTATGGAAAGTTTTAACCCTTCTTTTGTTTTGGCTCTGTGTACACTTGAGTAAGTCCTGTCTAAATAAGGCCGCTGGCATAATTTTTTCCAGGGCCAGCTTATGTTATTAATGCACTCCTGCCCTGGATTTATTATGGACTTGTTATGAACCCACCTTACTTCTGTCCTTCAACTTGTATTTCTGGATTTATTATGAACTTTGTCTGCCTCTGACCTCAGCCTATATATATATATATATATATATATATATATATAAAGATAGATTGTGGTGTAACGGACGGCACTCAGTGAGACTTCACAACAACAGTTGTGAAGTCTCACTGAGTGCTGTCCGTTACACCACAACAATCTACCTATTGCTATTGGAAGGGCACCGGAGCATACACTGATATTTTCGAGTGCCGGGCCAGCTTGGACTCATATATATATATATATATATATATATATAATCACAAATTATTTTTATAGCACACACATACAGCATTTTTAGGAGAACATTTAGTCATTCACATCAGTCCACAGTAGAGCTTACAAATTATATTTCCTATCACATATGGACACCGGAGCACTTGGGGGAATATTCAAACTCCACAGAGATAGGGCATTGCATTTGCTTTATACTACTCCCAGAGACATTCATCCTTTACATTCCTCAGCTGCTAAGTTTGATTAGGCTTCTATGTAGGTGCTCTATGTAAATCTTTCCATTTTTTTTGTTTTCAACTGACAGACATGTGTGGTCTTAAAAAAGATTCATATTGTGGATCAACACATTAACTTTCAAGATATGGTTGTTTTAAAAAAAATGGAGTTTCTGATGAAATGTTGATGTGTCCTGTTTTCATTTTACCTTTGCTTATGTGTCCTGTAATTCTGGGCTACTGAGGCGCACCGCTACAGATGATGAAAAATTGCACAAGATATTTTTTTGTTCTGTAAAAATTGGACTTTACCTCAATTTTTTTTTCAGGCAATTAAATTAACCATCGTTTGTACTGCACAAAAAAATCCAGTTTTTGGATGAAAACACATAGGATCTGGGATAAGTTCCTGGATACATATGTTTTCACGATCTGCCAGCTGCAACAAATGGTACTTATCAGGGATTTTCTTTAGCCTGCTTCCGGGCAAGTGAAAAAAAAATCCCAGCTAGTGCCGGCTATTGGGGACAATTGAATAACACCCGGGGGATCAATTAGCCATGGTAATTTACCGCAGCTAATTGAATTCCACCCTTATATATACTAATAACACTGATATACACATTTTGGCTTTTTGACCAGTTGCTATTGTTGTTGCCACTTCTGTGTTTGTGTTTTTACGGAAACCAATGAAATAGAAAGAAAAGCACTAAGAAAGTATTAATCACAACCAACTATTGTCCTAGGGGAATGTGATGAGTTATATCACACATTAATTGGAATGAAGATAATAAGTGCACCAGAAGTAAAGGGACAAACTATAATAGTAGGATTTTGGAAAGAGTCCAAAATCAACAAAAGAATATTGTGGGGATCCTTTACATATCTTTACCAAACAAAAGTGCCCTTTTTAAAATATTTTTTTTCTGATATTGAACCCACTATAGCAGTTATTAGGGAAGCAACAGAGAGGCCTTGTATGCTTCTGATTTTAAGGGGCTGCTGCAATTAAAGGAGAAGAGTTGTTGCTCCTCATTTCTCCAATACCACCAATGCGTAAGACACTTTATCTCACAGAACTTCTGTGGATCACTTAAGAATGACTATTTCCTCCTAATTTAACTCATGGAATTCAGCTATGACTGCTCAAAGCACCAGTGCAGCAGTTGTTTCCATTTGATTGCTTAATATTTTAGTCAATAACTTCTCTTAACAATGGCTTTCTTACCACATTAATTTTCAATATTTTTTTATTATTATTATTATTATTATTATTATTATTATCATTAAAAATAATAATAATAATAATAATAATAATAATTAATACCAAAATTAAACATTGTGAGAGAAAATGGGCATCAAGAATACATGGTTACCATAAAGATGTAGGGATAAGTTAAAGCTCTTAAGAATGGGTACTTTGTGTATATGTCCATGGTACTATTTGTGGACTTTTTGTACAGTTCTAAAAACAGCAATTTTGATCCCTTCATAGCATACATAATTAAAACACATGGACATGGTTGAACAGGAATGCCATTTTTGTACTTTACTTTTATTATTTTCAGTACACCATGCCTTGGGAACATGATAATAGGCATTGATAAGTATGCTTTTTTAAAAATCGATTGAGGTTGCATACATCCATGTCCTTACAAGAAAAATGGTTTAAGTAGGTTGAAAGAAATCATTTAATCTCATACAGTTCTATGTGTTTGTGCAAGGTATTTATAAACATTTGTGAATTCAAGAAAAGCTGATTCGCATCAGTAAAAGTTTTACAATTTATTTTAATTTGCCACATTCTATATTTTATTGATTGCATATTTCATTAATAATTTAAGATTTTTGTTAATGTTAATTCATTTATACTATTGCTTATTCTATAGATTTCTGGTGTCAGCAAATCCATTTTATTTTGTCTGCATGTTTTTCAGCATAGGCTGTTAAAATTGAATGGAACATAGATATTCGTAGATCAAGAATTGAATAGCTTCACTGTAATTTAAAACTCCACATATGTTGTTATTTTTGCCTTTGTACAATAAGTAAATACATTAAGTTTTATTTTGTTTGCATGCCTAGACATATTCAGTTTCTTTACAAAATGTATATATATATATATATATATATATATACGAAAGAACATATTTTTAATGTACAATTTTGAACAATTTTCTAAAAAAGGTATTCTGTGAAAAGTGGAGCAGGAGTGCTGTAATCACACAATCATGCACTCTGTGCGCAATGAGAGATAGAAGTCACCTGCAGTTATTCTCAGGCGCTGACAGTGAAAAGTTCAGGCACATTCAAAGGAGCATGATTATTCCTTAAATGTCTGCAATTCCTTTAGAAATGCATTAAAACTGTTTGACAAAACTCCAGAAAAGTCCTAAAGTTAAATCTATCAAGACTTTTATCGAAACCTTTTTGTCAATCTTTTAAGTATATTTTAAGCTATGAAAAAAAAGTTAAGATCATTAAATATACAAGGAAATATGCCTACCAATGTGCTTATTAATGTACTGTTTCCATTGTTGTAATGCCACTTAGCTTTTATATTTAAAATAAGTGGGTTTTTTGCTTTACTAAAAAATACTACCATTAAAGTACAGCTGTTTTAAGAAGATGGATGCATTAGTAATAATAGCTGCAAATGCATTAGAGATGAGGGCATCATATGTTAACAAGTCCGTCCTTCTGTGAATCGATCATCCACATTGAAAAAGTCATGAACCAATCAATTTGTTATAAACTTATGACATGACATGACTTGGTACCAGCTATCAGCCACTGCAATGTATTCCTGCACATCTGACTGTTACTGTCACTTTTTAATGTTTATAAATATACTTGATACTAACACACCTCTACAAAGATTGGGTCCTATGGAGAATACCCAGCTTGTCACATAATCTTGTGGTCATCTTTTATTAATTTGTTGAAGATAGTATTCTTCATGTAACATTCAGTTAGTGTATATAGTCATCTCAAGATATATATGCATTCATAAATCTGGCATATAGATGCGTCTATGTCAAAGATGTGTCATCATCAAATTCAAATCTTATACCCAATTTATGGAGAAGCAAAAATACCATTTTGTAGACTGTGTTACTCAAAATAAGATTCATCTTAAAGCAGCATACTCAAATTGTGTCTGTCCAATACTTGCACATTAACACTAGAGATGTGCGGATCGGTTCTCCAGAAATCCGAATCCACCCAAATTTTGTGAATCCGGGTAACTCCAAGTCGCGGTTCTAATCTCCTGAGGAGATCCGGGTAAATCCGGGTAGCGGTTCTGATCTTTTTGCTGTTCGGAATTCGGATTTTAAATCCGAGTTTTGTGTTTTGGATTGCATAAATTAGATGATTTTAGCTGTTTTTAAAACTTTTTATCTATTTTTTATTTGAAAAATACAGATCCAAAACCAAATCACTTGAGGGTGGTTTGCAAAACCAAATCCAGATCCAAAACCTGGAAGCAGATACAGATCCAAAACCTAATTAACAGCCTTGATCTGTCATACCACGCTGAAATGGCCACAACTGCAAGGTACATTCAACTATATCAATGCAAGTTGTGAGCATGTATAGTTTATTAACTTTACACAAATGTATGTTTACTTTGCACAAATGAAGATACTTAGTATAACTAACATCTGCCTTGCATGTTGGCACAAATAATAGAAAGTTATCTGTAAATGTACTGTAATTCAAAATTACATGATTTTATTAGGTATATTTTAGTAATTTTAACTAAATTTAATTTTGGGGGATAACATCAAAACCAAACCACTCACCATTAAGCTACTTGTAAAAAAAGGCTATTCAGGAAACATGCCATGTCAGACAGACTCACAGTTGTACAATAATATGTGTTGCTGAGACATATGAACATCTTTGGCTTATTAGCTTGTGTGTCTACAGTAGTTTGGTGAACCCGGGGATGTAAGTAATGTGTGTCCCAAAGTCCAGTACTCATGAGACTCCATGTCCCAGGGGGAGCCAGTGCCAACCTTTAGGGCCAGAAAGAGTATATTTCTAGGGCTTGTAACAGCAGCTGTGAAACATACAAAGTAGATGTGATTTTTATGAAGGTCATGCGTGACTTTCAACAGCACTAGTAAAAGAAAAAGAAACCAGTAGACAACAAAGGTCGTTATTTTGGTTATTACTTCCAAAGTCATCTGCTACAGTATCTTTCATACAGTAATATAAATGTACCCCTCTATCTTTATTAAAGGGAAAAAGACCATCATAATTAAAACCAGTGACATTTCTGTTGTAGAGACAGAAATTTTTTCCAGTACATAAATAACACAGATATTTAAGGGAAATATAAATATTAACTTTTATCCCCACTAAACTCTGAAGTGAACTTTTAGAAGTGTGAAACTTTTTATTTTAAGGCTTTAGGTGTATACAATTATCAGCAGTATAATTTGGTAATCACAAACACATTACACACACACATTACTATATATATTACTCTTTGTACTATACACACATGTTCCTGATTGCATCCTGATATACAGTTAATGCAATCAGCAATCTATGTCATGCTGCTTTATTCATCATGCAACAGTACTGCAATTACTAGCTATATAAAGGAAACACTTTTGTAGAATAATTTTAAAATGTGCATTACTGATTTCAGCAAATTAACCATACTTTAGTAAATACACCAATAGTGTAGTAATGCCAGAACTTTTATACAGTATGTGAAACCAGATGGTATCAACAAAATAATTTAATTTAATAAATAAAATAAATTCTAGCTATAAAAGGTTTTAAGTGGAATGTTTAAATTTTCACATGAAAATTGTGACACATCCTTCCCTCTTTTGCCTGCATACTAGCATCTGTGAATGCCAATATACATGTAGATTTACCTACTGAGACAACTCTTATAGTAAGAGCTTTCCCTTGTGAAGAGAAGACTTCTGCGTTTATGACCCGGGCATCCTATTAAGCATGCATGGCCATCAACTTGCACATGCAATCATCAGGGAGATGGAGAGGGATTCTTGGGATCCCTCTCTAGGGATTTCTGCTTAAAGAAGCCCATAGGCTTCTATAGGCAATGCCATCTATAGATGGCACAGTTTATGAGACAAAAGCTCCAGAAAGTTTCACTTTTGGGAGCTAGTTGCATAATAGAACATATTATAGAATAGAACATCGCAGCCCCATAGAATTGTATGTGGATTGCTGTGCCACAGGTCTGCAGTGGAAATCTCTAATATCTGTTGCAGACCTTTTTAATACATATGGCAAGCTATAGGTATTGTAGTAAACCTCCAAAACCGTCAGTTTTCTGAAGTTTTACCACATTTTTAACTTTGATACATCCCACCCTTTGTCTGTATAATGATAGGTTTTAGGATGGTATCTGATGCTAGAGTAGAAAAAAAATAAGTAAACAAGTTAGATGCTCATTCTTTTATTCATGTACAGTATTGGTTTGTTAAACAAATTAGTTTAAATGATCCCCACCATTTGGTACCATGCATGTCAAACCAGCAGTGTTCAACTTAATGAACCAACAATAAGCCATCATTGTCTTACAGCAACACTGCATATCATTTTATTCCAGTAATAAATAATAGCACGGGTTTACATCCTAATGAAGCATTACTGTTTATTATAACATTAAACCAGTAGTGGTGCCAATTACATAATAGCAGTACTAATTAATCACAAGACCAAAACATAGTACCATTAGTAGTACCAATTACTATATAGTACCATTATCTGCCTGCAGTAATCTAGTGTAGCCAAAGTAGAGAGCTGCAGGAGGCCTCACTCTCCACCTCCTCTCCCAGATCTCACTGGCTGCCTGCTAGACACAGCCTCACTGCTTCCCCAGCAAGGGCTGTTGGAACCTGGAACCAATACCCCCATCTTGCAGGCACCCACAAACATTTTGCCATCTCATGGGCCCCTGTGATCACTCCCTTTCTCATGAGCTTTCACTATTGCCCAGCTCCCACTTGTGGGCCCTCCGTGATCCACCCCCAAATGGGGATGAGAGGAATAGAGATGAGAGAGTTTGGGTAATAGGGGACAAAGATGAAAAAAAAGGGGAAGATTGGGACAGAGAAAAAAGAGAAAAAGGGGGAGATAGGCAATTGAGATGCATGAAAAATGTGGACAGAGATGAAAGAAAGGGGAGCATAGAGACAGCCATGAAATGAAGAGGTGAAGGGGGAGGGGGAGATGAAAGAGAGGTGGCAGAGATAAAAAAAGAAGGGTAGAGAGCAGAGATGAAAGAGAAACACATGGGAAGGGATGAAAGTAGGGACATAGATGAGAGAGACAAATCGGGGAAGGGTATGGGAGGACATCTGTGTTTTTTTGTCACTTGTTCTAACCCCCTTTTTCTCTTTGGCCCCCATATCATTCTACATGGGGATATTGTTTTGCCCAGAACCTCAAGTGAGGCTTTGTATAACTACTAGCTTGGCCTGCTCTCTGTCTGGACTCTCTGGCTCATTTAGAATTTACTATACTACTCTGCTGTTGGGTTGCCATTACTTGTGTAGGCATCACTCTCACTGTGCCACATTGGTTGTCTCACCCGCTACACCCTATGGATTTACTGCTCATTTATTGCAATTGCTTAAATCCTGAGCCTGCTGTGTTTGTTTTTGTTCCTATCAGGGCCAATGTGTTTGTTTTTATTCCCTGTGGGGGCCAATGGGTGTCTGTGTGTTTTTTTTAATAAATAAATAATACCAGCAATAATAAAAATGTTAATCATGAATGCAGTTTGGGGGTGCTAGTATACCAGTAGCCAGCCCTGTGGTGGACACTAAATGGGTCAGGAGGGAGATGCCACCTCCCTACCCCTAATAATGCCTGCCTCTAGTCCCTTTCTTGTCCCCCAGCACTGTCTCAACTGCTCTCTGCACTCACCGCTATCTACCCGCAGGTCTACCTGACCTTACTTCCCATTAGCCCTAGCTCTACCCCAGCTTTTCCCTGCCTTTACCCCCAGCTGTACCCCAACTACTGCTTGCCCCCACTACCCCAACTGCTACCTGCCCCCAGCACTGTGCCAACTTCTGCCTGCCCTCACCCTCCATAATGTGTGATGGGACCCAGAAACAGTGGAATAGGACCCCAATTTTTTTAAGTGAGGAGTCCCTGGGACCCACAATTTTTGTTTGCTCAGCACGATCACTGACATAATATCAATATTTTTTATACAAACATATAGCAATATAATTGCCTTTTATAATTGATCTGCTTTAAATAACAGCGCAGGATCTCTTTGTTTTATATTAGTTTGTTTCGTGCATTAGGGGGAAATGGACTTAATCCTGGGATATAAATCTTCTACACTTTCTATCTTGTGAGATAAATTATAGTTGAATCTGGGAGATTTCCAGATTCTAATATGTGACTTTTTTGTGGAGTAAGATCCAAAAGGCAAATATATTGTTTATAATGAAATATTGAAATATATATATATATATATATATATATATATATTTTGAGTTCCCACAGGATGTGGTGTTACTGATATGTTATTATAGAGGCAACCTGGCTCAATTTAATAGTGGGGGCAATCCTTTTAGACACAAATACCTGTTAAGAAACTGTTGAAATATTAGGGAGAGGTCACAAATTGGTACAAGCCAGTCATTAATAGAAATTCCAGAAAATACACTTGGTAGTCAGATGTACAGGAAACATGGTTTAAATGCAGTAAAAAGGTAGAGTAGAGAGACTAAGGATCCAGTTCAGGTCCCAAACAGTGGCACATTAGACCTACATGTTTAAGAGTTGTTGTGAAATTTGCTGAATAAAGATGTGAATGAATGGAAAGCATATGCTAACTAGTTACATGGACAGCAGATTTTGTTCTTCCCGTCAATATGGACCAGTCAGTAGAGAGATATTGAACCTCTGACACTTTAAATAGGGTGCCTAGCATAAATATCCAACACTTTTCACAGAAGAAGGTAATTTATGGCTGAAACATCTTGAAACTAGTTGGGTACGGGATGCTGGCACTCAGAATCCCGTTGCCAAAATCCTGAATAGGTGAGAATTCCAACAGCTGCAGGCAAGTATCCTAACAATACTCCTAACCCCACCCTTTACCTAACCCTCCCTACGCAGCCTATTCCACCCCCCCACAGCCTAAGTCTAACCCTTCCCTTAGTGCATAACCATAAACATAACCCTCCCCCTAACCCTAATACTTACCATCGGGATGTCAGTGGTCGAGATGCTGGTGCTGGTCTTCTGAATAGTGCCAGATTCTGCAACCCAACTGCCATGATTCCAACTACTTCCCTTTGGAATACCTTCCTGGTTCATCTAACATTAACAGCAGCTACAGATGATATTTATCATCCTCATATTTAATTTTCATATTTTTACTGTTATATTTTTGTGTTTATTCCTGCTGTTTTTTTCTTACTGTTTTCATACAATATTTCAATTCAAGTTTAAGTTCTTTTATTTTCAGTTTTTGATTTTGGTTCAGTATTCCTATTCTTTACTACACTTTCTGTCCAAAATTTAGAAACTTCACATAGTTTTTTTCATAAACACACACCAGTAGACATTCAACATCCTTTCTGATAATAATCAATTAACAAGATGCATTACACGCAGCAATGCCACCATAACCAGACGAAGAGCTTAAATGTTGCCTTTTCTATAGTATAAGCCTGCCATAGCATTGCCCCCTACATTTAATTTGCTCCAAAATAAATACAGTTGGCGTGCATTATACTATAACATATAACATATACTTAGAATAACAGGAATATTTATAACTTTAGAATACATTTTATTTTCCAAATGGTGGTCTACATTATTATTATATGAATAAGAAGACATAATATTAGATTATTTCCTTTAAAATGAAGCACATTTTTTAAAAAAGGAAGCACTAATTAATTTTTAGAAAGGCAACACAAAATTAATTATTATTACCCACAGCCCAGTGGTACTAGTAAGAACCTAAAGCTATTCAATATTGGGTCAGTTAGCTCTAGGTAGGGGGGATATTTGTTTTATGCCCTTCTAGGTAACCAGACACTATTCTGTATACCAGTTACATATTGTTATTTTTTTTAAAGAACAGTTATATTTTTTATAAATTTTGTCTTCTTAACATGGTGGAGAGCAGCTACCTCGTCCATCAGACATAGCCCTATTGTTAAGCAATTTTTTTAGGTAATTTTGCCATAAGACATACAACAATTTTCAACTCATTTATTCCCCCATAGCCTCTTAGTTACATGACTCCCATAAATATTGAATTAAAATATTAGATTACAAAAATTAGAAGTTAAAGTACAATATAATGGTGTAGGTATCTTAATGAACAGAGCTGGCTTTAGAAACACAAGTACACAGTGCTTATAATATTTTATATATTTTACATCTTTACATTTAGAGTGATCACAGGTAGATCAGAGATAGCGTTTGAAATTCCATGTTTTGTAAATATGTCCAAAGCAAGCAAAATCAATTCTAATTAGTAAAGAGACATATCTGACTTCATCACATACTGACTGGGAATGCTTTAGGAATCTTATGAAATAAATAAAAGTTCATTCTACTGGGTTAAAAAAAAGAGTGCCATATGTATTAAAAAAATAGTGTAAATTTTAACCTGTGCTATACAATACATTTGGTGAACTATTTCTAGTCTAAACAACTATGAACTTTTTTTTTGCTTAACAGAAACACTGTGATGAATCTTTCTCTAAAGATGAAAGTGATAGTTTTAATTTATTTAACTATTGTCTACTGCAGCTTGTGTGTATAAGTACATAGTCTATTTATTTCCACTTATTTAGCTTGTGATGATAATTTGGCTATCACTGTAAAATAAACATCAGGTGCAAGCTCCAGGGAAGACAAAGGACAGCTGGATCAAGTCAAAGAGCTGAAAAAGGGGAAATCAATCCAACTTTGCTCAAGGCTAATGTACAACTATTCAGTATTTTGGCTTTTTACAAGAATACATTAGTTTAACATTTCCTTACTGGAATGAAATAAGTGCAAATATTAATAATTTTTATTAATTAGAAAAATTTACTTTAAAGATAAATGTAATTTAATTGGAAAAATAGGATAGTATGCTTAAAGAAATGCAAAAGAGCAGAGTATTGATAATTGAATATTAATCTAAAAGTCACAATTATAAATTTAGCATTGTCAAAATGGATATTGCTTAAAATATTTTTTTCCTTACTGTATGTGAAACATTATTATTATAATGATTCAATATTCTAATAAAGTCTTGAAAACAAATTAGCAAACTCCTCTGCGTATTTCAATGTATGTGATTTCATGACTTGCAACATAGTGCAACTTACAGTATCTGCTTTAATCAGCTGATCATTTCAGTTAAGCTGTAATTAGCCATAATCAGACTTACAATTTCTTTAGAAACAGTAGGCAGAAGGGTCAGCTGGATGTGGAAAATACAGTGTGGAATACACAAAGTGTGATTTGCATAACAGTCAATCAAACAGTTGAACAAACATTGAACAACATCTGAGACCAGGTAATATCAACTAAATCATTGTCATTGTTTTATGTCTGAACATGGATAGGACTAAGAGATGCACTAAGAAAACTCTTAGAGCTATGTGTACAAATGGAAGGAGCTTAGGAGATAAAACTAAATGCAATTGTGACAAGGGATGATCTGGATATTGTTGCTATTTCAGAGTCATATCCTGGATACTCTCCCTAGCTGGACCTTGGTAACCTGGCCATGAATACCTGAACACATACCCTTTCCCCCACCCTTAGCCTAATACTCTAACACTTTACTCAAACATTCTTAACCCCTGACCCTAAGAAACCTTTAATTCTATTACCTTAACATGAACCCCTAACTCCATTACCCTAGCACAAACACCCAAGAAAGAAACTTAACTCCCAACTCTAACAAACCCTTTACTCTAATACCATAACTCTCTAGCACTAACCCCTAACTCTAATCCCCTAACACTAATACCCAACCAACCCTTAACCACTAACAACTGACTCTAACCTAACCCATCCCTAACCCAAAAAGGGTAGACTAGATGGGCCATATGGTTTTATCTACCATCAAATTCTATGTTTTTGTGTAACAATCTCAAAGGAAAAATAACAAGTGGGGTGTAACAATCCTGTCACCTATGCAAACTAAATAATTAATATGCATGCATGATTGTAGGTGGGTTCAGTATATTTTATCAACATTCATCATGAAGACATTCATAATGTTGACATGAGAATGTTGACATGTTCATAATGTCAACATTGATCAACTCAACATTCATAAAATCAACACTGATGAAATGTAGAATTGATTAGATTATTGACAAAACAGTACCGGTGATTCAACAATTACTTATCTGCTAGTAAGTTTCAGGTGGCTCTGTCAGTCAGATGATGATTACTACCAGCTGACATCCAGTGGTGAGTAACAGTCCTAACCCTAATCCTAAACATATCCCTAGTGCCTAATCCTCCCCTCCCAAAAAGCCTAGTCCTCTCCCTAGTGCCTAACCCTAATCCTTGCCTTTGTAACTAATACTAACCCTCCACTCCCATACCCTAACACTAATATCATCATTCTGCAGAATGTTAACATTTCAAATGTTGACATTGTGATGGTCAACAAAGTGACTGCATCCCTGGTAGGTTATTTGTCCATATAGATGCCTGGAGACAATTCTGTCATGTATTGAATCCCTCTTGTGGAAAACTTATCCAAAGGTACATATAAAATAACATCAAAACAATATCGCAATATAGTGTAGTATGTCTAAAGAACACAAATACTTCATAAGTCACAGTGTTTATGCAATAAAAATTATATATCCATTGTTTATTCAATTAATCTGATTCATACATGGAGCAGGGTGTCCTTTTCCCTTTTTGTTTCCATACTTACAAGAAATACGCTATAATAAGCATGTAATATAACACTTAATGATAACCACCCAAAATAAAAATGATGTCTTATAGTGTAAAATCATTTATTAAAATCTTCATTTATATAAATATAACTGATGAAATTCTAACTAAACGAAAAAAATCTAAATAAAAAAGGAGATAAGATTGGTCTCCTACCAGAATTCAATAGAATAAAGCCCTGAAAAATACTGGTGTTGAAAATGTTGAAGCTTCTGCTGATTGCATCAGCCTTTAAACTTTTAAAATACAAAGTTGGTATCCACCAATAATTGCACTTAAAAGCTGCTGTAAACTGGTATTTATCTCCCTGGTGTTATCTTCACCAAGATCAACAAGAAATGAAAAAAAATTGGGAGAATACCCCTCTGCGCTTTTTAAAAAATATCACTTATCTTAATTATGTAATGTCCTGATTTATGTGGACCAGAATTCTTCGCAGTAGATATTCTTTGCAATTGGTAGGAGGTGTATGCTCCAATGGTAGTAAACATGTAGGGATATAAAACATAAGAAATCTAGTGCAGACACTTTCACAATGATATCTTAATACATATCATACATGTAATCAACTTAAACATGTAATTTTCCAGTATCTATAAC
Source organism: Taudactylus pleione (assembly GCA_031769625.1). NCBI lineage: Eukaryota > Metazoa > Chordata > Amphibia > Anura > Myobatrachidae > Taudactylus > Taudactylus pleione. The sequence continues at coordinate 37,729,718 of JAUIMM010000094.1, forward strand.
AATTTGTGACCAAATGTCACAATGGGACAAAAAAAGTTTCCAGAGAAGGAATTTTTTAATAGGATATCTTCCAAATAATAAAATCCAGAATATGAAATGTAAATAAAAATATTCACAGCTGATACATCCAAACAATAAAATCTTGAGGGTGGCTTCTTACCAAAATCCAGTGATTGTAGTGCATGTAGAAACTTAGTGTATAATCTCACTGGTGGAAGGCACCGTCCTATCCTGGTCAGGTCAGGTTAAACCTCTCTACAACTTTGCCAACATGTTTCAATCAGTACTCTGTTATTCGTCAAGGTATGGATGTGTGTATTCTCCCCTTGTATATTTATACCCAGTGGAATTTAGAACACCTAATTACTGGGAGGAGCCACCCTCATTCACAGTAACATATAAGTACAAAGATATTTCAACAAAAAAAACTATCTAATACATGGAGTTCTATCTAATGGACATTATCACGATAAAACTGCTGTGTCACTAATTGAAAAAACAGCAATTTACACTATAATCTTTATCTAAACATGAAGTTTATGATGACTTCCGGTCCGGCTGCTACTTTTGGTCTGGCTAGTAAATACATCCCAGCAATATCACAGTATTGTGGTTCCTTCTCACTTATTGTGAATGGAGTTCCATATCTACATTGGCCGCACTAAACGCGAGGGATGCAGACATCCGGTCCGGCTGTTATTTCTGGTCCAGGTGGCAAAGACGTCCCCGCAATGCCTTAATACTGAGGTTCCTCTGCACTTAATGTAAATGTGAGGATATGAATAGAAAGCAAGGGATGCAGACATCCAGTCCGGCTATAGTTTCTGGTCCAGCTAGCAAAAACGTCCCCGCACTGCCTAAATACTAAGATTCCTCCACACTTAATATAAATGGAATTTCCTTATATCAGTTAACCCCACTAGGAACAGTACTATGGCCATTTAAAATCTGATCAGCTTTCTATCCTATGATGGTAGGAGAACCAGGTGTGGACTGTCAAAGCAGAGACCTGGGTTACTGCCATAACAGTCATTGTCCTTGAATATGAGAAATTAATTGGCAGCCATTTAAGTCCTGGCATCCCAGTCATTACAATATATTTAAACAATCATGTATATAAAAAATGGCTGTAAAGTCATGCACTTATAAAAATCCAAAAATAAAGAAAACACTAGTTTGGTATATATTCCAGTATTCCAATTTCCATATAAATAATGTTAGATGTATACAATACAATACAATAAAGTTTATACAAAGTTGATTGCAAATGATTATACATAAAATCCACAAAAAAATTTACATATTTCAGGGAACATGTTTCATTATAAGTGGAAATGAAGCTCTCAGGGTTAGCAATCCTTATCTTCCATGATTAACATTGGGCTTTTCCATATATGTAGTAGCCCTTTAATAATAACAAAAAAGGCAATGCATAAATGTTAGATTTCTCTATTTCCATTGCCAATCAGAGGCAATGGAAATACACACCCCAACTCACTTATACGCAAGTGGGAGAATTCACATCTGGGTTTCTTTGAAACTCCCTCCAAATCCAACCACAATATCAAAATTTTTTACAACGTACTGAAAAACTTCACTGGGTGCGTACCCTACTTACGGGCAGGGGGAGTACCTTGAAGCTCATCAAGGTTTCTTTCTGGTGGTGTCTCCCAAAATTCTTCAAAGGTTACAGAGCATAACAAACATCCCTGTATATTACTCACAAGTTGACCAAAGGTTTCTACATAATTAAAATTTGCCCATCGGCAAAATTTAACAAAGTCAATCTATATGTGGATCTCCAGAAATATCTATGAAAATTATCTATAAAGAGGTTCTTTGACATGAAAGGTCTGTCTGAATTCGAACATAATGATATTTTTAATAATAAGCAATTCAGACCTAAATCAATATTTAATCCCACTTATATGAAGGGAAATTATGTGGAAACCTGTGGTTAACTGGTGAGTAAGGAGCATACACCTCCAACCAATTAAAAGAATATCTATTGCAAAGAATTCCGGTCCACAAAAATCGAGACATTACATAATTAAGATAAGTGATATTTTAAAAAAAGCGCAGAGGGGTATTCTCACAATTTTTTTACTTTTAAGGAGCGCTATATACTCACCAAAAATAAATACCACTATCTTATTGAAAGGTTTTTTCAGTTGTGGAGTATGTTGTATGTGCAAAAACACCAAAGGAATCAGTAAGTGTATGGATATAACAATAAAAGGCTACACTAGGAAGATAGAAGAGTTTATAATATGTACCTCAAAAAACTTTGTTTATTTTTTAAAATGTAGTTGTGAGAAAAATTACATAGGGAGAACCTCCAGGAGTCTCAAGTAAGATTTGGGGAACATCTACATAATATAAAAAATAGTCTAGAGACCCATGCCCTTTCCTTACATTTTAGGGAATGCCATAAAGAAAATCAAATCATTTATGCAAAAAATGGCTGTAAAGTCATGCACTTATAAAAATCCAAAAATAAAGAAAACACTAGTTTGGTATATATTCCAGTATTCCAATTTCCATATAAATAATGATAAATGTATACAATACAATACAATAAAGTTTATACAAAGTTGATTACAAAGGATTATACATAAAATCCACAAAAAAGATTCACATATTTCAGGGGACATGTTTCATTATAAGTGGAAATTAAACTCTCAGGGTTAGTAATCCTTATCTTCCATGATTAACATTGGACTTTTTCATATATGTAGTAGCCCTTTAATAAGAACAAAAAAGGCAATGCATAAAAGTTAGTTTTCTCTGTTGAAATGGACCTTTCTTGACAAAAAACCTTACATAAAACCCTTAGACCATATTGCCTAAAAAAAAAAGTTTTAATAGATAGCTTTAATGGTTATAATAATTCAGGGATGTCTTTATTCCAGAAACCATTTGATTTCAAAATCTTTATTTAAACTATGTGGTATTAAGTTTTTAATTAATATTTATATATATATATATATATATATATATATATATATTCCATTTCTGTCTTTGCTAGAATTTTTGCCATCTTGTTATATCTCCAACTTCCCTTTACCAATTTTAATGCCCCAAAAGCTGTAATCTCCTTTTGATTTCCTTTACGGCCTTCCTTAAAATGTAAGGAAAGGGCATGGGTCTCTAGACCATTTTTTATATTATGTAGGTGTTCACCGAATCTTGCTTTGAGACTCCTGGAGATTTTCCTTACGTTATATTTCTCACAACTACATTTTAAAAAATAAACAAAGTTTATTGAGGTACACATTATAAACTCTTCTATATACCTAGTGTAGCCATTTATTATTATATCCATACACTTATTGATTCCTTTGGTGTTTTGCACATACAGCATACTCCACATCTGAAAAAATATTTAGATAAGATAGTGGTATTTATTTTTTGTGTGGATATAGCACTCCTTCCCATATTATCTTTTATATTTCTGGCCTTTCTATATATGTACTTAGGTCTATCGGGGATAGAGTTTTTTAAGAGGGGATCCCCAGTTAAAATAGACCAATAGATTTTTTCTATTTGTTTAAGCTGAGTGGTATAACCCAAAATGAATGCCATGCATATATCTTTTTTACTTCTTTTATCTTTATTATCAACTACATTCTCCTTCAGAATTAACAGAGTTTCTATCCATATCCTCAAATTTCTTTCTCGCTTTTTCTACATTTTAAAATTTATAACCACTACCTCTAAATTTTTTAAGTATATCTTCCGCCTTGTTCTTATACACTTTATAATCTGTGCATTTTCTTTTCAGACTTTGTAGTTGGCTCCCTGGAATGGAGTCCAACCAATTGCTTTGATGACAACTCGAAGTGTGGATGTATGACCCTGAATCAGTAGGTTTGATGAAGTTTTGAGTTTTTAGTAAACCTTCCTTCTCTGAAATATTGAGAGCCAAAAAATTGACACCAGTGTAACTGATGTCAAAGGTAAATACTATGTTGTAATTGTTATTATTGAGATATTCACAAAAGGAGGATAGGGATTCTCTGCCTCCCTTCCATACAAAGAGGATTTCATCGATATACCATGACCAGGATTCCAGGTTCACCCCAAATTGATGGTTCTGCCAAACATGCTCCGACTCCCACATTCCCAGGAACATGTTGGCATAACTTGGGGTGAACCTGGTACCTATTGTGGTCCCCATTTTCTGCAAATAAAACTGGTCCTTGAAATGGAAATAATTATTACGCAAAATTAAATTTATACCCTTAATCAAAAGGCGCATAGTTCTGATTCAGAACCGCTATCTTCTAAAAAGGAGATAACTGCTTTGACTCCCAAATCATGGTTTATTATCGTGTACAGGGAATTTACATCTGCTGTCACAATATAATAATTATCGCCCCAATGTACAGTATCTCTTTTAAAACATTCAAAGCATCTCGTGTGTCCATGAGATGTGATTTATTTTTAACCACAAGAGGTTGCAAATAATGGTCAACAAACTCAGAAAGATTTGCAGTAATTGAATTAACACCCAAGACTATTGGGCGACCAGGGGATTTTGAGTGTCTTTATGGACCTGTGACAAAATTTAAATTACTGCTATGCTGGGGTCCTCATGTATTAAAAATGTTCCTTCTGATTCTGTAATAATTCCATTATTTATGTAAATGGTTTTTAAAGAACCTAAACTAGTCAGGATCCTTTAAGTTGGATCCCCCCTTAATTTTTTGTATACCTTAGTGTCATTCAATTGTCTAAGGACCTCATATTCATATTTATCTATACCTATGACCACTACTCCCCCACCTTTATTGGTGGTTTTAATTACGATTGTTTTATTTGATTTCAACCCTCTTAATGCTTCACTTTCTTTCTTTGTAAGGTCGAAATTGTCGTGTTTAGGTGTCAGGGAATCTATGTCCTTACTCACAAGTTGACCAAAGGTTTCTACATAATTAAAATTTGCCCAACTGCTAATTTTAACAAATTCAATCTATATGTGGATCTCTAGAAATATCTATGAAAATTATCTATAAAGAGGTTCTTTGACAATAAAGGTCCATCTGAATTCGAACATAATGACATTTTTAATAATAAGCAATTCAGACCTAAATCAATATTTAATCCCACTTATATGAAGGGAAATTACGTGGAAACCTGTGGTTAACTTGTGAGTAAGGAGCATACACCTCCAACCAATTAAAAGAATATCTATTGCAAAGAATTCCGGTCCACAGAAATTGAGACATTACATAATTAAGATAAGTGATATTTTAAAAAAAGCGCAGAGGGGTATTCTCACAATTTTTTTACTTTTAAGGAGCGCTATATACTCACCAAAAATAAATACCACTATCTTATTGAAAGGTTTTTTCAGTTGTGGAGTATGTTGTATGTGTAAAAACACCAAAGGAATCAGTAAGTGTATGGATATAACAATAAATAGCTACACTAGGAAGATAGAAGAGTTTATAATATGTACCTCAAAAAACTTTGTTTATTTTTTAAAATGTAGTTGTGAGAAAAATTACATAGGGAGAACCTCCAGGAGTCTCAAGTAAGATTTGGGGAACATCTACATAATATAAAAAATAGTCTAGAGACCCATGCCCTTTCCTTATATTTTAGGGAATGCCATAAAGGAAATCAAAAGGAGATAATAGATTTCAGGGTACTAAAATTGATAAAAGGATGTTGGAGATGTAACAATATGGCAAAAATTCTAGCAAAGACAGAAATAGAATATATATACTCCTTAAAAACTTTAATACCACATGGTTTAAATAAAGATTTCGAAATCAAATGGTTTCTGGAATAAAGACATCCCTGAATTATTATTACCATGATAGCTATCCATTCAAAAAATGTTTTTTGAGGCAAATGGGTCTAAGGCTTTTATGTAAGGTTTTTGCCAAGAAAGGTCCCTTTCAACAGAGATATCTAACATTTATGCATTGCCTTTTTTGTTCTTATTAAAGTGCTACTACATATATGAAAAAGTCCAATGTTAATCATGGAAGATAAGGATTACTAACCCTGAGAGTTTAATTTCCACTTATAATGAAACATGTCCCCTGAAATATGTGAATCTTTTTTGTGGATTTTATGTATAATCCTTTGTAATCAACTTTGTATAAACTTTATTGTATTGTATTGTATACATTTATCATTATTTATATGGAAATTGGAATACTGGAATATATACCAAACTAGTGTTTTCTTTATTTTTGGATTTTTATAAGTGCATGACTTTACAGCCATTTTTTGCATAAATGATTGTTTAAATAGATTGTAATGACTGGGATGCCAGGACTTAAATGGCTGCTGATTAATTTCTCATATCCAAGGACAATGACTGTTATGGCAGTAACCCCTGGCTCTGCTTTGACAGTCAGTGTCCACACCTGGTTCTCCTACCATCATAGGATAGAAAGTTGATCAGCTTTTAAATGGCCATAGTACTGTTCCTAGTGTGGTTAACTGATATAAGGAAATTCCATTTATATTAAGTGTGGAGGAACCTTAGCATTAAGGCAGTGAAGGGACGTTTTTGCTAGCCAGACCGGAAACTAGAGCTGGACCGGATGTCTGCGTCCCTCGTTTCTATTCATAACCTCACATTTACATTAAGTGTGAAGGAACCTCAGTACTAAGGCACTATGGGGACGTCTTTGCCACCCAGTCCGGAAATAATAGCCAGACTGGATGTCTGCGTCCCTCGCATTTAGTGCAGCCAATGGAGATATGGAACTCCATTCACAATAAGCAAGGAGGAACCACAATACTGTGCTATTGCAGGGATTACTAACTGGACCGGAAATCATCATAAACTTCATTTTTAGATAAAGATTATAGTGTAAATTGCTATTTTGTCATGATAATGTCCATTAGATAGAAACTCCATGTATTAGATAGTTTTTTTGTTGAAATATCTATGTACCTATATGTTACTGTGAATGAGGGTGGCTCCTCCCAGTAATTAGGTGTTCTAAATTCCACTGGGTATAAATATCCAAGGGGAGAATACACACATTCATGCCTTGAGGAAGACCAGAGTACTGATTGAAACGCATTGGCCAAGGTGTAGAGAGGTTTATCCTGACCAGACCAGGAGAGGACGGTGCCATCCATCTGTGTAACTGGATTATTGCTGCGGGCAGTGAGATCATCTACTAAGTTTCTACATGCTCTACAATCACTAGATTCTGGTAGGAAGCCACCCTCACATTTTATCGTTTGGATGTATCAGCTGTGAATATTTTTCTTTGCATTTCATAGTCTGAATTTTATTATTTGGAACATATCCAATTAAAAAATTCCTTCTCTAGAAACTTTCTTTTTGTCCCATTGTGACATTTGGTCATGAATTATTATAGATACTGGTAAATTACACGTTTAAGTTGATTACATGTATGATATGTATTAAGATATCGATGTGAAAGTGTCTGCACTAGATTTCTTATGTTTTATATCCCTACATGTTTACTACCATCGGAGCATACACCTCCTACCAATTGCAAAGAATATCTATTGCGAAGAATTCCAGTCCACATAAACTGGGACATTACATAATTAAGATAAGTGATAATATATTTTTTTTAAAGTGCAGAGGGGTATTCTCCCAATTTATTTACTTTTAAACCTGGGTCTAAAGAATATCACAAAATTTAATATACAGATGAACAACACCCAGTGGGCTTATCTGGGGTTCAATATTTTGGTTTTATTCAATATATTGGAGAATCCTATGGCCAGTGAACACTGTGATCCTCTTACACTTCTTTCTGTGATCTGCTTGTTTTCAGTGGGATTGTGTGTGCTAAGGTTGCTAGGCAACTCCCTTCCACACTGGCTCAGTAATTCTGAGAAGTAATTAAGCAGTACCTCCCTGACTGACAGCTCTCAGGGCTTCTACTACACAGCTGCTTAAATCAAAACTGCTTATTGAAGATATTCACATAATCTCACTCCAGCAATGATTGGGTCTTATCCACGTATGTGTACTCAGTCACTACCTTGCTGGTGTTAGGTTCCAACTTGAAAGCTTCTGTTCCTTTGTCCCTGAAATTTTGCTGTTTGCTCTTGCTGTTGGATTCCATGGATGTTACCAGTCTATCCTCTGGCTCCTGGACCCAGCCTACCACTTTGTTCTTTGTATCCTGTCTGTATTGTTTGTCCTGCATGTGAGTCTGCTGTGAGTCTCCCAGACACACCATCACTTTTAGGCTGTTAACAATTTTGCACTACTGAGATCAAGTCCAGGTGGCATGGAGTATCTGTGAACAGTGTGGTTTTTGGAAAAGTGCTGTTATTGGTGAAAGAACATCTCACACCATAGTTCTGCATAGAGACAGATTCTATGCTGGTCTCCCTCCAACTAATACCTCCATTTTTCTAATGCCCATTTTATCAACACACACTCTCAATTTTGTACATCACAATTTCTGTCAGCTGCTGCAAACTTCCTGGAGAATAAAACACATGTATGTAAATTATTGTTAAATGTTCTGACTTGTGATAAGAATGCTTCTGCCTTCAAATCAGAGGCATCTTTTATTATAATAGAGGCCTGAAAAGCCTACCGAGTCCAATGTGTAGAATCAGACTGTTTCTTGGTCAGAGCCAAGAGTGGGGGGATACTATATAATATAATGATTTGATAAATCTCCTGTAATAAATGGCAAAGCCAAAAAAATCTTTGGAGTGCTTTCAAATTCATAGGAGGAACCCAAAGGATCTTTTCTGGTGTCCATGACAACTGCCTTGATGAGAAATCTCATAGCCAAGAAAAATATTTTGGGAACCTCAACATTTCTTCTGTTTTGCATATAAATTATGTTGTCATAATTTCTGTAGAACCTCTCTAACATGATGTCAAAGCTGTTCCAGTGAGATAGGGTAGATAAGAATATTTCTAGATTTATTACCACAAATTGACCCAGGAAACCTCTTCGGACATCTTTTATTAATCTTAATAGACTGCTTTGGCAATGCTCAGTCCAAATAGCATAACTAAGTTCTCATAATGACCTGTATGAGTATTTAATGTAGTCTTCTACTCATTTCTTCATAGAAAAATATCAAATTGTAAGCTCTTCACAAAACAATTTTGGTGAATATGACTGCCCCTTAAAGCTGGTTGAATAACTCTGAAATCAGAGGGGAATGAACACTGGTAAACAATTTTCCATTAGGTAACTTGCCTACCAGAATGAGATATATTGCACAGTCATAGAGTCTATGGAAAGACAGATACAATTCAGGTATTTTCAAAGATGGTCCAGTAAGAACTCTGATGGGCATCCAAATGCAGTCAGATTGACATTCTTTACCAAAGGATCTGACCAATAGTCCAATCAAAAGAAAGGTTATGTTGAAAAAAAATGGATAACCTAATGAAGATATTCAATGTACATCACAGAAGGAGCTATCCGTAGTTTGACAGGGATGTCAAGAGAGCATTTTGTTATATTACCCTATAATGGATACTGTAGTTTCAAGAGGTTCTATTTTCATGCCCTGGTAAGCCAGTAAATCTTGTTCAATAAAGTTGATTTTCTGCTTGACTGTCAATTAATGACAAGTGATCAGTAACTCTTGTAGCAAATTACAACCTCACAGGGATTTATAGGGCATTTTAATTTAAGAGAACAACTTCAAGGAAATTTGCCATTAACCCTCATTTAGAAACAAAAACAAGATTGTCAGGTGCTAAAATTCTTAAAATAACACATTAAAGCTGCATCCCTCTAAATAAGAGCCTGCATGGGCTCTAAATCAGCAAAAAGCTTCCCTAAAAATGTACAATGTGGGTGATGCGCTAATACAATATACACTACTATTTGTAATGGCAGAAGATAAATGAGTCAGGATGCTAATTAAATTGCTAAATTATTTATACACATAATCAATATCCACATACACAAAATATAATATAAATAATAAACACTGGTACATCCACAACTTAAAAAAATCTCAGATTTTAAAAGAACACCATACGATGTAGAATTGCCTATTCCCGATAGTATTTTTCAGACCATATATTTTTCAGACCATACTGAGATGTCTCATATAAATAGAGTTCTTATTAAGACTATTAATGTTCAGCCTCAGGAGTTTGATTTACCGGTGGCATTCCAGATAATTTGTGCATAATTCGTGATTTGCAAATGTCTGTAAATAACACAAGTAATTCTCACCGTATGCATACTTACGATCAACGTAGTGCATAGATTATTACTGCATGAAGCTGATGATCAGCAAGCCAGTTCCAAACACTACAGGCTATCTGATTAACCTACCAGAACAGCACTGGAGGTTCACTGCAGCTCAGTGCGACAGGACCAGACCTGTGTATGTGGCTCCCAGTTCCAGGCTATAGTTGTATGCAGGGTAACGGTGGAGTCCGGCAAATAGCAAAGGTGTCAATAGGTCTCCAGAGACACAGGTAGGGAGACCACTGACATGTTTCACTCCCGATTATTGGAACTTTATCAAAGATAGTCAATTTTGGGACCTGTCATCCTTTATACACCTGCTTCACTTTGGTTTCCTTGTGTTCATCATTACTCAGACACTCCACACCTGGTCTCCCAGGTGTATACACATGTGGGAGCTCATTTAACTCTTTATTTATTATCCACATTTCATCCAGTGTAATCTAACTATATAAAACACTTCTATAATCATATAAATAAATGTAATTAATTTATGATTAATACAATATTTAAAATAATATAGCATATTGACCATTTTAATATTGCTAATAAAACACTAATAAAACATATCAAAAAGTTAATACTATTCATTCCAAATCTCCCTCAGGGTTTTGAACCTGTGTCCTATTATATGGAAGGAAGTGTCAATACCGCTGCTCTATTCAGTTGGAACACTATACTGTGACATAAATTCATATATAAACTAAACAACAAATACTATACATAGTTATAATTGGTGTGATACAATGATCTCCATTGGACCCAGATGGCTAGAAATAATTTCATGTGTTTATAAAAACAGAAAAAGATATACAGTACATTTATATATTGCTGACAAGTATCTTCCCAATTAGGTGGAACAGAATGTTCATATTACTTCACTATTCAATTGAAACACAATATACTAACAAGAGTCAATAGAAAAAGAAAAAATAAACCTCAGATCCTATACATTGTTGTAGTTAATATAATGTAAATATCTCCCTTAAAACTGAATAATTTAAAATATTATCATGTGTTTAAGTAACACTATGAAATCTAGAAAATCCCTAACACACATCTAACCTATTGTGGCATGTATATAATGCATATGCCACGAAGAACACACATCTCTAATTCTAATTTATATACTTAATTATAGAGTGAGACCCAGATAAATTGTCAATAAATTCCCTAATTATTGTAGGAACACAAGAGTCATATAAAACTACAGGTAATCCTAACAACAAGCCCCTAATAATCAACAGATATATGAACTACAGTATGAGAAGGACTCAAAGTCTATGTTGTCATTCAACCCAGATGGAAAGAGTGCCTGTACTGTAGCTTAAAAATCCAAAGAGCTTCTATAGTACATAAGGACGTATACTTGTCACTCCCTCTTTTTGTGGGGCCATATGCTGTACCCCTACAATTTTCAACCCTCATTGGTTACCATCATGAAATTTAGATAAATGTTGAGAAATACTATGAAGTGCATACTTATTTATTATGTTTAACTGATGTTCCCTAAACCTAGATTTGAGTTGCCGTATCATCCTACCTACATATTGGAGGCCACAAGGGCACTCCAAAACGTAGATACAAAAGCTTGTATTACAATTAATGAATTCAAAAATAGGAAATGTTTCCTTACTGACAAACAAGGTAACTGAAAAGGTCCTATTAAGGATGAAACTGCACATGATACATCTGCTACTGCTGCAGCAGTAACAGCCTCTGGGGGGAGCAGGAAGCCATGAGCCTCCTTACCATGACATTTGGCTGTGGACCTAATAACACTAGGGGCTATAATATTCTTTAGATTTCTATTCTTCTTAAAGATCACTTTTAAACATAGATCAATGGATTTATGAAGGATGTTGTCCTGTTAAATATCTTAAAATTTTCCATCAAAGTTTTCTTAATTACCTTAGATTTGTTATTATATTTTGAAATAAAATACATCTGTTTGTCTGAGTCTTCCAAATTATTGTTTTTATTCTTACTTTCCCTAACATGCCTACTACTTTTTTTTCTTTGGGACAAAAAGACTTGATCTTTTCAACTTGAGTAATTTCTCATAAGTGGAATCTAGTAATGTTTTCAGATAACCCCTATTCAAAAAGTCAACATACATAACATCAGCTTTAAACACTTTTATCACTTCTATTTGTACTGGCAGAAGATAAATGAGTCAAGACGCTAATTAAATGATTAAATGATAATATTTTTAATTATTCTGTTTTAAGGGAGATATCTACATTATATTAACTACAATGTATAGGAACTGAGGATTATTTTTTTATTTTTCTATTGACTCTTGTTAGGGCATTGTGTTCCAGTTGTATAGTGAAGTAATATAAACATTCTATTCTACCTAATTGGGTTGACACTCTTCAGAGATATATACATTTATGTTTTTTCTGCTTTTATAAACACATGAAATGATTTCTAGATATCTGGTTCCAGTGGAGATAATTGTATCACACCAACTGTAACTATGTATAGTATTTGTTGTTTAGTTTATTATGTCAGCGTATAGTATTCCATCTTAATATACCAGTGGTATTGACACTGCTTTCCATATAATAGGACCCGGGTTTGAATCCCAGAGGGAAATTTGGGATGAATAGTATAAATTTTTTTATATGTTTTATAAGTGTTTTATTAGCAATATAAAAATGGTCAAGGAGCTATATTATATTAATTATATATTAATTATATTTATTTTTATGATTATGGAAGTGTTTTATATAGTTAGATTACACTGGATAAAATGTGGATGATAAATAAAGAGTTAAATGAGCTCCCACACACATGCGTATACACCTGGGAGACCAGGTGTGGAGTGTCTGAATAATGATGGACACAAGGAAACCAAAGTGAAGCAGGTATATAAAGGACATCTGGTCCCAAAATTGACTATCTTTGATAAAGCTCCATTAATCGGGAGCAAAATGCATCAGTGGTCTACCTACCTGAGTCTCTGGAGACCTATTGACACCTTTGCTATTTGCCGTACTCCACCCTTACCATGCATACAACTATAGCCTGGAACCGGGAGACAGCATACACAGGTCTGGTCCTATCTCACTGAGCTGTGGTATCCCTCCAGTGCTCTCCCGGTGGATAAATCAGATAGCCTGGAGTGTTGGGAAGCAGCTTGCTGATCATCAGATTCATGATGGAATAATCTGTGAACTCCGTTGATCAGAAATATTCACAAATTATCTGGAGGGCGACTGGTAAATCAAAATCCTGACGCTAAACATTAATAGTCTAAATAAGGAATCTATTTTTATGAGACGTCTCAGCATGGTCTGAAAAATACTATTGGCAATAAGCAATCCTACATTGTATGGTGTCCTTTTAATATCACAAACTCTTTAAGTTGTGGATGTACCAGTGTTTATTATTTATATTATATTTTGTGTATGTGTATATTGATTATGTGTATAAATAAATTAGCAATTTAATTAGCATCTTGACTCATTTATCTTCTGCCATTACAAATAGTAGTGTATACAGCACCACCCACATTGTACAATAACCCTCATATTTCTTCATTTCCTGACTTATTCAGGTCTGAGTGAACCATACGATTATACCTCCTTCACCACAATATGTGAAAGTTAAACGGGATGACCCAATTTGAGTTAACAGGTATCTTACAGGAAGCAGGAAATATAACCAGCACTGGGTGTGCTCACTTCCTGCCTTAAATACCCACATCCTGCAGGGGATTGATTGTGACCAAGAAGTGCACTGTGAGCCAGTAAAATGCATGATGTTTAAGAATGTAAAACAGAAAACTTATAAGCTGGTTCTGAGTTGGGAACAAAACCAAAAAGCAAGTCATGGACAAACCATGTTGCAATGCAAGAGGTGGAAATATATTTTATTTATTTTGTATGTAGTAAAAATATTGACTGATTTTGCATGTAGTTCACAAATGCTGTACAGCTTTATTATTACACTGCAATTTAGATTTGAATCTGGACACCCCCTTCTCAAAACTAAATCTATTTGCACATTTTAAATTTCCCTCACTTCAAGTGCAACATTGCTTGCCCAAATGCAAATCTACTTGCTTTATTTGCTTTTCTTTCAAACTCTGAATAAAACCCTTAATTTACAGCAATTGCTGTGGTTCCACTGGCAAGAATGGTGGTCTGCAGTTCAAAAGGTCACATGATTCTGCCCCATGAGGCAAATCAGTGACTTTTATTGCCAGAACATGCAACAATTCTTCTAACAGAAGGAAAAAGTCACTTAGGGATGCACATACAGAGAAGAAAAAACTTATCTTTAGAAAAGATAATTTGAGGCTGTCCAAAAAAGAAATACATTAGTAAAGACGAAAGAAAAAAGGTAATGCTAAGGATAACCTATATAATAAAATCAAGTGCTGATAAGGGAAATACACAGATGTGGGGTTAGAGAGAATTGGAGAGACTGTCATTCACATATTGTAGCTGACCACTGCAGCACCACTTGTTGAGCGGGGATTCCCACAAAGGAAAACTATCATATTTAAAAGGATGCCATCAGGTACCGTATGTACTGTACCAATGATTGAACCATAATGAAAGAGCAATCATTGACATTACTTTCAATTCATATAACTGCCCTCCCAGGCAAACCTCCTCCCTCCCAACATTCCCACTACTCATCCTCTGTTTATGTTCCCCCAATTATTTGTCTAGGGATTTTTGTCATATTTGTCCTATCTGTAAGTTGTGTCCTGTCGGTGGTGTGCATTTATCTACCAATTAGTGGTTGTAAATTTATTTGGATTCCACATAATTAGCAATAGTATAATATATTTTCAATACTCACTATATTGTAGTTTAGTTGCAATCAGTTAGATCTTTGGTGCATATACATAACCTACCCCTTCAATTACTGCACACACCTTACAATTAATGTGAAATATACATACTGTATGTGAATGTGTATGTGTGTGTATATATATATATATATATATATATGGCTGTCTGGACCGGCACTCAGCTGTACTAATTGTACTGGTGCTCCTGTGCCCTTCGCAAGTTAGTGTAGAAGAGATGAATAAACAGCGGCACTAGGAGACTTAAATGGATAAATTTTAATGTGGCACAAAGTGTCACATCTCCAACGTTTTGGGGCTCTTATATCCCTTTGTCAAGGATATAAGAAGAAAAGAGCAAAGCCCGCTTACCTTATAAAGGAAGAGGTCCACCAAGAAAGAGAGGAGGGGAGGACGCCACTCGGGTCCCCTAGCATTGCAGCCGGAATCCCACAATGATGACGTCATGCCACTCTGTGTATCCGTTTGCCGGACGCTGACGCGGCTTACCGTCCCCCCTGTGTAAACAATAGAGAGACTTAAACATAGACAAAAGCGAAACATTAGATATATAAGACATTGAACATAAATCAAAATCAAAACCTTATACGCTGCACAGGGTGATGTTATATTCCCACCTCAGAATGCAGAGGCAGGTATAAGGGGATTTGGGTCAGCTGGGTAGCGTGCAACTCCCAAGTGCTCTATATTAACTGGCTGATGGTTGATAATATATAAATATTGGATAATGGGGAAAAAAATAACAATAATATATGAACTAGTGCCCAATGTTGGATCATCACTGGGATGGTCGTAAAAATCTCATCCTAGCACATTGCAGATGTGGGGATGAAATATGATAAACGTTAAATACAAAAAAAGGAAAAATGAAAAAATGAAAATAAAAATAGAAAAAAGCAAATGAAGTGCTTATTTTTTCATTTGCATTTTTCTATTTTTATCTAATGTTTCGCTTTTGTCTATGTTTATTTCTCTCTATTGTTTACACAGGGGGGATGGTAAGCCTCGTCAGCACGCTGGCGCTTTGGTTGCCTCGGCAACCGGATACGCAGAGCGGCATGATGTCATCATTGCGGGACTCCGGCTGCGATGCTAGGGGACCTGGGCGGCATCCTCCCCTCCTTCTCTCTTTCTTGGTAGACCTCTTCCTTTATAAGGTAAGCGGGCTTTGCTCTTTTCTTCTTATATCCTTGACAAAGGGGCCAGTGAGCCCTGAAATGTTGGAGATGTGACACTTTGTGTCACATTAAAGTTTATCTCTTTTCAAGTCTCCTAGTGCCGCTGTTTATTCATCTCTTCTATATATATATATATATATATATATATTATACAAGGGGTGTTTATTGTGCAAGTCAGCAACATTTTAGGCATAAATGGCCTTTTCTAAAGCTGTTACATTAACAAATGATAACAGACACATGATTTTAAACAGTAGAATAGGGACTTGCACAATTAACATGCCTTGTGTAGTGCAACTGTTCTAGAGTGTTATCTAAGTCTAGAGATGAAATGTGGTTGATCCTAATGAACAGAATTATCCATGGAGAAGAATCTGATCCATTATGTAAATAGATAGGCACAACATTTTTTGTAGTGTCAATCGTAATAGTGTGCTTTGGTAGAAGAAAGCTGAATGTGTGGATATTCACTGAGCAACATTCACAATTGCACAAGTGCAGTGTATTGATGGGAGCAGAGTAAGGTCGGAGAGGCATGTGCTGAGCTCTGATTGGTGGAGCTCATCACATGCTTTTCAGATCAGTGGAGGAGATCAGCAGCAGTCTCATGTAAGGGATACATCAAAGCAAGGCTGTGCCTGCTGCCGAGTCTGTGTAACCTATGCTGAATACTGATAGCTGGGATTTTTTGTAAGAATGGAGCCCATTCAATGAACGGAAGCAGGGAGATATTTAATATTTATATAACATGTCTCGCTTATTAGAGAATAAAGTTTAGGGAAACTGAGTTTGCATAGTTGTTTATTTTTTACCATATTTGCCAACTTTCAATATATACTATTGACACCTCCTATAGTATTAGAATTAACAAAACCAACTTAAATGGATGGTTTTTTATAAGAATGTTAGGAGCACTCATGATGAAGTTCTAAAATTAAATGATTTGAGCAGTGATCAGGAGATAACCAGGTCTAATCGGGTGGAGAAGATACCAAGAAACCAGGAGGAACCAGTATTGCTGAGGTTTTCGATTGTGCAATCAGCCTTTTCTGGGAAGACACAATAATGACTTTTGTATTAAATGGTGAAATATTTTGAATAAGTGATCCTATGACCTAATACTTCTAGTCATTGTATAGGTGGGCAGTGACTTGGTTGAAAAAATAAAAAAAGAATAACTCTTAAGAAATCAAGCATTACAGCAATGATCTGTATTCCAAAATAGAAAGGATATTACAAAGCTTGAAAAAGTTCTATTGAGATTAAATAAAAAAAATACATGGTTGTTAAACAAGATTATAAAGAAAACAGAATGTGCCCCTAGCTATCAAAAATAGACATCAGATGTTCCAGAACACAATTTAAGAAATTTGGAAGGAGAAACCCTGCACAATTAACTGACATTTAAAGTCAGTATCAAGTGTCTGCCAGTGATTTGGACATCCCAAGTACTTCTGCAAAAGACTCTGTACCTACACCTAAGCGACAACAACAAAAAAACTGTACAAACCCACTTGTAGGGATGGGTGTAAGATATACAGGACAACAAACAAACAAGAACACTTAAATAATATGATCCTTAATCTGACCATGAACTTAACTTTGCAGAAATGTCCTTGTTAAATAAGGGATTGCCCATTGTTCCTACTCTAAGCTAAAACCTTTTCAATTGGGAAATTAACATGCATAGTTTGGGTAGCCATTTGAGACTGAAATACTTTTTTTAGGCTAAGACTGCCAATTTGAATTATTCTACTTCCATTAACCTTAGTTCTTCCAATTTCAAGAATGCTAGTAGTTTTGACCCGTTTTACATTAATACATCAATCAACACCTTTCCAAGGATATTGAAACATGATACAGTAGCTTTCATTAAAGCAGAAGCTTTGCAATCACAATATTAAAGAAGAAAGAAATGCTATTAGAACTTTAAGGGATGATCCTAAACTGGTTATACATGCTGCTGACAAAGGTTGTGGCATTGTACTGTTAAGATATGATGACTACATCAAAGACATACAGAGAAAATTAGGTGATGATAAATGCTACAGGAGGCTCCATTATGAAATCAACAAATTATAAAAAGGAAATTGACTCCAATATTCTACTAGGAGTCCACACTACTCCATAATAGGTATATTAATGTTGACACTAGTTAATTTCTTACACAATCATCTCCAAAGACACTGATCATTTATATGCTTCTTATAGTGCACAAAAGTCTTAATGACCCCCCACACCCCCAGGCAGGCTGATCATCTCCGCCACAGGCACACTTTACCAGCAGTTGTCACAACTTGTGGATTTCTATCTGCAGCCTATACTTCAAACTACTGTGTCGGACACTACTGATTTTCTTTTATGCTTATCTAAAGTGAAGAACATACCAGATGACACAATATTGGTCTACTTGGATGTCAGTAGTCTGTATACCAGTATTACACAAAAACTGGGGATGGAAGCATGTCACAATGCCATTTTGACAAATCCAGCATACATAGGTTTACTATCTGAATACCTTATGTTGCTTATTGATGTCATTCTGCATAAGAATTATTTCCTTTTTGAAAATGTTATTTATTTATTATTTATTTATTACCAGTTATTTATATAGCGCACACACATTCCGCAGTGCTTTACAGAGAAAATTTGGCCATTCACATCAGTCCCTGCCCCAGTGGAGCTTACAATATATGTTCCCTATCACATGCTCACACACATTTACACTAGGGTTAATTTATGTTTGGAGCCAATTAGCCTACCAGTATATTTTTGGAGTGTGGGAGGAAACCGGAGCACCCGGAGGAAACCCATGCAAGCACAGGGAGAATATACAAATTCCACACAGGAGGTGGGAATCGAACCCACAACCTCAGTCCTGTGAGGCAGTAATGCTAACCATTACACTGTCTGTGCTGCCCTTCAACAACAGGGAACTGCAATGGGCTCAAATATGGCACCATTGTATGCCAATTTGTTCATGGTGGACTATGAAAGAAAACATTTTTGATTGTAAAGAATTTTC
Source organism: Taudactylus pleione (assembly GCA_031769625.1). Taxonomy (NCBI): domain Eukaryota; kingdom Metazoa; phylum Chordata; class Amphibia; order Anura; family Myobatrachidae; genus Taudactylus; species Taudactylus pleione. The sequence goes on from JAUIMM010000094.1 coordinate 37,748,951, forward strand.
ATCTAATATACATGTATCTATACATGAGATACATAGATGATTTCTTTTTTTTCTGGCATGGTGGTGAAAAGAAGCTACTTACCTTTAGTCAATACATAAATCATCTACGAAGTATCATACATTTCAACATGTCCTTCAGTGGGATCACCATAAATTTACTGGACATCACCATTTTGTTGAAAGATAATTTTCTCTCTACCATCATTTACACTAAACCAACTGATAAAAATGCATTGCTGTTCACATCAAGTATCCATACAAAAATTCTCAATAAGGGCCTGCCGTACTCTGACCTCCTTTGCGTATTAAGGATTACCTGTAATGACAATGATCAGATACACACTTTACAAAACATTGCCCAAAAAGTTTTGAAAAGAGGGTACATCAGAAAAGATGGGAAAGATGCCATGATGAGAGTGAGCTCACTCACTCGGGAATCATCACTACTTTAAAAATCAGATGAAACCAAATCAACACCTGAAATGTTCATTGTTTGTAGTACATGAATGGTAGCATCTACATATAGCAAGAAAATTGTCTTAGATAATTGCTTTTTGTCCACTTATCCTATGCTCTCAAAGACAATCAGCAGCAGACCAAGATTTGCCTATAGAAGGGGCCCTAATTTGAAAGACCTATTAGTTGACATAGATTGTTCCATGCATCAATTACCACAGCAACAAACATGGCTCACCACCAAACCTGTAAGCTACCAATGCCTTAAATGTTTGTATTGTACATTCTTTTTCACTGGATCAGCATTTGAACATTCATCAACCAAACAAAAGTTTTGTAGTAAATGTAGACTAAACTGTGACAGCAAATGTATCATTTTTTTTAGCTGTCCCTGTGGACTACTGTATGTCGGCAAGATGTCAAGGATGATTAAGGAAAGATTTGAACACCATCGCTCTTCAATTAAAAAAGCCTTAGGGAACCGTATCAATAATGAAGATCTTATCAATCTACAAGTAGTAGGTCATTTCCTTCTCAAGAACCATAAGATACAACAACAGAAATGCTTTTTCATTCACAATATACAGTACCACCACCACATAGAGTAAGTTACAGGGATAAACTACTACTACAAAGAGAACTTCAATAGATCTACAAACTTAATACTCTTGCCTCTCAAGGACTCAATGAGGACTTCAATATGAGTAGTTTTCTCTAATTTACATTTTAATGTTTAGGTATATGGTCCATCAACTTTTTGCTTATGGTGTTTATTTATTGCTCTTGTTTTCTATTGTTGGCTCTATTGTTTCTGTTGTTTTCTATTGTTGGCTCATGTTGTTTTACAATTAGGATTTTTATTTTGCTAACCCTATTAGCTGAGGTCTGTTAATGAACCCTAGTAGCAGAATCATTATGATCTCTTTTGGGGGGATTCAGTTCACTATTCTGTAGACAATTATTTATTTATTTATTTATTAACAGTTTCTTATATAGTGCAACATATTCTGTTGTGTTTTACAATTGGAGATATTAATAGAACAAAACTGGGTAATAACAGACAGATATATAGGTAGAAAGGCCCTGCTCACAAGCTTACAATCTATAGGGAAATAGGCATTGATACACAAGGATAGGTGCTGTATATTGCAATTTGGTCCTGCCAGGCTGCAAAGTTTCTTGGTGGGCTGCATGATCCAGTCACACAGGAATGTCAGCCAAATGTCAGGATGATGTGAAATAAAGATAATATGTGAGGTTATGTGTGGATTGTGAAAAGGGATGTAATTAGACATGGAAGCTATGATGGTTATGTGGGCAGTTCTGGAATCTTCTAAGCTTGCCTGAAGAGGTGATTTTTCAGGGAATGCTTGAAGGATCAGAGACTAGATGTAAGTCAATTAGACAATTAGACCTAATTTTCTCACACCTTGATTCTCAGTATGCTGTAGGCTGTGTTTTGATCCTCTGTCTGCTATTAACAGTATTGCAATGCACTCACTTGGTTATCCATAATCACCCCACACATTGTGTTGTTTTGTCTTGTATAAATCATTTACCTTAGTTTTTATATTGATTTGCAATTTAATAGTTTGGCTCTAATTGTGTTTTTTTTTAAATGTTTGCTTACCAGTCTGGATTACATTTCTGTTTCCACATACATGTGCCTGATCATGCCACAGTTCACACTGTGGGCTTACATCCCTGTCAGTTACCTTCCCATTGCTATCCACCCAGCAATCAGCCCAGATTTATACAGATGATACAATTCACTACTGTAGCAGTGATGGTGAGCACTGCAGCTCTGTGTTGTTCTTATCACAAATTGCCCTGTTTCACTCTTAATAGCTCTTTCTGTCCTACTCCACTATTTGAACATGCATGATAATTTATTTTGTGATTTATTCAATGCAGTTGTATTTTGATACCATATATTCGGGTTGGTATGGTTGCCACTGTTTTGCCAATTATTTTGATAGCGAGCAGGTTTTATAGATGACCGTTTCATTAGTCACTGTGTTTTTCATTTTTATTTATTTAATTCCTACTTTTATGTTATTTGATTAATGAATTTGCCAATTTGATTGTCACTGATTGCTTGTCATTTTGATAGTGAGCAGGTTTTGTAGATGTCCTTGTTTAATTCATCACTGTTTTTTTATTTAATTTCTTAATGTTATTTGATTAATGCATTTGCCAAATTTCCTCTGGACACTAACCCTTTTTTTACATCATGATGTTCAGCAGTCTGCAGATATAGGCCAATTTCTCATTAATGCATGACCTTCCACTTTGACTAGGTTTCTACCAACCAATTTATTTAAGGTTACACAGCACTCTCAAGATTGTGCTCTGAATAATAAGGTAACTGATGTTGGTGCTTTTATCACTATTTCACTATATTTACTCCTTGTCTGCCAGTCTGTACATGATCCAAATGAAAACCATATGATTGAAATGGCTGTTGAGCTGACCATTGTGAGGTACTATTTACAATAAATGTAAAATTTACTTCTACTCAACTGGACTAGGTGTGCTGATCTTATCCTAACTAACACATTAAGATAAGTGAGTGACTGCTGATTGTAGCTTCTCCCCTATTGTTACCAGCAAGTTAATTGAGTCACCACAGGGGAGCATCAGGTCTCATCTTACTACATTATATTTTATAGTATCCTTTGTGAGTTATGGGCATATTTATCACAATCTTCTTTTTCAATGCGGATGTGATAAATATTGTTCACATAAATATACGATGAGAAAATGTATATTTTCATGCAGATTTACTATCCTGCTGTTGCCCGGAGACTGTCTCTGATAAGAGCTCATCCTAGCAAAGAGCTGGAAGAAGTGTGATAGCGTAAAGCTATCATTCTGCTTCCTGTTTCATCTCCTTGGCGATCACTGCACAAGGATGACTGTCAGCCAATGCATGCGTCACTGGGGACCGACATAAAAAATTGCAGAACAGAATATTCTATTATGGAAGTATGCACAGTAAAAGAAAATAGCAAAATAACACAGCAGATAGTGAAAAATTGGGCAGAGTTCAAAGACAGGCTGCTAACAACTTTGTGAAACAAGCTAATTTTCACGGCCAGTGGCTAAGTTCAATGTTGGTAGCAAAAGATAGTAGTAAGCAAACAATCAGGGTTAGTGAAGTGGCAGACAGTGTAGTTATGAACAATGTGGGGTCAGGAGATCACCCGTAAGAATACTCAAAAAAGAAGATGAGCCAAACAGGAGCATGGCTTGAATAAAACTGATAACAGCAACCTATGAATGCAACATAGAACAGAATACAAAGCATCTATAACCAATCACAGCTCCTCAATCAGACTCCAATGATCACAATGAGACTGAGAGCAGCAACAGAAAATGAGCACATGGTTATTAGGTCTGGGTAATGATAGTATTAACACTATTGTTGTTCCTATGTCTAAGTCTAACACTTCTCCTGACAAATGGTCCCCAATCTGACTGCTAGTATTTTTGCAAATATCTATAAATCTAATGAAATAAAGGCTTGACATTTTTAGAGATCATTATTGTTCTTGTTCTTTTTGTAGCTAAGTAAAACATAACTCCATCCAATATTGCATTAAAGAGATCATACAGCAAGCATTCCAATAAGTCATTAATTGTCTAAATTTCCAATTCAAGTGTTTGTTTCTGAGCTTATTGTATAATATGGTGTCTTCATTGTCCTCCCATTAATAGCATTGTCCTTCCAATATTGCAGTCACCTATATTAATAAAATGTTAGCTGTTCAACAATTGTGTTGAGCTGACCTTGTAATATTCATTGTGTATGTTTGTTGGAAAATAAATATAAAGAGTACTCAAAATTGTTAATGGGCTCCATAGTTTATTTTGATTTTGCTAAATGGATGTCTAGAACTTTTTCACAAATGGTAGCCTTACAAGATTCCCTTATTGTGGGCAAAGGTGCTTCTTCTGGAGTGTTCAGTTAAATAAATTATACTACAGTATAGCCAAGTTTATTGCCTAGTGCAGGTACTGTAGATTGTAAGGCTAAAATAATTATAGTATCTGCTTAATTAGTCCACATGAGGAGCAGAATGCCCGAATAGGACCCAGCTAACATCAGTAAATCAATTATCCATGAAATATGATGTTATATGTATTTATTTACTTGCTCAATTAATCATTCAGAAGAGCACTGTGTCTGCCATTTGTATATTTTTTACATTCTTTACTTTCTATCTGAAACTTTAGAAAATTCCCTTTTCAGTGCATTCAACTGCACCTTTTTTTCCTCACATCACTGATGCTGGAAAAGTTTTGATGCTTTACAAATAGACAAAATGAGCTAGATAATTTCATGAGTGGTGCTTACAAAAGAATGCAAACTTTAGTAAAATTAGTGTAACCCTTGTCACTAAAGCTTTATAAGTAGGTACAATGACCATATGTTACTAATAGTAACATGCAGAAATAACCTTGTTATATTAATTCAAGTGTCCCATTTATGGATATGAATAAGTGAGAATATACCCATGCAGTTCTCACTGTTAATGAGGATTACAAAATCAGCACTAAGAGTGCTCATTGATAACAGGGAAATTAAAGAATGTGCTCAATTAGTCAGAGTCAATGTGGATATTTTCAAAGTAAGGTATACATTAAATATAGAAATGATTTAACTGAAAGTGCATCAGCTCAATATAATTACATCACTAATTTTCAATTTACTGTAAACAAATTATATTAAATTCATGGATTACTTTATAATACTTTATTATACACAGTGTCTGTCCAGTATTTGGCAACAATATTTGCAATGCAAATTGCCACAGAAATGTGTAAAGCAATGTTTTCATTCATGTGTTCATGTGTGCATTAGGCTAAAACACAATTCGGTTGATGCAGAATAAGCCACAAATGCAGGCACAACATGGGTTCACTAAGAAAGATAAAAGATGAAATAGTACCACATTTGCAGGATACTTGCAATTCCACCGGTTTCCTCTCACAATCCAAAAATATACTTATTGGTTGATTGACTCCCCCCCAAAAAAAAATCCTAATGTACATATGGTAATAACATAGATTGTAAGCTCCACTGAGGCAGGGACTGATGTGAATGGGCAAATATTATCTGTAAAGTGCTGTGTAAAATGTGTGCGCTATATAAATAACTGGTAATAAATAAATAAATAATAAATAAATATCAGAGCAAAGAATAAAACACCAATCGGCATCAATGATGCAACAGCAAACAGACAATCACAAGCGGTGCTCTAGGGGTGACAACTGTCATCATCATCATCATTTGCACCTGTCAATGACCACCTGCAAAAAATATAGCTTTCCCAAGCTTACATTATATGCATTTGTGTTGCAGACTGCAGGTGTTCAGAATTGTGCAATCACTTACAGCATACATTCTACCTAGGTTTGTTTTATTATTTTCCATTGTAATTTTATATGACATGCTTATGCAAAAGAGATACCTTAATCAATAGGTGCATTATATTACATAAAAATGGCTGATGCAAAAACAATTAAACAAACAAAATCCCTGACCGTATATCAATATGTCATTATGTCTATGGTATCCAATGACAAAAAGGAGGAAGACAGATTCAGTTGAATGTGCATTTTCAAATATTGTACAGGGAAAAAAGACACTTGACCTTACTTGAAGTTAAAATACATTACTATGATTATAGTAAGTGGGTAGGTCCACTTGAATGTGGTTTTAACAACACTAAATTCCTGACATCAATTGAAATAATCTGATTCTTTATCCTGAAATTTTTGAAATAAATAGTCTGATTTAAAGGACTAAAAAACCTAGGGAGTAACTGAATGCTGACCATATTCTAAAACTGTATTGTACAAAATTCAGTAGTATTCCACTCTGGTCTTTTTAAGCTAGCATGCGTCAGTAGGTTTAAGGCTCAGAATGGATAATTTGTATAATTTCAATGCTTCAAAAAGAGTGTATCCATTTGGCCTTTTATTTATGCATGAGACCTTTGCTTCAACTTCTGCTCCCAACTGTTATTTTAAATCAAAGCAGTTTCAGGCTTGTTACTTTATAAAGAAAGAAACAAACTGTATGTGTTAACTTGTTTTTTCCGCAGTAAAATATAAAACTCCAAAAATGTCTTCCTCTAAATATAATGGCTTAATATAATGGTTGGTATGTGCAAGTTAAAAAAAAACAAGATTACTTTTTCGACACATTTATATTTTACTATGCATGAATATTGCATGCAGGCTACATTAATTTTTTGATGTGGTGTTCTACATGATTTGCTTTCACTTGTTTGGATGATTGCTTCACACATGAGCAGAAGAATGACGGAGAAGCATGAATGACTAAAGAGTTTGACCATGCAAGGAAAAATAAATCTTGTTTAACATTCCACAGAGAGATGTATTCTGTTTTCCATATTATAAAGATTCTACAACAAACAGTTTGAGAATTTCATCATCATAAAGATCTGTGTAACATACTGTCGAATTATGATTTTTTTACTTTATTAATTATTAAGGATGCTTGAAAGTTTTGACCCACTTTTAAATTTGGTAACATTTCACCAGTTTGATGGGCATGACCGCATTGGTTAAACCATCATTATTAGACCCTGATTCAAAAGTGCATTTAAAGTTTTGAATCTAGCAGTGGGCATACACCAAGAGTGACAGAGATGGGAGTGTACCATGAGGCCACACCCCTTGCCATGATGTCATACCTCTTTTTTGGCAAGAGTGTCCCTCTTCAAAACTCCCAGATGTGAAGTGTGACATTTGCTGAGTGCTATGTTATATACCCATTAAGGATCTGTAAAATGAAAGCTTGTTTATGCACAGCTTCCTAAACGGTTTACATCAATGGGCCTACTCCCAATTTACAAAGGAACACCCTTACTCTACTAAACTTCTCCCAGTAACTGGTGCAAACTTTGACTTCTCTGCCATCATTTTATTCACAAATCCATGTGATCACCAAGCAAAATCTACTAGGGAGCTGCATCTTTTGAAAGAGAATAGAGGGTACCCTGCACACTGATGCTGGTAGTGTGGCGGGGAGTGCTGCACATAGTGAGGTCGCCCTGACCTAATAGGAGAATCGTATAGCAAGTCTACTGTGCTTAACCCCTAACTGTGGCATGTGTGAGTGTAATAAAAAATCTGATGAGAACTGGAAAAGCTGAATAGTATACTTATTGGGTAATGGTATACAACTTAGATATATATATATATATATATATATATGTTCACTGAGAAGCAGTGTATACAATGTTGTGACCCTAATGACAACAGTGTGAATTAGATAAGTGCGCTGTTCCTTAAATACCAAGAGACCAAATATCACCAATTTGGTCTCTTGGCACTAGAATACTTTCACGAAACGTTAGTTGTTTCACTCCAGGTCGACCAGAATATAGGTCTTGATTAATATTGACTCAAACAAACAAAAAAAGGACTTTCATAGCATAATACAGTATTGTCTGTATATTATTTCCCATCTATCATATGTATTAGCTCACCTACTGACTGAGGTGGTCTACAATTACTTCAGACATGTGTGAGCAGATAATGTTTTAATCTGTTGGAGTTCCCTCTCTTATTCCTCCATTCCGTCCATCTGTCAAATCTATAGGTGTACTTCCGATTTCTCCGGTGAGGTCCAACAGTCTCCTAAGTTAAGTTTCTCCAGGCCAACACATTTTGATACTTTTTGGTAAGTATCTTTCTCAAGACATGTGCCTGTTTGTCTGCAGTAATTGTAGACCACCTCAGTCGGTAGGCGAGCTAATACATATGATAGATGGGAAATAATATAAAGACAACACTGTATTACGTTATTAAAGTCCTTTTTTGTTTGTTTAAGCAAATATTTAGATCAAGACCTATATTCTGGTCGACCTGGAGGAAAACATCTAACATTTCAGGAAAGTATTCTAGTGCCGAGAGACCAAATTGGTGATATTTTGTATTTTGGGGTGTAAATGTGACACCACTACACCAAAGGGTCTTACTGGCAGCTTAAGGAACAGCGCACTTATCTAATTCACACTGTTGTCATTAGGGTCACAACATTGTATATCCACTTTAAACTTTTGGGGATGATATCTCCCCATCTCTGGGCTCCATTATTTATATGTAGTATGTGTTAATTTTGGACACAGATTACCAGATTTTAGTGTCACAATCCTGGCTAGTTTTTACCTTTTTGAGACTTACCTCTGCCAGCTGCTCCATGGATCTGTGGTTGTAATTCCCCTGGGAGATCTGCTCTGGCTGAATCATGCTGGCTGTGACAACCCTGTGTGTGCAGACTCCTCACACTGATTAATCTGTGAGCATTGCTAGTCTTAATTGGAATCACAGGTGTGGTCCTGATTCTCAAGGGCTGAGAGATGATTACTCCCTCTGCATGTTGTGCCTTGCTCCACTCTGAATGCCACTGCCAGACCACCTGTCTGTATCCACCAATCGCTGCCAGACTCTAGGTATATAGATCCTCCTCTAATAGCACTCAGTGCTTGAACATCTTGTTACATCCTGTGGTGTACTACTTGTGATATAGCTGTACCTCTGTGTACCAGTATGTCCCAGGCTCCTGCTGGTTCCTAGACCAGTGTTATTCGTAAGCCTGCTGCGTTCAGCTATCTATGCTACCATCTCTCACCTACGGCTCCCAGGCCACTCCAAGTAGCTTCCCTGCTGCCAGCTTCTCCACATGGCTCCCAGGCATCACCAAGTAGCTTCCACGCTACCATCTCTCACCTACGGCTCGCAGGCCACTCCAAGTAGCTTCCATGCTGCCAGCTTCTCCACACGGCTCCCAGGCCGCACCAAGTAGCTTCCACACTACCATCTCTCACCTATGGCTCCCAGGCTGCTCCAAGTAGCTTCCACGCTGCCAGCTTCTCCACACAGCTCCCAAGCCTCACCAAGTAGCTTCCATGCTACCATCTCTCACCTATGGCTCCCAGGCTGCTCCAAGTAGCTTCCACACTGACAGCTTCTCCACAGGTCTCCCAGGCCGCACCAAGTAGCTTCCATGCTACCATCTCTCACCTACGGCTTCCAGGCTGCTCCAAGTAGCTTACACGCTGCCAACTTCTCCACACGGCTCCCAGGCCTCACCAGGTAGCTTCCAGGCTACCATCTCTCACCTATGGCTCCCAGGCTGCTCCAAGTAGCTTCCATGCTGTCAGCTACTTCACACGGCTCCCAGGCCGCACCAAGTAGCTTCCACGCTACCATCTCTCACCTACGGCTCCAAGGCTGCTTCAAGTAGCTGCCACGCTGCCAGCTTCTCCACAGGGCTATCTTGCCTCTCCACATAGCCACCCAGGTACCAGCGTCTACCCACGGCTATCCAGTCGCTCCACCTAGCCACCCAGCTACCAGCATCTACCAACGGCTATGCAGCCGCTCCACGTAGCCACCCAGCTACCAGCATCTACCCACGGCTATCCAGCCGCTCCGCATTGCTACCCAGCTACCAGCGTCTACCCACGGCTTCCCAAGCCACAACAAGTAGCTTCCATGCTACCACCCATCTGCAAGCTCATCTGCTGGTACCCCGACCAGCTCAGTCAGCCTACCTGTCGTCCCAGTCCGGTCCCTTCAAGTTCCTTCTGGTCTCATTCCAACATCTCAAGTTTCCAGTTCCAGTCACTCATCACCAAAGGCAGTTCTCACTGCTACCCACTTCTTACATTAAAAGAGCTATTCATGTTACCCATGGTTCCAGTCCAGCCGGCCTTCAATGATTCCAGTTCATCACCTGATACAGGTAATTCACTAGCACCAACTGTGACATTTAACTTTTATAGGGGCACCTATTTTAAAAAAGTTGACTCATCTTTTTCCAATGTGGTATATCCCATCATCTTACAGTATGTGCTATGATGGGGGAGATAGAAGGCATAGAGTCCCTTACTCCACATCCAGGGCCGGCCCTAGCCAATTTGGTGCCCAAGGCAAGAGTTTGGCTGGTGCCCCCTAGAAGATAATCCTACAACTAATTTTAAAGTGGATACACACCTGACAGACATATCTGCAGATTATGATTGTTCATACACACTGAACAACCATCATCTGGGGCCCCGATGGTCTGCCATCACAAAGCAAGCCCCTCCCCGCCGGCCACTGCAGCAAGTATAAGGGCAATCAGATGAACACCCATAAACACAGCACAATGAACAGATATATATGCCAACAGCTGTGCTGCATAGTTGACAGGATGGGGCAAGTTTATCAAAAGTCGATTTGATGGTCGATTTGAAGAGTGATTTAGCTCTTCTCAAACCGACTCAAATCGAATTGTGTCTAAACCATTTTTTAACTAGATTTACTATAGTTCAATTTGTTTTGCGATTTGACATGTTCATGTACAAATTGAACGGCAAATCACACTTCAAACTGAACTGCAAATCCCCGACAGCATAGAATTGCTTCATGCTTCCACTTTCAGCATGAGCAGTTACATGATACACAGATACATGCAGACATCAGTGAGATGTAAAAAGTAAACAAGGAGTTAAATGTAAAAAAAAATTGACATGAGGTCCCCCCAAAACAGAACCAGCCCCGGACTTGCAAACCCAGGTCTGGTTGACTAAGTACAGGGAAAAAATTGCGTAGGGTCTCCCTCTAATTAGTTCAACCAGCACTGGGTTGATATATATATATATATATATATATATATTATAATATATAAATATTATATATACACACACACATAGATACACACATACACCCATATATATGTGTATATATAATATATATATATATATATATATACATACACATGTATCTATACACATACACCCATATATATGTGTATATATATATATATATATATATATATATATATACATACATACATACATACATGTGTGTGTGTGTGTATATATATATATATATATATATATATGTATTTATAAATGCAGATACGTGTATATATATATATATATATATATATCCTGAACCGCTATCTGTCTAGTGAGTGTACAGTAATACTAAGTTCATTTATTGTGAGAAGCATGGCTGGAGTGGGAGTCGCTGACTTTGGGCCCAGGCTGTGCAGTGACCTGGCCCGATGGATGGGCACTTGGTGGCGGGCAGCAGATATGGAGCGGAGCTGAGCTCCGATCATGGTAGTGGTGGGGGGGGGACATTCCCAATGCCCTAGGCATTAGCTTAGAATGCCTATGCCTAGGGCCAGCTCTGTCCACATCCCTTGCTGAAATTTCTGACTTTTTCCTGTACCAGTGGGAAGCAGTTATGTTGTTCTGTGTTCATTATTGTAAAAATGGAAAGTTTAACCAATTAATATATGTATTATATTATGAAATTAATATATGTGGATTTATATAAATAATGAACATAGTGTAATATATAAAATCAATATTTCCATAAAAATCCCCATTTTATCCTGGATATAATTTCTTTAAGGTATTTTGTAGCCTTCAATGGGGTAACTTACCTTAGGACTTCATAAAATTCCTGATCACATTCAAAAGTCAGAGTCTGTTTACAACTCAATACAGAGATGTTTATCATATCAGGTTTATGTTTCCTAATGGCATTAACATGAAAGGACACTACTGACATGAGGAGAAATCCATCTATCCAGAAGGGAGAATGTGGAGTGGTGCAGAAATTCTTTCCCCGGCTAGCAACTTTATAGATTGAGCTCTGGGCCTGATTCAGACCTGCTCGCAAGTGCTGAGCGCTCGCAAGCGGGTCGATTTTGGGCCAGTGCATATGTGCAAGCCATCGCTATGGGTCTCACTACAAAGGGGGCATGCTGTTGATGGTGAGAGACAGCATGCCCCCTTTGGTGGGTGTGCCGGGGGCGTGGCTGGCAAGACGGAGGCGTTCCCATGGGAACGCCTACCATCTGGGGCCGGCCCCACTGACATCACTAGTGATGTCAGTGGGAGTGCTTTTGGCTCTGATAGAGCCAAAAGCACTCCAGGGCTTGCAGCAGGCAAGACCCTACCACAAGGGTCTCATCGCAAGCCTGATGGTCGTGATGGTCTTGACCATCGCAACCATCTTTTTGGCCGCTCGCTATAGCTGTGGGTGGTCAACAACAGCTATGCGAGCGGCCAGGAGTCTGCTCTAAAAAAAGAGGGCACTGATTCAGAGTGAGCGCTCTGAAAGAGCATCCGGCTCTGAATCAGGCCCTCTGTTCTCGCAATATACAGTATGAGTTTGTGATTATGTGCAAGTGGTATTAAACCCATGCAAGATAATCAAGTAGGTGGTAGTATACTGCACCATTCTTAGGTATGGCTAACTCTCAATACCACCCTTATCATCTGACCTACCATTTATGATTATAACCATCTTTTTAGGTTAATGTAAGTGTAGTTACAAAGTGCTACTGTATTTAGGAAGTGTGGTGTACTGTATAATCATATCATGTGGCCAAAGTGTATACTGGCAGCTACACATCTGAGTGTGTACTTAGCTGGATCTAGACTTCCATCCTGCCATGCAGTTAAGGATATTTCTAAAGAATTGTAAGTGGCCCTTCTTGAAGCTTTACAAAGGCTGTCTTCTTATTAGTATCAACAGGAGAAATGTGAGGTGATATTTATCCTACAGGACTCTTCGTCTTCTTTCATGATGTATCAAGGTGACTCAGCCTACAACTAGTATACACTGAGATTCAAAGAGTGGCTTTGTAAATGCTGTCTCTATAATTGATTGGGACTACCTCACCAAAGTCTGGGAGAGCCCAAATTGCTGTACTCTACCCAGGGTAGGAATATATGCTTTGTCTGCACTTGCAGGGACAATATATATAGTAATCTGAGGATCACATAGGGTTGAGGTTACCAAAAGGTAAAAGAGGGCAGACTAGATGGGCCAAGTGGTTCTTATCTGCCATCAAATTCTATGTTTCTATGTTTAGTCCATTCTTGAGAGCATTTGTTGAGCCACTTGACAAGATACCATGATAAGAGATTGGCCATATAGGAGGACAACCAGCTATTAAATGAAAGTGGCTGCAGAGGGATTCACTGTCAGCACTGAGACACTTATATCATAATATTTGGTAACCATTTACTTGGAGTAATTTCTCCACCAATGCTGTGTCACTTTTTTAGTATCAGGAACAAGTCTAATTATTCCAGATGGTAAGATCATACCATATATCACCAAGTGGACTATTCTCTCTCTCTCTCTCTCTCTCTCTCTATATATATATATATATATATATATATATACAGTCAGGTCCATAAATATTGGGACATTTACAGAATTTTCAGATTTTGGCCTCTATTCACCACCACAATGGCTTTGAAATGAAACAAACTACACCAGACTGTGCATATGTATATATATATATATATATATATATATATATGTGTGTGTGTGTGTGTGTGTGTTTTTCCTTTTGCCCACATTCTCATCTCCTTTCACCTTCTTGTGTCTACACATAAAGTTTAGGATTAGAAAAGAAAAATAGTTCATGATTGTGAATTAAGCTGTTCAGATGATAGAATTGGAAAAGTGGGGGTGAGAGAAAGATCCTGTATAGGTTCTCCCTCTCTTACCCCTTCTTTTCCCCTTTATTTAGTATGTACAGTTGTGATAGATGTGTAACAGTTTAGTTACAGGTATTAGTTTAATATAAGAAGGGTATGCTGTAGGAACAGTTATAGTGTCAATGTGGAAGCAGAAAACAGCAAAACCTCAAAGCATTTGTAAAGCACATGTCAGTAGAAGGTGAAGAGATCTAAATAGCCAGGTAAACATGCACAGTTCAAGATTTTAGCAACCATTCCCCTGTCACCACCCCCAAATGTTGATCTGATGTCACTCACTCTGCAATGGCTTTGTATCTGTGTAGGTGAATGCAGTGTGATCACAATGCTTACTCGTTCATGCCCACTGTGATGCATACACATGCACAGTATGCAACAATCGGCAGTCTGCATACACTATCGTGATCCTTGCTGACTCAGGGCCAATGTCTCTAAATGTTTATGAGACAACTGTAACTTTTTGACTAATCTCCCTGGGGGAGGAGATTCAGGACATTGGTTTTAGCTGCTTCAATGGCAAGGGCATTACTCTTGAACATGGAATCATAACTCTTTGTGCCTAGCATTTCATGACTGAGACAGCAGAGAGCTGCAGTTTGGGATGCTAGTAGAGGTCATAGAATCTCTATTTCTCTACAGGGTACCAAAATTCATGAATTACTTCCCAGTTCACATCAGCAAAGAGTAGTGATAGGGGTAAAGGACCAGAATCAAGAACGTTGGTTAAAAAAATCAGATATACTGACTAATAGTATGGGTTCTCTACAATTATAATGGTCAGGCCACACTTGATATTCTTTATGATTTTTACTCCAACCTCTATTCCAGAGACCAAATTGATTTAGATAATAACACATCTTTTTTGGCATAGTGTCTTCTTGCCACAATTGACTACTGACCAGAATACCTCTCTCACTCAGCCCATTACTGAGCTGGAAGTTACAATGGCCATTAAAGGTCCCAAGTCTTGTAAGTCGCTTGGTCTTGATGGTCTTCTGAAGAATTTTACAAACTCCATATGTCTTGGTCTATAGTTGTAGCTATAAATACTTTTACTGGTAATCATCTCCCTGCTCACTTTACTGACATCATTATCAATGTTTTACCTAAACCATACAGGGACTCTACACTATTGGTTTCTTACCATCTAATATCATTATTAAATGTTAATTATAAATTATTCACCAATATAATAGCAGACCAATTTAAACTAGTGGTTGCTTCTATGGTGCATTGGGACCAGGCTGGCTTTGTGTGAGGTCAGAGGTTCTCCCTCTTACATGACCTGACCTGCTGCACTGACACCCTGTTCTTTGACACTATTTTCATATAGCTACATCTAAATTGAAATATATCAGTATTTAAGAGGCATGCCCCAAAAATGGTCGCGACACTACTGCATTTGAGTCACCACCCTCAATTGCCACCCACAATTGGTCCCTTACTATCAATCACTTTGCAACTAAATCCTCACTGTAAGCGACATCATTAATGAAACTTGACATGACTCAGATGCAGCACAGACCACTGATAATCACTCAATTGTGTAAACATTGGCATTGAATCCATATTTGAATCAGGCTCTCAGTCAGATACTGCAAAATGCACAACAGCATTTCAGCAATTTATATGGAATCACAAGAAACCAAGGATAGCTGGAAATAGATGAACACAACATAAAACTAAAGGTGGCCTAGGTCTTCTTGGCATAATGACATGCTCCTGAGCTGCAAATTTTCAGTATATTTCTAATTGGTGTTTGGGTCATGCTCACTTTACTAACCCATTTCTAGGGAAAGATTTGTTTTCCCCTTACTCTTTTGTTGCTCTCTTAAATACACTCTGCTTCAAATTCCCTAATAGGATTACCAGTAATCTTTTATCTAGAGAAACTTACACCGTCTGGCTTATGTTACAAAAGCACATGGGTTCTGACCTGACATGTTACACAAGCACTCAGGGCTGCCATCAGGGGGGGACTGCTAGGAATAAAGTCCTGGGCCTGAGCACTTGGGGGGCATGCCCTGCACCTGCTAATGCCACCAAACCACTAATAACCCCCTGGCCAATGGTGACAGACAGTGATGTCCCAGTTGTGGTGACCCGGCCGCTCACACAAAGTGCCCACTACTATCCCCCCGGTTGGGCCCCTGCCACACAATACAGACAGTCAGTGGGTGAGTAATTGGCCAGTGTGTCCACTGCTCAGCCCTCAATAGTTTTCCTGTCAACACTAAAGTAGGCGCAGCGTGAAATCACGCTGCTGGATGAGAGAGAGGAGCCACGGCGGGTGGGTAGCGTGAGGAGTCGGCGTCCGGAGCATACAAGCTGAGACAGAAGAAGTAGTGAGATAGGTAAGTTAAGTGTGTGTATGTCCTTTCTCCCAAAACTGGGCAAGGCAATTGATTGTATATTCAGACAGTGGAGTCTGGGAGAACCAGACAGTTCCTGCTCCTTGTGCTCTGTGGAATTCTCCCCACCCAAGCTGGCAAGCTCCAGCTATTTTTAATATGCTTCCATTTATTAGATGTGCTCTACCATCTGTAATATAATGCTCTTTCTGCAGTTTTTGTCTGATTTTAAAATCAATATAAATATTTCCTTACTCATATATCAAATCCTCCTCAGTGTGTTTACATATCAGCATGGACCTCTAGGAAACAATTAGAATATGGATCTCCTACTGCCTGTCTTAATTTAAACAGAAAACAGAATTATACACATGTACAGAATGTATGTATATCACTTCCAATTAGATTAATAGAACAAAACAAACTTAAATTGTGTTTTATTTTTCATTCCTTCTCCCACCTTAAAGCTTAAGTGGCCACTTTAAGAAAGTCTTTGTATTAGTGCCTATATAGGAAGCATCAAGCACTAAGGGCCTGATTCTGATTCAGAGACTGGCACAATGCCCATATTTACACAGAGGAACCATTGTCAGGACCGCCATCAGAGGGGGACCGCCAGGCCTCGAGTCCCGGGCCCGGAGGGAGGGGATAGAGAGATAGAGGGATAGAGAGGGGGGCCCGGGTAGCAGTGCAGCTGCAGCAGCAACAAGTGATGGCAGGAAGGAAGTTACAAGCAGGGCGACTGCAAGCCAGCCTGAGGGGCCTATTCATCATCGAAGGCTGTATGAACTCACTGCGAGGGATACTTTAGTATCCAGCTTTCAGCAGGGGAAGCTTGACACCGGAGCAATTCATCATTGCTCCGGTGAGGGGACAATTGCTCCGAAAAGCAGTTGTCCCCGTGGAAAGTATCGCAGCTACTTCTGTAGCTGTGTTACTTGCCTGCTCCCCATCGTCCTGGCAACACATGCATGACCTCTGATCAGGCATGCACACAGCCACCGGGAAGCTGGTGAGGAGGCGGTGGAGGGATCAGCTCTGATCCCTCTTCAGAACCCCGGAACTCCTTCCCAAGGAAGGAGTGGGGATCCGAGAACAAGCGCCATCTGAAGATGGTTCTTGTTCTCGGCAGCAAACTCCAAAAACTTTCACGAATGGCCCGGTAACTTAAAAATGTGAAAACTAGTGTTTCCACATGGTTACCGGGCCATTTATCGTTTGATGAATAGGCCCCTGAGTGAGATCACAGAATGGCAGCCAATCAGGAATGGCCATAGCAGCCTCCCCTGATTGGCTGCTGGTCTGCGAGCGTTGATTGACTCGCGGCCCGGCGCAATAAGCAGCAAAATGTCACAATCCTGTTCTATCTCTGGTTGCTGTTTTCGCGAGCCAATCATTGCTCGTGGAACGGCAGCCAATCATGAATGGCCGTAGCATCCACTCTTGATTGGCTGTCGGTCCGCAAGCTGTGGTTGGCTCGCTGCCTGGCGCAAAAAGCTGCAAAACATTGCAATCTTATTATATCTCTGCTGTGACTGTCCTGGCTGCCATTGCAGCAACGCTACTGCCCAGGGCTCCATCTCTCTCTTTTCTTCAAAAGCAGTCAGCTGAACACACCACTAACCAGGTGCTCCCTGACCTTGACATGTGCTACCCCCCCTAGTTCAGCCAACCTTCTCTGCACTGACCCCCCCCTGTTACAGCCTTCTCTGCCCTGTACCTCCCACCATAGTTCAGGCATCCTTCCCTGTCCCTCCATAGTTCAGCCAGCCTTCCCCGCCCCTGCCCAAGTCCTGCCAGCCTTCCCTGCCCAGTCCCCCCCAGTCCAGGTAGCCTACCCTGCCCCCCAGCCCCTTCCCTTGCCCAACTAGCCTTTCCCTGCCCTGTGTCCTACACCTACCCTTCCTTTTGACATTGTAAGTGGATCCGGCGACTTTTAGTGTATTTTTATGCCAGAGAAATACTGTGTGTGTGTGTATATATATATATATATATATATATATATTTACTGTATATATATATATATATATATACATACAGTATATTAGAATCAATGTTGATTTCACTATATATATATATATATATATATATATGTACACGCAAGATGGATGGCACTCTAGGTCTCGTGTATGCTGGAAAAAATCCCCAGACCCTGGAGTATGGATCAACGTTTCAGGGCGCAAACCCTTTTATCAAGACAAATATACAATGAAAAAAACATACCTTTATAGTGCTCACCTCGTGTGGTTTCTTCCTGCTGCCGCGAATCCCGGCGGAGACCCGATGACGTCACGTGTGGCGCCGTGACTGTATAACATCCTAGGAGTCCGGTAATTCATTTTCAGATATTGGTATTTCATTATCTTTTAGTCCCAGCATACGTGATATTTACTGTTTTTACATATGGATAGTATCTCCCGCACATTGTTATGTAGTAACTTGATACTTGTCTGTAATATAACTGTTAAGTTATACAGTCACATGATCTGTCTCTAGCAGAGCGTCTCTTCTATTATTGTTTTTATCAGTCACTATGGTGATGGTACACGTCACTTTAGCCATGCCCCTTGGAGACGCCGAGACGCCGGTGCCACGGGGGGCCCTGCCTTTTTTACCAGTACAGGGCCCCACAATTTCTGATTGCAGCCCTGACCATTCTCATTCCTCACTATCTACCCCATCTGTGTCGTCCCTGTCTGTCTTCCCCTCCCCTTTAGAATGTAAGCTCTCACGAGCAGGGCCCTCATTCCTCACGTGCTTCTCCTCCCCCTACTTATAGTATAATTTACTCCTAGCTCCCCAATTGGCACCTCTCACCTGTTTGCTGAGGCCCTGCTGCTTGTGTTATGCAGCTATGTTTATAAACTTTCTCCTTGTCCTGCATTGTTTTGTATTACTAGTATTAACTGTTTTTCTTGTGTGCTCATTTATGTACTGTGTAAGGCAACCTTTGTGGTGCCATATAAAGGATAATAATAATAATAATAATAATAATAATAATAATAATAATATGACTTGTAGTCACTTTTTTGGGGGGGGGGGACTCTGCCTATTTTGTCAGTTCCCGGCCCCAAAATTTCTGATAGCAGCCATGCATGGGTGGCTTATTTTAGTCAATAACAAAGGTCCTGACTTCTACTTTACCAAAAACTTACTTTTGTGGGGTAACCCAAATTTTATTCCTTCACTCAGCACAGGGGTGTTTCTAGAGAGGAGCGGGCCCATGTGCAGTCTCAGTCATGGGCCCCCTCCTCTTAGTGGGGCGGCAGACAGTGCACTGAATGCAGCGCTGCCAGAACCACACTGATAGACTCTGGGCACCAGAGTGTGCCCAGAGTCTATAGCGCATGCACAGGTCACTGGGAAAATGGTCATGGTGGCCATTGTCCCTGTACTGCGCATGCGTAAAATGATGGAAAATGGCCGCAGGTGCCATTTTCCAGACATTTCACAGCGCTGACACCGGCGCAGACGTGAGACTCCGGAGAGGTAAGTATAATATGGGTGCAAGGTGTGCGGTGTGGGCCCCCTCTGGACCCAGGGGCCCCTGTGCACTGCACACTCTGTACCAATTATAAATACGCCCCGGACTCAGCATTTTTCACTACACTTCATGGAGGAAAAAGGGAATTGCAGCCATCCGTGACATTTTTGACCCTGGAGGATGGCACTATTTTCAAGAACCAAAGGACATGTATGATATATCCAACTCTCAGTTTTTTTTATCTACAGGCTAGACAGTATGCATACAGCAAGTTAGCCCCATCACCTCTTGCTTGCCTATGACCCAGTATCTTCTTTGCTCTCTTTTTACACTTTGCACTAGCCGTAATTTTTTTTATTGAGATTCTTGATTTAGGACTGTCACAAAACTGAGACTTGGTCATATGTACCCAGTCCAGTGATGTTTCATTAAAGTGGGAGCACTGTCGTTATGTTCCTAATGGCCATGGATGCAGCCATGTTGGTTCTGATCAGCTGAGTGCTGGTATGTAGTCACTGCCTGTCTGCTGTCCTTACATGACTGCCTCCTCCTAACCCCTGCAAAGTTGTTTTTTTTAAAGCTGCACTTGCTACTAGCAGAACAATGTGGAACAATACTCCTCTCCTGAACTTTGATTCTTTGCCTTAACCTCTGCCCCATCAGTTGGACTCCTGCAAGCTGCTGCTGACTCTGCTTCAGTTATCTTGATGCACTGCACTGTTATCTGTATCCAGTCTGCACCTCTCAGTCTGTGTTCAAGTTGATGATTTTCTTCCAGTCCCAGTCCGGTTCAAGCTCCAGTCCCAGTCAGGATCAATCAAATAACTATTCTCCTCCGGTTCCAATCTGGTAAAAGCTTCGGTCTCATTCCGGATCAAGTTGCTGTTCATCTCCTCTCCCAGTCCATTTCAAGCTCCAAATCAAGCTGCTGTTAATTTCCAGTCCCAGTCCGGTTCAAGTTCTGGTTTTATTCCGGATCGAGCTGTGGTTTATCTCTGGTCTTATTCCAATTCAAGCTCCGGTCCCAATCTGGATCAGCCTATGTATCCATTACCTGTGTCTTACATTCTGGAACCAGTCTGGTTCAGCCTGTTTGCTACATTCTTGCTCCAGCCTGTGCAGTAGTCTGAAGTATGCTACTTATCCTAGAGACTATTATAGTGCTTTAAGTGCCAAATCTTTTGATCTCAACTCGCCTGCTCATTGC
Source organism: Taudactylus pleione (assembly GCA_031769625.1). Taxonomy (NCBI): domain Eukaryota; kingdom Metazoa; phylum Chordata; class Amphibia; order Anura; family Myobatrachidae; genus Taudactylus; species Taudactylus pleione. Next base: position 37,770,008 of record JAUIMM010000094.1, read on the forward strand.
AGGTTCATCTGGAATATTCCTATTTACACTTCAGATTGTATTACTGCACAGTGATGCCACTGACTACCTACCTGTCTCCTGTACTCTCTGCTCCTCATGGCATCATTACTGCCATCAAAGGTGGTAGTTGTCCTGAGGGTACACTTTCTGAGTGTTGATGTTTGTGCTGAGTTTCCACTGGAGTGGACAATCCAGGTGCTGGGAACTGGGTACTGGATCTATATCACTTTTTTTAGGGTATAGGTACCCAGCTCTGGCAGTCGTTTTGTACTATCCTCAGTGCATTCCAGGTGGGCTTTAGATCTGCTGTATTACTCTGATGTCTGTTCCCTGAATTCTCAAATATTGGTTCCAGCTCCTATTACCTGTGATCAGGGCTGTTGTCTGAGTTTCCTTTAGTTGGTTTCAGGGACAGACTGAGAGCCTTATAGAGATCTATTACTTCTTATCCAGCACTAGGCAACATGCCACATGGGTCATCTCCATGATTAGAAAGCTAACCCAGCCACTTAGATTCCTGTGCCACTCATCAGCTCAGTCCATGGGTCCTGACTCAGATCTGACTATTCAAACTGTGACAATGATGTGATACCTACTAATGTGGAGAGATTATGGTCCCAAGTCTGGGCAGCCTGAACCCATAATTTCCAAGGATTTTGCTGTACAGGGAGTTTAAAAAAATAAAAATACAATACTCTGTATCCATTTCTTGTCTTTATTATACATTTTTTTTATAGGCAGAATACAAGAAAGAGCAGGCCCTTTATGTCTTGGCATACTGACACTTATGGTTATGCAAGTGCCATCATGCTGGGACAAGCTTGCTGGGACTTGTAAGCTACATGTAAAGAACAATATTATTAGCTATTTAATTACCATTATCCCACAACTACCACCACCACAAGTGCAGGGTTGGTTGTCCATCGGGAGGGGGCACTAAGCTGACCAGTTTGGGTCCAGTTGATGTTATGGCAGGGGAATCACACCCTGTATGTCTCCCTTCTATAGTGTTATCCCCCCCGACTTGTTCAGCCTGGTGCTAGTTATTGGAAAATAGGGGGAACCTCACACAGTTTTTTACCCCTAATTTCCAATAACAGATCAGATTTAGAGTTCCAGTGCTATTTATTGATTTTGGGAGGGTCCCCATATATTCTTTTTAATAATTTTAAACTAGTTCTAAACTTTTAAACAGATTATAGTGATCTGTGGAGTGCTTCACCCAAACTTTTCCTGCCACAGGTTTAACTGTGGTTTTACGGTGGTTTAGAAAACCCCTGCTTAATAAATTAGGGGTTTCTATTCTATATTCTCTAGGGTCTATGACATCAAAAGTGCTTTGATATTCAATTAGCTTTTATTGTATTCTGAAGTGTGCTTTCTCTGTGGTTTTGTACTTAGCAAGACCATGGCCAAACTGCTAGGATATAGAACCTGTCACTTAGTAAATTTTGCCCCCTGTCTGACCTCCAGTCATCGAGAACCATACTCTGTGCACACACCATTATATTGATTAAATATCTACAATGTTCCCTGCTACACTTGAAATTAAACCAATTGCTTCTTCTCATCTGTTGCTTTTGTTTTCTTAATCATAGTTACACCAAATTTAACAAGACAGACTGGTTGGAAACTGAAATAATTGTGGTTTTGGTACTACATGAAATTGCTCAACTACACAAGCATTGACCACACATACATCTTGGATCAGTCTCCAGGTTTTATCTGAACCTGCATCATTGTGGATAGGTGTGTTATTTGGACCAAAGGAAGGAACAATATTATCTTGCTGGAAGTGAGGAACTGCACACCTTTCTATGCCTCAAGCTTCAATGAATACTATTTAAAGTGGGAAGTATATGTTTGTTCTGTGATAATAAGGGCCACATATCCATTAGACATGACCAAATATACATATTGAATAACTTATAAAAACTACCTATCACTATGTAACTAAAATATCAAATAGAAATGCCACTGTTTTTTTCTAACACAATCAACAGATCAGGTGTAATTTATAATGATACAGTGATATATAAAATGGGTATAACTTAATATCTGGACTACAAATAGTTTGTGCTGAAATTCAGCTTCCAGTAGCTTGTATATCAGCAGCTCCATTCACTAAAGAGCTCTCACAAAGTTTTGCTCACATCTAGTACAGTTAACTATGCTCACCTGATTTATATGTTGGCTGTTGTTGGGAGCAAAACCTGATGTCAGCTCCTGGGCTTCTGAATGTATTTTCTGAGTCATGGTCTCAAAATTTGTGAGTTCTATATTATTTAAGATAAAAGAACTATTCTCTGTAATATGACAAAGAGACTAAAAGTAGAAGTAATCAGAGAACAGAGATGTCTCAACAATAGGAATATAAGGGAAACAAGAGAACCTCCAATATGACAATGGCATTAAGATAAAAATGGAATATTGTGTATTACATTAAATGTAAATAAAGATACCACTAGTGATTAGAGGAGGAATATAATGGTGTCAAAACATTTCTCAAATTGTCATGGTACTTTAGGTAAAGGAACACAGGGCCTGATTCAGCAAGGATCACAATTGCAAAGCTGCATGCAGGCTATATATATATGATGTATGCACACAGGCAGCTTTGCAATTGTGATCCTTGCAGATATGGTAATGTCAAATGCAGCATCAGATACTCTGTGGGAACATCGGCCAGCTAAGTGACCCATGGAGTTATGCAAGCCGGCCACCACAGATGAGAGGAAGAGGCCAGGAAATCTCTGTCAGCCGACAGAGATCCTGCTCTCTTCCCTCCCCTCCCAAAAGCTGCGACATGTCTCCTTTCGGGAAACAGAAGCCACTGACGCCCCCTCCCTGCCCAGAAATGGCAGCAGACTTTCAATCAATGACAGTCTGCTGCAAGCGTGTGTGCGGGATTGCATACCCATTCTGCACATCCTGAGAATGGGTAATGTGCCTGCATAGATTCCCGATCATCGGGAATTTGCATTCAGCAGTGCACTAGCGTGCACTGCTGAATAAGGCCCTCAGTACAAAGTTCCGTACCAAAGCTGGAAGTAGATTTTACTCCTTTGTATGTACTCTTACCAGTTAAGGAGTGATAATGTCTTTTCTAAAACATAGGGCCTGATTGAGACCCGCTCGCAAGTGCTATGCGCTCGAGCGGGTCGATGTTTGACCACTGCGCATGTACACCCTGGAGCCAGCTCCAACATGTGCATATGTGAGACCTGGCTAGCGATGGGTTGCACCAAAAGGGGGTGGCTGTTGATTCTGATCGACAGCTCGAAATGTTTTGGAGGTGGGCAGGAGGGGTGGCTGGCTAAACAGTGGCATTCCTGACAGAACACCTGCCATTTGGGGTGGCCACATTGACATCATGAGTGATGTCATAGATGAGCTTCCGGCTCTATTAAGAGCCAGAGCTCACTGGGGCTTGCGGGAATGAGACCCTACCACAAGGGTCTCGTCGCAAGCCCCGATGGTCGAGACCATCGTGACCACCACCTGGCCACTTGCAATAGCTGTGGGTGGTCACCCAGCAAAGCTATGCGAGCGGCCCGGAGGCTGCACCAAAAAAAAAATGCCCTGATTCAGAGCAAGCGCTCTTTCAGAGCGTCTGGCTCTGAATCAGGCCCTTAGTTCCACAAACCACTGCCCCAATGCTTATTCTATTCTAATATATGAAAATAAATTTACCGATAAACTCAGTGAGCAGGTGTTAATCAGACTTTTATTTGTTAATATTAGCAAATGCCAGCAACTGGCCAGATAATGAAGTTGCAAAAACAAGCATTTTTATTCCTCATTTTTTTTCTATGTTGTTTCCTATTCCTCTCACTATGTGCTAGACAACAGTAACCTTGATGAAGTGATTACAAACTAAGAAAATACAAAAACAGACAAGTCAATTTAACATCTGTTTATTGAGTATATAAATAAATTGCCAATTGGAGAGCAGCCAATAGCATGGCATGTCACTGTATCCATCATTTTGGTATGAAATAAAAGTGTCTTTGACACAATTTAAGCAAAGTTAAATAAGGACACATATGTAATTCTGGCTATGTGTTTTTCCCCTAATGATAGCCAATAGTCTTATGCATTCCATTTCATTAATCTTTTGTAATTTCCATACCATTCATTCAGTACATTCTATAAGCTCCATAAAATCAGGTTATAGTTCAAGATATTAACAACACATAATATAAAAGATAAATTTGCCAATAATACAACCTCAATAAATAACTTGAGTGGAATTCACTGTAGGTTACGTGGTCTTCCAGATTTGATAAAAATACAATAATGAAAGAGAGGAACATATATTAATAAAAAAGTATTAATATTTAAATAATTATAAAAATGACTTGAGCTCGAAATCAGAATGACAACCAATGTTTACAGTTTTAATAAAAATATTAATTTAATTGCAGCCTGTACTAGCCTTTTTTCAATATCAATGGCTCTCCATATAGTTTTAAAGTCTGAATTCCCCAAAAAATTTTAATGGAGGTCTCAGAAGAATGATGATGATTTTTTTTAATGGGCTGATAATGAAGTAGTATTAATACTCTTCCTTAAATTGTAGACAAGTCCTGCTAGATGTGTCTTCATCTATCTAGATTTCTGGCCTTAATAAGATAAACCAAAACTACATTCAATAATGTATATTATTTTTGGAAAATTTCCCTTTTATATAAAAATCTACAATTTAACTTTGTGTGTTCTTAACACTTCTTAATGTTAGGTGTGAACCACAACAGCATGTTTCTTTAGTTCTGATAGAATTCCTGTGGGTTGAAGCAACATAATTTTAACAAGATGGTTTTTAAGATTAGCTGCTTTTCTGTAAATAAATTGAGGATGTGGCTGAAGTACAGATTCAAAACTGTGTCCTGTTGGAAGATTTGACAATTATGTTTAATTACTTTATTTGTTTATGTTGGGCACAACACTTTGAAATGAAAATCCATTCAATAAATTATTTTGGTACTTTTCATTTAATCTTTGACAATCTAAAGATATTCTCTTTTATGTCTCAGATTTATTTTACTTTCTCAACTATAGATTTGTCATATCCTATTAATATAAACTAAAGACTAATTAATTTTACTTGTTTGTCCAGTATCTGAGACATTTAATTTCAAACTTTTGAACTAGCTTAAAGGTAATGAATTAAACCCATTTCTGCAGTGCTCACTATTTTTCTCAATGTTTGAATTAGATCTGTTGGCTTTCTAAAACCTTTGTATGTAAAATGCCATCTTTAATATGTAAAGTTATATCTAATATATACATAGTCTAACTAAGGTTAGAAGTATGTTTTATATTTAAATCAATAAAATTTAATAAATGACAAATGTTTTTTTAATTCAGATTACTCTTGTTTCCATCTAAAAAAAGTATCTATATTACAATACCAAAACACCAGGTTTATCCCTACTTTCTTGTTACAAATAGTTAGATGTTCCCTAAATGCCATAAACAAATTTGCATATCTAGCGGCAAATCTGGTGCCCATGGTAGTGCCTATTACTTTGCTTAAAAATGTCCAAATAAAGTGCAAATAGACATTAAAAAATAATAAAAAGGATAGTTTCTTTTCTAATAGGTTTTCCATATTATTTCATATGTCTTATCAAAAAAGAATAATATCACTTCCAGGCCTTATCTCTCTGATGTAGTTATACAGTATATAAAGTGCTAACTCACTGAATAATATATTTCATTTTATTATATTCTGCAATTTTTTTAGGCTATCACTGTTTTTTTATTTTCAAGGGTTTTAGCCAATGGATTCCAATATAAACAATGAGAAAAATTGTGATCACCACAAGATGTGGTTGAATTCAAAACCTCTAAGCCAGTTCAATTGATTGAAATACAATTTCTCAAATATTACATAGACAATTAGAAAAATTAGTCATTTTATTTTACAAAAAGAATAGGACAAGTGAAAAACCAAGTTTCTGAGGTAAAAAAAAGATATTTTTGGTTGTCAAAGATAAAATGAAAAGCACATAATCTGTATGGTGCCCAAAATAAACAAATAGGAAAAATAAAGTAAATAATTGGCTAATCTTGCAACATGAACAAGTTTTAAAATCTGTCTAACCATCACACCCAAAATGTATTAATAGAAAAGCAGCTCATCTTAAAAACTATCTTATTAGAAGTATGTTGCATGAACCCACAATGAATTTTGTCAGAACTAAATGATTGTACTATTGTAGCAAATTACTAAAACATAGATGTGTAAGGAAATTAATTTGTAAATCTTAATATAAAAGTGGAAACTTTCCTGAGACATTATTAAGACATTTTTATTAAGAAACATACTTCCTTAAAACAGTTTTGTGGAACTCAGACTTTTGAACCCAGATGAAGAGCTAATAACATTGAAAAATAGTTAGCATTGGCTGAAATTAAATGGATTTTAGATTAGAAACTGTAATACCAGGTGGTCTTAATTCTGAGTTTGAGCTCAAGTGGTTTTTATAATGATATTTTAACATATGTCTTTTTAATTGTATATTTCCCTCTTTTATATTTTATTATAATCAAATCTGAAAGACAGATGATCTGCAGTTGACAGCGGTAATCATATCTAATGGAAGAAAATACTTTTTATGTTTTTCCTGAACTTTAAAATGTATTATTGACAAATTTGTTCTGCACTGCCTGATTTTATGGAACTTATAGTAAGTATTGAACAAATGGTATGGAAATACTTTATTTCAATTACCAGAGAACCATGAGATGGAATAATATTAGGTGGAATGCACAGTGCCAAAAATAGAAAGTTAGTTTATATTAGAGGAACCAGATGACTTCAGCAACTCTTCTGATTTGTTCAAATGCTGAATAATGGATACAAATGTATGACACATAGTACCTGCTTTGAAGAAAATATGTGAAGAAATCAGAATTGGTCAGCAAGATTTGCTGCTGTTTAAATTATTTATCTATATCTGGGACTGGACCTGAGGAAGCATGACAATTCTGGAAGGGAAAGGTGGAAGACTGTTATCATGAGACAGTCCAACTGGTTGAATGATTTCCATTTGTCTCATTCTGGTAGCTTGTTATACTAGTTGTGTATTGCTTTTATTGTAAGTGTAATTGTTAGATTAAAAGCAACTTTGGTCCATACTTAGGAAAAGTACTAAAGAAGAAAATAAGCATTTGGTGCAGAACTTTGGATGTTTTCAGAAATTGTGGAACACTATCAAACACTTCCTCTAATCACTAGCAGTGTCTTTTTCATATTTAATATATTACACTTTTATCCCCTTTTTTCATTTTAGCTTAGCAGAGTATTCTGTGGATGAAGAGGGTAAATTAAACTGAAGAAGGTGACTTTGAAACTCATTGTGCTTTAGAGAACAAAAAAGTTAACATACCTCATTTGATCTTCTCTATTCTAAAGCAAAGAGTAATGAGACATAGTTTTAGAATATCACACGTATTATAAGTGCACGATCATGAGCTTACATTAAGGCTGAATCAAATAAACAGTATTCTGCCATTAACATTTTTGAGAGGTGGAGCATGGTGCATGTCTATGTAGAATCATTGCTTGGTGCTACATACCAAGCTTAAGGGCAATAAGAAATAAAAGAATAGATTATTCCAAATTTCTCAAATTGAAAATGTCACTATTTTCCTCCACCTCCTGTTTGACAAAAGTGACAGTTTTGAGGTATGTTGAGGTATTTTTGGGAAGGCATAACTCAGAATAGTGGATTATTTGAGACTAGGGGGAATTCCAATTGCAGTAGAAATGTAAAAAAATACCCAGCAGCATGGATTTTTCCTGCAGCCAGGTGTTTTTTCCTATTCAATTGCCATGTAGAAAATAAGTTGCGGTAATTTCTATAGGAAATACTGTACCTATGTTCTCACAGCCCTAGAGCAGGTCTAAAAAAAATAAAAATCCCTATTTTAAGCTAAAAATGTTGTGGACCCTTTCTTGGACACCCCTAATGACTAAAAAGGCAATTGAAAGTCTTTAATTAGCCTATTTGGTCCTATAATTACATGTCATATTTGGTTGTTAAAACCACTAATGACCTCAAATTACACCAAATTAAAATTTATTCAAGCACTTATTTAAACAAAAAATGTCTTTAGTATTTATGTATTTATTTTTTATTGCCGCAAAATTACCCCAAAAACATCTTTCTTTCTACTTTTTTCAAAAAATTTTTTATTCGTTTGTAATAAAACAAAAAAGATTTTTATATTTTTTACTTTATAAAAAGCACAATACAGTCATTTAATGCTTTTTTAAAAAGCAATATATTCTTCTTTGGGACAGTTATAACAATTATTGCTGTTACACTATATATATATATATATAATATATATATATATATATATATATATATATATATATATATGTATATATATTTATTTTTTTTCTTTTAGGTTACAGACTGTTCTCCATTTTATTTTAAAAAAAATTCCAGACCAGATATTGCCCTCAAAAATGTAACTTACCATTGGATACCGCAGGTATCAGTAGCGCACATACACTAGCATAGATTGAAAATATGCCCCTTCTTAAAGTTACACATTTTCATATAACTGCATATGTGAAACAGTGTTTTTAAAGTGGCTTCACTTGAGAGTTGCAATTTGGTCGATATTTTTCTGTTTACAGTTTTTATTCTCTAAACTGTAAGGGAATTGCATTTACTAGGGTGATACAGTGAGGCTGGGGGTGTTTTGGGATTGTTGGAGGCACATTGTCACTGTAATTAATCCAGGCACCACTCTCATTAATAGTTATTAAAGCACAAGCTCACAATGTCATTAATTTATTCATTGGAAAGTCATTAGGTAAGTCAAAAGTGCTTGTATGTAATATGCACTGCCTCAGCTGGGTGTATCCTTCTCTGACACTGGTGCTGTGCACCTTCCAGGCAGACATCTTTATCTGAGCTGCAGGATACCCTCTGGGATGCCAGTCAGTTTTGGAGGCTGACTGATGCTGCCAAGCAACCAAACCTTTTTCCTGATCACCATTTCTCTGTTTTTTGGTGCCCCACTCAGCACCCCTAACTGGTACCAAAATTAGCTTCCCCTTCAATGTTTTCCCTGAGTACTCCCCTCTATAGCTGCCCAGGCCACAGCAGTCCTGATCTGCTGGTTTCCTCCCCATTGCAGCATGGTCTGCACCCTCTCAGCAGCTGCCATGATTAGCTGTTTACCCTTGCTGGATTCCACACATGACCTGCTCTCTATCACCCCTGCCATTGCCCCTGTCTGCTGTCTTCCACCCCTGTAAGTGTGCAATACATTTACCCTGCTTGTACCCCAAAGACCTCATCCCCTTGGGACCCCATTAAGTCACCTCCGGTGAGTCAATCAGGCCCTCTGCTGTGCCTGATCTATTCTCCACCTTACCCACAGGTGTCACCATACTCCCATCTGCAGAATGGGTCTGCGATTCTGGCAGTGATTGACAGTCTGTTGCCATTTGTGGGCGCGGAGGGGGCGATGATGCCCTTTGTTTACCAAAATGGCTGATGGAGATTTCCTGGGTTCTTCTTCTCATCTGCGGTGGCCAGCTGCATGACCCCATGGGTCACCTTAGCCAGCCAATGTTCCACAGAGTATCTGATGCTGCGTTAGACAACGCCGATCAGTTATGTAATAGAGCAGGAGGCGTGATACTTCCTGCGGCATTACCATATCTGCACAGATGGAATTGCAAAGCTGCTTGTGAGCAGCTTTGCAATTCTGTCTGAAGCTGAATCAGGCCCATAGTGCACAGCTTCTGGGCAGCAAGGCCTGAGGAGAGACCCAGTGCATAGGAACTTCTGGTAAGGCTGCACTGTGTCCAGGTACCTGCTAAACCAGATTGCATCCTGTGTTGGATGGGTTATGACCATCCATTTCACAACCTGTCTGACATCCACCTCAAAAAACTCTGCACCTTTCCTGGCACACCCTACAAACTTACTAACCTGGTGCCTCTTACATTGCAGCCATTGCTACTGACAGCCAGCCACTCCCACCACCTCTGGTAGTGCCCTGGTCAGCTCACCCCCCACTGACAAGCCTCAATCTGCTCCCCATTACTGTTACTTTATCACCTGCCACCATAGCTGCTCTGCTTATAGAAGTCCAATTCACTCACATCCCTCCTGCAGTAGGACCTGTCTGCTGCACCCCCACAGTTGGCCCTGTTCAAATGACATTCCCCATGATGGTTCACCACAGATTCCTCTCCCATGCTCCTGTCAGCCAGCTACCCCACCTACTCCACTAGTGCAACTATCAACCATTACCTATGAAGTGCCTTGATTAGCTCCCCATTTACTGTTTCCCAATCACCTTCCCCCATAGCTACCCTGTTTACTGGAGCAGAAATCAACTCCCTTTCTCCCTTTTGCAGTGTTGATCTGCTCACCCCACCCCTCACAGCTGTATCTGTCCATTCCCCCTACTAGTGCTCCAAAGTTCTCCCCATTACCCTGGTCCTCTTGTCAGCCACTCCCCCCATTAGTCCCCTGATCAGCTCATTCACTGTTTCCTCATCACCTCCCCCGCTCACATGTGATCCTTGTAGTTGCCCCAATCTGAGCATTCACCATGCAGCAGCCCCAATCAGCTCTCCCCATGCAGCTGCCATGATCACCTTCACCCCTGCAGCAGTCATGATCATCTGCACCTGTAGCTTACCTGATCAATTCCCACCCCAAGTACTGCCTCGATCATCTCTGTCATCCGCCCTAGCATGGAGCACCTACTTCTGCGCTCCACTGCTCAACTCTGCTGAACTCAACTTCCCTTGCCACCGGAGTCTCCATCTCCATTCAAGGAACCTGAGCCTGCTCTATGGACTGGCACCTCTCACTGCAGCCTTGGGTGTGTCACTCCTCTCCCTCTATATATCTGTGCACAGATTGTCCCTATATTGTCCCCATATCCTCCTAAGCATTCATCAGACCAGATTGTCACCCTTCCCCCTCTCCTAATTGTGTCCCATCAACCGTCCCCTACACTGTCCCCCAGCCCTCCCCCACATATCCTGCTACGGTATCAGGAGAACTGTAGCACAGACCTTGTTATGCATGGTGTGCAGGGAGACTGGCTGTGAGCTACACACTGGTCAGCACTAGGAGATGGGCACACATCTATGTAATCTGACTGTCCTGGAAAATAGTATGTTTTGTGTATATTCTATAGTCAGCTGTTGCACCTCAGTGGTTAGGTCTCAGTGCGCCATAACATAACTCTATGTATTACAACAGGCCTGCCTTATGGATGTCCCATAGAGGTCAATGCACCAGGATGCCCATGCATGTAAGGGAATTGCCTGTAGTGCCAGCGGCCCCGCTGTCCTCTGTATCTGTAGTACAGTCGCTGGATGAATACATCACACACTGACCTGATTAGGACCATCTGCAACTCCCTTCCCAAGTGCTTCCTCTTGGTACATCTTATAGTGGCAGCACTGGACTTACAGCTATACTGCTACCACATAAGGAACACTTTAATTCATAACTATAAAATGGCTGCAGAGATTGATTTGATTATATATATTGAATTTATTGTTATGAATCTTTGTTATTATTGTAATGACTTAAGATCATTTTGTTTTTTTACTTTGTCTCCAGTTACTGATTTGATATGTAACAAATACTGGGTCTAATTCAGACCTGCTCACGAGTGCTGAGCACTCACAAGCGGGTTGATGTTGGGCCAGTGCGCATGCGCATGACGGAGGTGGCTCCGTCGTGCGCATGCGCGAGACCCGGATAGCGACGGGCAAGCCATCACTCCGGGTCTTGCTACAAAGGGGGCGTGCTGTTGATGTTGAGTGACAGCACGCCCCCTTTGGTGGGCATGCCGGGGCCGTGGCTGCCCAGATGGAGGCGTTCCCATGGGCACTCCAGGGCTTGCGGCAACGAGACCCTACCACAAGGGTCTCGTTGCAAGCCCAATGGTCACGATGGTCTTGACCATCGCGACCATCTTCCTGGCCACTCGCTATAGCTGTGGGTGGTCACCCACAGCTATATGAGCGGCCAGGAGGCTGCTCTAAAAATTCAGAAGAACGGCCCTGATTCAGAGCGAGTGCTCTGTCAGAGCGTCTGGCTCTGAATCAGGGCCACTGTTTTATTTTTATATATATCATTTATCTGTATATTTTATATGGTGTTTCAATAAAAAGAACATTTAAAAAAAAAAGAAATGGCTGCAGAAGCTGCAACATCCATGATGGTGGCTTTGTTCTTGTCCACAAGCTAATACTCCCCCACTCCCTCCAGTAAGGACCAGACCCCGCATTGCCGGACACGCCCACATGTTGGGGCGCGTCATCACCAAGCGGCGCGGCAGGCCTTTGAGGGCCTGCCGCGTCATCAAGCCCAGAAGCCCGCGCGGCGGAATATTTAAAACCCCCGCATGCGGCCAGGAAGTGGAGAGCGAGGAACCTTGGAGCAGGCGGATCATCGCTGGAGGGAGTCGTGAACACGAGCTGGCAGTTCAGGTAAGCCCTCAGTGAGGCCCTTGTATCATGGTATTAGACCACTGTACCCTTGTGTTAGGTTATTGTGTACCCACTGTACCACCACTGTGCGGTGCTAGGCCGAGACCACTGTACCCTTGTGTTAGGTTATTGTGTACCCACTGTACCACCACTGGGCAGCGCTAGGCCAAGACCACTGTACCCTTGTGTTAGGTTATAGTGTACCACCACCGTGTGGCGCTAGGCCGAGACCACTGTACCCTTGTGTTAGGTTATTGTGTACGCACTGTACCACCACCGTGCGGCGCTAGGCCGAGACCACTGTACCCTTGTGTTAGGTTATCGTGTACCCACTGTACCACCACCGTGTGGTGCTAGGCCGAGACCACTGTACCCTTGTGTTAGGTTATTGTGTACCCACTGTACCACCACCATGCGGCTCTAGGCCGAGACCACTGTACCCTTGTGTTAGGTTATTTTGGACCCACTGTACCACCACTGTGCAGCGCTAGGCCGAGACCACTGTATCTGTGCTAGGCTACTACATATCTACTGCACCATCACTGTACAGTGTTAGGCTCGCGCGGCGCCAGGCAGCCGTGCTCTCTTATAGGAGCGGAGACCAGGACTACTCGCCCAGCAAAGAGACAAGGGGCATACCCGGTGAGCGCATTCTGTGTTTGTGTGTCGTATCATTGTCGTGTGTCATCCCCTCTCCCCTTTCCCCTTTTTGGGCGTTTCCATTCGGGTTGCACCCATGTGCCTGGCACGTGGGTATAAACCAGTCTGAGGCCACAAATGCCAATGATGACCATCCTCTTGTCCCCGCACACCTGTCCGTCAGTCCGTCCTGTGGCACCAAGGTCCGGTCCATAGGCTCAGCGTGTCCGACCTGTCTTACAGGTTAGACCATCCCCAGCTGTGTCAAACCCTGAAAGACTCGGTAGGAGAAACCAAGTCGGTCTGAAGGTGAGAGCCACGGGTGTGAGAGGTAAGTGCCCTCCCACACCTGCATGGCTGCAGGCACACACAGCAGTTTACCCCTTGCCCCTCTTACATTTGGCATAGCCGGCAGGATCCCTTGACGCCAGCCGGAGGACCCCCACAAAGATGACGGATCCTACCACCGCCTCCACAGCAGCGGGACCACCATCCGAGATGACAGACCCAATTTTTGACCAGCGGGTCACCCCGGTCATCGGAGCCGCTGTACAACTCATCCAGAAGTACAATGGACAGAACATGGAACTGGACAACTGGATGGACCAGGTGGATTCGGTGATCCATCTGTATCACCTCCCCGCATCGGTACAGGTAGACTTGGTGCTGCAGGTCATCCTGGGGGAAGCAAAAACATCTGTCATCAACCGCCCTCTCGGGCAGAGGAAGGACCTCCAGGGGGTGTTCAAAATCTTGAAGGAAACTTACGGAGACCGGTCCACACCGACCAACCTCCGGAAACGGCTGTTCACTCGGATCCAGTGCGAGGATGAGTTGATCTCCCAATTTGCCAACACCCCCCAAAGTTGCGCCGATCGGATACAGGCTCGGCAGGATGCCGACTGGCTGGCCAGAAACCCAGACTTGGTCCTACGAGACCTATTCATGGCGGGTCTGAAGAGTAGGCCCCTACACCACCATTTCCAAGACAAGATCGAAGGGGACCCCCGCCTTCTGTTCCACGAGGTGCTGGCGAAGGCATTGGCCAAGGATCAGGATGAGGAGTTTGGCTCCTGCTCTTTATCTCTCCAACCGACACACCCAGACTCCCGCACCGCCAACCCACCCTTAAACCCACTGGAGAATTGCGTCAAGGAGTTGACCAATGCGCTCCTGCTGGTCCAGCAGGAAGTATCCCTGCTAAAGCAGCAAGTGGAGCAGGCAGAAGACCAGTGGGCCAGGGCGGAGACCCGTGCCGAAGGAGAGCGGGCCGAGGCTCCACGTCAGAAGCCTCATGAGCAAGACCCGCCCCGGCGATGGGAGTCAACAGGAACGTGCCGACGGGACACCAGGGGTCCATTCTGCTTGGAGTGTGATCAACCTGGCCATTTCGCCAGCGAATATCCTGAGGCACGACCCAGCCGAGACACCCACCATAGACCTTTAAAGTAGCATCCCTCGCGGTTGCTGGCGAAACTGCGAGGAGGGGAGACGACCAGGTGGACATTACCCACTCGTCGGATCTCATTGGAGAGTGCCCCACAGTAATAGCCCAGCTGGCGGGAAAGAGCCAGTGCTGTATTCTGGATACTGGCTCCCAAGTGTCAACAATGTCCCAGCAATGCTTCCAGGAGAACTACACCCACCTGCAGCGGACCAACAAGGGAGATTGGGTAACTCTCATGGCTGCAAACAACCTGCCGACTCCCATCCTGGGGGTGGTTTGGGTCGAGGTGGAGCTGTATGCCCAGTCCCTGGGGAAAAAAGGCATCATGGTTGTCGCAGGGGAGGACTTGAAGCATGGGCCTGTCATCTTGGGGATGAATATACTATGCTGCTTGGACCAAACCCTACTCCTGGAGAAGGGCCCCCGGTATTGGAGACACCTAGGGGTGCAGAAGCCTGTACAGCAGGCCCTACAAAGGGTGATGCAGCTGTGCAAGGGACTATCTCCAGCCGCTGACACAGTCCCCCTGGGACGGGTCAAGACAGGCCATAACCAATGGGTGAGGATTCCCGCCACGCAAGAGGTGGTCGTGGACCTGCCCTTGTGGGTGCAACGGCCCCTGGAGGGCAGGGAAGTCATGATAGAACCCTGCTGGTTTGGCCAACCCGACTCCGGATTGATCGTGGCCCGGGCCTTGGCAGTAGTCAAGCATGGGGTGGTGCCCATCCGGATCTGTAACCTGGGGGACACCCCGGCCCAGGTTCCCCCCAGGACCATCTTGGCACAGGTAGAGGCTGTGCCCGAGGGCAGCGTCGAGTCAGGACAATACGTCCTCCTAGAGCCAGACGTGCAGAAACCATGGACACTGGCCGTGAGGGTGGAGGAGCAGGTAGAGCCCACGGAAGACTGGAAAGGGCGAATAATACTTGAACAAATGGACATGCCCCTAGGAGAACTCAGCCTCGCTGTGGTTAAGAAGCTCGAACGGCTTCTGTGGAGGAGACAACAGGCGTTCTACCACAGCGAGTAAGACTTCGGTTACACCCAGGCATTAGAACATGAGATCAACACCGGGGACCAGCCCCCCATCGGGGAGCGATACTGACCCATTCCACCAAAATTGTACCAGGAAGTGAAGGCCATGATCCGCCAGATGCTGGATAACCACGTCATCATAGAGAGCAAAAGCCCGTGTGCGGTGCCGATTGTCCTAGTTAAGAAGAAGGATGGGGCCCTATGCTTCTGTGTGGACTATCGGAAGCTGAACAGCTGTACTGTGCAAGACGCATACCCTCTCCCCCGCATCAAAGAATCATTGGCAGCCCTGGGGAAGTCACGATTCTTCTCCACCGTGGACCTGGCCAGCGGCTATTGGCTAGTGCCGGTGGCCGAAAGGGACCAAGCCAAGACTGCCTTCATCACCCCCATGGGCCTATTCGATTTCTGCTGGATGCCCTTTGGACTCTCCAATGCACCAGCTACCTTCCAACAACTCATGGAATGTTGCCTAGGGGATCTAAACTTTGACTCGATTTTGAGCTATCTGGATGATATCATCATGTTCGCCCCAACGCTGGACGAGCATTTCCGTAGGCTGGATCAAGTACTACAGTGTTTGGAGCAATACAGGCTCAAACTGAAGCCAAGGAAGTGCCACCTCCTCCAACCCAGCCTTGAGTACTTGGGGCACGTAGTATCCCAAGATGGGGTGAAACCTACACCCAACAAAATTGCCACAATTCAGGGATGGAAAACACCCACCACCGTCACGGAGGTATGAGCCTTTCTTGGACTAGTCGGCTATTACCGCGGGTTCATTCAGGGTTTCGCTAAGATAGCCGGACCTCTGCATGAGCTGCTGAGAGGTGTGGCAACGGATGCACGAAAGAGGACTGTGGCGTGGGGCCAAGCCCAAGACGACTCCTTCAACCAGCTGAAAGACGCCCTCACCCAAGCCCCGGTACTCGCCTACGCTGACTTCGACAAACCCTTCCTGGTCTACACCGACGGCAGTCACAAAGGCTGGGGGCAGTCATTTCCCAGATCCAGGGGGGGGCAGGAACGGGTGATTGCCTATGGGAGTTGGAGTCTGCGGGACTCCGAGAGGATCCCCAAAAACTACAGCGCCTTCAAACTTGAGCTGTTAGCAATGGTGTGGGCTGTGACTGAGAAGTTTGCTGAGTACTTGACTGCAACAAAGTTCGAGGTCATCACAGACAACAACCCTCTGGCGCACCTGGACACGGCCAAGTTGGGGGCCCTGGAGCAGCGCTGGGTTGCCCAGTTGGTGAAATTTTCCCCCAAGATCAAGTATCGTCCGAGGAAGTACAACACCAATGCCGACGCCCTGTCCCATTTTCCCATGGAGGCACCCAAGGGCCCCTCCGATGAGGACCAGGAAGGCCTAGAAATCCCTGATCTTGCCAAGGTTAGGCCACCTCCCAGACCCCTGGAAGCCACCAGTTGCAGCCTCCAGCTGCAGAGAACCGCCCTCGAGTGGGCCGTGCAGCAGAAACAAGACCGGGGCCTGAGGTCCATCCACAGCTGGAAGGAACAGGGGCATTGGCCCTCTGCCTGCGAGAGGGGCCGACTCAGTGGGATGGGCCAGAGGATGCTTCACCAATGGGATCGGATGACTGTCTACAATGGGGTGTTGTGCCGACGCACCTACCTGGAACAAGAACTCCGCGAAGTCAGGCAGGTCGTGCTCCCGGAAGGCTTGGCCCGAGGCTTGGTAGTGGAGGCCCATGAGGAAGGGGCCCACCTCGGGGTGGCCAAGACGCTTCAGTGGATATGCCATCAGTACTTCTTTCCAGGACTACAAGAGTTGGTGGAGGCCGTGTGTCGAGCATGCCCGATGTGTGGCATCACCAAGTCCACTGAACAGAGAGCTCCAGTGCAGACCATCCAGACCAGGCGAGCCTTGGAGCTGTTGATGGTGGACTGCTAGTAGGGGAGGTGACGAGCGGGCACCAGTATGCCCTAGTGATGACGGATCACTTCACTAAGTTCACTGCGGTGGTGCCTACCCTTGACCAGACAGCGGAAACAGCCACCAATGCCATCGTGGAATACTTCATCCGAAGGTATGGCTGCCCCGAGCACGTCCACTCAAACCAAGGAGCATGTTTCCAGGGCCGCGTGATGGAACGACTTTGTCAGACCTACGGCATGCAAAAATCCAGGACCACGCCCTACCATCCCCAGGGGGCCCTGTTGCAAATGTTGAGAACCTTGGATGCCGAAAAGAAATGCCGTTGGCCAGAATTCGTCCAAGAACTGGTGTGGGTGTACAACAACTGCGTGCACTGGACCACAGGCACGTCGCCCTACTTCATACTGTTCGGTAGAGCAGGGAGGGAACTGCAGGACCTTGACCTCTCTCTACCCCAGGGGGAAGATGAGTGGACCCATGGTGGGGGGGTCGAGGAGCAAATGCGACGGCTGAGGACTGCAGGGGAGGTGGCGGAGCACAACATCGGGACCACCAGGCACCCCCAGCCCGGAGGGGCTGTGGGGGAGCCCATCCCAGTTGGACAAAAAGTATTTGTCTGTGAGAGGTGCCTGAAGAACAAGCTAAGCCCGCGATGGGAGGTGCTGCCCTACATCGTACAGCGACAAGTTTCGCCCAACAACCCAGTATATGAGGTGCATGCCGAGGACGACAGAGGTCACACCCGCACCCTGCACCGAGACATGTTGCATCCCTGGGAGTCGGGAGACCCGTCGGAGGCACAGGAGCCGTGCTGCAGCATGAAGCCTGGTGGACTGAGCAGGGAGCCCCCAAACCCCCTGGCAGGACCGGGGACACTGGGGTTCACCCCATTCACTTGGTGGGCACACCCCTCCCAGGCGCACAGCCCCCTCGTCATTGCAGAGGAGTCGGCTGGGGCCAATCTACCCCTACCAGAAACACGGACATCAGAAACACCACTGCCCGGACCCAAGGACAGCCCACCACTGGCCGAACCAGCCACCCTGTCCCTCGAGGCTCCAGTCCGGAGATCCGTGAGGTCAACCTTGGGAGTGCCATCACCACGGTTCCCAGACCCCGACTTCGAGTGGTCGTGCCAAACGGTCTTTGTGGGGACCACAAAAGGAAAAAAAGGGGAGAGTGTGGGAGGTCCGGGGCCGCACACCCCCCCCTCCCACGAAGACGCCGGTAAGGACTGGACCCAGCGTCGCTGGACGCGCCCACATGTTGTGGCGCGTCATCACCCGGTGACGCAGCGGGGCCATGACGCCAGTAAGGACTGGACCCCGCATTGCCGGATTCACCCACATGTTGGGGCGTGTCATCACCCGGCGACGCGGCGGGCCAATGAGTGCCTGCCGTATCATCAAGCCCAGAAGCCCGCACGGCAGGATATTTAAAACCCCCGCATGCGGCCAGGAGGCAGAGCGCGGAGGAGCCTTCGGAGCAGGTGGATCATCGCTGGAAGGAGATCCGAATGCGAGCTGGCAGTTCAGGTAAGCCCTCAGTGAGGCCCTTGTATTTTGGTATTAGACCACTGTACCCTTGTGTTAGGTTATTGTGTATCCACTGTACCACCACCGTGCGGCGCTAGGCCAAGACCACTGTACCCTTGTGTTAGGTTATTGTGTACCCACTGTACCACCACCGGGTGGCGCTAGGCCGAGACCACTGTACCCTTGTGTTAGGTTATTGTGTACCCACTGTACCACCACCGTGCGGCGCTAGGCCTAGACCACTGTATCTGTGCTAGGTTACTACATATCCACTGCACCATCACCGTACGGTGTTAGGCTGCAGGTGTTGTTCTCGCGTAGCGCCAGGCAGCCGTGCTCTCTTATAGGAGCGGAGACCAGGACTACTCGCCCAGCAAAGAGACAAGGGGTATAACCGGTGAGCGCATTCTGTGTTTGTGTGTCGTATCATTGTCGTATGTCATCCCCTCTCCCCTTTCCCCTTTTCGGGCGTTTCCGTTCGGGTTGCACCCATGTGCCTGGCATGCGGGTGTAAACCAGTCTGAGGTCACAAGTGCCAATGATGACCATCCTCTAGTCCCCGCACACCTGTCCATCAGTCAGTCTTGTGGCACCAAGGTCCAGTCCGTAGGCTCAGCGTGTCTGACCTATCTTACAGGTTAGACCGTCCCTGTCTGTGTCGAACCGGAAACACCCAGGACCATCAGTAGGAGAAACCAAGGCAGCCTGAAGGTGAGAGCCACGGGGTGTGAGGTGTGAGATGTAAGTGCCCTGCCACACCTGCATGGCAGCAGGCGCACACAGCAGTCCACCCCTTGCCCCTCTTACAATATCACAGACCAATATTTCTGCAGTGGTTAACTTATTTTTATTCTTGTATCATAAAGTTGACTCCTTACCTTTTACTGCCTCTGGTCTGGGCTGTTTACTGAACAATGCATGCACCTTCAGGCTCTCTCTCTCCTCCTACTGGCTCTGCACCCATTCCTGCTCCTCACTCCCCTAACTACTGTGCTCGGGCTGTCGGGTCTCAATGCTAGGGTGGAGCGGACTGTGGACACTGTAGCACAGTGTAGAATCCCAAGCACTGTCTGCAGACAGCCAGGTGAATGCAGAGGCACCCTGTCACCCCTCCTCGCCAAATGTGACATCCCAGAGTCCATGCAGGGAGTAGGGCAGATCAATGTACTAGTAGGGTCTGCCTCCTAGAGTACCGGGAAGAAGATCTGTACCACTCGCAAGCCCCTCTTCTGGCCGCTGTATGACATCACGTGTGCGGCTGTGCGTGTGTCCACCCCTTCCTTGGATCTGTCCTTGTCTATCTGGCAGCACAGGGACTGATTCATCTCATCTCAAACCCCCACCGATGCTGCTGACTGAGGAGGCTGGAGACAGCAGCACCAGAGCTGGGGCCGAGCTGCTCTGGCTGGGAGAGGGGAGCCCGGGGGTACTTGCCCCTATGCCTCCCCTTAATCCGGCTCTGTGTGACAGACAATGTGTCAGTAAGCTGTGTGTGTGACAGACAATGTGTCAGTAAGCTGTCTGTGTGACAGCATGCATGTCAGGAGCCTGTGTGTGCATGTGTGACAGCATCCATGTCAGTAAGTTGTTTGTATATGACAGTGTCTGTGTAAGTAAGCTGTGTGTGTGACTGCACCCATGGCAATAAACTGTGTGTTTGAGACATCTGTATCAGTAAGCTGTGTGTGTGATAATGTCTGTGAAAGTGTCCGTATCAGTAAGCTGTGTGTGTGTGTCAGCATCCTTGTCAGTAATGTGTCTGTGTGTGTGTGAGTGTGTGTGTGTATGAAAGCACCTGTGTCAGTAATTTGTGTGTGTGTGGGGGGTGGGCAGTATTCATGTCAGTAAAGTGTGTGAGCATTTTACAATCCTAGTTAGTAAGCCATAAATGTGTGGTACAGCATCCATGTCAGTTAGGATTAAGAATTTTGAGAAAGGTAAATTTTTTTGTTAATTGGTATAACATGCCCCATGTTAATGTTATAGATAGGAACTTTCATTATGTTGCACATGTCAAGTAGAGAGCTCTGCTGGGTGTAGTGAAAATTACTTCACTTGAGCGGAGCAATATGGCTAACTCCTACCTGCTAACAGAAATTCTTTTTGACCAGGAGGGCAGTTTCCAACATTAGTGTGACACAGAAGGGATAGGTGGTGTTTTGGGGCTTGTAGGGGAACACTGTCATAGTAATAGTCCTAGCATTACACTTATTTCAAAGATAAAATTGGTTTGTGTAATGTTAGAGGTGTTTCCGTGAAGTCAGTTAATGTATTCATGTATTCACTCAAATTAGCGGGAAATTCAAAAGTTGGTGCATGCAGTTATACCTAACCTAGCAGCTGATATGAGTGACCCACAATATGCATTATTATACTTAATATGAGACTTCATTCCTACTCCTTTGCAACATAAATCCTAAGGGTTGATTCAAAGATGGATGAAATGCAGCTGCAAAAATATTCTAATGGTTACAAAGCTTACCCAAGCATTAGGATGCCCACCACTTATCTGCGTAAATATTGCTAAGAATATTGCTACCATTGACGCTAATCGAGTGGCCATCTTGCCCTTGTGGAAGGTCTGTCCAGCCGTAGACTTGGCAGGTCTCCTAACACACAGAGAGCTCTTATGCTGCATAGGAGATTGCAAGGGATAATTTCTATATGCCCATGTAATGGCGTTTAAATGGGCAGACATGCCTGCAATTTATTGACCACCCCCAAATACTGGCAACCTGTCACTTTCTTTGCGATGGATTCCTCTATGCATCCGTAATCAAAATGTGATCACTACACATGAACAATGTGGCTTAAACGCATGCACGATGGCAAACAATCGCTCGATCTGCGTACGTATTCGCCATTGCATCCATCTCTGAATCAGAACCCTAGTACACTACTTGCAAACCAAGTGCAACATTGTTTCTGCAGTAGCACAAAAAAGGAAAAAGTCATAGGAAAAAGTAGCAAAGTTACAGAAAAAAATAGACAAGCGGTCCGATTATATTGACACTCATCATACATGTTTATAGGTAATCTGTAAATTTATACAAATACCTATGTAAGAGAAATAAGAAATATTATTAGCAGTTAAGCCTACGTACAGATGTATTAATGTAAAGTTATAATACTTACTAGTATAAAAGTGTACTTAAGGCCTGATTCAGAGTGTTGAACGCTAATGCAGCTGCTGCTGCAACAAATGTGTACGCTGCTGTGATGCGGAAATTAGCAAAACTCACAGCTGCTGGGAGATGTATTGAGATGCACACCTGCGGCTTTGCAAATCTAAGTATCTGCGTACAAAGACAATGCATCCATCACAGATCATTATTGCAGTCCTGAGTAAATCTATGGTCATGCAGAATGGCCGTCTGAATTGAGACATTGGAGCCATGTTTTGTGTGTACAAGATCGAAGATGCAGGCAGCGACACATCCCGAAAATGGAGACGACACACCTGCGTTTCTGGCGACATATCCCATAACCTCCCACAAATCATTCTGTATGTAAAGAGATGTTGCTTGCGACTAGGGCACAGGTTCTCAAACTCGGTCCTCAGGACCCCAAACAGTGCATGTTTTCCAGGTCTCCTCACAGAATCACAATTGAAATAATTAGCTCCACCTGTGTCAGTGAGTAATGACTACACCTGTGCACCTGCTGGGTGACCTGAAAAGCATGACCTGTGGGGGGACCCAGTTTGAGAACCTCTGGACTAGGGTAATGGACTTTGCCACATGTGCAGTGTGACTCAGACACATGCGCATATAGCCGATAATTGCTCATTAACATTGTGTACAAGTCCTTACTGTAGAAACATTGCAATAAAGTTTCCTTAACAAAAAAGTAGATACATAATCACCATTTTATTTCCTTTTTTGTTTCAACAGTTAATACGTGATATTAAAATAATGATGGTAAAACAAATAAACAACTTTACATTTCTGTTTCTTCGATGCGGAACACCCACCAAGTATAAGAGACCAGCAGATGGAATAGCTGTAGGAACCTCCTCTCTTCTGTGTTCATGAATCTTACAATAATCAGACCAGCAATTATGCACCTATTTTGCGCGTTAGAAGACATATCTTTTGGTATGCCTTCTAACGGGCATATATGCACATAGGGCAGGTACAAATCCATGCTGATGATGACTACTCAAAAAGTAGACACACATACTACCCATACAGATCCGAACACAATTCCATATTGTTTTTGTTGGTTAGTTGGTATACCTGCTAGGCCCAAGTAAAGAGGTATTCATGGTTTTTTTGTGCACCATACAATAAAATAAAATTCTAATATAAACTATAGTTAATATGGACACATTTGATACAAAGGGTATAGAGGTCCCTGCCCATATGATCTTACATTCTAAAGGAGAAGGGAAATGCAAAAGAGATAATGAGATAGCAAGTGCATTAAAGTAAAGAGAACAAAATATGTCAATCATATAGGAGAAAGGTCAGTCATCTGCTAAACCATTCACTTGTATATTTAGATGGCACATTTAGAACATTTGATTACAAAGCAAAATATTCAATGCCTCAACCTTACAATTATTGATTTAACAGTATTTCTAATTATTAAATGAAATAATATGCTTGATGCAAAACCAACATATATTAAAAAGTGCTTAATAAATACAATTTTAGTTAATTTAATGAAATCAGCAAAGACCTAAAGACAAGCAACAATGGCTATTCTTTTATTCAGTGGGTACTATCTGTCCATCTACTGTGTCTTCATCCTTTTATTACCATACAAAAGTGCATAAATTGCCCACTGCTGAATGGCAAATATGTGTTGTTAGATAATCACCTACCATCAATTCAAAGTAAAATTCATGGATTCCTGTTGGAAAGTTTCTTAATTCATTGCTGAGTTTGATTGATAGAACATAAATGTGTAAACCTTATAATATAATAGGTCATATTTATTAAATGTAGTATTTATTTTTCAAAAAAATATTATAATGTTGACACAAAATGTGTCCTTAAATGTTTTTTCTTAACTGTAGATCTTTTCACTGTCTAAGATTTTCCCTCTATTCTGTTTTTCTTTGAAAAGTCAGACAGGCTAATTATTTCATCTATCATAATTTTTACATTCTGCACAAGACAATGTAATTCGTCTCTTCCTGCTGTTATCAATCTCTCTTTCTCTCTCTATCACAGGATCTTCCACCATGACAGTAGATCAAATGTCATGGTATTTCTACTTTAAAGGGCACAGTCATTGAAAATATCAGGAATGTGCTAAAATTACATTTTAATAGTTTAAGATACATGTTTGTTTGCTTTTTTGCTCTTTTAATGTTATCTGTCAATCTAAAAAATAAAAACATTTATAATATATAAAAAACAGATATATTTTGAACCCAATATTGAAATCTTTGCATCCTAGTTGTGTCACAAGAATGTAGAGGGGCACAGAGAAAATGTAAATGTAATTGAAGAAATGTAAGACCTACTGGGCCTGATTCTGATTGGGCCCAGCAGTGTACATGCCTGGGTCTTTTGTTACAGTCGCAAAAACATTGCTCCATTTCTGACATCGCAGCTGCATCATACTTAGAATCAGGCTCACTATTGGGCCTAAATTGGAATGATACCTTGATTTACAAAGTGTTGAGGCTCCAATTTCCACTACAAGAATATGGGAAGAGATATCTTATTGTATGAATTTATCTGTCGCAGTGTACTGTTATATAATTGCAGATGTGGCAAGCATATTTTAAGCACTAGTATTTTTGAGATTGACTGCATGTGACTAGATCTGATCCCTGTTGCTAACATTAATGTTATCCCTGTCTTGTATATGTACCTGCTGACAAAAATAGATGTCTGCCCACTTTCAAAGCCAGGAGAGAATTTATTGGGGACAGATGTATAAAACCCTTGTCCATTGCCCCGGTCTCATATTAATATTATTATTTTTATTTATATAGCCTCCCCAACTGTACAGGGAATATATATGTGATTTATATCAGTCCCTGCCCCAGTGGAGTGAAATTTATCAAATTATATCACGTGGAGAAGTAGCCATAGCAACTAATCAGTTTGTACATATCAATCTATAGAATGCACTAGATAAATGCTAGCTAGAAGCTGATTGGTTGCTAGGAAAAACTTCTCCACTTGTCCAAGTCTCCACTCTTTAGAAGATTTAATACAACCCTATAAATTTCATAACATTCTAGTGCAAACACACACTAGTGTTAATTCTGTCAGAATCCACTAAATCTACCCCTCCCTCCCCCAACTTGGTTACTCTGCTAAAACATACAGGTGGTACCAGCCACATGCCACCAGGAAAGAGGTGCTGCAGTAAATTTACACAACACCCAATTCCAGGTGAAGAAGGCTGGTGGTGGCAGTAACTTATATCCTAAAACTAGTGTGCAATTGGCATTCACAGTGTCTGCTGGGCATGTAAAACCAGTACAGTAAGACTGGTCAATAATGGCAGAATACTGATAGTAAAAGGGAACCTCAAGACTCATTAGTTAAACTACAGATGAACTATGAAAAGATAGGGTGGTAGAGCCGATCCCATCACAGCAATCATAAACAAAACAACAGTAAGGCAATCTAATAGCCAAAATCTAATAATATCACATACACACACAGTACTGGATATTAATTCAGATGGTAATAAACCTAAAAAGTAATGTTCAATATAACATTAAAATTGGTGAGTGGTTATATATGGAATAATGCATCCTCTGCTGTGAAATATAAGGATATAAGGATAATAAAAAATAAAAGCGCCCATGTAGTTCTGAGACCAATTAAAAGTATTAGGCCAGGGCCACTTAACTGACCCAGGACAGATGGCAGCACTCCAGGGACTTGAGAATGAAATAACGGTCACAACCTATGACCAGGTACCAGTGGCGGATCCAGGGGGGGGTGATTGGAGCGTTTGCCCCCCCAGCACAGTTTGTCCGACCTTTATCATCTCTCTCCTCTGCATAATTCAGAGGAGAGAGATGATAAAGGCTGTGCTGTGATCAGAGCTCCCGTCTCCCAGTTAGGGGGATGTGTCAGTGACAGGCTGTCACCCGGGAGCCGGGAAGGTCACAGTCAACTCCTCACACCATGTGATCAGCACTGTGGTCTAAACAGACCACACGCTGATCACTGCTAAAAAAAAACAACTTACCTCTTTCCAGGGACCGAATATCGGGGCTCTGCTGATGTCCTCCCCCCAGTCAGCTGGTCTCCCGGCTCCTGCACTGTGACTCTGGTCAGCTGCTGCATTAAACAGCTGACTGGGTCACAGTGCAGGAATGGAGAGCAGCTGACCAAAGCCCGGAGGGAGAACATCACCGGAGCAGGGGAGGTAAGTGAAAGTAAAGGTGGGAGGGGTTACGCGAGTGCCGCGAGGGGGGGTCGCTGAGGTAGGTGGGTTTGCGCCTAGGGGGGAGGGCGCCATCGGGGATTTCCGCAAGGTGGGGCGCAGGGGGGTACTTAAACATATATTGAGTGTAAAAATCAATGTGGCCAGCAAAAAAAAACTGTGAAGGGGAGGAGCTGGGACCAAAAAGGGGAGGTGACAGTACAGGAAAGAGGAGGAGTTGGAATTCATCATTAACACACCCCCCTAATAGAACAGTCTAGATTTGCCCCTGCCAGGTACACCAACATTTCAGATGTTTACTACATCTTTTGTCAAGAATAAACAATAACACACAATATCTCACCTTATATACCCACCATCACCCTCATGTACATCGGCGGCGTCCACCCCACCTCTGGTAGCAGACGTAATGATGTCAGTCGTGAGACGGAAGAGAGGGGATGGGACGGTGTCATGGTAACAAAACATAAATTGGCAGTGCAGCAATATTGATACAATTACTATAGTACATGAAAAGACGGTATAAATGTGTATAATACAAAACCCCTCTCTTCCGTCTCAGGGCTGACGTCATTATGTCTGCGATCGGTGGTGGGGTGGATGCCGCTGATGTACATGAGGGTGCTGGTGGGTATATAAGGTGAGATATTGTGTGTTATTGTTTATCCTTGACGAAAGATGTAGTAAACATCTGAAAAGTTGGTGTACCTGGTCGAACAATGTGACCGTTACTTCGTTCTCAAGTCCCTGGAGTGCTGCCGTCTGTCTGTATTCATATATATATATATATATATATACTCAATCCAAGGACTGGCACTCAGGTCCATCACATCATCCTTGCCAGGTGCCCCCACAGCAATAGCCAAAAATAAAAATATATAAGGTGCGGCACTCACGGACAAATGAACACGATATACTGCTAGTGACGTTGTTGATGTTTCAGTTTTATAACTGTCTTCAGTATAAACACATATTACAAACACATACCTTTATATAGCCCATCACCAACACCCAGAGTGAATTGACCAAATGAATTTCTTGGCTCCCGCCCTTCGCGTCTGTCCCCTACAAATGACGTCATCAAAATTACTTGCTCGTCGCACACCACGTGCGGCCCGTTACCAAGGCAGCAATAAACAACAACAATGATACAGGTTATACATTGCATCTCACAGGACATTAACCCCGCGGACATATTCACAATAAAAATGCCACACAGTATCAGCACATAGTAATAAATGTCCACTCCTCCTTTAGTAATCAAAACTAAAAGATGATTATACCCTCAGCATATTGGACAAAAACTCCCGTTGTACCTGGTCGAACAATGTGACCGTTACTTCGTTCTCAAGTCCCTGGAGTGCTGCCGTCTGTCTCTATTCATATATATATATATATATATATATATATATTGTGACACAGTCAGACTAGGGGTCCCTCTCCTGGGTAGAGGACTCCTTCCTTACACACACAGCAGCCAGGAAACAGTACGCCAGACTGGATTCGAGTACAAGCTGGTCAGCACCAGTCTTTATTGTGCAAAACAGAAATAACATAAAGAAACCATAAACAGAAATCCTAGCCCTGTCGGGGCTCTAACCTTACAATTGGTTCCCTCACTACAAGAACCTGGCAGGGCTTAGTGCCCTCACCAGCAACAAAGGCACAGCACAGCACTTACAGATAGGTTTTCAAGTGTCTCTAAGCAAACTCCCTGCCTGCTCTCCCAGGTGAGACACTCAGCCCTAAACAAACTAGGCTTATATTGGCCACTCTCAGGTGGAGACCCTAACAAGCCTGTTACCAGGCTGCAAGGCCCAAAACCTGGAGTGGCCGTGGGTGGAGCCCTCCCTCTCCTCTCACCCACAACCCCCAGGTCCCAAACCGGCTTTTCAAAAAGCCGAGACTCAAGCCTGCTACACTGCAGACTTTCTCCTGGGGGTTTAAAACACATAAGACAGGAATCTGGGACAAATGTACCTGCCACAGACCACTTTACCAGTGATCCTATCACATATCCCCCCCCCCTTTGTTTCGACCTGTGGGGCGGAACAACTGAAGCCCCCAAACAATGAACGCGTGACAATGCGTCTGCATTGGCCAGCTGGCTTCCTGGCCTGTGTTCCACTGAAAATTTTAAAGTTTGTAACGCCAAAAACCTTCTCGTAATTCTCGCATTACTGTCCTTATTTTTGGACATCCACTTCAAAGGGGCATGATCAGTGATCAATTTGAACTTGCTACCAACCAAGTAGTACCTGAGAGCCTCTAATGCCCACTTTATGGCCAACGCCTCCTTCTCCACTGTGGCATAGTTTCTCTCATGTACATTCAACTTTCTGCTTAGATAGAAAATAGGGTGTTCCTCACCATCCTTGTTCTGGGACAGGACCGCTCCTATACCTACTTCTGATGCATCGGTTTGTACTATGAATTCCCTGTCAAAATTAGGAATCATCAGGACTGGTTGGGAACACAACGCTACTTTCAACTCCTGAAAAGCTTTCTCTGCCTCAGGACTCCATTCTACCATGACTTTTTGTTTGCCTTTGGTCAGGTCAGTCAGTGGGACTGCCATGGTGGCAAAGTTGGGTATAAACCTCCTGTAGTACTCCGTAATTCCCAAGAAGGCTCTCACCTGCTTCTTATTCAGAGGCCGTGGCCAGTTTTGTATGGCATCAACCTTATAGAGCTGAGGCTTTATCAGGCCTCTGCCAATGGTGTATCCCAGATATTTCACTTCCTCCATGCCTAGACAACACTTTTTTGGGTTGGCTGTCAAACCTGCCTTATAGATGGAGTCCAACACTGCTTGTACCCTGGGTAAGTGAGACTGCCAATCAGGACTATGAATGACCACGTCATCCAGATAAGCAGCCGCATACCGTCTATGGGGCCTTAGAATCCTGTCCATCATTCTTTGGAAGGTAGCAGGTGACCCATGTAGCCCGAAGGGCAACATCTTGTACTGAAACAAGCCCTCTGGCACTGAAAAAGCTGTCTTTTGTTTGGCGCTCTCGGTTAACGGTACTTGCCAATACCCTTTGGTTAGGTCAAGAGTAGTTAAATACCTTGCCGTCCCTAGTCTCTCAATCAGTTCATCCACTCTTGGCATCAGGTAGGCATCGAATTTTGAAACACTGTTCAACTTTCGGAAGTCATTGCAGAAACGCACACTCCCGTCGGGCTTTGGAATCAACACAATGGGACTTGACCATTCACTATGTGATTCTTCAATAACCCCTATCTCTAGCATATTTTTAATTTCTTTTGACACCGATTCTCTTTGTGCTTCTGGTAACCTATAGGGCTTTAGATTAACTTTAACCCCTGGGTCAGTGATTATGTCATGTTTAATGACTGAGGTTTTCCCAGGTACGTCAGAGAACAGCACCCTATTTCTGATCAGAAACTCCTTGACCTCTTGTTGTTGAATTGCCGACAGAGTTTTTGCCACTGTCACTTCGGGAACTAAGGGCCCTGGATTTACTGGAGGGGCTCGGACAGCCGACAGTACCGTTCTATCTTTCCAGGGCTTTAACAGATTTATATGGTATATCTGTTCCGGCTTTCTTTTCCCCGGCTGGTAAACTTTGTAATTGACCTGTCCCACTCTTTCTAAGATTTCAAAGGGCCCTTGCCATTTAGCCAAAAGTTTATTTTCCACAGTGGGAACCAACACTAACACTCTGTCCCCAGGAGCAAAGCTGCATAACTGAGCATTGCGGTTGTATACCCTCTGCTGTGCCTGTTGAGCCTGTTCCAGGTGCTCTCTCACTATCGGCACTACCGCAGCAATTCTCTCCTGCATTTGAGAAACATGCTCAATCACCGTTTTGTAAGGACTAGACTGCCCCTCCCATGTCTCTTTGGCAATGTCTAGTAACCCCCTTGGGTGTCTCCCATACAACAAGTCGAAGGGTGAAAACCCAGAGGAGGACTGGGGAACCTCCCTTATGGCCAACAATGAATACGGCAATAAGTAATCCCAATCCCTACCATCCTTGTCGACCACTTTCCTAAGCATGTGTTTTAACGTCTTGTTAAACCTCTCGACCAGCACATCGGTTTGGGGGTGATAAACCGAAGTTCTTAACTGTTCAATTTTGAACAGGCGGCATAACTCTTTCATGACTTTTGACATAAACGGTGTACCCTGGTCAGTTAGTATCTCCTTAGGTATACCCAGCCTGCTAAAGACATGAACTAGCTCTCTGGCAATGGTCTTGGTTGACATATTGCGCAACGGGATCACTTCCGGGTACCTGGTAGCGTAATCCATTATGACCAGAATATACTGGTGTCCCCTGGCAGACTTCATTAAGGGTCCAACCAAATCCATCGCTATTCTTTCAAACGGCACCTCTATAATAGGCAATTGAACTAGTGGACCCTTAAAATGTGGTCTGGGAGCATGATACTGACACTCAGGGCAGGATGCACAAAAGTCGGATACCTCTTTATGGAGCCCGGGCCAGAAAAACCTCTGCATTATTCGCTCAGTGGTTTTCTCTACCCCTAGATGGCCGGCCGTTATATGACCATGGGCTAGATCCAACACTGTTCTTCTGTAGGCTTTGGGAACTATTAGTTGTTCCACAACGTCTTCCCCCTTCTTAGTCACCTGATATAACAAATCCTGACACATTGCCATGTGGGAATAGGACAAAGGACTATCAGGGTCTACGGGTTTACCATCAACTACTTTTACATTCTCCCTGGCTTTTACCAAAGTAGGGTCATTCAACTGCTCCATGGCAAAGACCTCTCTTCTGACCTCTAAATCAGGCAGACGATCAACTGGCCCAACAACACTTCCCACCTCAGTGGGAGGCACATCAGTTGGCGGGCCACCGTCACGCTCCGCTTTCTCTAGTTCGCCAATCATAGTAGAAAAAGGGAATAACTGACTCAGAAGAAACTCCCTCCTCCACTACATCGACAACCTTCTCAAATGGGTCAGGGTTGTTCACTTCTGGAACAAAACAGCTTTCCCACAACTTCCAGAAGTGAGCAAAGTCTCTCCCCAAATTGCATCGTACATCAGACCATGCACCAAACCCACAGAAACTATAGCAGAGCCACATGGTGTCTCGATGTTCACCTCGGCAGTAACATAATATCAAGTATCCCCATGTATGCAGGTCACACCAACAGTTTTCCCCTTACGCCTCAAGGGGTTCACCAGCTCAGCTTTCATAAGTGTCACCAAGCTACCAGAGTCTAACAGTGCCTCTACTCGGTTGCCATCTACAGTGAGTACACACATGTGCTTATCAGTCTCAGCCTGCCGGTCAGCCGTACAGGCTGTCTGTGCAAAGAAAGACCCCCTGCGGTAGACATGAGCAGTATCACATTTCATAGGTTCAGTTGTAAGTGAACAATTAGCGGCACTATGGCCAAAGCCACCACATCGGAAACACTGAGTCATATTAATGTCTAGTCGTTTACGGGGCAAGAACCTTCCTGGCCTGGCAGGCCTGTCTCCAGGTTCTACACCCTCAGTCTTAGGTACATTCCACCGCCCAGCACCCTTGTCCCCTGGAACAGTCTTACCAGTGTCTGTGGGAGTTCGCTGGTGCACCATCGGGGCTCGGTGGGGCATACTCATCAGCTCCTCAGCCGCCACGTACCTCTCCACCAGCTCGACCAACTGGTCCGCGGACTTAGGGTCTGCATGGCTCACCCACTTACGCAGAGTCGCAGGTAATGATCGCAGGTACCGGTCCATCACGACCCTTTCCATGATCTGTGGTCCTGTCAGCGTCTCGGGCTGTAGACATTTTGAGGACAGATGGACGAGGTCATGCATCTGTGAACGTGGAGGCTTGTCCAAATGGAACTCCCAGCGGTGGACCTGTTGGGCACGAACAAAGGTGGTGACTCCCAAGTGAGTTAGGATCTCCTGTTTTAGTTTTTTATAGTCCTTGGCATCAGCCAGGCATAAGTCGAAATAGGCCTTTTGTGGCTCCCCAGACAGAAAAGGTGCCACCAGACTTGCCCACTGCTCCTTGGGCCAACTCTCCCTTTCGGCCGTTCTTTCAAATGCGGTGAGATAGGCCTCCACATCATCGCCCGAAATCATCTTTTGGAGGAAGTGACTGGCTCGTACGGAGTGAGTGGGGGTGGGAGGACCAGTATTAACATCTCTGGGTCGGGCGATCAGGTGCTGTACCACCTCTTTTATGGCCTGGCTGTTTTCCTCGATGGAAACCTGTTGTTGCCTCTGGGCTGTCTCCAAGGCCAACAGTTGCACCCTGGTGGATTCCTGCTGAAGTTTGTTAGTCTCCTGCTGAGCTGCTGTAGCTTCCTGCTGAGCTGCTGTAGCTTGGAGCAAGGCCTTAATAATTTCCTCCATTTTGCCCTGGGGTGTAGGTTGGAAGCTGAACCTTGCCTCTCTGAGCATTGGCTGACACCTCCTCTATGGGACTCCAAGGACACAGTGTTATTTCCACACTCACAAATTGGGTGTCTGTCCCTTTAATTTTTAAATGGAAAGTTTTCCACTCGCTGCAACTTCAGTGTGTGTGGATGCCCGCATTCTCCACCATATTGTGACACAGTCAGACTAGGGGTCCCTCTCCTGGGTAGAGGACTCCTTCCTTACACACACAGCAGCCGGGAAACAGTACGCCAGACTGGATTCGAGTACAAGCTGGTTGGTGCCAGTCTTTATTGTGCAAAACAGAAATAACATAAAGAAACCATAAACAGAAATCCTAGCCCTGTCGGGGCTCTAACCTTACAATTGGTTCCCTCACTACAAGAACCTGGCAGGGCCTAGTGCCCTCACCAGCAACAAAGGCACAGCACAGCACTTACAGATAGGTTTTCTAGTGTCTCTGAGCAAACTCCCTGCCTGCTCTCCCAGGTGAGACACTCAGCCCTAAACAAACTAGGATTATATT
Source organism: Taudactylus pleione (assembly GCA_031769625.1). Taxonomy (NCBI): domain Eukaryota; kingdom Metazoa; phylum Chordata; class Amphibia; order Anura; family Myobatrachidae; genus Taudactylus; species Taudactylus pleione. Next base: position 37,803,339 of record JAUIMM010000094.1, read on the forward strand.
GGCCACTCTCAGGTGGAAACCCTAACAAGCCTGTTACCAGGCTGCAAGGCCCAAAACCTGGAGTGGCCATGGGTGGAGCCCTCCCTCTCCTCTCACCCACAACCCCCAGGTTCCAAACCAGCTTTTCAAAAAGCCGAGACTCAAGCCTGCTACACTGCAGACTTTCTCCTGGGGGTTTAAAACACATAAGACAGGAATCTGGGACAAATGTACCTGCCACAGACCACTTTACCAGTGATCCTATCACAATATATATATATATATATATATATATCCACACACAATAAATTATTTACAACAATACTACTACTAATATTATATATTTTTCACATTCATTTATAGGTATCTTAATGTGTTCTATATAATTAGATAATGACCATTGGTTCAGCTCCTTGTAGTATTGTGTAATATTTTAGACAAATTTATTTAGGTACTAATGTCTTCTTTCATGCTGTAAGCTTTCCAGAGACTATTCTTATCCCGGAACGTCATCTTGATAAATTCTACAAACTCACAGACAGAAAATTATTTCTTGACAATGCAATTATTCTCTACTAGTTCAAGAATGAAAGATTTAGTTGTCATTTGAATGAAACATTGTAAACGTTGATTTATTTTATGTTCTGTAAGCGAATTAGATACCTCACATGTATACTTGAGGAATGGATTTTCAGCAAACCTCAATCAGAACTATTAACAGGGTCACATCCTGACCTATAACCAGTCACACTGATTTTTTAAACTCAGGTAATCAATCATGCAACACAATGATTTACATCATTGTGCTGCATAAGAAACATAACATTCTATGTGTTATCAAAGAGTGAAATGCACCTGCTGTAAACTGTAATGAATCACTTGCATGCTCTCTGTATAATAACTGACCTTCATATATAAAACAAGCAGTATCATATTAAAGGATTTGACAAAATAAAGATACTATTTTTTTTAAATATGTATAGAACAGCGTATGGTTCAAAACAAAATCGGGAACATTTTTGGATACATTTTATTTTTCATGCATATTAAGGAAAATTATGTATTGGTTATTTATAACTATTTTTTTATTTTTAGGCATACAGTATATCAGTGTTTAGCAAATTAAAGTACCCACATTTTTGCTATAATATATAACAATGCTAAAAAATTCTTATTGCGCCCTTGTAAACTCGATACCATCTATCACTGATACAATATGATATATGAGACAGATTGTATGTTGTAAATTGCACAACTGAAAGACAAATGCAGGCTTTCAAGATAGGTCCAAACAGGAAATCATAAATGTTATACTCAAAGACAGTCTTATTATTATAGTCCATAGGATACATAAAAAATTCCATCATTATATCTCTGGTAAAAATTTAATACAATAATATTTTTTTTCTTATTAACTGTTTACTACTAAATAAGTGAATTTCCCATATCATTAAATTATCCAGCTATTTATAGGCTCTAACATGTCTGCACTCACACTCACCTATCTGCTGATCCATTATACATATCCATGATAATATTGCACGGTCCTCTGTACTTTCATGGGAAACACTTTAGCTTTATTTATTGGTGCTCATAATATTTGCAAAATGCACGGTATTAATGACTGTAGTCAGCAATTTTGGTTAGGCACTATGGTACAATTTAAACGTGTACTAAGCATATGTTTATTTATTGTATTTGCATAATGTAAATACATATATGTTTTTCAGCCTTTGGGCCTGAGTCATCACTGATCGCTTTTGAGATCGCAGCTGCATAATCGCATGCAGTTCTGAAAATATGCTAATGTTTGCAACCCCTTAGCCAGCATAGAGACGCCCACTACCGCTTTCTCACATCTGTAATACGTCACAGTCCTGCATATACATCGGTAACATCGAGTAACATTGGACCCTCATGCACATTTACGGCAGGTCTGACCTGTCTCAGAAATTGTAAGTCTCATCACACACAGTGTGTACTCAAGCTGCATATGCCATCGCAGTTACAGCAAAACTGGTCAATGTTCCGATACTAGATAGCGGATCCATTTTAAAACACATGCAGGACACCATAATTTCCCAGCAAAGGCAAAATATTGAGTGTAACATACTACAGAAACTTGTGGATTTAAATATCTAATATAAAGTATAGCATCTGGTTCTTAATGTTCAAGAGAGAGTATTTACCCAAGGCATTACACAAGCAACAGAGTTTGGGCCTTGGGTGACAGAGACTGGGTGAGTACATCATGGTGACAATAAACTGCTTTAAACCATGTATTGGATTATTTATTTATGTCATCACAAAAGCACACAGAGATACAAAGTCAATGACTAAAGCTATTTTGTGATATTTGTCATGCACTCAGATACCAGCAAGTGTGTCTTCCTATTGTTAATGAGAAGTTGTGATAAAACAAACCTCAAACATTACAGAGTAGAGAAATGCCAGTGCCAGGTATAACCAGATAATTGGTCTCATACAGTATCTATACTAGAAAACCGATTGGTCTAATATGCACAGAAATTACCATATTAGAAGTCAGACTGGATTTCTGCTTTGTATGTCAACCATGTGAATAGACTATCTCTATACTAGTCACCAATCTTTTATACAGAATGGGTATGGATGATCGGCGGACGGGACGCCAGTGCTCAGAAGACCGATAGCGGCATCTCGATCTGCAAGATCCCATCAGGGGCTGGTAAGTATACTTACCCTCCCCTTGTCTCACCCTAACCCTCCCCCAGTGGTGCCTAACCCTAATCTCCCCCCAGGGAGACTAACCCTAACTTCCCTTTCCCGCACCTAAACCTAACCATCCTGGGGTGGTGCCTAACCCTAACCTCTCTCTAATGGTGCCAAACCCTAACTTCCCTCCCCATAGCCTAACCCTATCCTCCCCCCAGGGGTGTCTAACCCTAATCTCCCCCTGGAGGTGCCTAACCCTACCCCCACATCCCCGCTAAGCCTAAGACTCCAAAAAGGATTGAAATGCATTGGAGACATCTCTTTATTCGATATCATTATATTGAAATAAGCTCTCAGCTCTCTACACACTGAAATACAAGCTGTGTAGCCTCTAATGGCCAGGAAGACACGTGACAAGCCAAGCCTGGCATCATGACTACATCCCCTTTTATACACTAAGAAGCAAATCTGTGTTCTGCTCACTAGTTCTCTTGAGGGAAAGTTGGGTGAATTAAAACAATTAAGACTGTTCATTGCTAAGTTTATAGTAGGCACAAAAGTGTACTTATATGAAATAATTTTAATTGAAAGTGTGCATTCATTAAAGTAGAGAATCACCATTTCTTTTGTGGGATACGGTTATATAAGTTAGAAAGAAGAGTGAAGAGTCCACGTTTACAGAAGGACATTCCCTGCTTTTTGGGAGGGTGAACAGCTCCTGAAATTGTCTGAGCCCTACAATTATAATGTGAAGCATTCTACCCAAATGTATGATATAGCATACTGAATGGTGCCGAAAATGCACATGGCAAAGCAGACATGGCTAAATAGCTTATTAGTCAGTGCTCTATTGTTCAACAAATAATATAGCTCCCAGAATATTAAATAGCCACAATGTTCTGAAAATTGATAGCTTCACATAGAGTTGTGTGATTGGGATTGTAACCATAGGTAAATGTATCAGTATTTATTGAAGATCATAGCTGAGTACATGACATATTGTGTTTGTAAACAATATGAGTGTATTATTTCTTTAATAAAAGTAATATAAAAAAACATTGAAACAACATGTTATTTCTACATATAACTGCATTCTGTTGACTTATCATGAATAGTTTCTTTGCTTGGAAGGATAATGTATGCAAAAAAATACATTGCAATTCTAAAGTATCAGTTCACTAATTCATACTGTGAATAATAAAGGAACTCATTAAGCCGTGAGTCTTTGTTACTTACTGGTACATAGATCTCTTAGCAGTTTAAGTTGTGTATCATGAGTCTAAATACTTTAAGGGATAATATAAAATTATCTACTGTTCTTTTATATCTAGATTTGAACATTAATTTTCTTATGCTACATTGCAAGCCTAACTGAAAAGCAATATATAATCATAATTGCATGTTATTTATTAGCCAGGAAACAAATAAGTCAATTTGAAACAATTCCCTTTTGTTATTCATGAACCCACATTAGATAGAAAAGATATAGCAAAGCAAGCAGCCTATTATATTTATTACATCCTCTTTGTGCTAATGAACAATAACATTCACGGTAAAATAATCTGTGCAGTTTAAAAATGTAAATTAGACTACAGGCAACATTCATCAAGGCACATCTCAAGCCAAAAATGGAACATTTTATTGGTGTGCACCAGAAGTAATGTACACAGAATTTGCTATACAGTGTATTGCAAATGTCTGTTGACTGATCATTTAACACAATACTCTGCAGCAGGCAAATACATTTTGCTTGCATTAATAATGTATAGCATTTTCCTACACCTCACAATTTGTAGTCTAAATTGTAGTCTATTCTCTTTGTGTCTGAGTGAATCATGTAAGATTTCAAGAGGCATAATTCTCATAGAGATGTGTGGTTTGGTTTTCCTGGAAACCAAACACACCTGAACTTAAGGGTTCTGAGTCAAACCAAGCAAAACATCATCTTCTCGGTTCCTGATCTTGCATGTTTTGGATTGCATATAAAAGTCTCTCCCTCATGATCAGGGGTCCTTTCAGACAGGAGACCAGAGGGAGAGGGTGTGAGTCTGTCGGCTATAGCACTGTGAGGCACTAAAAACGCCACTAAAACTTCAGCAATGTGTTAAAGCACAAAGGGGCACTGTGTCATAAAAAAACACCATTAAGAGCACTGTGTTTAACATAAAGGGGCACTGTGTTTTTCAAAATAAAAATCCACATAGAGGCACTGTGAATTCTGGCCTGCAGCACTGTGAGGTGCTTTGTTGTGGGTTCAGGGCCAGGCACTAATTTACACCATTGGGAGCACTGTGTTAGAGGGGCACTGTGTAATTTAAAAAAAAAACATAGGGCACTGTGAGGCACTGTGTGTTAGGGCTAGGAACTGTGTTAAAACACTGTGTTGTGTGTTCAGGTAGTGTGTTCAGGTACTGTGTTAAAAACATTTAAATAAATAAAAATGTTTTGTGTTCAGGCACTGTGTTAAAGAAATAATGGCATTAGGGTGCCATTACTAGGAGCAATGTGAAGCACTATGTTGTGTGTTCAGGCACTGTGTTAAAAATAATGTTATTAGGGAACCATTACTAGGAGCGCTGTGAAGAACTGTATTGTGTGTTCAGGTACTATGTTAAAAAACATTCAAATAAAACTGTTGTGTGTTCAGGCACTGAGATTAAAAATAACTTCATTATGGTGCTGTTACTCGGAGCACTGTGAGGTACTGTGTTGTTTGCTGAGGCACAGTGTTAGAAAAAAATGAAACACTGTAGTGAATTCATACACTGTGTTAATTATTATATAATTAGGTTGCAATTACTAGGAGCACTGTCTGTCAATATGGATCAGTCGATAGAAAAGCAGGATCAGCAATCCAGTACTAGTGCTGTGACTGCTGTCAATCATGATAATAATTCAATCTACTAAAGGTGGTCCAGGGTAAGTAAAGTATAAGAAAGGGCATCTGAAATCTAAACAATGTTTCATAATGTTAAAGAAAACATCAACTCATAAAAACATAAAATGGCCAACATTCCATACACCAGATGCAGTGGCAAGGAAAGACTCAGGCCATGGCCTTCCTTTGTGCGTGGTAGTCCTGTTACTGCTGTTTCATGCACTAGCATGCCTATTGTCGGAGCCAGGGCCAAACACAGCCAGGCATCTTCTGAAACCTGCAAACTAAAAGGTGTGATCCCAGATCTTCTGAAACCTCACATGCAACACCTTCTCGATCTAAGTCTACATGTGTCACCTTTAAAACAGGCAAATCAGTTCACCAAGAAAACTAAGGCTGAAGAATAAACTGTTTTCACAAACTCACAAAACCTTGAGGAGAGCCTAAGTGTGTCCACAAGTGCTTTGTGTGAGTCTGACATTTCTAACACTGGGAAGATCAAAGGTATGTATCTGTACAATGTAAATGCCCAAACAGCAAACACATACAGTATGTACATGTATACAAAGAGGGCAGCACTTGTAGTAAACAACACAAGGGTACTAATTATATATTTATTTCCATAAAAATCACAACAATATCAAAATCAACTTTCACATATATAAACTCCCGGGAGTGGGGATCATAAAAAGGGGAAACCATCATGCTGCGATGGCTTCTGTGGTTGCCCCGCAACCAGCATCGCATTTACTGGTCAGCCTCTAGGGACAGGAGCTGTGGTGAAAGAAAGAGAAAAGATGAAAAAAAATGATAAGATGACCAGTGATAGCGATTTCGCCATAGAAGATTCTAATGATCAAGAAACCACTTGGGCAGTCCCTTTATGCAGAATTACCAGAGCAAGCCACTATAGTCCTGGACCAAGCCCACGAGGAGAGGCAAACAAAATCAAAGACAGCACAAAGCCTCCCACCAACAAGAAATAAATCTAATTTTCAATTCATCACATTGTCCGTTATCAGAATCTGAAACATCATTACTCAACAAGGGTTTGTCTTTTATTTCCACTAATCCTCACCATGATCGCAAATGGAAAATCGATTTACATAGATTTAATCGATCCTTAAGTAGAAAAGAGTTTTTTCAACATAAACCTCCATCATCACATGTGGATCAGTTTGCAGATTTTTAACAAAAATATCCTTCTTCATTATTTGACCCCCCCATCTTCAAATGCTTCCATGAAGACATTTTCTAGGTTATTAGATGAATCTGTGACAACATCTCATTCTACCAACTAGAAGTTGTTTCATAATTTGAGCAAGCAAGAAAAGTCTGCCTTGAAACAGTTGCGTGATGATCCTAATATAGTGCTCCACCCCACAGACAAAGGGGGTGCCATAGTTGTTATGGATACCACATATTATTTACAGGAAATTGACCAGCAGATTTCTGATGTTAAGACTTATCGTTTGTTACCCCGTGATCCTACTTCCGTTTTTTTGAAAGAATTGGAGACTATCTTGTCATCAGCTTGTGAACAACATCTTATTAATCAAAAATTGAAGGATTGTTTGATTCAAAAATTCCCTAAAATTGCTATCATGTATACAATCCCAAAATTGCACAAATTGGATGGCCGATTATTTCAGCCAGGGGATCATTATATCAAGTCACATCTCAATTTTTAGATTTCCTAATTCAACCATTAATTATGAAACAACGCACATTTCTAAAAGACACCACCCAATTCTTGCTCAAATTACAAAACCTTGAGAAGCTTCCAGTAGGAGCTTTCTTGTGTACATTAGACGTTAAAAACTTGTACACAGTGATCCCTCATTAAGAAGCTTTATTGGTGATGCTCACATTTTTGATTAACAATCATTTTGATCAGCTAGATATTGATTTGTTTATAGAATTGCTGGAACTTACTCTCATCAGAAATTATTTCATACATAATGATCATTTTTATCTGCGGTTGACAGGCTGGGCTATGGGGTCCAGTGTGGCCCCGTCATTGGCTAATATTTTTATGTTTGAATGTGAAGTCCAATTTTTTTTTTCAGACAGCTATACCAGTAATAAAATCATTGTGTACACAAGGTACATAGATGACCTGTTTCTAATCTAGTCAGGGACAGAGGATGAGCTTCAAGAATTGGTCACTTCCATCAATGCTATAAATTGCCCCATCAAACTGACGTATGAATACAGTAAAAAGGAAATTCACTATTTTGATGTGGCAGTGTCTGTTTCTGATGGTGTAATTATCACTAATCTTTACAACAAACCAACAGATCATAATACCATTCTGCACCATAGCAGCTGCCATCCTGCTTCACTTAAAAAGTCTTTACCTTATTCACAATTCATGTGAGCAGCTAGAATTACTAGTGACCCACTATCAGTGGAACCATGTGTTGACAACTTAATGGAAAAATTCTCTAAGCGTGGTTATCCTTTAGCATTATTACATGCCAGTAAACAAGACATTTTACAGACATCCAGCGCACTGTTGTTACAGCCAGTGTCTAAGAAAACTATCAATAATAGGATTCCTTTTATTTCAGAAGTCTCTAAACATCCTCAAAGTAGCTGGAAATTTTAGATTCGGCACTTATTGACTTGTACTTCTACTTTTGTTATTTACAGTAAATCATTATTTGTCCCTGCGGTCTCTATTATGTAGGCCAGACCACCCGCACTTTTAGGGAGTGGGCAGCCCTGCATCGATCTGCGATCAGAGCATCTTTGGGAGGCAAACAAATAGAGCAACCAGTGGCTCGCCATTTTCGTGCAGTTAATCATTCCTTAGCCAGTCTTAGATACAAGATTGTAGATCATGTTCCATCTGATATTCGAGGGGGTGACAGAGCCAAACGCCTCAACCAGCGTGAGGCTTATTGGATTCACCATTTAGATACTATAGCCCCTAGGGGTCTTAATGAAAAAAATATGCTTAATGTGTTCTTATGATTTTTCTTACCGTGCTGATCTCATGTTATATTGGATTTTTATTTTTATAGCTTGTTTCATTATATTTGTGCATTTTGTTTATTTGTTGTTTATATTCATCATGTGCACACTGTTTATCAGAGGTTTCCATTGTCTGACACCATTTTTGTTTTTTTATTTTTTTTCATCATTTATTCATTATTGTTTTCATTTTTGTCACACACTTCCTGTTTTTTATTAATTTCACATATTTTGTTATATATGTTTAGTGCATACATTTCACATTTATGTTTGCACTTAACACCATATAAGTTTTTTTACGTTTCCCTTTTTTATATATCACCTTTCTACATCTGATTGCACTTTTCTACATTCTCCATTTCATATTTTCTTATTTTTATTTTTTTATCTTTCCTCTTTCTTTCACCACAGCTCCTGTCCCTAGAGTCTGACCAGGGGACATGACGCTGGTTGCGGGGCAACCACAGAAGCCATCGCAGCATGAGGGTTTCCCCAGCCTCCGGCGGATGTTGTTGTCAGGTGACTCCAGGCACGTGTGTTCTGGCACCCGGCTAACATCGCATCGGAGGTTGCTGGGCAACCATAGAGCAGTGCTGTGCAGAGTGAATTCCCCACTTCCGGCGGATGTTCCATTCTCGTGGCCCGGGGCATGGTGAGCAGCGGGTGTCTCAGCACTTCTTCCTTGTTCTATTTAAGGTAAGAACACTTCACATTATGCTTTCTTATGTTCACGTCCTGAAGATATGGCCAGAGAGCCTTGAAACGTCGACAGAGACTTACATTATGTCACTGTTGATTATCTAATACAGTATTTTTACTATCATTGGAGTGCCGCTTTCCTTCCTTATCAAGCCTGGGTGCATACTCGGGCCAGAGGGATCTGTGTATATATATATATATATATATGAATAAAACTCATAAATGAGATCAATCAATGTAGCCTTGGTGGTATTTCAATGGGCAGTTCATGCATAGAAATCAGTGTCTTGTGGGGGATGATAGTCCAGCTAGATAAAAGGCTACCGGCTTGTGGTGTTGGTTGAGAGGGATCCTAATTAGTTATGGTCCAAAGTAGCATGGGAGGTTTACACAGAACAACGGAATCCTTAATAACATATCAGGAATTAATGTGCTGGTAATCCTAACTTTGAACAATGTCACAAATAAGTATAGAGAAGCTCTTCATCAAGGTGCCCTATGCCTATGGAGCAGGACAGACAGTGCAATGGTTATCATTACTGCTTCACAGCACTGAGGTTGTGGGTTCAATTCCCACCATGGCCCTAACTGTGTGCTTGCGTGGGTTTCCTCTGGGTACTCTGGTTTCCTCCCAAACTCCAAAAATATAGTGGTAGCTCAATTGGCTCCCAATAAAAATTGACCCTAATGTGTATGTGTGTGAGCATGTGGTAGGGAAATTAGATTGTAGATGTAAATGGCCAAATATTCTCTTTAAAATGCTGCAGAATATGTGTGCGCTATATAAATAACTGGTAATAAATAAATAAATGGCAAGGTTCAGATAAGGATGCCATTGTTCTGCAAAGTGTGAAATTTATTTATCTGCAGAATAATATTAATACTACTACTAATAATAATAATAATAATAAGCCACATGAAAACAGAGATGGCTACACAGGCAAGATAACTGAAACTGCAAACAATTTGAGCTACAATGTAAAATGTAAAAATGTGTCCTCCATCCCCTACAGTAAAAGGTTGTACTACTTAGCACCAGCTTCAGTCCTCTAGTGTGGGACTGAACATATACAGTAACTCTCTGGTGGATTAGAGATCTCTCCTGATGGCTGGTCATCTTTTAAGTAGGCAAGCCAGTGGATGGTAGGAGTCCATGTAGTTTCTATTGTCTACAAGAAGTGCAGTAAAAAAAAGAAAACTTTTCCCTGAAAGAAAAAAATGTGTATATGTATATATATATATATATATATATATATATATATACACAGTCAGGTGCATAAATATTGGGACATTGACAGAATTTTCATATTTTGGCATCTGTTCACCACCACAATGGCTTTGAAATTAAACAAACAAGATGTGCTTTAACTGCAGACTTTCAGATTTAATTTGAGGGTAATTACATCCAAATCAGGTGAACAGTGTAGGAATTACAACAGTTTCCATATGTGCCTCCCACTTGTTAAGGGGCCAAAAGTAATGGGACAAACTAAACAATCCTAAATCTAACTTTCACTTTTTAATACTTTGTTGCAAATCCTTTGCAGGCAATTACAGCCTGAAGTCTGGAATGCATAGACATCACCAGATGCTGGGTTTCATACCTGGTGATGCTCTGCCAGGCCTCTACTGCAAATGTCTTCAGTTCCTGCTTGTTCTTGGGGCATTTTCCCTTCAGTTTTGTCTTCATCAAGTGAAATGCATGCTTAATCGGATTCAGGTCAGGGGATTGACTTGGCCATTGCATAACATTCCACTTTTTAGCCTTAAAAAACTATTTGGTTGCTTTTGCAGTATGCTTTGGGTCATTGTCCATCTGTACTGTGAAGTGCTGTCCAATGAGTTCTGAAGCATTTGACTGTATATGAACATATAATATTGCCCAAAACACTTCAGAATTCATTCTGCTGCTTTTGTGAGCAGTCACATCATCAATAAATACAAGGGAACCAGTTCCATTGGCAGCCATACATGCCCACGCCATGACACTACCACCACCATGCTTCACTGATGAGGTGGTGTGTTTTGGATCATGAGCAGTTCCTTTCCTTCTCCATACTCTTCTCTTCCCATCACTCTGGTACAAGTTGATCTTTGTCTAATCTGTCCATAGGATGTTGTTCCAGAACTGTAATGGCTTTTTTAGATATTGTTTGGCAAAGTCTAATCTGGTCTTCCTGTTTTTGAGGCTCACCAATGGTTTACATCTTGTGGTGAACCCTCTATATTCACTCTTGTGAAGTCTTCTCTTGATTGTTGACTTTGACACATATACACCTACCTCCTGGAGAGTGTTCTTGATTTGGCCAACTATTGTGAAGGGGTTTTTCTTCACCAGGGAAATAATTCTTCTGTCATCCACCACAATTTTTTTCCGTGGTCTTCCAGGTCTTTTGGTGTTGCTGAGCTCTCCGGTGCGTTCTTTCATTTTAAGAATGCTCCAAACAGTTGATTTGGCCACACCTAATGATTTTGCTATCTCTCTGATGGGTTTGTTTTGATTATTCTGCCTAATGATGGCTTGCTTCACTGATAGTGACAGCTCTTTGAATCTCATATTGAGAGTCGACAGCAACTGATTCCAAATGCAAATGTCACACCTAGAATCAACTCCAGACCTTTTACCTGCTTAATTGATAATGAAATAACGAGGGAGTCCACACCTGTCCATGAAATAGCTTTTGAGTTGATAGTCCCATTACTTTTGGCCCCTTAAAAAGTGTGAGGCACATATAGAAACCGTTGTAATTCCTACACCGTTCACCTGATTTGGTTGTAATTACCCTCAAATTAAATCTGAAAGTCTGCAGTTAAAGCACATCTTGTTTGTTTAATTTCAAAGCAATTATGGTGGTGAATAGAGGCCAAAATATGAACATTCTGTCAATGTCCCAATATTTGTGCACATGACTGTATATATGTGTGTGTGTTTATATATATATATAGATATATATATATATATATATATATATATAAAATAATCTGCCACTCTCAAAAAGGTATGTACCTTAACCTGGTGCCTCCACAAAATGTCCATGTACACTTCTCCATTAGTGTGGCACTCACACTAATGGAGAAGTGCCACACCTATGGAGAAGTATATATATATATATATATATACATTCAATACATACATTCTGTATATACAGTTTTTATGATGTTCCTGATTTCTATGATTTGCTATGAAAAATTTAATGTGTTTCTTGCTGTGAGATGTGTGTTTTGACAGCTAATCTCTTAAAGTTCAAATTCGCTGCTGCCAATTCTGTCTTGATTGCGCTAGCATCCATCAGCTGAGGATAATGGCTACTACCAGAGAGCATAAGGTATTCTGTGTTCTTGATTTTCATACAAACAAGCTTGACAAAGTCTGAGAGAGACCCTTCTTGCAGTAGGTCAATTCGGAAGTAGTATTCACAATTTCATATCTGCCTGGTTGTACCCTCACAACCCGAAAGAGGGTGCCTGCAGTTTTATATCAGATCTTTACCACTTTTGTTGTTCTAAGTATCTAATTAATATGCACACAGAGCTCTTTGAGACTGTGAACATTACAGTATTGCTAGTCCTTGATATAAATTCTTATTTAAACACCGACACATAGGAAATCAAATCACACGGACCAGAAGTAGGGTCATAATTAGGTCAAATTAACTCCAATTAGTCCCTATTTACAGGGGTATAAATATGGAGATACCACACAGCAACAGTACCCCTTGAAGAAGTCCTAGGTGCCTCATGAACTATTTGCACTTTACTCAGAAAATAATTTTTTTAATGTATTGCTTTTAAAGAACATTCTTGCTTTTAGCCTGTTTGTGCTATGAATTGGATTTTATAATAAGTGTATTTGCTACCTTATAGTAATTGTGGATAACAAAGGATTACTGTATGCGTTATTGCACGGCACATTGCACTTTTATACATTTGTATGCAAATTAGATGGTTACCAATTAGGGGTTAACTGGACATAACTGATTATTATATGTATATATAATTTTTCTTTTTATTTATTTATCTTTGCCTATTACATGCAGAAATAAATTGTTATCTTAATTTATGGTGGTATATAAATTAATTACCATATTTATGCTTAAGTATTTATGCTTATAGATGAAAAACACATGAATCACTCTGTCTAATCATATGAATTTTTGTTAATCTTTATTAATTAGTGTTGAATATTTATTCATATTATTGTATCAAACAAGACACTTTTGCACACTTTGCACTTTATTAAATACACATAGGGTGGTTACATGACTACATATGGTTATACATAAAAACATGCCAGTCACTTGAACCTGTCTTATTTATTTTATCTAATTATTTAGCATACGTCCTATGCTATAATCCCATTGGTTTAGCTGACATCCAGAAGCAAACTTTTATATATTTATATATATATATCTTTCTCTTCTTATATATTTGGGGTATATTCTTGACTGACAATGTACCATATTATTAAAATATATGTGTTAGCTCTAACCAAATGTGGCAGAGCAAAGCTCATATTATTAAGTCAGTGTAGGGACTGGCCAGATGGGAAGACCTTGACGTGGCTGGCCAGCTGGACAAATTATTGCAATATTTTGAAGCTAACATTCCCTGTATTTACAGTTTGAAAAGTAAGTGAGTGCCGAGTTTGTATGATTTTTTAATGTAAATTGTGTGATCACATGCCAAGGGCACCCCAGATGGTTGAATGCAATGGATTAAGCCATATATATATATATATATATATATATATATACAGTTAACATAATAAAGTCTTTTTTTTAATTTTATCTGTATAAAGCTGTTTTTTTTAAAAAAATATCCAAATGATCATATTATGTAAATAATGTAAATAATAGCTATTTAAACCTAATTCACTTTCATAATTGTTAACAAATCTGCTTATTTGTTACTAAATTATACTGAATCTCATTTATTTTATTATAGATGTTATTTACATAATTTCATTAAAAATCTACAATTTTTAGGACATTTCTAAAAGGTATATTAATGGTTAAAAGCTGTATTATCTAATTTATTGGAAATTATTGAAAAAAAATGATTTACTACATTCATGACTAAGTAAACTGTATATGTAGGAGAAATTTCCCAAAGTATTTCTTCCAATTTTCTATTCTATATATTTTTTTGCAATTTCAAATCATTGGTAGTTATTTACACACAGGATTTTCTCTAATCATGCATTCATTACAGTTAATAAATATATCATTTATTGTTGAAAATGGAATTTACATATAATAATTGCCTATCAAAAGTAAGTTTATTACTTAATATTTTGTTAAGAATTCACTAAGCATTTTTTTCTGCCATCACATCGTTATTACACACTATTTCCTACATATTTCCCTTTTGTTGTAAACCAAATTTATCCTACACTGACTTAAATAAAGACATAGGTGAGTATTATTGTTACTAACCCTTGCATTTCATAATATTTAAATGCTAATCCATTAATATTGTCCTTTTAATTTATGTATATTTTATATGGAATATTGATCATAGGAATCCCTCTGTATGAACTGGAACCAATACACAAAAAAAATTCTCAACTTGACAAGTTAGAATACTGCTTAGCTATTATACAGTACACCCAATTTTTCTATAAGTGATGTTTTCCCGATTGTACTCAATGGTACATCATACCAGCACCTTCTTTTGGTATATATTTTTAATTCTTATATAGCAACTAGTTCTGGAAGCATGAAGAAATCAGTGAAATCATTTTGGAAATAAAACCAGTGTCTGAAGACTTGATCCAATACATATATGAGCTACAGTAAATCTTGTATCAGCTTATAAATTTAGGTGAGTACTGACACCTTTTTCATACAAAATAAGTGCTGATCATAATCATATAGATAAACAAGCATGTTATTGCGCAGCAGTGATGGTACCTCCCTTTAACGTACATTTTAGAACACATATTTTTGCCTTAAGCAAATAAATATTGACTGTTGATCTTATGATTTAAAAAATTAACATGGTCAATAAGATGAAGCAGGGGAGTAGTGAGGGCAGTTCCGATGGAGCATGAGCTCTGGGTGCCAAAATGGACAGAGGGCACCATCCAGGGTTCCAGAATTCATGGGCGACACTCATTATGATGGCTGCCTGTTTGTTTTATCTTGGTTTGCTTGCTTTATATCCTAAATTAGTTATGAATCTGAGATCCGTTTCTACATTTCATGCTCCCTCAAGCTGCCCAGATTGCCTCATATTCAGCCCTCATTCCTCTATGATCATCTTATGTCACTTCCCCTTCCCTATCAGATTGATTACATTCACCTCTCACCTCTTTAATTCCCTCCCCTCTCTACCCTGTGTTTGGAACTTTGACCCGTCCACTCCTTTCTTATTGGCTTCTGTCACCACCCCTCTCCTTTTCTTATTGGCTTCTTTCACCTCTCCTCTCCCCTCTCCTCTTTGATCTCCCTCTCTCCTTTTCTCCTCATTCATTCATTGTGCTTCAATGGACTTAAAAGGGACACATCTGAGGTAAAGTCCTAAACTTCAATTATAAGGTATTAGATTAAACAAAGTCACTGTTTTTCTATTTAAAGTAATGAGGTGTTCCCAGGCATGACCACAAAGTGTTATTTGAAAGGTCTTTTAAAAAATATTAGGAGACCTGAAATAATAATAATTGCAGTAGACTGGACATGATTAGTAGTACTCACATTAATATGAGTGCAGTGTATATTTGTGAAGTAGGAGTATAGCTAAGAAGGGAGCTTCCCATAGGTGTTCCCACTCCAGTGAAAGCTCCTTGGGGCAGTAATTGCAGTAATAAGCTGTGCACCCTGTGGAATTTCACTCTAGCACATATATTTTGTCAATTTAAGTAAAATGATCAGAATATATAATACAAACTCCTCTATTGGCTAATAACAATGATTCAAAGGAGATAAAAGTCAGATCCTAGGAACTATACATAAATAAGGCAGTGCTAAATGAGAAACCCCTTAATGTCAGACAGTGCCTCACCGAAGCATTCCATTGCCCAAATGGTACCTCAATGCCAAGTGTCATACTCCCACTGTTTGCTCTTTTTCTCATCACTTCAGTATTACCCTGCAGGCTGGCCATACCCCACTGGCACAGTTCAGTACAGGGAGGGGCAGGTATGACATGCACTTTCTCCAGGTGCCGTGTTTGCACACTACTCCTTTGAGATGAAGTATAGATAAAGTATTTATCAGTACAAGTTTTAGATAATAGTGCTCCAAAAAGATGGATATCAATACATACATAGTTTTCATGGACCATCCAAACCAATGCTGCAATACAACTAGCAACATCAATTCTTATAAGACTTTTCAGGGAAAGCTCTTTTAACCAATTTATAAAGATTATCTCATTTGTATTCTTTGCACACATAGAACAGACTACTCATGAGCATGTTTTAGAAAGGACAATATGATTGTAAAACCATTTTTCTTGTGAGATTTTAAAGTGTTATTGTAAAATTCATAACAAAAAATCCTGTTAATGTCTGACTGCCCTTGTAAACTATGCACACACAAACACACACAACTATTTTCCAGTTTTCAATGCTCAAAATTGTCACAAAATTAAAATGAGTCCAAAGAAATACTTCTCCTCCTCTGATCTGCACCAGCTCCAAATCTAAAACATACACTTCCTTAAATGAGAGTGGGAGGGTACACATAGCATAACATTTATGACCAATACACACTAAATAATTTAAATATTATTGCCAAATTCATGTAAATTTTGATTCAATTTAAAAAGGAGGAGGATTATATAGTGCTAAGGATATCTGAACAACAATAAAATAACTAACATACTGCTTGTGTATAGTATTTAATATGAAAAAAAGCACTGATAACTCCATTTCAATCATGATACACATAAATCATATAAAACACAGGTCAATGGTGATCAGGTAAGATCTGACAAGGTGTATTAGAAGGCCACTGGTATGTCCACATAGTTGGGAATCAATATTGGTAGGTAGCAGACCATCCGCAATAGTAACTTCAAAAGTTAATAGATGTTACAAGTGAGGTATATCTGGGTAATTTACAGTTAGCAGGTAGTTTTATTTACAGGTTGCAGTGATAGAAATCCATCCAGTCTTTAGCACAAAAGCTTACAGTTGGTAGTATCTGGTGGTAGTGAATGCTGGATGTCCTAAAATTCATGCTTTCAATTTTGGTCCATATAAGGAAGGACAAGTGGCCCAAAGTGTCAAGTAGATAAGCACATTTCATTTGGGAATTAGGCCTACAACTTCCTCAGAAGCATACGACCAGTCAGGAAAGTCCAGTGGATGGCTGCTGGAATATGATCTTCTAGCAGCTGCCAATCTCAGTATATATGTATATATATATATATATATATATATATATATATATCTATATATATATATATATATATATATATATACAAAAAGCGAATACTAGCGCACACATTTCGAATTCCTTGTGTGGATAGAATCATAAAATATGATAGTGAAGATACGTCAAGAACACTTCCTGGAAATAACAAGTGGATGTAATTTCTCAATAATCCATGTGGCAATCGGGGAACAAAGTGCTGAAAAACAATGAGACGTGCGCCTAATAGTGTAGTATTTTAAAATATATCAACTTGTGCTCAATAATAGGTAACGTGTGTACTAAAAATTAATCTGTTAAAAGCTTATCTGATGTCCAGGTGGTAATTGCAATGGTCAGATTAACCCAAAATGACAACACTTCCAAGGTTTTCCAAGGGGTACTCTTTCTGTACTAACCTTAAAATTTGGGCAGATAGTGCATAAATTAATGCATGTAAAGGTGTCATTCCTCTGTGTTCCAGGTCATAAACAATCCAGCTTCATATCCCACCAAGTGGTAGATATCAGGCCAGAAATGGAGAAAGTCTCCGTAAAAAATTGTTTTATTTAGACCAATTACGAAACACAAATACACAGATTAAACAGTAAATAAAAAGAAATGTAGTAAAACGCTTATCTTAATCACAGTATAGCAGATAAGAGTCCACTTTAGGAGTTAAGTAGAACCAGTCCCAATGCATTTCATCCCTCAGGACTTCCTCAGGGGTGATACCAAGGTCCTGGAGTGCTTCTTTAAATACCCTCTACTAAGGGTGTGCCTAAAATTAGATCAGGTTGTCAAGCAGCGCCATCTGCGAATGCGCACTGTGTGGTGGCCATCTTAGTGACGTCACATGTCCGCTTCAAGGTTAGTTTGAAATAGATTGCAAAATCAAGCAAAGGGTTCTCACCACTTCACAAGGCGGGCTTGTATAGCTAATAGCGCAATAACTACTGAGGCTGATTCCCCTCTTAATCCGGGGTATAAGACTTCAGTATGTGATACTCAATCCGGAAGTGCGAGCCTGCACTTCTGGATACATTGCCGTCTTGCTGGAGGGTGGAAGTAGCTGCAGCCATCTTGTGAAGGGTGGCTGTAAGCTAAACACACTGCGGCCATCTTTTTGCTGGAGGGTGGAAGTAGCAGCGGCCAACCTGTGTAGGGCGGCAGTAGGCTAAACACACGGCGGCCATCTTTTTGGTGGTGTGAGTACCTAGCGGTGACAAAAATTGTCGTCCACCATTTTGGGTGTGACACAAAAACAACTTCGCAATCTGGCAGCGATCTTTTAGGTATACACATAAAGCAGACATCCATAAATACAGCCGTTATAGCAAACATAGGTTGCCTTCCTCCATTTTATATAGGACAGGGTTTTTTGAAAACAGACTAGTATTCTTTCAGTATACATGGATAAAAGAATATAAATTCAAATAAGGACTAAAACAATAAATTAACAAAAAGGCATTGATGTATTAAATAAGGATTACAAAAAAGGGGGGGATCCAGTAGATATTTTAAATATAATAAAATTAAGTAGAATAAATATATATTAAAAATATATACATATAATAACATACATAAAAGTATTGAGGTAGGAGTAAAATAGATAAAAAGTTTGAAACTAGCGATCACAAGGCAGCAGTAAATATTCAAGTACATACAAATTAATAAAAGAAGCTAAGAAGGGGTAAAAGATTAATAGAACACAATAAAAGCTAATTAAGAAAAGGAGCTATTTCATAGTTTTCATTCAAAGCATGGGTATGATGGTGTTTAACTCAAATATCCAGAACATCTCTTTCTGTGAGATTTTTATTGCCAGATCACCTCCTCTTGGTCCTAAATTCACTAGCTCAATACCTTTAAAAGTAAGGAACTCGGGATTTGACCCATGATGTGTTTTGAAGTGTCTGGAAATCGAATGGCTTTCAACCTTATTTTTAATATTTCTTACATGTTCTTGGATGCGTAGTTTCAGATGCTTTTTAGTCTTACCAACATATTTAAGACTGCAACTACATTCTAATAGATAAATTACAGAACAAGTAATGCAGTTCATAACATTTTTGATGGAAAATGTTCTGGAGTCATTAAAATTCGACAAAGTCTTCCTATTGGGATGGAGATATTTGCTCATACTACATTTCCCACATTTAAAAGAACCTACACATTTCTTAAGAACATTAGTAGATGTAGATTTTTCTCTCAACATACTTGGGGCTAAAATATCTTTCAAGTTTTTTGCTTTCTTGAAAATAATCACAGGTTTTTCAGATAAAATATCATCTAAGACCGGATCTAGCTTTAAAAAGCCCCAATGTTTATTCATAACTTGTTTGATTCTCTTTTCATCAACACTATATTGTGTAATAAAGGGGACCATCTCCTCTTTCTTATCATTTATATTGTAGGATTTTATCCCTTTGGAGAGCCTCAGCTCTAGTCTTAGCTTGGGATATTAAGTTATCAGGGTGGCCACGTTCCCGGAAACGTCCTGAAAACAGCTCTAGTTGTTGTGAGCATACCTCTGCATCTGAGCAATTCCTTTTGATGCAATGGAATTGGGAATAGGGGATATTTTCTTTCCATTTTTTGACATGTCCACTTTTATAATGAAGGTAACTGTTAGTATCAACAGATTTAATAAAAGTCTTGGTCTCAATGGTACTCCCTCTCCCTTCTAAGATTACATCTAGAAACTCAATCTCATATTTCTGTACATTAGAAGTAAATTTGAGATTAAAATCATTAGTATTAATAATATTCAAAAATTCATAAAAAACCTTTTCATCTCCTTTCCAAATGATTATAATGTCATCAATATACTGTTTGTAAAAATGGATGTTGGCTTTGAAAGGATTATTATCATAGATATGCTCAGCCTCCCAATTACCCATGAGCAAATTCGCATAGCTATGTGCGAAAATCATGCCCATAGCTGTCCCCAGGTTTGCAAATAAAATTTATCTAAAAACTTGAAATAGTTATGTGTTAAACATATAAAATTAAATCACAGATACAATCCTTGTGTTGGCTAGAAATTTCATTATCTTCTCCTAAAAATTCCCTGCAAACTTGAATGCCCTTATCTTGTTCTATGTATGCGTATAATGACTGCACATCTACTGTAGCCCAGATATAATAATTTTCCCACTCCATATTTTGTATAAGATTTTAAAGACTTGTGGTGTCTTTTATACAAGAAGGTACATTTTTAACATATTTATTTAAAAAGACTTCAATATACTCTGATGCATGAGAGGTTACAGAATCTATACCTGCAACAATAGGTCTACCCGATGGATTCCACAGATCTTTATATATTTTAGGCAGATGATAAAAAGTAGGAATCACTGGGTTAGATTGCATAATAAATTGATACTCTTCCTTGGTTATAATTCCCCTGTGGAGACCTTTAACTAGGGTTTCCCTCAGAAGGTCTACAAACGCATCTGTAGGGTCACCAGAAAGAGGTTTATAAGATTTCTGATCAGATAGGAGCCAGACAGCTTCTTTAACATAATCAGATCTATTCATTAAAACAATTCCTCCTCCTTTATCCGCTTGTTTAATAGTACTAGTTTCATTCTTCTGGAAATCCTTAAGGGCTTTTTGTTCTTGATGAGTTAAATTATTTTTTATAATTTTAGTAGAACCTATAAAATCGTTATCTAGCAAATCCCTTTTAACCATTTCATAAAACATGGAAATGTTACTACTCTTTGATTCCAAGGGGTACAACTTTGAAGTGGGTTTTAAGCCTGACTTAGAAGCCTCAAAGTTTGAAATTACTGCTGTCTCTTTACGTAAAAAGTGCCTCTTTAAAGTAAATTTTATCGTGAACTTATTAAGATCTAAAAATGTCTGGAATTTATTGCTTCTTTGATTGGGAGCAAACTTTAGTCCCTTTGAGAGAAGTGAGGTGGTGCAGAAAGTATGTGATCAGAATTGTTAATGATGCCCTGTGTTCTAGGATCTAATATGTGTATGGGTTTCTCCTTTTTGGGTCTCTTTCTGCACCCTGCTCTCCTTCCTCTGTGAGTCTTCTTTTTAATGGAAAGGCGGGTCTCGACTGATCCCTGAACATAAACCTTTTTTACATACTCTGCTGATATGGTGTCGGAGTAGGGAATAAAAAATCAGCATCGTTATTTAAATTAAGTCTAGTTAAAGCCATAAACCTGTTCCTCAAGGCAAACCTTCCCTGTTCATGGGACTCAGGTTAGTTCTCGGGGTTGTGGGCCTAGATTTGAATGGAACTGATGTCCATTCTTTATAGCCCGATTGCGTGGCATAAACCTATTAGAATTCTTAAAAGAGTTTTTTGGGCAGCCCCAGTTTTTAGTCTGGTTAATTCCATAAACAAATTTATCTGTAAGGAATTTTTTCTCCTTAATTTTGATGACGTCCTCCTCAACTTTTTCTAATTTCTTTTACAATACTACTTAGTTTTGTTTATACTCATCTTTATCTTTCTGGGATGAGATTGTGGTTTCTTTTAGTTTAATTTGTTGTTCTAGGCTCTCTGGTTGATTTCTTTTTTCCTCCACAATTAATTTCATAAGGTTAATACTGCATTCATGCAGAATGTGATCCCATTTTTCCATAAAGGGCAAACCAAAACTAGTTTTTTATTGTATACGTAAACCCCTATGTACCCTATTGGCTTTAATAGAATGTTCCACCAAATTTTGGTTTCCTTAAACAAGAGTTTTTCAAAGGTCAGATATTTTATTACCCAGACCATGTGCTCTGAACATATATATATTTTTTTACAATATTGTATATATTTTTAACATTGATTTTATTGATTTTATACTGTAGGTCATTTTACACTGTTGCTGCACCAATGATGGCAGCCTCCCAACTGCTGTTAAGAAAACATTGGCGGCTCATGTCTCAAAAATCAATGGTTTCTATCGATGGTTGAACACATCAGCTGTCAATGGCTATCACTACAGTATACAATGAAAAGTTCATTTTTTATTGTATACACTACAGAGTTTGAATTTTTTTTTAATAAAAATAGTATTGGATAAGGTTTTAGAAGGATCTAATTCAGTCTTAAAAAAATGACAATTTCTGAGTGGTAAAATATTAGCCAGTTAAGTGGTTAAAATCATATTCATTGTATGATACACTGTAGAGCAGGGATGGGGAACTTCAGGCCTGGGGGCCGTATAAGGCCCCCCGGAATTATTCGGTATGGCCCTCTGAGCTTTTTTCTGCTAGCCTCATCTGGCATCCTGCAGCAGAATCTATGCAGGAGTGCCTCCTGGAGCATCCTTAGGACACTTCAGATGGTCACACTGCTGCTCTTATAGCTCCCCAGAGCAGCCTCAGGATGCTCCAGGCATAGCTGTAATCACCAGTGATTGTGGTCCCGCCCCCATGTGATGTCACATGGAGGGTCGTGGCCTGCATCGGACCCTTGAATAATACATATAAAAATGGCCCTTGGCAGAAAAAAGGTTCCCCACCACTGCTGTAGAGCAATAAGCACACACATTGAACATTTATGCTACAGATTCAATAGTCACATTCGCTATACTGTAGTTGCACCTTCAGTGTGTAATACAATGATGGTCTTTTCATGCTGGGACATGTAGTTCCACATGGTTGTAAATTCCGGAGCAAAAGAAAAACACATAATCCTACTTACAGTTTGTGTTTCCTTATACCCATATTCACCATATGATGCTGTTTATACAGTAGTAGAGCAAGCCACATGCGCACACACACACACTGATCATTGACACTATACACCATGTGTTCTAATGTCTCTAATGTTGCACATTTAGTTTAATGTCGCACCTTCAGTGTGTCATAAATTGAAGCTGGAATTTTGCGAATGGCCGCCTAAGCACCATTTTAGATAAACTCACACTTTAGTACATGTGGCAATATTACTATTATCATCATGCGATTGCATCTGTAACCATCGCCATAAGTTGCGGCGATTCATCAAAAGCCCATTTCATGACTTTACGTAGTTTGGGTGCTCTGGATACAGTGTGTATATTATTATAATTCCCTTAAAGGATATATTTCAGAAATGGCTGTACAGTATGTCAAAATTGGATTGCATTAGCAACAACAGAGCAAATGGCCACGTGACAACTAGCCTGTGTAGACAAGCTTCCTGGACATAACGTCTGCTCTCACTCCAGGTGGCCCTGCTCGAATACAGCAAGAGGGTCATTTGTAGCACCTTACATTAGCAGGCTTCCTACAATAAAATACCTTCAAAGCCAAGAGTGTTATCTGAGGTTTGGGTCTTGTAGCTGTGCTAATTTGCATTTACACAAGAACCTGGGAGAACAAAGGACTGTACTTTTTAGCCTGGGAAGGGTGGGGGCTGCTGAGAGAGGGGGGCGTGTGGAACTATAATGCTCAGCATTCCACACTGCTAGGTGTTCACTTAGTTTAAGTGAGATTTAAGAGCACCATTTCTCATACACACATTAATACGCACAATTGCATATTAGCAAATGGATAAGATCCTGTATGGAATCACTGTTTATTAGCTTCACATGCACGCATCTGCCCCAAGTTAACTAGCATATTTACATCACACCCCGCATACTTACACATTACATATTCACATAAAAGGTTTAATAAGCTTTAAAGTATAAGATTTAAGTTTGTTCATTTAGCATAAATGCTGTGAAATAAAGATTATTTGGTAACTAAGGTTTTATATATGATAAGTAAGCCGTGATTGGTATTGTACTGATGCGTACTCTTTCAACAGTATTCCGGTACCATGGGTGTGGAGATCGCATCATGCATTCTCAACTTATGGACCGCAGAGACATCAAGCAACAAAATGTACATAATATGAACAACTGTTAGGATGTTGCATGGGGCAGTAAACCACAGACCCCCAGTTGTAAGAGGCTGGGTTGTGTCTATTTGAATCAACCTGTTAAATGCCTTGTAACATATGCCATCTCCTTTAGGACCAATGGTATTAGCAACAAACTTCTCTATTGTGTTGTTTATTTCTGGGGGGTATAAATATGTGTGCTGACCCTGGGTTCCTAGTCTTTGTGCTGAATGCTGATTGACGAGGGGTTTCTTGCTGATGCCTAACATCTGGACCAGAGAGCGCTGCATATGTATAATTGTACTTGGATTTGTATAATCTCTTTGCGCTAAGATTATATGAGGATCATAGCGTGTAACTGCTGTACTTTACTTGAATAATACTTTGTGCTTTGGAACCAAATGTTCTAAGTCTGGAGTCTTTATTTACTGGATGACAGCGAACGTAAATTAGCATCATCCTTAGAGGTTTATAGGAAGGATATTAGAAGGTATAGGCAGGGGTATATAGAGGTTCAAAGGCAGTATCCTTACATACATTGATGGGCTTTTCATGCTGGGACTTGTAGTTATACCTGGTTGTCAATTCTGGAGCAACATAAATAAATAAACAAACAAAAACCTCTAACAGTACTGTGCTATATGTGTCCTCTTACAATCATATTCACTGTATAATATACTGTAGAGCAAACTGAACACACACTGAACATTGACGATATAGATGCTATAGTCACATTTGCTATAGTCATACCAGCTCGCCGATGGTTTGGGAGGTTTTGCGTAAAGATGGTCATATGTAACTCTTCCTCACAGATGTAATAAATAATATGGTATGCAGCAGAACAGTTTAAGAATACAAATGCAGTCAGTCAGGGATGTAACTAGGGTGGTGCGGCCGGTGCCACCGCACAGAGCGCAACAGCCCTGAGGAAGGAACCGGCCACCCACCACAATTTCTAATCGCCCGCTGCTATATATATGAATGGTGCAGTGTGCAGCACCCATCTCTTCCACTGAAGGGGCATGTCAATCTCCTGTCACCCCTCCCCTGTCACCCACTGCCACTCCCTCGCCCTGTCACCTCTCCCTGTCACCCTCTCTCTCTCACCCACTTCCTCTCCCCTCTCCCTGTCACACACTACCTGTCACCCTCTCCCTGTCACTACTGCCTGTCACCTCTCCCTATCACTCACTCCCTGTCACCCACTTCCTACCCCTCTCCCTTTCACCCATTGCTTGTCAACTATCCGTGTCACCCTCTACCCATCTCTGTCACCCACTGCTTCTCCCTGTCACCTCTCACCCTCTCGCCTGTCACCCACTGTCTCTTCCTTCTCCCTGTCACTGCTCTACTGCTTGTCACCCACTGCCTGTCTACCTCTTGCCTCTCCCTGTCACCCTCTACCACTTCCTGTCACCCACTCAACTTTGAACTTGGAGTAGGGTGGAGGAGGGGGGCCCAAAGAAAATTTTAGCACTTGGGCCCACCACTCACAAGTTCCACCATTGTGTGAATTGGTAATTTTGTGTGGCCATGTCCCCTCCCTGTGAGGACACACCCCTTTATTTTTGGTGCATGCCTTTGATGTGCACTATCCCTGTTTAAAATATAGGTGGGACACAAATGCTTTTTCTGGCACAGGGCACCAACATGCTTAGTCATGGCTCTGCAATCAGTAATATAAGAACAGTGGACCCAGCCTGGAACTGATTTTGGAACATGTAATGGAGCTGGAGTGAAACCAGACTTGGAGTTAGCAATGGGTCTGGAATGGCGCAGACTTGGAACATAGACTAGAACTGGAATAGAACAGGACTTGGAGTATACACTGGAGCAGGAATGGAGTTTGAACTTAGAACATTGGGCATGATTCCTTCCGGATCGCTATTGCAATCGCAGCTGTGATTACGCACGCAGGCCCACAGTGAAAATATGGTAATGTTTGCAATTGCATTGCCATTGCAGCCCAAAATAAGGACACCCACATCCATAATACCTTGCAAGTCTACGACATTGGTAACATCGAGTATCATTGGAGCATCACGCACAATTACAGCAGGTCTGACCTTACTCAGAATTTACTCTATTTGAGCAGGAAGCTCACTGGGGCTTGCGGCAGATAAGACCCTACCACAAGGGTCTCGTTGCAAGCCCGATGGTTGCGATAATCATGACCATCACCTGGCCACTCACAAAAGCTGTGGGTGGTCACCCACAGCTTAGCGAGTGGCCAGGAGGCTGGGTTAAAAAAAAAAGCGGCCGCCCTGATTCAGAGTGAGCGCTCGCTTTTTATGAGCGCCTCTGAATGAGGTCTATAGACTGGAGCCGGAGTGGGAATGAACTTGGAATATACACTGGAATCAAAATAGAGTTGAACTTGGAACATAGGGCCTTATTCAGAGGTGCTCGCTGTTTGTGAGCGCTTGATTCTAAATCAGGGCATTTTTTTTTCTGTATCGAACTCCAGGCCGCTTGCTAAGCTGTGGGTAACCACCCACAGCTAGTGTGAACGGCCTGGCAATGGTCGCGATTATCACGACCATCGGCATTGCGTCGAGACCCTGTGGGAGGGTCTTGGTTCCTGCAAGCCCAAGTGGACTTCCTGCTCTAATAGAGCAGGAAGTCCACTACTGACATCACAAGTGATGTTATTAGGGCCGCCAACAAATGGCAGGCATTCCGCAGGCATTCCTAAGGGAACGCCTGCATTTATGCAGTCACCCCCCCTCCCCGCTTACAAAACTGGGTGAGCTGTCAATCAACATCGACAGCCACCCCATCTTGTAGTGGGCCACAGAGTGACAGAGCTGCCGTTGCTCACTGGAGCTCACGCATGCGCACGCCAGAGGTGGCGCATGCACAGTGGGGGAACATCGACCCGCTTGTGAGTACTGTGCGCTTGCAAGCGGGTCTGAATCAGGCTCATAGACTGAAGCTGGAGTAGGAATGAACCTGGAATATACACTGGAATCAAAATAGGGTTGAACTTGGAACATAGACTGAAGCCGGAGTGGGACCAGACTTGGAATATACACTGGAGTCGGAGTTGGATTTGTTAGAATGCATAAGACCATTAGCATAGGAGCTGGAGCCAAGGACAAGTATCAGTGACAAAGTTCAGACTGATAAATTCTGTCAGGACCAGGAATATATACCCTGTGATGCACAGGTATTTGCTGATGCGGTCAGGTGGAGACTGGCCTGGCTATCACTGGAGACTTAGTGAACAGCTGATTGGGGCCAACATGGCCGCTTTCATGGACATGTACACGTCTGTCTAGCCAGCCCCCTGTTACTTCCCAGGAAAGCCTTCTAAAATCCACACTCCCTGTGTCCAAATTTGTATGCGCGTCGGTGTGGTAACAATTGGGACACAAGCAAAGTGCGACTCGAATGCATGCACAGTACTTAAAACATCAGCCAATTGTGCTCTTGGCATAGCATGTAACTCTGAATCAGGTCCTATGTGCTCAGGAAACTTCATTCTGCCTCCAACTGGTTATACAGCATTATGCACCTATATCTATTAAGATGTTTAACCGTTTCCTGACCACTTATATTAATTATATGTGATAAATATGTTTGATATAGAAATTAATTTTTGAGACTCTACTACAGTCTATACTATAGAACAGTTTTTCCCCAAATGTGGTCTACAGGAAAACCTAAAAGTGAATCTCCCCATTACCACAATTGAAATAATTAGCACCAAATGTGGATCTTTTAAAATGTGTCAGCTAGTAATGAATAGACCTGTGCACCAACTAAGGAGTATATTTACTAAAGTGTGGGTTTTTAGAAGTGGAGATGTTGCCCATAGCAACCAATCAGATTCTACTTATCATTTATTTAGCACCTTCTAGAAGGTAATAGCTAGAATCTGATTGGTTGCTATGGGCAACATCTCCACTTCTTAAAACCCACTTTTTTATTAAATAGAGTCCTTAAGACATCTGGGAAAATGCAGTCCCTGCTATATACCATCTATTAGTATATACCATCTATTGGGCCTGATTCAGAGGTGGACACAAACATGGCTGCAGCTGCTTCTTTTGGTGATCCCATCTGTGATTTTATACAAATGCGGCTTCAAAGCCCTTCCCTGGTGTACAATACATCCATGCATATGAATGTACAAGGACTGAAGCCCACTTTGAGCATCCATAGATCCTGTAATACTGCATTGTGCATCTTTAGATGACATCATCAGTCGCACCATCAAAACTTGCACCAGCCCTTTGGCAGATGCAGATTTTCGGTCGAGTATAACCTCTAATGTGTATGGTTGAGGGTCTGTGTATGCAAACACTTCAGGACATTCCCACAACACTACCAATACATGCCCACATGACAGATCATTTCCATTCATCTGAATAGTCTACACCCAGTCACTGCCCAGGAACTCCCAGCACTTTTACAAGACATTTCTGATACTGTGCATCCCAATCGCAACAGAACCTTAGACCATGGGTGCCACCATCTTGAATTGGGTCACATGACATGCTCTGTCAACCAGCTTGCAATGACTTCAGTCCCACGTTCTGACCAGCCTATCAGCACCTAGAGCACCTTATTTAAACCAGGAACTGCTAACAACACATTGCCAGTGCAACATCTCTTTCAGCAGATCAATGCTCTGGTTCTTGGTTCAGTACCTGCTCCAGTTTTTAATCACAGTACTCTGCCTTAGTGTTTTCTAGCAAGCCTGCTTCAGTATTTGCTTCACAGCATTCAATCTCAGTGTGTTCCAGCACACCTGCTCCATTATTTACTTCACAGCACTCATCACCAATGGGTTCACAACATTTCTTTCCAGTATAATACAGCAAACCTGATCCAGTATTGCTTCACAGCATATATCACTGTAACCTGCTCTATTAGTGTTCTGGCACCCAGTTTTAGTGTTTCCTGCAGTATGCTTTAATTGTGCTTCAGGTACCCAGTTCAAGAATTTTCTGGCAGCCTGCTTCACTCATGCTGCTGCAGTCAGTTCCAGTGTTTCCTGTACTCTGCTTCAGTTGTGCTCCCAGCATGCAATTCCAGTGTAATTGCAGCCTGCTCCAAGATTTACTATATGTTGCTAAAGTCACAGGCTAACCTGTTAACCTGCACCTGTTCTCAATATCTGTCCTACCCTTTCTGCAGAATCAGTCTTTTGCTACTACTAGTGGCCTGCATGATGAATAGCATTATTAAGCTATTAAGCTTCACTCTCACTCCATCACATACAGCTAGCTCAAGGAGTCCAAATTGACTCAACAAACCCCTAATGTTGTGACAGTTTGTACTGGCCCAATGGATTCAGCAGGGAAAGCAACCCCAAAGATGGACCAAGTCCAATATTTGACTAGCAAACGAGGGCTGATTGAAAAGTAATGAGACTTTCTTTCTGTTTTTCTGTCCCAAAGGAAGATGTGGCAATGCTATGCTGGTTATTGTGAAGCTCATACGTGTCTGAACCTGTGGTTGGACTGCCGTAATCTTCTTGGTCACAGCGATTGGAAGATCTTTGTATGTTTCATCATGGTGGATGAGGAAGATGTGTCAGAAATGTGTCAATGAATTTTGTGATAAACTTGAAAAAAAGTGAAAATGAAACTCATGAAATGTTATGGCAAGCATGCGGTGGAGAAACAATTAGCCATGCTGCAGTTTTTTGGTGGTGGAAGCACTTCAAAGAGGGTAATATGTGAGTGAGTGACTGACTAAGCGGATTCTGGGAGACCATCTACCATGCTTATAGATGTCAACATTGCCAAAGCTGTGGAGATGTTGCAAAATGACAGAAGGTTACCTTTACTCGAACATTCGGCTTCACTTGTCACCTCATTCAAACAGGTTCAGTACATTGTGACAAAGGAACTGAAAATGCATTGCATGTGCCAGGTGGGTACCCAGAAATCACACAGAAGAGGAGATGCGATGACTAGTTGAAATGTGCAAGAACACTGTTCAAGTGTTGGAGAGGATACCCAAATTCTTTACATTATTTGTGATGTCTGACAAATCATGGATTTGTCATTATGATCCGGAATCCAAACAATAGCCCCGAATATGGAATTACGCAAATTCGATTCTGCCCCCAAAATTCTGTATTATTCCTTCGGAGTCAGGGACTCCATTACCAGTCTGGCACTGTCACTTTGTGGACCTCCGTATCCCTGCTGGCTGCCTGCAGAACCCCCAAAGTATTTAGGCACTTATCTGTTATTGTGGCTGCCAGTGGTTATGGGCACCGCCATCTTAGATTGGGTCACATGACCTGCGCTGCCAACCAGTTTCAAGCAACTTCAGTCACATGTTCTGCCCAGCCTATCAGCACCTAGAGTGTCCTATTTAATCCAGGAACTGCTGAAAACACATTTCCAGTACAACATCTTTTTTAGAGGATTTGTATCCTGTCTCCTAGTTCAGTAGCTGCTCCCGTTTTACTTCACAGCATTCTGCCTCAGCATGTTCCAGCACACCTGCTCCAGTATCTGCTTCACAGCATTCAGCCTCAGTGTGTTCCAGCACCCCTGCTCCAGTATTTGCTTCACACCATTTCACTTCAGTACAAAACAGCAAACCTGCTTCAGTATTGTTTCATAGATCACTGTAGCATGTTCTATTGGTGTCCCAGCACCCAGTTTTACTGTATAATGCAGTCTAATTCAATTGTGCTTCAAGCACCCAGTCCCAGTGCGTTCTTGCAGCCTACATCAGTCATGCTCCAGCACTCAGTTCCAGTGTTTTCTGTAACCAGCCCCAGTTGTGCTTCAGGCACCCAGTTCAAATGTTTCCTGCAATCTGCTTAAGCTGTACTCCTAACACCCAGTTCCAGTATAATATCCTACATATTGCTACAGCCACAGGCTATACTTTAAAACAGCACCTGTTCTCAAAACCTATCCTTCCCATTCTACAGCATCAGTATTATGCTACTGCTAGTGGCTTGCATGAGGAATATCATTATTAAGTCATCCAGCTTCACTCTAGCTTAAACAGATAGCCAAAAGGGTCTCAACCAGAATCAACAAACCCCTACTGTCGTGACATCAACATTCACAATGTTAACATAGCAATTTCAGGTGGATTGTTGCACTAACCCTAATGGCAGCCATACCCTAACCTGTTGACACAATGTCAGTATTCTGTCCATGTTGACATTTGTTGATATTCTGGAGTTGACATACTGAATGTCAACATAAGGACTGCATTCCATGGAAACTGCATCATACCACTTATGCAAGGCAGTCCCTCAGTATAGAGCATCAGAGCAAGAAGAAGACGTGAACAAAGCCTCAGAGATGCCAACTATCACTTAGAGGGAGCTAAAGATTTCAGTGGCTTAGACTGGAGTGAAGGTGCATTAGTCAATAGGGCTGATGCAAGGTTTCTCAGAGCCCTTGGCAAACTTCAGCCTACTAACCCTTCTTCCATCAGTGTCCACTTCTCAGCACTTCACACACTTGACTATTGGAAAAAAACACTTTTACCTGCTCCTGCCAGATTGGATGTCTAGATACAGTACCCTGTCCAGGAGTCACTCCTACACAGGGGACAAACACAGGGTTTTTATAAAGTAGGGGTGTCCAAATATTAGATTTCAGAACAAAGAACAAACAAAACTTGATGCAATAAACATTGTGTCAATATAAAATCTGGAAAAAAATTGTGAACCTAAGAATTATGTTAATAAAGCAGCTTCAGACTATATAGCAATGCTAACAGGTCCACTCACTTCCTCAGGGGGTGGACCATGTTTGGATTGGAAGGGTTTGCTGTCCTATACCACACACCATATTACACCAAATCCACACTCTTACCATACATCACTATTTTGAACTAAAATACTGCAACCTTCCAATACACCATGCATGACTTTATTGCATTGTTACCATTATAGTTCACAATATTACAGCCATGCTACATCACTTGCCATACAACACAGAGGATAATGCCATAAAATATAGAGAGCATCCTAGTGCCTACCATACAAAAGGCAGTGTATTACAATGACTACTATATAAGAAAGAGAACATCCAAGTGACTAACATAAAATAAAGAGAGCATCCTAATTACCATCATACAATACAGAGAGCATTATAAGTACATACACAGTATAACATTCGGCAATCAGGAACCCTCCCCTGGTCAGACAGAGAGCTCATCCACCCCACCTCTTGTGACATTGTACAATATATGTTTTCCAATATTGATTTTCTTCCATATCATAGCCCCCATATTAATTATCCTTATCAAACACCATCACAACAGTGAATTATGGCAGTGACATAATCACATTGAGTTGACGCTTTTCCTCAGCAGGACTGGGCATCTTGTTAAAATTGGACTGATGGGTGGTGCAAAATACAGGAAGACATTGCAAGACAACCTGCTTCAATCTGCTAGAAAATTTAAGCTTGGCAAAAAAGTTCACATTTCAACAAGACAATGATGCCAAGCACAAGGTTGAGCAACAAAAAGGAGAATGTTTTACATTGCATTTTTGAATCTTTAGCACTATTTGAAAATTTCAGCCAGCGAAAATCACTCCCAAACAGTCTGCAAACTTGGCAGAAACTTACCCCAAAAGAAGTAAAGCTGTTATTGCACAAAAAGTTGCCTCTATCAAGTACTAGTCTGCAGGAGTTGAATACTTATGCATTGCAAACATCATTTTTTAGCTTTTTTTTTTATAAACTATTGTCTGGAACAATCTGTGTGTGCCACTTGTAATGGCCTGTACAATGGGATGATCAGGCAATGATCAGATATCATTGTCTGATCGTCCTGCATGTGCTGGATGTTCGATATTGAACATCCAGCAACATGCACCAACCCCCAAACGATGTAACGATGCAGGTCCCTATAGTAAAAAGGCTAACCTGGTCAATATCAACCAGGTTGGCCTGCATGCACGGGCGATGGTCGATATCGATATCGACCACCTGTGCCAGCGCATCAACCATCGTTTGGTCGTTGGATGGGTTAAAAAAAAGGACAATAGAAACGATCAAACAATAAACAATATTGTTATTGTTTATATTGTCCTTTTTATTTGACCGTGTGTATGCACCATAATACAGATAAATCTGTTGACTTTGTAGAGGGGTTGAATACATTTGAACCTTTCTGTGCTAGTTGCCTTCTTATAGATTCAGAGCGGATGGCTTTACATATCTTTTTGTGTGACATGGAGTTGAAATTGTATTTGAATTAGGAAAGCTAAGTGTATTTTTTCATAAATTAGATTACATTTTTTCTGTTGGGGATGTAATGTTGGAATTATCTTTGAAATTCTAAAGTTTTGCAGAGGAGTTTAGCAATTGCTACCATGTATGGGTTACTTAGTTTGTCTTGGCATGACTTCAAAAAGCTTCTGTCTTGCAATGCTTGCATCCAGAGGTATAAACACTTTGCTACTTTCCATGTAATTATTTAGTTTAAATGTACAAAATATGAGTTTTATGTTTTTAGATCTTCAATTTTGTTAGTTAAATCTAGCATTTGTGATGCAACAGCATAACCGCCATAGAACAGCGTAAAGTACAAAAGAGTGTAATTATTAACATAATACTAAAATAAATGGACACAGGTGAGCTACAGATATTGAATATGAGTATGCTTGAATATTTTTGTTTTTATTGTAGATATTTAATTCTTTATGTAAAAAGATGATAATCTAAACAATATATTCAAAATACAATGAAGCTATTATTGCATTTAAAATACTTTCATGTCCCAAGAACACAATATGAGTGCTGATTTTTTTTTGTGATTTGCATTTAAATTACAATTTTCAAGTCCTTTTGAAAAGTAATATATCACGAGAAGCGAGTGGTAGATAATAAATATTTTGGATAGAACATTAAAAACAAAACAAAAGGAATTTTGCAAAAAGATGCACAATATAAACTTTTTATTCATCTTGGTATTCATTTTAATCTTCATTTAAATTTCAATCACAATACCAATTAACAAGTAAAATGGTTTGAAAATTGAGTGAACATTAACATGTTGCTTGAAGGAGGGAAAGTCCATATCTTTAAACAATAGATTAATTTCTCACATATACTGTATGCTTGTACATATGTGTCAGTAGGCACATGGAAAGTGAATTCCTATATATCTAACTGTAAAATATAATTTTTGTATTTTGATAAAGCTTGTGTAATAGTATATTCTGATGATCTGCAGCTGGGGACCTTGTGTTTAATGTACCAAAAGAAACTGGGTTTTGTGTATTCTAGTGAATCTAGTATGGAGAATACTTATTTTATTGTGCTAAGTGGTCTCTATTATTATCATGCCTTTAGCATCATTAATTTATTGTGTATACACCATCTAGTGGTCAGCCTCATATCTCAGACAGAGGATGATATTGAGGTAGGTGCTATTGCAGTAACGGCTGTGTATTTTGTTGCTGCCGTGACAAAAGACATTAGTAAGTTTGTCCATTGTAGGCTTTCACTTAAAGCAACACAAGTGCATGCTGGGAGGACAATATTTATTACACAAATTTGTACTGTAATGAAGAAACAGAGGGCCTGATTCAGAGCCGGACGCTATTAGTGGACGCTCATTCTAAAAAAGGGGCCAGATATTTAAATTGAGCGCTCGCTCTTTGCGGTGTGTTGACGCCTCTATGTCTGAGCGAGCATATGAAAAATGCGCTCGCTATTTTGTAAAGACACCCCTTTGCCGTTCGCATCACACATAATCTCCGGTATTTATTAGATTAATCAGGAACATCGAAAGGCATCTGAACTGCTCACAGTGCTTGTGGTAGGATTTTCTTTCCCCTAATACTGCGAGCAGTTCAGGCTAAAAGACAACCAAGTGACGTGGTCGATGACGCTCCTTTACTAATTATGCACTCTCATTAAATGCCCTTTTTCACCATTAGGCACGCCTGCGTTCGCATCTCCACTCCCCCGTTTTCAAGCACCTTCCCCTGTTACCACCCACAAACGGTACATTCTGTCAATCAAATTAGCAGCCCCTCGCTGTTTTACGAGCGCACGATTTCCAACCACAATGACTGGTTTGCGCATGAGCATTACGACCCATACGCATGCGCAGTTGTGCGAACATCGCTCAGAGCGAACGAGCGGCCACTTACAAGCAGCTCTGAATCAGGCCCTGAATTCTGTGTATTATCATTAAAGGTAACATCATAGGTAAGATTATAGATTTATGTCTTGTGCCATAATATCTTCTGTATTTGTGTATCAGAAGCTAGTTGCCTTACTCTCTATGCTTCAGCAAATTCATTCCTTTATGCTCATTTATGTTTGATAACATCCTCATGTTTCTCATACATATTGCATATGTTGTTTGTTACACAGTATGATGTATTCATATTGTAGTTGTGGGATCGGTACTGTATGTGAGTTAGACTTTTAAAAGGTCGACACAGAGAATGCAGACACTTTTCTAACATATTATGCTAATAATGTGATTTACAGCATTTTAACAGTGTCAGCTTTATAACTGCAAACTTGATGAACAAGACCAAGAGGTCTATTTACTAAGCAGTGTTAGGAGACAGAGTGAAAAGTGATAAGAAAGTGATAAGAAAGTGATAAGGTGCCAGCCAATCAGATCCCAACTGTCATCTCTTAGGCTGTGTATGAAAAATGACCATTCGGAGCTGATTGGCTGGCACCTTATCACTTTCTTACCACTTTTCACTCTGTCTCCTAACACTGCTTAGAAATTAGACCCCCAAGGGGTATTACTATTCAAAATGTTTGTAGAGTTAGAGTTGAAAAAGCACTTTTAGATTTGTCTCCTGCTCAGATGCTGACCAGGTTGTACTCGCCTCTCAAACAGTTCAGTAACAGGTGGTAATGGATAGCGATTCCTAACTGCTTCTGCATTCAGAACTCTATATTTGATGCAAGGTCTTAAGGTACCTACACACTAGACAATATTTTGCATGATTCACCTAATTTCAACACATCGGAACAACAAATCGTGTGTCCACTCAAGATAACGATGACGATGCACGTACCTGCGGGTCATTCATCATATTTTCAGATCTTGCCTACAGCAGGCAAGATCTGCCACTCTTGTACACGACACACTGGAAATCATTAAGGACGCACTATAGATCGTTGGTCAGATTGGACACTTTTAAGCACCATATGGTGTCAGGGAGAGTTCAAGGGAAATTGTTCATGATATCGCATCTTGAGCACATCATGTAGTATGTACCCACCTTTAGTCTGCCATCTTCCTTCCCTACAAAAAAAGGCTCAGCGAAGGAATAAATACGACCAAAAGGTATTTGTGCTCTAGGAACTATATTTAAGGGACAATTGGATATTCTATGTGGAATTAGGCTCTCTAATTGTTGCTTATAAAACACATTCAGAAACTCATGGTAACATTGAGTTAATGAAATGGTGGATTTCTGTAATAATCCTCCATGTACAGAACCCACTAGAGCAGTGATTCCCAACCTCGGTCCTCATGGCATACTAACAGTCCTGGTTTTAGTGATATCCATGATTGTGCACAGATGGTTGAATCAAAATAACTGAGGTACTAAATAAGTCACTTGTGCTCAAGTATAGCTATCCCTAAAACCTGGACTGTTAGTGTGCCTTGAGGACCGTGGTTGGGAACCCCTGCACTAGAGTCTGGTTGGTCGGCAAGATTTCCTGAGTTCACCAGTTAATCTTGAGGTTTTTCTTTCTCAACCAAGGAATTCCTAGCACAATAGGAAATCTTGAAATAGATACAATATCAAACTTGCGGGCCCATTTATCAACAAGTTTTATCATAGCCAATGAGTTTTAAAACTCGTTGTGGATGATAATAGTGTTAGCCAATCAGCTACTAACTAGCATCTGTTTGAAACATGACAGTTTGGAGCTGATTGGCTTGAGCAACATTTATCATACGCAACGAGTTTTAACACTCGTTGCATATGATAAAACTCGTTGATAAATGGGCCCTTGATTAGTCTTTATCAGTAGTGGTTCTATTTCTTGTGGTTCTGAAATGATGGGGGACTCATCAATGATCTCCAGAGAAACTCTTTTTTGTCCCTTGAGGGTACTGAGAATCTTTGACCCAAACTCTGTTTACTGAAGATACCCATATAACCTGAATCAATCATCGCTTCTGTAGTGAAATACTACTTTTTATAAGAGACTGATTCAGAGGTGGAACCAGTGGTGATATTGGGCGCAAATGGACAGTATTTTCAGTAAAAGGACCCTAGGCTGCACACCTTGAATATATATAATGGGAGGTGGTACTTGTTGAGACTATTACTGTAGACAAAAAAAAGACAAATTACAAGTGCACAACTCCAAACTAATTATATACAATACATTTTGCAATATAATTGTGCAATAAATAGAGGTTTTAGCATAATCATGGCCAAGGTTATGGGCCTACCCACCACTTTGCGGTAACCTCTTAGGGAAGGTCCCTAACATACTGAGGTTCAAATCCAGAGTGCAGGACAACCCCAAAACCAGCCCAGAAGAGCCACCCCACGTCACCACTCTAATAAGAAAAGTGAAGTGTAAAATTGGATAGATAAGAGCAGCTACTGCTGCATATATAAGAATTGAGATGTGAAAATACATATATAATAAACAAACAATAAAAGTGTTAAAAAGTGCAAAAAAGGAAAAGAGTGTTATAATCTTATAACACCTTCAACCTAGACTAGCACCCCTCCCCTATTGGTTTTAAGTGGGAATCTGGCATTTTAACTGCACATTAGTAAAAGGCACAATTTAGGTAAGTCCTACAAATTTATATACTGTAGTGCAGCTTTGGGTTGATTTTTGGGGTGTGGGTCCCCTGAATTGCTTTGGCTGGGCTGCTTCAGGGCATCGCATTATAACACTCTTTTCCTTTTTTGCTTTAGACACAGGAATGGCCACAAGCAGACATGGAAAGTAAATAATCCACAATACCTCAAGATTCAGGGAGAGTTAATGGGTGTCTCAGTAACCACACTGACTGCACAATCCACTGCACCATATGGGCAGGGTGAGCAGGGTCATATCTAGGGATCTAGACACCCCTGGCAATGTGAAGTACTTGACTAATTAATACTTCTTCTCAACTGTGTCATAACATCGTGATGTTATATGCTGCATTTCTGTTCCTCAATGTCACGGAGGCTCTGTATTTGAGCCCAGAGTTGGGAGCTTGTAACATAGCTTTCCCCTATGTTGTGCAGCTGTGAACCCCTCAGGGGTTAACATTTTTGGTTAAGCAGGGCAGCACCCCATCCTCTTTGGCTGGCATGCCTGGCAAGTGCCATCCTGGCCAAATTACATTTACGGCACTAGTTTCTATATTCAAATACCAGTTAGATATTAGTGAAGTGTACATAATTTAGGCAGTGTTTATACCTTCAACAGGAAAGAGAACAGGTAACTTGCGGCTCTCTTTGTGTCATATTACAAGCCCAGAAACTTGTAGTTCCACAAGAGCTAGAGACCCACAGGTTTATCTAATCTGATATAGCGGGTGCTATTACTACCCACAGACCCACTTTTAACAGAGATCATCCTACCAAAACCAGAAATGATCTACAGAAGAGCAAACACCCTGAAAACATCATTAATCTCTAGCTATATTCCACTGCCAGGACCAAGTGGCAACAAAAGTAACAAAGGATTCTATTACTGTAACAATTGCAGAGGATGTAGTACAATGAATACAGTATCAACTAAAGGAGTTATGAATTTTCAGTCACAGGTCACCAATAAAGAATATACGGTGAAACAGAATTTAACATGCAACACCGCAGGAGTTATTTATTTATTACAATGCAATTGTGGATTACAATATGTGGGATGCACAAAAAGAAAATTGAAGACAAGAATCTATGAACACATTAACAATATTAGAAAAGGACTAAGAACGCATAGTGTCTCAGACCATTTCCACATAAAACATAATAATGACCCAAAAGGATTAAAATTTATGGCAATACAAAAAGTGGACCAAGACTGGAGAGGAGGAAACTATCTACATCGCATGTAAAAAAAAGAAACCCAGTGGATCTATGAGCTCAAAACCCTGCACCCAGGGGGCCTTAATATAGATTTTGAACTGAGTTCATTTTTGACGGACACATAAGTTTTATCTTGCGACC
Organism: Taudactylus pleione; assembly: GCA_031769625.1. NCBI lineage: Eukaryota > Metazoa > Chordata > Amphibia > Anura > Myobatrachidae > Taudactylus > Taudactylus pleione. Next base: position 37,842,881 of record JAUIMM010000094.1, read on the forward strand.
ATACTCATAGTTCATTTTATAACATCTGCAAACCATTATTTTATTGTTTTAATTTTCACTCAATTTTATTCTATTCATTTATTTATTTATGTATTTTTATGATTTATTTATTTATATTTATTATTATTTATATTTACTTCTTTTTATTTAATTTCACTTATTTTATTTATTTTTCTGCTTATTTATTAACATAACATGATCACACAATATTTAATGTGCTAAACCCCTAGCAGCATGTATGACTTGCACAAGGTGATTTTAAAGTATTTTTAAGTATTTTACTAATAAAGTGTAGAACCCTAATGAGGTAATTAATCAACACTGGTGCAATAGCACCTATTAGCCAATCATCAGAAACCCCAGAGTACTAATGGGAACACTGGCAGCCCGGCTTCCTTGATAAAGTCCATCACGTGGACGAAACGTGTTGGAGCTTTTTTCACCACAAATACAGCATCGGCATTTCCCCACTCTGGCCAGCTAGCCAGCAAGGGGACTGAAGAATAAAGCGGATCAGCAGCGAACCGGAGCAAGCGGCAAGCGGCCAACACCGCATCCAGAACGGGACTAAGTGCATGTGTCCCTCCAACACTGAGCGCCGAAGTTACCACCGGCTTTGGAGGCATTTCCCGTGTCTCAGGGAAAGGTAGGGACAGTAACCCGCAGCACTGCAGTACAGCAGCGGGCACCCATCCAACCCCTAAAGAGCATAAACATCACTGTGGTCTATTTGTTTATCCATTTTATTTTATTTTTACTTTATTTTTATTTTTATTTTATTTTATTTTTTATTTATTTTTTATTTTTTTGATTCTACTTATTTCAGTTCAATTTTGTTTGATTCCCTTCCCCCCTTATTCTGTTTTTCTTTTCTGTTTTTCGTTTGAATGGTTTTGCAGATCCATTTGATACACAAAATATGGTTTATTAGAGTCTTATTTTACATTCTTCACAATATTTTATAATTGCATATATTTATATATATAGTTTGAGCCAGCACTTCTTATGATTTAAACTGTGCTATTACTACAACTGAAAGTAAATTAATTTATAGGGGGCTTGAGCTGGAGCTGGCTTTAGAACTAGAGTAAGAAATGGAATACAAAATTGATGGCACAATGTGACAGACAGTTTTAGGTATGCTATATGAATGATAGCAAATAAGGATTTGGTTTATAGTCTACTGAATGTGGTCACCAATATGCCCCGTTAATTTTAATAACTAAGTTTGAAGTATTTAGGGAGGCATGGCTACTATCCCTAAATATTCTGCCTGAACTGGGGGAGACACTGACAATGTGACCTACAGTCTCTGAGCCTCATTGACTATGCATAGGTGAGCAAACACTTGACCTCTTCATAGCTAGGCAGCTTTAAAAACACAGATGATGAAATTATGCAGTTCATTATCAAAAGGCACCTGAAACAATCAATTAGGGATCTTGGGAGCTGGCATCATTCAGCAGGGCCAGACAGCTTTGTAACCACTACTGCTGACTAGTGTACATGTAAGGACTGGGACAGATCATGTGCTGATCATTGTTGCCAATAGCATAGAGCACCAGCCATATGAGGAGACCCAGAGAGCTTCCTAAAGAACCAGCCCACATTGTCCAGGAAAGTGTTCATTTGATGTCAATGTGACTGACATTCCCAATCACGCAGCTGCTCTCCTTCTCCCCACACAGCAGATCTCCACAACTCTATCCAGTGTGGGTCTAATGCAGTGGACCTTTGGGGATGCAATGCACCATCATCCCCACTCAGAGTATTGGGTACAGACACACTGCTGCATTAAAAATTTTAAAATGTCTCCAGCAACCTAACATTTTCATGAGGAGTCTTTAAAATTACTGGATTGCTAAGCAATCTCGTGTGCCCCACCACATCCCTTGGCTGTTGTCTCTGGTAAGTGTCATCTTATTAGTTAGGGCCTGAGGCTGAGCACCAGCTTGTGAAGACAAAAAGGAATGCTAAAGAAGCTTAGGGAGATCAATGCTGCAAGGCTGAAGCTTCCAGGAGACAGGGAGGTGGCTCATAATGGCACTTGTATGGGGAGACATGGCCAGATCCCATTGCCACATCACATCCTGTTAGAACAATTCATTTTGCAAACCTGAGTCCCTATTCACCTATAGCAGTGGTTCCCAAATTTTTTAGAATCATGACACCCTAGTGCATCAGCAATGTTTTTACGGCACCCCTAAACCAAAAGTTTCTTATTGATAAATTCAGAAAAAATGTAGTGAAGTACTGTAGTACAGTGCAGTAAATTGTGCTAACCTGTCATCCTTAGGTTTGATTATATAGTGGTGGACAGGTTTGTGCTTCTGTTTGTGTGCATATTTACATTACATTGACCATAAATAATTTGATTTGATGCTGGACCACCAACCTGAGGCACCTCTGCGAGTTTCCCAAGGCAACCCAAGGTGCCACAGCGCACAGTTTGGGAACCACTGACCTATAGTCTGTAAAAGACACACTATAGAGAGTGATAGCCCTGTTTTCTAGACACCTTAAATGAGTCATATCAGGTTGCAGTTGTGAAAATCTTGGTTAGTCTGCTTAAGACATGTTTATATACTGTATGTTTTCTAGATCATTTCAGAAAAAAACCTTAGGAAATGTGAGATAAACAAGGTAAAGAGAAAGTATAAATCTAAACATTGATTTGTAGATATAGTAAGGATAGCCGGCTAGCTGACATGCTGATTTATTGGATTCTTCAAGTTAATCACTACCGGCCTCTGGCCAAATGGATCCAGCAATGCTGAAAGGTAGCCGAGGGAGCAGGCTTATAAGCATAAAGCCGCATAATAGTGTTCAATGAAGTGTGAGACTTTTAGTTCGGTCTCACTGAGCCGACCGCACTGCTGGAATGTCAAAGAGGGATTGTGGGTGGAAAAATTATGGATTTAAACTGCTAGCTGTAAATGAGGTCAATATGTCTGGTTCATAAACAGTCCAAACCTATTCCAAGAATTCAGTGAGGGGGAAAATTAGTGTGAAGCCAACACTGTAGACAAACCTCATTGAGATATAATTGCAGCCATAAATACAAGTGAAAAGCTTACTGAGTGCAATAAAGTATAGACATGCATTTTTATTCCCCAATCCAAGCCCCCCTTTTTGTGCATTTTTTTTAAAGAATGCATTGGTTACATTTAGTGCATTTATAATCTGAATTCCTGTACTTTTTTTTCCTTCCTCTTGTTGTAATAGCCCGTGTTGGAATTAATTGAGTGTTCTTGATCTTTCATTCCATTTCATACAAGCAGGAGTTGGATAAAAAAATCAAAAGAGCAGATCTGAGGCAGTATCTTTCTTTTCTTTTTTAACTTTGTCATTTTAAATATAGTTTGAAAAGTGTGTGTGTGTGTGTATCTACGTGTGTATAAAAAATGTACAAGACTGAAGGGAATAAAAAGAACCAAAAAATCCTTTTTAAACTAATACATTTGTTAGATCCTCTTTGAATCCCTATTTAATGAGGTGACATCAAAGGCAATAGATGTATCCTATAGAGATTTTTTTATGAAACCTGTTCTTTGCTTGAGAAACACTGCCATAAATTAAAACACATTTTTTTCCTCTTTAAACTATACAGAATTTTATCAACGCATACTGACTGGTACTAAAAGGGCAGGGGACAGACATTATCTACTTGTTTCACCAAAGTTGAAAAGCCAATGCAGTAATAAATTGAAGTGTAATAGCTATAGTCAGGCAGTTGCTCCCCTGAAGCCAATTGATTTAAATGGCAGTAATTTGGCTAGTAAGGCTAGTTCAGCTTAAATTAAACCCATTAATATAATAGCTTAAGCCTGAATAAAATACATCTATAAAATACCTTCTGATGGTCACTGGTTTAATGACTGGTGAGGGAAGTCTTATGAATCTCACATTAGTAGAAACAGGAATTACAGACATAGTGAAATTATCTTTATATCGTTCCTTAAAAAGTGTAATTGGAAGATATATTTTGAAGAAAAATAATGTTCTCTGTAGTTCTAGAATGTTTATAGTAAGCTAAGTTTACTTCCCCAAATTACATATACAGGCGGCATAGGCAACAATCTGCATTTTCTTTTACAATAAGTTAACTGTTTCTCAGTACCCCATTTCCCTTTTTTATGTTGTCTTTTTGAATGTGCTTTACTATCCAGATAAGTAACAAAGGTTATTCACATGCAAGGGCAGTTTAAGAGAGGAGGGGGCCCACGTGTAGCCTCCATGTGGAAACCCTCCTCTCTTGCAGTGCAATAGATTCTGGTTTGGTTCTAGAATCTACTGAGCATGCGTGGGTCTCCGGGAAACTGGCGGCTATGCCTTATTCCTGGGGACATGTCTACTGTGCATGCGCAAGTCACTGGGAAAAGCACCGCTGACATTTTTCCTGTTATTTTTTCTACTCAGCAGCATCGGCTTGACGCTGCTGAGCAGCACTCTGGAGAGAGGTAAGTATAATTATATATAGGTGCAGGTTGTGCGGTGTGGGCCCCCATGTGCACCCCACACCCTGCACCCATTATACAGTAGATATGCCATTGTTCACATGACAGTATAGTAAACATCACTGGTTTCATTCTTCTTTGCAGAACAATCGATAATACATAGATTACTAATAACACTCAAAGGGAGGAATTCACTTAGCTGTGGGACTAACTGAGGACTTTTAGTTCTTGAGCTGAGAGCTAGAGAGGGTGCGAACAGAAATCTGCATTAAATGCACCCTCGGGACTTACCACAGAGTTAGTGCATAGCTCTGGGTGATTAACCCAGAATCTAGGCCTTACTTTGTGACTCTAACCACGGAATATCATTGAATAGCTCCAGGCACTTATGCCAGGAGCTAAAAGCCTGCGGCAATTCCCGCAGCTAATTGAATTTCCCCCAAAGGAATATATAAATTGTTTATTTATGAATTTTGTAAGAAATTACAGTACCTCTGACAAGATTTATATAATAATATCTGACTTATTGTTTTTATAAACACTTTTTAATGTGCGCAACTTTGAATATAAGGGTCAGGCTGTAATTTTCAGTGTAACGTTTTACTGTGCAATGTACAATAAAATAGTCTTTCACCAAGAAAAATGTACAGTATATACAATATTTCTTACAGTAAAGCTGGCCATACATCATAAAAATATAATTTCAACCAGCCAACCAGTTGGTTGGTTGGAACGATAATTGGGCAGTGTGTGGGAGCAATGATAATCATTTGTTTGCTCCCACATGATGAAAAATGGCATAAAAATGTTTTTTCCATTCAAAGATATTTGATTTTTCCAAACTAGTTAGGCATCTATTATTTCAGTGTAAGGGGAAAGTTGGATACTTTCCCCCAACTAAATGATTTTTACAGAAGTAGGCAGAAACTCTGTCTGCCTACTTCTGCTCTACACAGCACAGTATAGGTTGCCAGATCTCCCCGAAGGACTCTCAGCCAGGTCACCCTGCTACCACATGGAGTGCAGTCCTTTCCTGGTCCTCTTCTCTCCGAGTATCCTCTTTGATCCAATGAATGCCACACGCTGTACACTCACTGAATCCACTTCGGGCAGACCCGTCACCCTCACAGGGCCAGACACCAGGCAGAAGTAATATACAGGAGGAAATGGAAGACAAGCCTCCTGGAACAAATGACAGGGCAGGAGATTAACCAGAGAGTTAGCTCTAGAAAAACAGCACCCAGCTTTTAAGCCTCCATTCCCTGCACCCCACTTCTTCCTGCAATCAAGCCCCCTCCTGCATGATCACACCCTCCCAATATCTGTGACAGTGTAGAGAACACTCTGTCCCCCCCAGTCCCCATTTTGTGTGTGCTGAGCTGCGAATTGAAAAATAAAAAAAAATATATTGTTCTATTGTTTGTACTGTTTTGTGTGCTGAACCCCAGTGCAATTGTTCACATACATATAAAAACTCTTTAAATCCCTGCAGTGTGAGCTGAGCTTCGAATTCAAAAAAGTAGAAAAAAATATTTTATTTTATTGTTTGGAATATGTCTGTGTGCTGTCCTCCAATGCGTTTATTCACGTACATATAAAAGCGCTGTGCCCACGCAGTGTAAGCTGAGTGTGTTGCAGTTGGTGGACAGTTTTTCGTTTTTTATTTATTTTGCTTTTATCATAATCAAAAAAAATGTTGTGCTTTCTAAAAAATGAAGGCCTTGATACTGAAGTGTTTAAGAATACTAATGGTCAGTAGGTCAAGGGCCACCACCTTAATATCTGCACAGTGTGTTGCCGTTGGTGGCCAGTTTATTTTATTTGTTTACTTTTATCAAATTAAAATCAAAAAAATTTTGTGTTCTAAAAAATTCAGGCCATGATAATGAAGTGTTTAAGAATACTAATTTTAAGGAGGAACCAAATATGACAGGCCATATGGGCCTGTAGTCAAATTCATCAGCAAATACCACATCAAAAGTTTGAAGCCTCATCACATGCCACCTGTAAGTCAATTAACAGATCTTACTATAGAGAGAGAGTGAGTTTTTACATGCTTGTTTTTATTAATATTTTTCATGGAAAAGTGGCTACTAAGTAGTAGTTTGAAGATGAAACAAGAAAAGGATATGTCACTCTTAGTGAAAAAACTGAGCAGTGACATTTCTGAAACTCCTTCAGTTAAGCTATCAGAAACTTGTAGCCTTGGAGTGTGATGGGAAATAGATACGTAGCATATCTTCAGTAAAGGTGGGTATCCACTACACGATTTTAGCAGGCGATTGAACGATAACGACGTTGTTATCGTTCAATCATTCATAAATCGTTCATAAATCGTCCACTGTTTGGTCGTTAACGACCAACGATGCGCGCACCTGCTGGTCGTTTAATCGTCTCGTCTGTCGCCCGAACATGCTGGTCAATTTCACAATATCGCTGTCGGATCGTTTATAGATCATTTACAAATCATTCACAAATCATTCACAAATCGTTAAATGATCAACTACCAATCAATCAACCACTCCCCTGACACTCCCAAACCTCCATTTTGTTGTTTATCTCTGGACGGAGCTCAAGCAAGCAGCACGCAGAGGACCACTCGTATCATCATTTGGCAATAAGGTAAGTACAAAAAGTGGCAAACCACTGACCACCAATGTTGCACTCCCTGGGGAATGGCACTGGGAACTGGGACTAAAGGGGGCATGCAATAAGGGGCACACAATAAGTCCTGTAGTTATTTTAGAGTTCTGTGTGGTAAAAATGGATTGAACACAAAGGTAAATACTCCTGGATAAATACTTTGGAGTGTCTATTGCTTGAGACACAAGTCTAGTTCAATTTATTTTATACCATGAACAGTAGTGCTTACACAGACAGGTGCATGCAGGTTTAGTAACAGAAAGGTTGGGTATTATGCAGGTATAGACTGAGTAATGCAATTAATCACATTTGTCAAATGTATGTCTGCAAAGCTCATCTAATTCTGATAAACAAAATAAAACAAACCCCTTTATTGCACACTTCTTGGTTATTTTGATTACAATTAAAGTATGAACTAGTTATTCCCCAGAGCTTACACTAATATCGATTTTCATCTATTTGAAATTGTTCAAAATCGATTAAAATTTACCTTTAGTAAATATATCCCCCAGTCTCTTTGAGGGGAGACATGCTATTTTTTGCAGCCATTCCTCCATGGAGGCATCAGCCTTGTGCTGACTGGACAAAAGAATAGGAGAAGCCTGCATTTTGGTTTTCCCTGTTATAATGTGATCCAGACCATCTTGTCTAACTTGAGGCTGGTTTCTATTCTATTTATTATGACAATGAAAAATACAACAGTCATCATTATCATTTGCCAAAGTTGTGCTTGACTAAAGACTGATATCTCTAAAGATACTTTTAACTATAAAGTGGACACACTTCCAAAATGCGCAATTTGCATGTGTACACCATTGCTGTATTCTACGACTTGCTATATAACTGATAAAATTCGACATAATTCTGAGTTCCACATTTTCTAAAACAATGTTATTAAAAATACAAATTACAGTAGGTTTCCAGTAAGGATTTATCCAAATAGACAATTGCTAGTTGATAAACAGAACTATTTCAAAAACTGAACTGTAAAGGTGCGTACACACTAGACGATATGCTCCCTGAGCGATAGTGTGTCCCCGGCAGGGTGTGCTCAATGTCGTTCATGACATTGAGCACGCCCGCTGAATGATATCATTAACGATATCGTTCAGCGCCGGGCTCTCTCCCCCATTCCATAACATGCAGCAACCAGACGACATCGTCAGGTTGGCCTGCATGTTTAACTCGATAAACGATGATGACGGACGACCCGCAGGAACGCGCGTCGTCGTTATCGTTTATCATTTTTGTGTTAAAAATGGATGATAAAGTGGATGACTGAATGATAACGATATCGTTATCGTTCAGTCATCCACTTTAATCACCCAGTGTGTACGCACCATAAGACATTGTCTTATCTTATGTATAAAATTAATTGGTCTGTTTGTTTATTTGTTTGTTTATTTGTTTATATGTCTGTCTCTCCGGTTATGCATTTGGATACTGCTGCACTGATTGGGATGAAACCATTGCAAGGTGGTCCAGTTGGATCCTGGCCAGGTTTTAGGAGGGACCTCACGGCAGAGTGCACCATTCAGAACTTTGACCCAGGGAGCATGTTATGGGCCTTTCCCTGGATGGATTTGGACAACATCACGTAATTAGGACAGAAACTTCACAGATTGGTAACATTGGATCCCAGAAGACATGCTAGAGGCTTGAGGTCCCAGTTGGACCTCCCGTAGGTGTACACTGTGCAGAACCTTGACCTGGGGAGCCTGTTCTGAGCCTTACACTGAATGGATTTGGACGAAAACTTCACAGAGTGGTAAAATTGAATCACAGAAGACATACTGGTGGTTGAGGTCCATGTCAGACCTCTCGTTAGTGGACGCTGGGCAGAACTTTGACCCTGGATACTTGATGGATTTGGATGAAAACTTTACAGAGGGTTGGCAATTGTTCTGGGATGCCTAATGGCATGTTTGGGGTTCTGTTGGGACCTCATGGTGGAGTGTGCCGGGCAGAACTTTAACCCAGGGAGTTTGTTCTGGGCCTTACACTGGATGGATTTGGACAACAACATATCATTTGGACAAAAACTTCACAGAGTGGTAACACTGGATTTCAGAAGACATGCTAGGGGGTGGATGTTCCTGTCAGATCTCCTGTTGGTGTATGCTGGGCAGAACTTTGACCCGGGGAGCCTGTTCTGAGCCTTCCACTTGATGGATTTGGATAAAAACTTCATAGAGTGGTAACATTGGATCCCAGAAGACATACTAGAGGGTTGAGGTCCCGGTCAGACCTCCCGTTGCTGTATGCTGGGCAGAACTTTGACCCTGGTAGCCTGTTCTGGACCTTCCACTGGATTAATTTGGACAACATTAGATAATAAAACTTAATAACCTGAAGATTTAAACCTGGGCAACACCGGGTACTTTAGCTAGTATTTACATAATAGCAATATGGTCACACTGTGGATCTAAATATATTTACACTGGTTATAATTGAAACATTTAGACATTTTCTCAAAAGCTTTGTTTTGTTTAAGTTTAGTTTTTACCAGATCTGCTCTATTGTATTCTTAAATATATTTCTTAGTTTCTACTTAGAATGAGTATGTATGCTAAAAGCATAAATTTACTTTATTTCTATTATTATGGGTTTGAATAATCTGGATAATGTGCCCTTAGATATATCACAATCTTTGATAGCATCTATCAGTTACACATAGGTTACTATATTTAATAAGAACAACCTTTATGCTTATAACAAGTTTATTCATTCATTAGCAGACAGTCCTATAAATACAATGCAGTGCACTTTACAAAGATTTTCAAGCTACAATTTGTCACACAGAGATATTGACACAAAAGACCTCAATTGCTTGTACTTGTATAATGTGCCTAGAATATTTGAATGAATTACATTGGTGTTTAGTACAATTACCTAACATTAGTCACTGTTAGTAGATTTAAATTGTTGCCTTTTTATGTTGAGCACTCTTTTTAAGACGTGAAAATATCATACAGAAGCAGTCTATGCCAAGCCATAAATATTATTGATAAATGACTGCCTATCATTTAGTTGTCCCCCAATATACACTCTAATTAATGTGCCTTAATAAGAGTTCTTTGCTATAGATAGATACTAATTTGGGGTCAAGCTTAGATTGTAAAAACCATAACCTTCGGAATCCATTTTTCTGAACATTTCTTTTTTATTTAAGCATATATATGTGTCCATGCCTCAGGCTCTTAGCACCTTGTGATTGAAAAGGGTACAAGGTGACATTTGAAAATTTAATTTTGTTCAGGAAGATAATATTCCATTTTATGTTCCAACAAAAGAATCGTTCTACACAGTCATTTACTCCCATGAATGTCTGAAAATATCTATGTAATGTACAGAGAGGATATGAAACATCATTTACAAATGAACTGAAATGATGTTCTGAAACTGATCGTGTAATATCAATAAATGATATATCCAAAGAAGCAGGAACAATATTGAAATAATTAGACAAAAATTAGATAAATATATTTCAGATATTGTGTTTTAATAATATGCATCAATTCTATCATGATAACTAATGATACATTTTGTGGACATGTACTATTGCAAATACATTGCTATTTACTTTATATGTTCACTTATACCAGGACTTAAGCACATGGTAGAAGGGTCTTATCTGCAGTGAACCTCTGTGGCACAACAGAGTGCATCATTTGAAACGCCAGGTCATGGATAGTAGTAAGAGATAACTTATAGTTAGAAGTTCAGAAGTCAGGACTCAGCGGGATGCAGAATGTATGGTCCAGATGCACATAATGAGCAGTGTAGTTAGAAAAAATGAAGTACCAGCTCAGATGTGAGTGGCAGGAAAATTGCATAATCTGATCCAGGCACGCAGTCATAGGCAGTAGACATTCAGGGGAAAATTTACTAAAGTGAGAGTTTTTAGAAGAGAGTTTTAAAAGTGATGTTGCCCATAGCAACCAATTAGGTTCTAGCTATTATCTTCTAGAAGGTGCTAGTTAAATGTTAAGTAGAATCTGATTGGTTGCTATGGGCAACATCACTTTTAAAACTCACTTCCAAAAACTCTTACTTTAGTAAATTTACCCCTCAGAGTAGTAAGATCTAAGCACTTGGTCAGCAGCAAAATAGTCATAGAGATAACAAGAAGCTGGAAGTCAGAGCATAGTAACAGGACCTATAAATGGCACCATGCTAAGGCATTAATAAATATAAGGCAGCCGAAAGAAAAGCAGCTGCTAAAGCAAGACCATATTAGGGTACACACTATTGCATACATGTGGCTGCTACTACACAGATTATGGTTGCTTGGTGGTTGTCCAGGCAACTGAGCAGCACAGTAGGTGTCACATTGGAGAATTCACATGCACTCTGCTCCTATGATCTATATAATGACTCTGGTTTCTATCCTTAACCCAGTTATGTATACATGTACATACATTTCCCTAGTCATAGCATGTTTTTCTTCTGTACCTTTATAAATCTAACAGTTTATATTTATTCTGACATCAGTATATGGGGTCAGCAAAATCAGTAACCTATGGGCCTGATTCACTACCATGCGCAACTGTGTATGCAATAGCGATTTTTCATGCAGTTCAACTGCGATAGTATGCTAATTCATTGCGATCGCTATTCCCTCGCAGCACTACATAAGGACGCCCACTTTACTTACCACACATCCATAATGTTTAGCAAGACTGCAAAACCATTGGTACAATCGAGTAGCGTCGCAGCTTCATGCACACTTGCATAAGCCCTGACCTTACTCATATATTGCTAACAACAACGCATGCTATGAGACCTCAGACTGTGTATGGCATGGCAGTGGATAATTTATGCACGCCCCTGCAACGGCGTTGAAACGTACTGGCATGCCTGAGGTTGCACAACCATCCCCCCATCACCACCCACAAATGGCACTTCCTGTCAATCACTCTGTGATGGGTCTCCATAGTCACTGCAATCGCAGTCCCGATTGCAATAGTTAGTTCGCGCACAGTGATGCATACGCAGAACATAACAAACGCTCAATTGCGTGCATATGTGCAACTGCGTTCCTTACTGAATTAGGCCCTGTATCCATTGTATCACAGACCGTGAGATTTTCAGAGCTTCTCAATTCTTTTTCACCACAGTCATATAGAATTATGCAGGATAATACATGCTGAGTTCTTCAGATGAAATCACTGCAACAAGTGTAGATACTGTACTGGCAAATGCTTGTTAATATGCTTTGAGATACTTTGGTTAAAATATATGTCTTTCACAGACAGCTTTTGAATAGCTCACACACAGTAGAAAATGAAGTCAAGATACAGAAGGCACATGGTACAAAGAGCTAGGCAAAGGCAAACATAACTCTACATGCTAATTAGCAAAGTACAGAAAATGTGCATAATAATAATAATAATGTTTAGTTATATACTGTAGCACTTTTCTCCAAAAGGACTTAAAGTACTTTATATTTGCAGGAAATAAACCATATTACATAGACGGTAGCCATCTTAAGTGAGAGTTACAGTGATACAAAATATGAAATATAGAGTATAAGATGCCTACACAATCACCAGTTCCATGGATTGTTCATACCACCCATCAAAGTAACAGGCAAGGCACCCATCTTGGGGGCACTACTTAGGTTATAAAGGACTGGATAAGCAATACATGGAGATACTACTGTTAGGATCACTTAGATAAACTAGTGAGTCGGAAGGGTTGGAGATGTATAGTAAAATGTCATCCACAAATGCGGTTAATTTTATTTCTTTGGTACCAATGGTGATACCTCTAATGTGAGTGTCATTTTTCAGTATAGAAAGTAGAAAGGGGTCAATAGCTATATTGAATAGGAGTGGGGAAAGTGGAAAGTCTTGACGGGTGCCTAGGGACATGAGTAGAGGTTTGCCACAATAACCATTAAGTAAGAAGAAGGTGTCTGGGTACATGTAAAGATATCAAATAATATCTATAAAAATAAGATGAAGATTTCAAAGTGAAAGAATGGAAAACAAGAGTGGCCATAGGACAAAGTTGAACGATTTGGTGGTATCTAAACTAATTAGGGAGTTTTGGGTGTGTATCTTGAGAGGAAGCAACCAAAGCAGCAATAGCAGCTCTAAAGCCGCACACACACTAGATGATATTTATTAACGATATGGACGTTAACGATATTGTTCAATGATATATTGTTAAGTGTGTATGCAGTGAATGACCAAAGATTCACGCTCCCACGGATTGTTTACAATGTCTTTTGTCGTCCGTACATGCAGGCCAGTCTGACGATATTATGAAGAATTGCCTGTTCAGAGATGTGGCAGGATGACTTCACTGAAAGATTTCTTTAAAGATATCTTTCAGTGTGTACACCCAATATCATTTGTCCTGCATTACAGAAAGTTCAAGGGAAATCTTTCACCAATATCATTCATACAGCACATTGTCTAGTGTGTATGAGCCTTTATTCCCTTGACAGAGTGATGGTCATGCATGAAACCAAGTTGGTGAATAGTGAGAATCTGGGGAAGAATAAGATGGAGCCTATCAGCCATAATTTTGGCTATCAATTTAATATCTGTATGTTTTTATATACTTTATATTATATTTATGGGTATATGTGCATTTTATAATGTTGTAAGACATACAAATGTAGTGGACAGATACAGGTCCGGTATTTTAACCCCACTTCCTGTCTAAGTTAAGAGCCCCACTTCCGATTAAGTGCTCCAATGCTGTGATATTTTATGGATATACTTAGTCCGATTACATATAGCCCCACTTCTGGTTTAAGCGAGTCATGCAGTATTTAGATACTTCAGTTCTCTGAGCCCCACTTCCTATCTACGCACCTTAGCCAAGGGTAATATAGTTGCAGCCTATTCAGTTCACAGCTAAACCACACTAGCGGCTCACTTTCATTTCCAGCTGATGGAACTCATGTCCACTTTAGGTATGGCACTTCCGGTGTGGTGCTACTGATGTTTTGGGTTTTTTATACATATATACCCATTTGTCTTATATTGTTTTTGAATATATGATGTCTATTTATGCTTCCCCATACTTGTATGTAATGCCTGTTATTACTGTATATAAGGAAATGTAGTATTGTTTAATTCACCATTGTGTGATATCACTTCTTGTAAGACCTATACAGACAGTATAAATAGAGCTTCCTCCACCCCTCTCTGCATGCCTTGAAAAAGATCAAACAGGATCAAAAAACACATTGGTAGAAGAGGGGAGCCTTCACCTGTAACATACACACCACTTATAAGAGATTTTTTTTAATATCACATGGTTGATGACAAGGAGATCTAGCCTCTTCTACATCAGGTTTACCATCTTTCCTTATAGTCCCTCTGTTTTTGGTGTGGATGAAGTGCACCATAATATTTTATTTGTTACATATGTCTGTATATGAATTTTAATATAACTTATGGAAGGTACTTCCAATAAATATTCCCCTTTTTACCATCACATCCATTATAGTGTGGAGTGGAATTGTAGAGTGTGAAAGAAACCGTGATGTACATGTTCCAGCATCCAGTACTGTGAGTTGGAGTACGCTGACCTTGTGTCAGTGAGAAGTAAAAGAAACCTTTATGTGTATGAAATTTCCTTATGCACTGTGAGTTGGGGTATGTGTTACGTCTATAGTATACCCAAAAGATACCTTTATATGTATTGTCTACTTATTACTCCTCTGAGCATGGTATGCTGAAATGTTCCTAAACATATAAGGTAGAGGTTCCTATGTTTGACAAGAATATTCCAGCTTTTATCTACAATCACAAGGGAATTTTGCCACCTTAAGTAGTGACATATTACACCATTGCAATATTTTTCTTTATTTATTCTCGCATGGATTGGAGGTATATACAGTATATTAAAACAACAGTGTTTGAAGAAAAAGAAGTAAAAAGAAGGACTGTTATCTCCAGAAGATACTTATCCTACAGGAAGGAAGTTACATTATCTATGCATTGTCTCTTGCACTTGAGTCTGCATTTACCCTGCCTTTGTTATAAGTAATGATTTTGGGAGGGACCAATGTCTATATTTAACTCCTTTATCAAATTATTAATAAAATGAAGTTGGCACAGATCATACTGATTTGTGCAGTACTTTAAATCAGCCACAGATTGACTGTGGATTATCAATGGACTTGCTGCTGATTAGGGAATTGAAATTCGATGGGTAAAGATGATGGAATAAAAATGACAGTCTAAACGGATGCACAGTAAATACAGGGTTGTTTTAGACTGCAATCCGCCATCTATGCCTAGTGGTCTGCACAGTAAATACAGGGTTATTTTACACTGCAATCCGCCATGGTATGCCCGCTGGTCTCAATTAGACTTTTGGTAAATTTACCCCTAGGTATTTTTATTATAAGGATCTTGAAATTCATGAACTGGGAATAGGGGGAAAATTAGACACAGCTATTTTTCTTTCATAAGTTCTAATTTTGATTTTATCCTGTGTGTCCAACGGCATCTTGCCATCTCAAAGTGAATGCTATCTAAACCTTAATATGCCCAAGATGGAGCTCATGATCTTTCCTTCTCCCAGTGTCATCGAACACTCTATAGACACACTCACAGTTGACAGCAAATTCTCCCCAGTTTCCATTGCCCACTTATCCAATGTTGCTCATTCAGACATGCTTGCTAGCAAGCGCCTACTTGTTGCAGATGATGTTTGCTAATGTGCGCATGCATGTAGTTTGCAGTACGCATGTGCAAACTAGTATGAGCAATCAGATTTTTCTTGCTCGCCCTGCAAAGACAGCCCAGTTGAATGAGTGACAGGAGAGGCTGTTTGTGGGTAGTAGTAACAGGGGAGTGGATTTGCGGACACAGGCGTGCCAGAGTGTTTTCATGCCATTTCTGGGGAGTGCATAATTAACAGGCAGTGTCATTGTACATGTCACCTGGTTGAATTATACACTGAAGTGCTCGCAGTGCTTGAGGTAGGGTACAGTTAACTGCAAGCGCTGTTGTCAGATCCGATGGAACTCGATGTACCGATGGTTGTATATACTCCCTAGAGATGACGTATGCTAGTGGGCGGCTAAAGACAAGCTGCTGGGCATCTATAAACACAAAGTGATCGCTCGCAAAGACATAGTGGGTGTGCTTATGCCTTGCCAAGCGAGCGTCTGCCTTGATGTCACTTTGCAAAATTTAAATATGCTGGGAGCGAGCGGCCGCAACTAGCGAGTGGGTCTGAATCAGGTCCTAAGTGCGGTCCTCACTACACAGTTGTGGAAGGCTGTGCTGAGATCAAGTGTTTGATCCCAGCATCAGCAGAGTTGCAGGGGCAGGCAGAGGGGATGTGTCCTCTGCGGGACACATCAGTTGCCGGTGCTGGTACAGTGATGTCCCCAGCATCGATGCAGATGCCGTGGGCACCTGGTGAAGGGATCGCCTGGTCCATTTCACCAGTGCCGGCAGTACTGTGGCACCAGGAGAAGCTTGGCTCCAGGCGCAAGCTCAGCGGAGCTTGCCACCAGCAGCCAAGAAGCGGCGGGGAGCCGGTGCTGGGACAGAGTACTAATACTGTATTAGATGGCGCCGAGCGGGAAAAAGTAGTTTGGCGGTGGAGAGGGAGGAGAGAAGACCTCCCAAAGAGCGGAAGATCAGCGCGTCAACAGAGGCGGCGGCCGCGGAAGAGGCCAGAAGACGCTGCTGTCAAGAGAGAACACAGGTGGCGCTGACTGGAAGAAGAAAAGAAGAGGCGGCGCCGCTGGCCAGGACGGGCCAGCGGCCGAAAAATGCGGCTGAGGACCGGAGAGGACTGCGTGGGAGGGAAGTAAAAGAGCCTCATGAAGCTCCCCCCCCACAGCCTCTTCCAACAGAACAGGTAGGCCCTCCATGAGGCCTACCCTTTTACCCCCTCCCTAGACCACCAGGGTTGTCGGGCAATAGGCCCGTGGGGCATAGTCGGGCACTAGGCCAGTGTGAAAATAGGCAGGCACAAGGCCTGGGGCACAATAGCGAGCATTACGCCCCATAAAAGGATTTCCCCTTAAGTAGGTGTAAGTGGCCTGGGTACTAGGCCCAGGCCACTATTCAATAAAGTAGGCAGGCACCAGGCCCGTGGCCATAAACCAGGCATAGGCCAGTACCCATACAAGAGGGCACTAGGCCCTATATAGTAAGCCCCATCATTAGGCAGGCCCATAGGCCTGAGCCACGTTTTGGAAAGGGGACTCTGGGCAGTAGGCCCAAGTCCCTTGAGTACCCTGCAGTAGGCAGGCATAAGCCCTGAGCCACTGGTAAGACCCTGGGTGTTAGGACCAGGGCCCTGAGCCCATTAGGTGTGCCACTCATATAGAAAGGTTGCCCCGCATAGATGATTAGAGGTGTTAGCAGTGGTGGAGAGCTGTACGGCTCCCACCAATGAGGTAGTGTTTTCCCCAGTCACTGAGAAGAGGAGCTGGCCATCTCTGGAAAGGTAGGAAGCAAGCATTTAAAGGGACAGCACCGTGTTTTGCTCTTGTATACTTATAGTCTGTGGTTGGTGTTCCGTGCATGGCAAAAGTTTAGTTTTTGTTATATCTGTCGCACTACATGCACTGCAGGTTGAGGGTGATGCCGTTTTAGTATGTGTAGTTGCTTGACATAGGTTTAGGCCCTGCACGGCTGTGTTGTGTATCTCCTTACAGGGACCTGTAGGCGAGTGAGCGGACGTAGAGCACGAGTGGACACGGTGAGAAATATCTGTGTGTACTGTCTCTCCCTGTTTGTTTGTCACTACCTAACCTTCCTTCTTTCTGGGCAGACAGTGAACCTTGCAACCCGGTGCAAGGACGGATCTTCACCTGGTGCGTGAGTACCGATAGGTGAAAATTCAGGATCTGAGGCCAAAAGTGCCAATGATGATCTTCACTTAAAACCTGAATTTATCCCTCGGTTCGGTAGGGTGTGTTGGTCGACGTGAGGAGGGACAGCACTCACATCGTCCCTTCCTCCTAGGTCATCGTGTCCGTGTTCGGTTTGGGAGTTCCAGGACTGTCTGTTCAACACACGGCCTGAAGGTGAGAGGGTGCGACGCAAGGTAAGGAGCAGAAGTACACCTGCATGGCAGCAGGCACTGCACCGCACTACCTCTTACACAGTAACACACATATTGCCTCTGGCGCTGGGTAGTACATTCGGTGGTGTGTGTTTCAGCAGCCAAAGAAAGTCAGACAAACTCTTATTGGCTGCTATGCCCACTTTTGGAACCAAGCTGGAGCTCACTTATGAGCTCCACCTTTCAGCTCCCACAGTGGTTGATGGGAGAGACATCATGATGTCTCTCCCATAGTACAAAGCAGGTGGACAGAGGAGCAGACATCGGCAGGCACAGCAGGAGTGGTGATTCAGGTAAGTTGTCTGTGTGTGTATGTTTGCCGTGTTACATATGTAAGGGGCACTACTGGTCGGGGGCACTTAATAGCAGCCCTGTATCACTACTGGGGGCACTGCATAGAGGGGACCACTAATGGGGGCACTGTATAAGGGGCACTACTGGGGGCCTACATAAGAGGATTAATTCTGGGGACACTGAATTAGAGGGGACCACTAATGGGGGTACTGTATGAGGTGCACTACTGGGGGCACTGTATAAGGGGTATTACTGGGGCCACTGCATATGGTGGACCACTACTGGGGGCACTGTATAAGCAGGACTGTATAAGGGGCACTACTGGGGGCACTACATAAGGTGACCATTACTGGATGCACTGTATAAGGGGAACTACTGGGGACACTGCATAGGGGGAATACTACTGGGACACTGTATAAGGGGCACTGCATAGAGAGGAACACTACTAGGGGCCTGCATAAGAGAGACCACTACTGGGGGTACTGTATAGGGGGACTGTATAAGGGGCACTATGGGGGGCACTGCATAGGGGGGCACTGTATAAGAGACACTACTGGGGGCACTGTATAAGGAACACCACTGGGGGCAATGAATAAGAGGTACCACTACTGGGAGCACTGTATAAGGGGCACTACTGGAGGCTTTGTATAAAGGAAAATACTGGGGGCACTGTATAAGGATGCACTACTGGGGGCACTGTATAAGGGGCACTACTGGGGTACAACTACATGGGGCACTGCTACTGAGGACATTGCATAAGGGGGCATTGCAAGAGGGGCACTACTACTGATGGCATTTAGGTGCATAAGGAATGGAAAGGAATGCTCCAAGAGTGATGAGAAATGGGGGTATCATGACCAATTTTTGGTGTGCGCAGCAGATAAGGGGTGCTTTGTTCTTCATCTTGCCCTTTGCTCCAAATACCCTAGTTATGCCACTGCCAATGCAATCCTTGACTATGAAACCAGCTTTATGCTACACATCCAGTACTTTAGGCAGTTATGTCAACTTTCCTTCAAAATATTTATAAAATTCCCATCTTTTTACACTGGACATTACCCAAACTCTGATTCATTTTCTCAATATATTCCACTTTTGCTACTGCAATATTGTCTTCCCCTGTCTATCCCAACTACAATTCATATGAAATGCAGTAAGACTGCCACTTCTCTTTTTACTTCACCTCTTCGGCTATAATTTTAAGTCCCTACATTGGCTCCCCATCATTTCCAGAAAATAATTCATGCTACACACCCTCATCTACAAATCCCTAACAACATCTCCCCTCTTACTTCTTTCACTTGCTCATAAGATGCTTCCCCTCATATAATAACCACCACTAACCATTTCCATGTTGTTCCCTACTTATGAAACTCCCTACCTAACATTAGCAGTCTTTCCCTCAACCTTCAATCTTTGAAATTCAAAAAATGTCAAAACTTTTTTCTATTTGAAATTTCACTACAATATAGTACAGAAACAGTAAATGTTCATATTCTACTTTAAACAAAAATTATTAAAAATATAACAATAATTTAAATAGGCAGAAATCTAAATATAATATAATGGGCAAAAATCTAAATATAATATAATATAAAAAAAATATAAATGGGCAAAACTATAAATAAAAAATAATGGGCAATATAATAATAATAATAATATAATTATGACTAATATAAATTGGCAAAAATAAAAATATAATAATATGGGCAATAATATAAATGGGCAAAAAGATATTAGGCTTTGAGTGATGAGTACAATCTTTGATGTTTGATTGACAATACCAAATTTAATATTGAGATCCCAAACTTAAATTTGGTATTGATAATTTTAGAAGATCAAGGAATAAATACAAAGTTATAAAAAATTTTAAAACATCTGATTAGTTTATATATATGTAAGTAATTTGCTAACTGGATCTCGGTAGTGGTGGTGGTGTTCTGGGAATGGGTATGAAGTCTTGGCAGCTGAACGCCAGCAGACCAAAGGGAGAAGATCCCGACAGGGCAGGTAAGTACTCTATTCCTTCCTCTCTCCCATCCTAACCCACCCTTAGTGGTGCCTAACCCTAACCTCTCCCTTAGTGCCTAACACTAACCTTCCCTGGGGGTGCCTAACCCTAACCCCCCCTTACTGGTCCCTAAACCTAACCCTCCCAGGGGGGTGCCTAAGCCTAACCTCCCCCAGGGGGTGCCTAAGCTTCTCCCCTAGGGGTGCCTAACCCTTACCATCCCCCCAAAACCTAACCCTAACTCCGCTATGCTCCCTAAACCTTACTCTCCCCTTGTGGCTAACACTAAGGGTGACCCGGACTTACCTTGTTCGGGCAGGCGTCAAGCATTCTAACATTGGGATTAAGATAGGCATTGAAGTCAATGGTGGGAACCGCAGAATGAACTTTAGTAACCTGCAGCTCTCCATTGACTTCAATGGAGGAGCCGTTCATTGGCTGAGAGATGGGGGCTCACCTCCCTCAGCCAATAAATGCTCAGATACAGCTCTATATAGGCAGAAGCCACATCTGAGTGTTTCATTCAGGAGATATCAACCATCCTGGTTGGTATCTGTTGCATGGATCACAATTTTTGTTTTTTATGTTTTAAGAAGACCGTGGATGCCTACTTTGGACAAGGGGACCACTCCTGGTAATGTAGGTGAGTATGTGTGTGTATGTATGTAAAAAACTGCACTTTCACGGTGTGTGTGTTGTGTGTTTTTTTACACATTTCTTTACAGGTGAACTACAGGTACCAGAGGTCCCTTAATGCCCAGCATGCTGGTACTTGTGGTTCTCCAAGCACCAGCATGCAGGGGAGGCTTGCTGGGAGCTGCAGTTCAACTGTAAAGACATTGTTGTTAATTCTATTTTTTACACACCACATACACTGTCAACCCACCACCTACCACCCAAGGGTGGTGGAGATAGCCCCAGGCTATCAGCCTAGGCCAGGGGTGCCCTGGATAAGGGGACCCCTTTATTGGGGGGTTCCACAACTCCCCAGGGATCACTGGCTTGGGCTGACTAGCAGTCAGGACTGATGCAGAGGCTGGGGGCTGGATGAAAAGGCTCCCCTGGCTGTGTCATCAGCCCCCCGCTAGAAAGGGTCTGGTGCTGGTTTTAATTATATAGGGGGACCCCTATGCATTTTTTGACCCCCTATAATTAAAAGCAGGACTTGCCCTGCAGCATGGTGCTGGTACCTAATTTATGGTGGAACCCTACTCATTTTGTTCCCCATAATTTTAGGTACCAGGACAGGCTGGCAAGTCCGGGGCTGGTTAGCCTTTTGTGGAGGAACCTCACATCATTTTTTAAACAAAAAATGAACCCTAAATTATTTTTTTAAAACAAGCAACCTGCACATATTTCACTGATATGTGCAGTCTGCTTGTTCGGGAGAGAAATTTGGGCGGTTAAATCAGGATCATCCAAATACACCATCAATCAAAATGATCCTGTCAAAACTGAGAGCTTGGTAAATTCCCAATTTTTAATTGAAAAAAACAGCCATTTCATTGATCCTATCCGAGTTGAAAGACGGGACAAATCGGGACCAAATCGAATCTTAGTAAATTTTCCCCATAGTTTAATTTGTACTGGTTGCTCTTTCCTGCGCTAACCAATTGCTATTGATTCTTTCTCTTACAATTTCTCAGTAGGACTTAAAATGGTATTGAAAAGGCTCAAAGAGTGTTATTGTAGTCTAGAAAATACTGAAGCATTCTTGAAGAAAGTTGAAACAAAGACAAAGACTACGAGCACTAGCATATCTTCTCCTAGAATTAGAGTCTAAAACTAACCCATTTAGTGGGATTCAGCTACTTAAATAATGTTTGAGGAGGGAACCCATTGTCAAGAAATTTCCATATAACATTCAAAAAAATGGGTCTGCTTTGGCAGCTTAACCATAGACAGTCCAGGTTATTCAAATGGTAAATAAACTGTAAAAGGTTACGGTAACTCCAAAATGCCTCTTCCCATACACAAAACTGAGGTAAGCATACCTCCAAATTATTCTATTACAATTGGTAAACAGTAGAGGATCCACATTGACAATGTCCTCTGCACAAGAGGCATTACCCTCTTAAGAAGTGTTGTGGATTTAGAGACAGCATCTGTTTTTGATAATGTTTTACAAACCATGTTTCTAAAGACTGTAAGGCTATTATGAAATGAGTGTAACAATGAGAAACATGTGACTGCTTTACACATAGATATATTCAAGTTTAAAGGTGTCTATACACTAGATGACTCGCAAAAGATGCAATGTTGTCAACGATTTCCCTTGAACTCCCAGACAAATGATATCTTGCATAAACTGTCCAATCTGACAAACAATTTTACCAACAACCTTAATCTCATTAACGAGATTGGCAGATCTTGCCTGATGTAGGCAATATCTGAAAATCTGGTGTACCACTTGTGGGTACATGCATTGGCATTGTGATTGTGAGTGGACATATTTTACACGATTTACCATTCTGATGCATCAAAATTGGGTGAATCATGTAAAATATCATCTAGTGTGTATGTACCTAAAGTCTCTTAAACCTCTCAATTTGGTGACAAATCAGAACAGAGAGCAGGAGGAAGAAATAACAGAAATGTGATGTACAGTACAGATGATTGCAGAGAAGATGACAGCAGACAATCCTGTTCCAAAGTATGCTTAGTTAGAAGCACTATCCCAAAATAAAATATTCTTATGTGCTACATGGGATTTGATCCCTGGAACTTGTGGACTTGAGAACAGTAATTACAATGCAGTGAGATTGTGGATTACCATGTCTACCATGGATACTACACTCACCCAAAGGCATGGAGTCCAACAAACTGTTCACCAAAACTTCTACAAGGCCAGAAGCCCACAGGTCACATTAATCTGGATTAGCACATGGTGACTGAAGAGGGACATTGGAGTGGCTGAGAATATGTAGAAGTGTATCCACTTGCGGTAAAATGATACTTTAGAAGCAGCATGGTGAGCAAAACTACCGAAACACTGCAAAGGCAGAAAGCTGGGAGGTATTTCTGGTGCTGCAGGTGCAACAAGGTGAGAGGCACCTTTGATGCTGCATGAGGCTTTTAAGATCCATTGCACACAGATGTACAAATGCTGCAAGCCACAGTGATGAGCGGATGCTAGCAATGTAGTTTTGTAGATTATTTTTGTTTTAATTATGCAAACAATTCAAATAATAATAAAGCAAATATTTAGCAAAAAAGATGGTCAGCATGGCTAAGTCACACATGACCTGATGTACTGAGATGGGCTATTTTGTGTGAGAGGCTACAGTGTTTAAGGACATGCGCAAAAGAACAAAAATAATTCTTAGAGTGGTGAAAACAAGAGTGTAGAGAATTAAAAGTATAAATACAATTTTAAGTGAGATCATGATATGCAGCTCACCCTAGGGAGGAAGGGTAAATCTCCTCAGTCAGAAATAGCAACAATGAAATGAAAAGTCAAGGTGGCGCTTAATAGAAATGATCCCAATTAGCTAATAATGGGTATATGTGTATATATTAAGTAGACACTTGTACAGATTTTAAAATTTGATTTCAAAAATCAGAGTTGTAATAAAACCATGTAGAATATGAAAAATTCCTAAGAGAAAACATACATGAAAACACATACACAAATATAATGAAATAAAATAAAAATATATATAAAAATAAAACTGAAACAATAGCACTTGAATTGCCACATGCATAAAGGCACTGTTAAATGTCTATGAATATTGGAAAAAAAGCACCCTAGTATTATTGGTTTAGAATTCTTTGTGGGAGGTTTGTAATTGTCCAGACATATCTGGACCTCAATGTGATGATAGTCCCATAGTCCCATAAATAATCAGTCTAGATAGTTCTGCAATCACTCCATACAGGCAGCCTAGCCACTCCATGAAACTAGTGCAGGGTAGCACAATAAGGCATGCTAAGATGCAAGAGAATCCACATCAGGCAAGTACATAGCTTCACCACTGGGTGGTGATTACTCCACTAATGGAAACTAGTGGTACAGTATTGCTGATGACTGCCAGCTCACAATATTGATTTCATCCAGTTTAGGTCAAAAGGTTGCATCCAGCTAGCTGGCTGACTAAGCTAAGAGACAGCAGTGGGTGGTTTTCATTAATCAAGAAATAGGTCAGAGGCCCGAGGGAGTTGGAATATGTTTATGGACTGAAGAAGGGGAAAGGATGGAAGGATTGATTGTTTTCAATTTATTTATTTTAATGTTTGATTCTTAAAAAAAATTATGAGCTTCTTCACCCCCTCCAGCACCGAACTGAGCTTCAGAGTATTACATCATCAGCTATGTCATGGGGAGGAAGTCTGTACGGGCATAAGAAAAAATAACAAAAATGCCAAGAGGAACATGCTGCAATGGCAGCTGTGTGTGCCAAGGTGCAAGCAGCCAATCAGCTGGGTGAGCCTTTAGAAGCCTTTCCAGTCTTTAAGAAGTTTGATAGAAATTGGTTGAATCTGTATATAGAGTGTTGCAGAGTAACAGATTTGGACCAGAAGACTCTAGACTGGGTATTTGAACTTACAATTACAAATATGCAGCTGCTATATGAACAGAGCAAGTGGGAATGGAAGGAGTAGGAAAAGCGTGAAGAGCTGACAGATGAACATGCCTGGTACCTTATTACCAGAGATTAGCTTTCTGTGCCTTTGCTTTTGTGCACTTCAGATTTGATGTGGAGTGCGGAGATGAGGTCCTTTATTGTTATGAGGTGCAGTTGGAGATCCGTGATTGCAGGAAAAGATTGGGAAAATTCCTGGTACAAATCTTACAATTGATAGTAAATAGCACACAGATGAAGAAAGTCATACTTACAGTGCTCAAACACAATCACGGTGCTTACCATTTCTTCAGAGATGCTTTACAGTTTGAGATAGACATCTCTCCCAGTGTGCTGCAGTGATTTCAAATATGAGATTCTGAGCCGCAAGACAAAGTTTGTAGACAGTCCCAATTCCCAATCAGGCCATTGTGCAGACTGATGCCACTGAATAAGGTGGTGGATGGACACATGGAAAATTATGGGGGGTTCAAGAGGACACAGCGACTATCAGTATCTTCTGTTTTGTAAGGGTTTTTTCTACTCTTCTAGTTTTTTTTTTTAAATTAAATTTAGGATGCTTAAATACTGAGTGATTGTGCACATGCATGTGACTTACGCCACTGCAAATCCTTTTCACAGTAAATAAATTCTTGTTTGAATTCCCAAAGAAATGTATGAGGGAAGATCAATAGGATCAAGTTCTTCAGTTTGTGAAAGACATCTTTGATCTGGAGGAGGTTTTTATACATTAATAAAAATGTGGTGGTCTTGCTTGTGGAGGTGCTGGTAGTACACACTGCAAACAGATATTTACTTTATGCTCAGTGAGGTTGTTAGGGATAATGGGACCAAGACTTGCTGTTTACATCAGAGGAAAGCAACCTGTAGCTCTCTGAACTAGAGCACCCCCCATCTGTGATGTTTGCAGGGCCTACTGGAAGTTATTTGTCAACAACAGGTGTCATGCCTCAGGTTGCCTCAGCCTGCATTATGCACTGTATCTAACAAGTAAATATGTATGTAATGTGAGTGACCAATATACACAACACATTTTTGTATTAAACATATTTAAACAATTGAACATTCAGTGCTTAACCTAAATGTGTATATGGTTAGTGACCATAAATGAAGGAATAATATACAAATAACAATATAAATATGAATATAGTTTTACTTAATGGATGCTTGAAATTCAACCAATGTATTATTAGATATGGAATTAATCCACAATATAAGACATACGAGTACATGTACAAATATTAAAAACCGAAAGTGCTTGATATGCACTACCTGGTATTGTGGCAAATACCCTACTGAAATCTCACACTAAGTGCACTATACTGAGACCTTGCTAATATGAAAACAATGGAAATGTCAAAGGTTGGCTTGGAATTGGGGAAAGAGGTTAGCAGCATCCCGCTAACTACTGCAGTGCATGTAATATGAATATCCTTGTTTGACAAGTCAGGTGAAGTGATGTCTAATCCTGATGCAATGCCGTTGGTGGCTGCAGATATCTTCTGGTCAGATAGGAGGAGACCACTGTGGACTGGGGTACAGGGGCTCCGGACTGGGGTTGTGTTGGCTAGCAACCTGAGTGAGTGATACATCTAATGAAAGACTGTATCCTGCACCCTGGCTCTGTGGCCTCACAAACCCCTGTCTGGAGAGGGGAACCGCTGGATGAGACCACTCACGACCACAGCCTGCATCCCCCTCCAATATAGAGACTCACCTGTCAGCCTGTCAGTTGGCACTGTCTGAACTCACTTCACAGGTTGTTTCTTCGAAGGGTTTACAGCACTTTGCACAACACAGAGAGTAGTTTCCACTGAGCTTGAGTAAGGTACATTTTACCTCCTCTTTCTATTTTTGAATGGCTTTTTGCTGTTCCTCCATCTGCTAAAGTATATAAAGGGTGGAGTTCCACCTTGTAACTACCTCTTACCTCAGCTGATGACAGGGAAAATTCAACATTTCTTGCACATGCACCTGCTGAATGGCGAAAATGTCCAGAAGTTTTGTTGGCCTTAGAGGGCATCTCCTTCACAGCCCTGTCATTTGTACCACCAAGTTGTTTTGTGTGAGCAAAACATGGGACATGTTTGAATTCACCCTACTGTAATGCTCTCACAATATTAATGGCATTGTAAGAAATCACAAATCCTGAGGAGAGTCCAAGCAGGGAAGCCATTTTGCAATGATTTCCCTAAGTTTTTCTAAGAGGTTGTCAGCGGTATGCCTCTTAGTGAAACTGGTCATACACAGAGTAGCCTGCCTTTGAATAAGCTGCTTTTTCTTAGATGCTGCTGCTGTTGGTGCCACTGAAGGCAATACACCCACCCATTGGGCTGTTAAAGTCATGCTCTTACCTTTCTTACTTCACACTTCACTTTTCTCACTAGAGTGATGCCCTGGGGTGGCTCGGCTGAGTTGGTTTGGGGGTGTCCTGCACTCTGGATTTGAACCCTAGTATGTTAGGGACCTACCCTAGAGAGGTTACCTGGATATGATGGGTAGGCCCATAACCATGGCCATGATTATGCTAAAAACTTCTATTTATTGCAAAATTGTATTGCATAATGTAGTTATATATAATTATATAATCAGTAATTTGGAGTTGTGCACCTGTGATCTGTCTGTTTTTGTGCCTACAATAAAAGTCTCAATAGGTAGCACCTCCCATTATATATATTCAGGGTGTGCAGTTCAGGACTCTTTCCTATACACTCCATTTAGTGCACTATATTAACAATTGGAATGATTAGAATTCACATGTTATGTTGTTGAAAGAAACAATATATTTTAATTCAATGTTGCAAAAAGAAAGGCAATTGCACAGATACATAAGAAATATACTTATGTATCAATTACTGCATGTGTAATCAAAATATCTATATAACTAATTGTTTAAGCTGGCTATAATATGATTACTTATATTAAAAAGAAAAAGAAAAAGGAAGAAAAAAAGAAAGAAGAAAAGGGACAAGATAGACATACAGAGGATGGGGGTGAGTGAATGGTAATGTGCTGACAGAACTCTTAGACAGACTGTGTTTTATGGTGTACTGTAGGAACAGGGAAAAAAGGGGGCTTTTTTGTGAGGGAAGGAAAAAATGTTAGATGGAAGTCCCGTGTGGTTTCTGTATAAATGAAAAAAGTTTGCTCCCTCCAACAAAGTAAACAAGTTTGAGCTGAGCTTAGATGTCCACAAATTTACAAGAAAACTAACATTAAAAAAGTTATTTGCCAAACAAGGAAAAACTAAAGAAAGAACAGAGGAAACATCAACAAGTCAGTTTATTCACACCAATCTATGTCCGAAGTCAAAATTCTATCCACATCACATGAAAAATGGATACATAACAACATTCGAAAAAATGGTTCTTGATGATCTGGAGGGCTTAAACCATAACAAAAAGAATAAACAGAACATTAACAGACAAGAAGAATGAGCTCTAAAAGATCTACAAAAAAACAATAACATTATTGTGAAACCAGCAGACAAAGGGGGGGGGGATTGTCCTAATGGAGAAACTTGACGATATAATAGAAGCCCAAAACATCCTAAATGACACAACAACATACAAAAGACTGAAGACAGACCCCAACAAGAAAATACAACAAGAAATTACATAACATCCTAAAATAGGAATGGAAAAATAAATAATTAACAAACAGGAAAAATAATTCATATACAATGAACATCCGGTAATTCCAGTGTTTTACCATCTGCCAAAAACACATAAAGATATCACACATCCACCAGGCTGCCAAATTATTTTCGGGATAGACTCTATAACATCCAACCTCTCACAGTATTTTCGATCATTTTTTGCAAATTTATGTCCCAGAACAACCTTCACATATAAAAGACACCACACAAATTATACAAGAATTAAGGAAAATCCCCTGGAACGAGAAAATATAGTTGATAACGTGTGACGTAACATCTTTATACATGGTTATTAACCACCAGCAAGGAACAGAAAGCATCAGCCATTTTTTAAATCAAGATAAAAATATGGATCCACAACAAGCAGAATTCATACTACATTCAATATTATTCATAATACAACACAACTATCTCTGGTTTGAAGGGACAATCTATCTACAACAACAAGGGACCTCAATGGGGACCAAGTTTGCCACAAGCTACACCAATCTTTTCTTGAGTCAGTGGGAAGATGAGAGGATTTGGAGTGGCAGTGATGTTGGGGCAAACTTGGTCCTTTGGAAAATATTTATAGATGACATATTATTCGTCTGGGAAGGATCAGAAGAATCCCTAGCCAAATTCATCTCATACATTAATGACAATAATCGGAATCTCAGATTTACCACACAATGCAGTAATACTTCCATCAATTTTCTGGATATCAACATATATATTGAACAGGACAAAATCCTGACCAAAGTGCATAACAAGAATGTAGATGTCAACAGTTTCATCCTAGCCACTAGTAGACATCATCCACAATGGCTAGGAAATATAAAAAATGGACAACTTACCAGAATCAGAAGACACTGCACAAACATTGAAATTTTTAAAGAACAAGCAGAACAACTAAAACAGAAACTAAGAGCCAAACAATATGATGAGAAGAAAATTGAAACTGCATACAATCAAGTTCTAAACACAGAAAGAGACATGATCCTTCAATACAAAAAGAAGAAAAAACCTGGGGAAGAAAGAAATGAGAGTCCACATTGTAGCATAATTCAACACAGAATCAGATAGAATCAAAAAATCCCCAGGAAACACTGGGATATCATTTTAAAAGATGAAGATTTAAAAACTATACTATCCTGAAAACCAACAGTTGTGTACAAAAAAGTGCATGACATCAAAACACATCTAGTACATAATCATATAAAACCTACCGACAAAAAACAGACCACCATCACCAATAACAAAACAAAGGGCTTCCATTTCTGTGGAAAATGCACAAACTGCAAAGTGACAGGACAAAAAACAGCAAAACCCAAAAAAACCTTCAAATCGAACATCACACACAAAGAATTCACAATACAACATTTCCTAACATATGACACCAAAGGGGTCATTTATATTTTAGAATGCCCATGTGGCAAACAGTACGTGGGCAAAACCACAAGAACCCTCAAACATTGCATAGGAGAACACAGATGGAACATACTCAAAGGATACGACCAACACAGTGTGTCCCATCATTTCCAACTAAAGCATAACAAAGATCCATCCGTATTGTCATACAGTGCAATATCCAAAGTAGAAGCAAAAATGAAGAGGATGAGATTACAATAAAAAAATCAATAAAGAGGAAATTAAATGGATTCTAACGTTAAAAACATTAATACCCCAAGGGCTTAATATAGATTTCGAAATACAAGGAATTCTTTAAATATTCAAACAAATAGCACATCTGCAGAATGAAATAACTGCCCAATAGAAGCATTAGAATAACAGTAAAACAGCTATAGATGCATAGATGCAGATATCCAAAATACAAATGACTTTGACTCATCTTAAATGAACAACTATGAAACATAGTTATAAAATTAGCATTGTATACAATTAGACCTAAAGACTACTTATTTGTGATTAATTTAATTTAATAGCTAAGATTATGTAAAACACACCTATACATATATATATATATATATATATATCCTCTCTGTCTTTCTTCTTCTTTCATAAACAAAACCCTTACTAGCAAATAAACAGAACCTCTAGTCTATTTCCATTAACTAAAGCTGCAAATTAGATCTGAGATAAGTTAGAACTGAGTGTCTTTAAATATTAAATTCATATTTCTTTATAATTCTATTTTTAATTTTTATTTTTATCTTTATATTTATTATATTTTCTATATTTTTTAAATGTATATATACATTCTTCAATTTAATATAATCCAAAACTACTTTTTCCCATAAATCATTGCCATTCATGTTTAATGTTCACAACTACCCCGATGTTTCTTTCCTTCACATCCTCCACTAGTATAATGCTAGTAAGTGTAACCTGTCAATCAATGCCCAATGTTCAAAGACAGCCAATGAGTTACAATCAGGAAGTATGTAAATCATGCTCCTAGCCAAAAAAGACACCCTTGAAAAAGGCCAAAACGAGGCCGAAACACGTTGGGACCAAGCAGGACACAACAGTTATCTCTACCAACTACCTTTATCAGCTGGAGCTGAAATGAATTCTCTGCATCTGACAGATCTCTATCTGCCAGCACGGACCACACAGGTGCTCCATACACAACGCGCGCAGCAAAGGCAGCTGGAGAAACCAACAGCAAAAAGATCCACACTGACTATCCACATTACCCCACAGAGAGCCCGCTCCATCGAGGACATGGTGACCTGCAAACAATGCTGATAGCAGTGCATTAACACTGCATCATCCAGAAAGCTGACAAACATTCTATATCCCCAAAGCACATCGGGATTGAATCCCTGATGGGCCCAGAGTGCTTTTACCATGAGGGACACTCATAAGAAGTATCCTCCCTGGCTCTCCTTCCTGTTGCCACAAGGGGATCAGGTTTTTTTCATTTATACAGAAACTATAACAAAATCCCCTTTTTTTCCTTAAACCCTGTTCCTACACCATAAAACACAGTCTGTCTAAAAGTCCCATCAGCTCATTACCATTCACTCACCCCCATCCTCTGTATGTCTATCTTGTCCCTTTTCTTCTTTCTTTTTTTCTTCCATTTTCTTTTTCTTTTAATATAAGTGATCACCAATTATAGCCGGCTTAAACAATTAGTTATATAGATATTTTGATTAAACATGCAGTAATTGATACATAAGTGTATTTTCTTATGTATCCGTGCAATTGCCTTTCTTTTTGCAACATTGAATTAAAAGATGTTATTTCTTTCAACAACATAATGTGTGAATTCTAATCATTCCCATTGAAAATATAGTGCACTATCTCCCCTTTGTTTTTTTGGGATATAACAAATAAATATAATTCCAATTTAACATATACACTGTAACCTTATTGGATTTAAAATTTAAAATTTGTTTGCATCAACAATGTAAATATAAATATCAAACTCAAGAAATAGAAGGTTAGTGCTAGGGTATCACCATTTAGGTGAAAAAGTAATTTTAATAGATGATGTAGAGGGACTAGTATCTTCAAGAATGGTGACACTGGCAGCAGCTCCAGCACTATTATGTGGTTCCTGCTCTCCTCTCCACTGATCGTTCTCCATATCAGCAAACACAAATTAAGTGGGGTACAGCACAAACATCAATTTGTACCAATTTTAAATATTACACTGCCTGATAAATGACCTACAGTGTCACAATATTTTTTTATGAATAAAACACTGTGCTACCACTTACAGTGTCACAATATTTTTTATAAATGTTGCACTACCAATTACAGTGTCACAATATATGTTTCCACTTAGTGTCACAATACATGTTGAATATTACACTGCATTTAGACTTACAGTGTCACAATATTTTTTTAAACATAGCACTACCACTTACAGTGTCACAATATGTGTTGAATATTACATTGTGTTTCCACTCACAGTGTCACAATGTGTTGAATATTACACTGCATTTCCATTTACAGTGTCTCAATATTTATAATGAATAAAACACTGTGCTACCACTTACAGTGTCTCAATATTATTTTATGAATACACTGCTCTACCACTTACAGTGTCACAATACGTGTTGAATATTACACGGTTTCCACTTACAGTGTCACAATACGTGTATATTACACTGCGGTTCCACTTATAGTGTAATAATAGGTGTATAAATATTACATTGCAGCCTGATCGGCAGCATTGCAGTAAAAAATAATAATATAGAACACTGGGGTGCAGAATAAAAAATATATTATTTTTTTAAATTATATTATTAGTTTTTATTTATTTTTTTACACTGGGCACCCTTGGACAGTCAGAGAACCCCTGGAAGAACACAGCAGCCCACACCCCTGGGTGGACAAGGCAACCCCTGGATGGACACAGTAGCCCCTGCCCTGGATGGACACAGCAGCACAGCAGCCACTGCCACTTGATGGACATAGCGGCCACTGCCCCTGGATGGACACAGAAGCCACTGCCCCTAGATGGACACAGCAGCCCCTGCCCTGGACAGACACAGCAGCCTGGATGGACACAGCACCCCTCTGCTCACTACACTCTCCACAGCTGGAGTGAAATGGTGCCAATGAACGGGTACCTTTATACTGTCCAAAACCAATGAGAATATGACAATGGGAGGATGTTGTTTTGCTTTGTTCTTGGTTCCGAGTCAGTCGGGAAAACCCAAGCCGGATTCGGATCCTGGCTCAGACCGTGAAGTTGGATGCCTGTTCAGCTAAATGACCTCATATTCCGAGAGGCTACTGAGAAGTTGCCAGTACTGGCTGTGTACCTGTAGCCTTTCTTTTAGCTCTGCATTGTTAGCCAGACTTTTCACCACTTTTCTCAAGCTGACTGGTCAAATCCCTTAGAACCTGTAGTGGAGAAAATTTCTGTAGCTTATGGACACTTCCAACATATCTTAGATTATTCTGTTTCACAATGAGGTGCCCAGGTGTGGATTTCACAATTTCCAGGTCTGCAGCTAGCTTTAATAAATGCTCACTCTAGTTTTTTTTGTCATATGCTTTCCCCTACCATGTACACAGAGATGTTTCACAGATATATATTACACAGATCCTACCTGTCCCCACATAGAAGATTTACAATTGGGCTTTCAACATCTCACTCATCTTTCAAATGTGGCCAATCCCAGACTGATCTATTTAATTGTTCATGGTTATTGGTCATATCTGCTAATTTGCAGATTTTGGTTGCAAGTGCTAAATTGTTCCTGAGAGCATTAATTTAACTACATATCATTAACCCCTAAAAGGGCTTTGTTTTGCATTTTCCCTAGAATGCTTCGAATTTCAAAGGGAGGCAGATGTCTACTATTAGCAGTCAGTGCCATTGCCCATAAGTTTATCCTGCAGATGTGGAAACATTCCAAGACCTCCCACCTTATCTCTGTTTAAAACAAAATAATTTTATCTCTTTTGCATGGCTTGGGTGGTGGTAGTGTGGGAGAATGAAGCTAAACCCGAAAAAAAAATTGAAAATCCTTATGCAATACCGCCTGGTAATTTTTACGAAAATGTGATCGTGACCCCCCCCAATTCCAAATCCATAAATTTTGTATTTGCATGTATCATTGTTTCTATGGGCCTAACACTGTATGTTTTTCTTGCTGTTTAATGCCTAAATATCTATCTGATAGTATTATCCTCATTTCTTACTGGCCCTTTGCATTCTTTTCCATTGGGTCTGCTTGTTTATAATCATACACATATTACCTTGTATTATGTTTATTGTCCATTGTCTTTTTACATATGCTTTTTATGCTTCACTAAAAATATATTTATAAAAATAAATGAATATGTAACCAAGATTATAGGTTACTAAATCCGGATCTTGTAGCTTGACATCATGTGAACATTAGAGTTGAGGGAAAGAGTTAGGGTTTGTATTTATGGGCGCACAAAAATAAATTGAAACTAGATAAAATATAACTTTTATTCGATAATATTATAACTTTTATTTGATTATTCCATATCAAGGGTATTGTACAGTGAAATAAAGAGGTTTAAAAATGCAAAATACAAGCTAACAAAACATATATAATATGTGCAAAAAAAGAAATTAGAAATAATGTGAATAGACACAATTAAAAAGCAAGGTCCACTAATAAGTCTTTAACACTATTGGATAATACAATGTAGCTAGACGAGGTTGGAGTGTATTAACAATACATGATGGAGCACTTCAGCAAGACCAGGATATTAGTAAGTTAATTTATTAATAATAACTTGCCTATTATTGGCTTATGATTCCTGTCTATGCCTGCAGTGAAATTTAATTGCTTTCCAAACTCCCAATACTTATAAGTGCATTAAATAAATGGCCAGGAAATCAATCATTATCAGTAGAGATTTAAGAAGAATATGTTATAGATCTCATACCTCAAATCTCACTAATCATCAAATTGATAAGTTGTTAATATTATGTCATTAAATCCGGATCTAAATATCTCTGTATAGATTAATACAATCAGCATTTGAGATTGATTAGATCAGCATCGTTAAATATAGGGAATTGATATTATGCCTAGTTTATCCCAGTAACATACATATAAATAAATACTCGGCACTAGTCTGTGCCCAGAGTCTACTGCACATGCACAGGTCACGGGGAAATGACACAACCAGTATTTTTTCAGCAATTTCCTCACTGCACATGCGCAAATGCCGGAAGAATTGTTGTGATGCCCATTTTCCAGCATATTGTGCAGGGCTGAGATACCCGACTCAGGACCTTGGAGAGGCAAATATTAGATAATATGGGTGCAGGGTGTTTGGTGTGGGACCCCTGGACCCAGAGACCGTGTGTACCACACACCCTGCATCCATTATAGATATGCCCTTGCTTCTGAGCATAGGCTGGTTTTGGAAAATAGGAGGAAAAAATTGCATTAGATTCCCCCTATTTTCTAACAACCAGCACTGGGATGAACCAGCCAAGGCAGCTCCTACTATAGCAGGGGGACACACATTGTGGGGTCCCCTGCTATAACAGCCACCAGCCTCATATTGGTCAACTCAATATTGGAATCTCTAGGGAATTGGGAGCCCTACAAAATGGGGTCCCCCTTGCAAAGGACAACCAGCCCAGGGCCTTTCTTCTTCCCCCGGGATATCTATTTTTGTAAATAAAAACATTGATAGTTAGCTGATGTTCTTATTAGTTTCTAAAGTTTGCCATTTGGTTGATTTTTCATTAGTTTGCAGTTTAGAAAATGAGTGGATTGCAAAACCGATGAAAATCTACCCCACAAATCAAACAAAACCAATGTTTAGTAAGTAAATATACCATCTATTTCAATGTAATGAACTATGACTAATAATAACTTATAATAATTAAGTTCTAATGTCATCACACCAGTGTTTACAGTGTAAACCTGTGCATTATAAAAAATAAAATTCCACCTACAGTACAATTATTACAGACATTAGAAATTAGCACATATTCCTGTGACCTGTACAAACTTACTTATCCTTTATTCTTGTACATTTATATGGTGACTGAACTTCTCTGTTGCTTTTAATAACTGATCCTTTACATTAGGCAGCGGGGCATAATCAAAACTTTGTGGGTTCCACAGTAACATTTTGAAGGGGCCCTCTACCACAATACTTCTACAGAGACAACTCTTTCTTCACCATTTGTTCATTTTATGTCTCACATTGTCCCCAGTTCATATTATTCACATAGTAATTAGTTATTTAATAGTTGTTTACCAAAATCACTACAATACATTTCAACCATTCAAATGTCCAAATACGAACAATTAGGATGTACCTGTTGTGAGGATGCCCCACTTTAAGCCCAGTTCTTAATGAATTCTGTTATATACTAATGTTGTTAAATAGCTTGTACTGTACTTTACAAACCTGTAAATATAGTAAATGTACCCTCATTTCTATGCCAACATTTAGGCATATTAACACTGGGATCATAATTCTACCACTGACACTGTGGAAGATGAAAATAATGTTTGTGAACTTGGACCAACCTTTAACTTTTATTCCAGCAGTGCACCTTATTATTGTGTTAATCCTGGAAGTTTAAAGTAAGGGAGATTTTTTTCCATGCAAATGAAACAAACTTGGTTTAGTTTAATGTTATGTTCAAGCACTATAGCAATAAGACAAATGTGAATTTTTAGGTCCGCACAAATAGGATGTGGTGTTTAGTGCTTCAAAAAGATGTTCAATTCAGTCCAATTTATCTTTTAGCTGGGGTATGTGATAGTGTCTTGGAGTAAATATAACCTACTGTATGGCCCTACCACTGTAAAGGAGCAATGCTAACCACTGTGCATTTATTTATTTCTTTTATACAACAATTGTACCAAACAAAAATGACCTTGTTTTGCTTTTGGTAATGATATGGGGGGTGATTCAGAGGTTGATACCATTGCAGCAGTGGATGCGACTTTTGTTGCAACTGCTACTGCATCTTTATCTAATGCCACAGGTTTATGGGTGTCCTATTTAGATCCCCACCAGCTGCTGCGCAAATCCAATAACATGCAAACAAAGATGTTGTTACAAGTCGCGGTCACGACTTGTCTCCTTCAAGCAGATTACCCAGTCAGGACGGGGTTACTTCAGTTTCTTCTGTTGCTAGGTGATTGGCACACCTCAGGAAGTGATGTATCATCCTCAGTGCAGCATGATTGGTCCATCCTACTAGTTGTACACACTGGACATTTGCCGCCTCGCCGACTATAGCGTTCCTGTGGGTTCACTTGGCACGAGCAGTTTCCTGTCAACTCTGCTGGAAGGATCTCCGTCTCCTTGGTGTTGTCTCCCAGCTGCCTCCGGATCTTGTGGCCTCTCCGACTGCTCCCTAGCCACACCATCAACTCCTGCACTGTGCTCCGGCTTCCTTATTCCACCTGCGGCTCCCTAGCTGCAGCGCAGTGACAGCCCTCCAAGCCGAATCAGCATTCTCGGCAGGTCAGAGGAGGCTAATTTGTACACAAACTTGTACAATAATTTTTACACAAACTTCTACACATATTTGTACACAAACTTGTACTCAAACTTATGTATTGTCCATCAGGACTTTGGATACTAGTTTGTACCAACCTGTACACAAACTTGAACTCAAATCTGTGTATTGTCCGTCAGGACTTTGGATGCTAATTTGTACACAAACTTGTACACTAATTTGTACTCAAACTTATGTACTGTCTGTCAGGACTTTGAATGCTATTTTGTACACTATCTTGTACTCTAATCTATGTACTGTTTATCAGGACATTGTATCTAGTTCAGTGCTCAAGCCACTGTATCGGCTCTCCAAGCCAAATTAATTGTCAAACTTTTTAGCATGGATTCTAAGCCGCAACATTGGCTCTCAAAGCCAAATCAATTATCAAACTCTTCAGCATCGACTACAAGCCGCACCATCGGCTCTCAAAGCCAAATCAATTGCCAAACTCATCAGCATCAGCTCCAAGCTGCACCATCGGCTCGCAACGCCAAGTCAATTTTCAAACTCTTCAGCATCAGCTCCAAGCCACACCATTGGCTCTCAAAGCCGAATCAATTGTCAAACTCTTAAGCATCAGCTCCAAGCCGCACCACCAGCTCTCAAAGCCAACTCAAATATCTTCCCCTTCAGTACAGGCCTTAGGCTGCCTTTCTACTCTTTCAACCATACCACATTTACTACCAACAGCATCTTGAACCAACTTCTTGCCGCATCGATAGTGTACCACCTCCTGTTCTGGATCTATTATCATATCTACTATCCACAATTTATTCACCATTCCTACTGTTGCTCTCACCATTGAATCCTTTTGCTCCTCCATGTGAATTACTACTACCTCGAGCTATAAGTGCAGGCAGCCGCCTAAGTATCGGTGAACGTATCCCAGTTCTAATGGAACAACGGGCGGTTGTTATTGGCAGAAGATCTCGCTAGCCTGGTTCTAGACTTTTCACGTGGAGTAGGCATTGGGTTTCATAACAGATGCACCATCGAACAATGCACCTGTCTATGGCAGGCACAAAATGTCCAACCTACCATGGCAGCCGGTATCAGTGCATCTTCATCTTTAGTCACTGACACTATCACATCCATGACTGTGTAATTTCTCTATGTTACCTTATGTTGGTACTCTCATTGATTTTGAATGGGACCATACCATTGGCAGAAGTACCTTCTAAGTGGTTGATATCTTAAACAAATATTTATACAAATAAAGCTTCATCTTGTATTATTGTCTGAAATATTGGTCCAAAATTAGACCTTTCCTGAGTGCAAAGATAACCTGTGCTTTTTGTTGTGACAGATAATTATTTAGTCTGTTACAAGTAAGATCAACAAATCATAAAGTTATGCTGTTTCTTATTAATTTCTTCTTTTACTATCTGCACCTTTGGATGGATATAAATTGAAAAAATACCTTGCCTTTTTTACTTTTAGAACGTTGTTTGGGGAAGCACTCTTGTAAGGTCTGCAGCTACCTTTTGATGACTCCAATCATCCCAGAGGTTGCATTGCCTATCTCAAGTATTGGGGCAACCTTCTGGTAAGTTCCATTCTAACTTTTTAATTTATGTTATCTAATATTACTCTCATTAGTAAGAATCAAGACTTTCCCATTAGCTAAAGCAACTTATGAATTTGTTCTCTGAAATGCAGATATTATGTATTTTGGGGTGTTTTTGTTTTTTTTGCTGTCTGCTAGGGTGATGTATACTTATTCTGTTTTTTAACAATAAGTAAAACAAGAAAAAAGCAATGTTGTTACAATTCATCTCTAAGTTGATGTATTTCTTCTAATATTGTTTTGCTTTTCTCAGGCCTTCTCACTAATGGAAATTTCTGTTCTGTATTATATTATAGAAGTTTAATGTTTTGTTAAAAAAATAATGAAAAACTGAAACTATTTAATACAAATGTCATATATTGAAATTTGCAGCTCTGACATTAGGCATATACTGTCAGCAGTATAATTTAGAGGAAATTTAATTTAACATTAACCAATATAAAAATGACTGATTAATAGCAAAGTGTGTTTCAGGTAACACAGTTTGATTATCTGTCTAACCACTTGATTGCATGCTATGAAATTACACATGAAAACTCTGATGCCTGAATCCAAAATAATATCAGCAAATTATATGTGTGTAACCATATAAATCACTCCTGGCCTTGCGGTTGAGAAACTCAACCGCAGGCTTCTGCTCGCACTGGCGATGGTCGCGATGGTCAAGACCATCGCGACCATCATCCTGCACGCTCGTATAGGCTGTGGGTGGTGACCCACAGCTATATGAGCGTCCAGGAGGACGCTCCATAGTTATGGAGGTGGGCCCTGATTCCGAGCGAGCGCTCTGGTCAGAGCGTCCGGCTCTGAATCAGGGCCAATGTTTACTGAAAAACCTTAACTAGCCCCATACCTTTACTTCTAAGTAATAGTATAATTAATAAAATTACCATAATTATGGGGTAAATGTAATAGTCTGTGACTTACAGGAAGCCGCAAGATATCAATGGTGTAACTACTAGATTTAAAGTCAAACAAGGTTGGTTTTGCCTTTTAAAAAAGCTACTTTTAAATGTAATGGCTAAATCAATGAAATCTTGCTGCTTCCTGCAACTTGCAGGCTAGTATATTTACACTTATGAAACTAATGACTTCAACAATATTCCATCAATAAAGTATTTTTCTCTAGGATCTACAGTACAACATGTTTTATTTAAGATTTTCTAACTTTTTTTTTTTAAATAAAAAAACTAAATAGAAATATGAGTTCAAAAATTATGTTGGTATATATTTATTTCTCCTTAATATATCTTAATTAATGCAAACATTAGTATTTCTTTAATAACAGTAATTAATAACCTTTTTCCCAAATTCCCTACACTCTTATAGTACAGTTTTAAATTTTCTTTGGAGGACTGTGACTCTACATAAAGAAATCTTCATATCACTATTGGATTTTTTGTCTACAATAATACCACTTGTACATATAACGTACCTTAGCCCTTGTTAGGGGAGGGTATAGACTAAATCTTAACACTTTATGACTTCTACTATACTATGATTTGATGAGTACATATTCATGTGTTATATTTATTTTCTGTTACTGTACAGACCACATTTGTGTAATATATTCATGCAAGACACACTAGACTTACAGGTGCACACTACTCACGTAAGTATACACCTTATTTCAGGGAGAGCACAGGACCTCTCCAGTCAGATCTGCTGCCAGATCTGCTGCCACCACCACAGTGAGCGCTGGGTATTTATCCTACTTTATCTAAGTCTATGTTTTACTTTTGTTCAGGCAACTTATTGTGTTTTTTGTAATTAAATGGGTGTTTTATATAATATTACACTATTGCAATTTATTTTGCAATTGAGATATATTGCCTTTTGTGGATGATTTCTATAAAGTGGTCTCAAAGGAATGTATCTGAAGCAAACAAAGATTGTTTTTCTTTTTTAACATTAACATGTTTATTGAACAAGATTTTTTCTCTGATGAGCTCTCTTATATCTGTTAGAAGGTATGCATTCTGAGATATTATTCAGATGCTTATGACTTGCATAAACATACTTCACCATATATGTTTCCTCATTATATCCATGTGGAATTGTGGCCTTTGAGAATCTCTGGACAATCGGATAGAATAACATAAAATATTCTATTACTGGTATGGATATAGAACTACTACATCAGTTATTACTGTGTTGTTTCTATGAATGGACTACTTTACATGTGGAGGATGTACAGTATATCATGTATTTTATGACCAATTTGAAGCTTTAGAACTCATGTTATATGAGCGCTACATTCATTATTTTCTGGTGCTCATTTTTACTATTTTAGATGTATCTAACTACATGAATATTCTACACTAAAAACATGTCTCATTTTTTGAAGGTCCATCTTATTAGAGATACAGTATAAACTGACCTGATCTGGAAAACTGTGGACATTGCAACAGATAAACACAATATGTATTTATACTTAATTTTATGTATGCACAATTTATTTTAAATATATTTACACTATGCTTGGCGCACTCAGACTTACTATAATTCTGTCAGATTCCATATACAGAACAGGTGTATTCTAGTGAAGACAGTATATACAATTACTTATATTGGTTTATTTATTTAAATTTTCATATGTATATTATAGCATTATTTACTTACTAAGTTCTACAAGCCTATTTTCTGTATACAGATCAACCGTAAATAAATATACTATTAATTAATAAAAATGCAATAGGAGCTAAAGTACTTGGTCCATAATATAATTTTAAATAACAGTTTTCACAGTAGGTTGTCAAATGAGAATTGATGTGTGTCAAAAATAATTTGGCTTTAAAACATTACTAGGCCTCAGTCAAAAATCACATTATTAAGATCCTACATACTTTAGCAATTTATGAAAAGGAACGTTTACAACAGTATTGTTAATATTACAATGTATCATGTTTGCCCAAGTGACAAGACAAAACATTTCTTTTTTATACTTTTACTCATGTAAAATAACTTTTCTGAAAACTTCTTATAATTTTAGAAATGGTAGAGGCAAAATTAGAGATTTCAAAAATACTTTTAGGCTAAGTATTTAATTTGAATTTAGGTTTGAATCAAAGCTTGTATGCATTTAATGTCAAAGGTAGGTCCAGATTTAAAATAAAGCTAATAATAAGTTAACTAATAATTAGGACTATCACTCAAGAAATGTTATAACCACAATGATCAAGCAACTTCATTGGAAAATAAAAGAGTTCACTCTGACACAAAGTTTCTTGCTTTTAAGGACTTTCAGTGACTGAGAACTCATTTATTTATTTATTCCATGTAATCTAGTGTTGGTTTGCCTGATCTGGATAGCCTAGGCAAAAATCAAGTTTTACTACTGTATTTTTGGTAACAAAGGCTTTTTAAATAAAGTGACACAGATTTTGAAAATCAATGCCTTGTATTTTGAATTTTTAAAATAGAGGTACATCTTGTAACTGCATTACTGCCTTAGTGGGTACAGGACTAGGAGTAGATTTATCAAAGCTTGAAAAGAGGTAAAGTGGAGAGAGATAAAGTACCAACCAATCAGCTCCTGTTATTTTGCAGGCTGCATTTGAAAAATGACAGTTAGGAGTTGATTGGTTTGTACTTTATCTCTCTCCAAAATCTCTCTCTTCCCAGGTTTGATACATCTCCCCCAAAGAGTTAAATATTTTACTAAGCAGAAACAAAAAAATTCTAAAAACAATAATAATATCAAATGTCTTTGCTTTTAACAATTATATATATTTTTTTAAAGTTGAATAAAAATATGTTTTATCCTCCATCAAAGTAACAATTCTCACATTGATGAGATACCACACTTGAGGTTTCCAGGAATACTTTGAAAACCTGTTACTACACATGATTACTTTTTAAATACATATAAATTTCAGAACAGTATTACTATAAATCCAGTTGTAAGATTTGGTTATAAGCACCACTCATGACAGTCTTTCATGAAGGTGGTAAATAAAAACAGTTGCAGCTAATGAAACACTTGCTGTATCACAAAGCATGAAAAAGAATTACATTTCAAAGCATTTGAAAATGCCACTACACCAGTTAAAAGGATCAGTATAATGAGAAGTTGAGCTTAAAGAACTATGAATAACATTAAAATATATAAAACTAAGTTTCAGATGATTCTACAAACTTCATATATGTGTAAAGTCATGTTTATGAAGGAATATTTTTTTCTATACATAGCATACTTCCTGTTTGAAATCCATCTGAAGTCAGTGTATTAGCAGATATATTTCCACTCGTCAATATCAAAACCCTCCACCTAATTTATACATAATGAATGCTAAATAACCATTTGAAGGGAAATAAAGTTATACTTCTGTATATTTGATCCATTCTTCAATTATATCTTACATCTTCATACTTTGAAAATGCCTCTTCACGCATTCCCTAAATGTGATAGCA
Organism: Taudactylus pleione; assembly: GCA_031769625.1. Classification (NCBI taxonomy): domain Eukaryota; kingdom Metazoa; phylum Chordata; class Amphibia; order Anura; family Myobatrachidae; genus Taudactylus; species Taudactylus pleione. Next base: position 37,886,497 of record JAUIMM010000094.1, read on the forward strand.
GGCAGGTTTCTCTTCAGACCTCAAGGTATTTTGGTGAAGGGGGAAACATATAGCAGGGAGTAGACTGGGTAGTATTAGATATGTAATAAAATATGTTTGAAATCAGTAAAGTCAAAACAATTCATCTAATTTCATCAAGTGTTATAAAGTATCTTTATACATTATTATTTAAACATGACTAAGCAAATAGTTTTTTTTAAATGTTACTGCATTGATAATTACCTACTAGATATTTTAAACACTATGTACAATACACTTGTTATCAAACAGAATATAGGTAATTGTATGATATAGGGGCCTATGTACCGTGAAAATTAAAGTTTCATATTGTGGTGGATATTTACATTTTTAATGAAAATATCCCTGCTATCAACTTGGTTGCGGTAATTGCTATCCCTGTGAGTTATATCCCCAGCATCATGTAGAAGTCTTTCACGTTTGTGAAAGACTTCTCCATGAGAAACTGACACTGCGCATGCGCACAGTGTCAGATTCTGCTGCATGGAAGCTGTGGGAGACAGATCAGAAGATCTCTCTCCTACTTGTAAAGCCTCCATAGGCTTAAAGCAGTTTACACCATCTGAATATGGTATAAACTAATGCTGCCAAACTCTGAAAAGCTTTGCTTTTTGGAGGTTGGTACATAGGGCTGAGATCGTAGTCCCCATTGATAATGGGGCTGTGAACTGCAGTGCTAATTAGCACTCGGCAGGAGATTTCTGTGAATTTTTGCATTGTGCTATTAGTACATAGCAACAATTCATAAAATTATGCAGAATCTGCAGTTTCTACATAATTTTATAAATAGCTTGATAAATAGGCCCCATAGTGTTACATTTTGAAAAAATGTGGATATAAAAACACAAGAACACGCAGTCTCAAATCTCTTTGATGTTTACATGATTGTTCAACTTTGACATTTTCCTCATTATACTGTAAGTATAATAAAGATATGATTGTCAATAAATAGCTTTTCCACAGATAAATTCACCCCTTTATATTTTTCTGCAACCATCTCTTTCTAGCCAAACAATTATCAAAAATGCAGTCAATCATGAAAGCTGCTTCAACATTCATCTACACATCCTATTTTTACTTATCTGTTCCTACTATTACTAAAACTATTACTATATTGTTTATTCAGGAGGAATGTATTGGAGGTGTTAAAAAATTAAATGTTGGTGACACACAAATATACAATAGGGTAAATATTTAAGATTAAGAATAGGAAAGATAAAAATAAAACAGAAAAAGTACACACTGTAATATGATTCTAATTGTAAATTATATATTTAGGGTACTTCAAGCTGTTATGGCTAGTAAAACAGATTCAATACCATTGCAATGGTGATAGAAAGAGGGCAGGTCATAGTTTAATAACTGTGGCACAGAATTTGGGGAGTAAGGGAAGTGATGGTTGATGGGGATGGCTGTGGGTTTGGAAACAATGGTGAATATGGATAAGGAATGGTAATTTATTTATTTCCAACAATCCTGGCTTGTCACTGGTAGGCAATTCCCATTATTAGTTAGCCAGTGGTAAAACATGCTCCTTGCACAGATTTGTTGAACTGTTAATTATGCTGGTCTGCATACTCATACAGTAGACAAACTGAAATCTGAGAAAACTGTTCTGCTTCACAGAAATTGAACTTTGACTACAAATGCTACACATTCACTAACTACCACTTCACATCCATATTCCCTATTATTTCCAACTAGTTGGGTTACGCACAATTGCCCAGGTTAAAAATTAAATAGATAATTAAATCTAATTACAACATATTGAAACAGTGCCCGATTCTGTCAAGATGTCTTCAAGAGAACCCTAATATTGTGTTTAAGAAAAATTTAAATATCAAGAACATATTAGCTCCAAGTGAATTAAAACAGCAGAAAGAGAATAAGGACACTGATTCAAATATGTGGTTGATTTCAAAGCAAGTGGGGTGTTTTAAGTGCAACAAAAAAACATGTCTTGCATGTGGGTATATTCGGAATAGACAACAGAATGTCGTCTCTTCTTCTACTGGTCTTGTATTCCCTATCAAACAATTTGTGAATTGTGACTCCAATTACTGTGTATATGTATTGGAGTGCCCATGTTCACTGCAATACGTGGGAAGAGCTATTAGATCAGTGAAAATGAGATTTAGAGAGCATAGAACCAATATTCGGAAGAAACTTCACAACCACAGCGTATCAAGACATTTTTCTTTAGTTCATGATGGGGATCCCAAAGGGTTAACCCTTATCATAGTGGAGCAATTTGAGGGTACCAGAAGAGGGGGTGATAGATTTCAAAGACTAGTTATGGGAGAGTCTTCTTGGATTTTCAAATTGGATACATTGCACCCCAAAGGTCTCAACATAGCACTAAACTATACTTGCATGGATTAATTTAGTTGTGCCATCAGGGGATATCTACTATTTCCTTGAGAGCTAGTTGTATGAAGATAAGGACACGCACCATTACCACTATTAGAGGATACTTTTAGGACCAACATTACACTAGGTGGAATAGTAGGAGCTGAGTAAGTTGATGTCCATCGCTACCCATATCATATATTACACTTAGTGGTAAAAATTTGTTCCCCCTTAGTAAGAAGAATCTAACTACATCTAATTATATTTTAATTTATATTGTAATTTAAGTTTTATCATAATATAATTACATTTCCCCAATAGCTGGTACTTCCATACTCATTTTCTCTTGATATGTCTTCTTTTTGTTTTGAGAATTTTTCTCTTTTTCTCTTCTTTCGTTGGATTTAATATGTATTTCCTGTACCCCAATTATTATAGCTCTCTATAGATTGGGGAATTTGGGATTATGGTGTGAGAGCTATTAGATCCATTTCACCATAATGATGAAGTCCAAAGACATGTGGGTTAGAGAATATACATCTGGATATCTAACCCAGGACATTACAATTTATGGATACCCATTATTTGGGTGAATAGATTATATATGGGATTTGGGTATTTCTTTCTTTCCTGATGTGATTTTTTTCTATACATGTTAGATATTTGGAATAGAACAAAATGAATGAAGGACCATTAAAGGACATTTATAATATAGGGATAATTAGACTGTCACATTATTATTATTATCAAAGAAAGATTTGGATTAATTTATGTTAGGAATTTTTAATGATTTGTGAGAGGTGTGTGAATCTTGTACGTGTTTGTATATGTGTACACGTATGTGTATATACTATGGATCTGCATATATGTGTTTGTATATGTAACCATTCTTTTAATTAATCCTGAAGCTGCTTATCTATAACACATTGCAGCGCAATAATATATGTTATATAATGTATGGCTTTTTATCAGTTATGAATTGTTTATTTCACAATTTATATGTATTTTATCAGATTTGTATTTGCACACAACGTATCTATATTTATATTTCTAATTAAGATTGTGTCATTGGTGATATTTAAATTAAAATAATACAATATTGACTTAATATTAATGCACAACAACTGTGGATATTTGATAACAATGTGTGTACATATAAGCATGATGGCTTTTTGAAATAACATAGGATTATTTAGGTTGGCTTTAAAAGGCTACATTGTATAAATTTGAAAGGCTTCCTTTTGTGAGAGAAATGTTGGTGAACAATTGTAAATGATTATCTAATCAATTAACTAATTAATCAATGAATGTTCAGCTTTAAAAGGAGATCAGGAAGAGGTATTCTCTATCTTGAAAAAGCTCTTGGTTAAGAGCGAAACGCGTTGATCAAGGATACCAATTATTTATTTATTTCCTGCTTATTCATCACAGACTTTTTAATCCACACTCCATAGACACCGGGAGTTGATATCAGTGCATGGCTCACAGTGTGAGGCTCACATCAAGACCAGTCCCCATCTATTCAGCAGGCGCAGCGTGCACACCCCTGCCCTCAGTGCTCAGAGGTGAGGAGGGAAGCCAGAAGCACAGCACCGGGACCCAAGACCGGTGAGTTAGCTGACACACACTTGGTGCAGCCACACACTCGCGTTGAGCAGAGATGGAGAGGACTAGAACACTGTGAACACTGTCTGCTGATTCAAGGTGCCACTTCCCCGCATTGCCGATTACATCTAGGCAGGTGAGGAATACTGCAGGTCTTTCACCGAGCAGCATACAAAGAACTCCAGTACACTCAGAAAAACAGAGTCTCCTCAATACACCTTGGGCTATTTGGATCAATCCATCCGGAGAGCTCATAGATATAATCACATAAGCATCACTGGATGATTATATAGAAACAAGACTTTTGTATTATTTATATCCCTACAACCGGCCGGTGAGCAATACAGTATCAATATTGTATCATCTACATCTATTACAGTGATGACATGCTTAGCTATGAAATGTGGATAACATCATATTTGAATAAGAATTTTAGAACATTTTAACTGGTATATGTGTTTATTAAAACATTGTGATTAAATTTGTTTATTTTTATATAAAGGCAGCCTTTCTTTATCTATTCAACATATTATCAATACACTACAGAATTATGTATATACTTTGACAAACTGCGCATTTCACTAGGTGCTTTTTTGTTTAACTGTCAAATTGTGCCAGAGGAGTAACTGGTTATATGAGCTAGCAGCGGTGTCAAGGCTTTAAGTAATTAACTCTAGCACTCCCCACTTTAATTGCATCAGGATATCAGTTATAATAGAATGTAGACAAAAATGCGCAATAAAATAAAGAGTGCAGCCACTAATCGTGTAAACAGGTAAACATCCACTAATTACCCAAGACTTACAAAAAAAATATAGAAGGATTACACCAAATAGTAAAGCGCTCTCTAAATACCACATGCAATACAATTGAAAAAATAATCACCCAGAATGATTAATCCTGTACAGATGTCTAGGATAAATGGTCACAGGGTTTGCTTCTCCTTTAAATGATAGATGTCTTCAAAACCTATCTCCCATAGCACTGCATATAATCAAATATACAAGTGCAGGTGGGCAATAAGAAGAAAACAGAACATAGTGTAGAACACCTTTGACATATAACAAGCGTTTTAATAGAACAGGTTTACACACAAACATAGATGGAAATCAGGCATATAAATAAAATCCTGGGATGTCAGAACTGCAGCAAATGGGATGTAAACTCTGGCAGTCCTCAGGTGTTTAAAAGGACAATTCCTGGTCAGAGCTCCGGACACTCCAGCCAGAATCCAGAATGTATTCACCAAACAACAAGTGCAGCAAAGCAGGAGTCCAAACAACATAGAGCCACGCTCAAGGATACATTTGTAGCTTTGATACAGGTTTTTGGCAGACTGTCAATTTCTACTGGAGCCAGTCCCGGAACTTGTGTAATGTAAGAGTGTCCCCATTTTCAGGGATTGTGTGACAGTGTGTGGCCCTGACAAAGTTCAAACCTAGTCAAAAACCTAATCCTGGTCAGACTACACCACCATGACAAATTTGGTGGAGCTAGTTCAAAAACTCTGGCTGTGCATAAAGGACAAATAGACAGACAGGCATGCTTTCTCGCTTATTATATAGATGTACTTACCCCCTAGACGTGATTGTCATGCTTTTAAACAGACCAGGATACCTTTTGTTAAAGAGCATCTGTTTTGTGATAAAGAGCACTTAAGGTTTATTAAAGCGACATCTCCACTTTTCTGCGCGGAGTGATGTGGAGTAAGTACAATGAGAAGTCAAGTGGATTTCTAATCTGTACAACAGAGATTACAGGGTAATTTATACACATAGTTACAAAAAACTACAGAATCATTAACAGATGGGTGTGTACATGCACATTACATTAGAGCTATTACATTGGATGAGGTAAAGGAAATTGCTGGGACAATATATAATATTTTATGGAACAGGGTTAGCTAATTAAGAATAAGTAATTAATAAAGATGATGAGTCTGTGATCTTTGAGCACTATCATATGATGCTTAATCATTAACATGGATCCTGGTGACATTAAGTGACAGCATCGGTCACGTAGTCCATGAAAATGTCTCTTTATATCTAATTTTTTATTTTCAGAAGATATTTACTGTGTTTAACCCATCATACATCAGTGTCTCTGCAAATGCTATAGACAAATATATTAGAATAAAACCTTAATTAATTCCTTTATTCAGACAATACAGACTCCATTTTGATATAAATTCATCACTTTCAAGTATAAGCAGCTCCTGCATCACACATCAGATTTTAGCATAGAGATCCCCTACACACATATCTTTCACATTGGGACTTACAGTCAGAGCCGTAACTAGACCTTTTGGTGCCCTGTGCCAGAGAGAGCATTGGCACCCCCCCATTTTTAAATAGGGACATAAGATAGTGCACCTGATAAAAGGCCATGGCCTCATGGGGATGTTCCAGGGAAGGTATAGGGGAGGCCAGGAGATGCTGGGGATAAAAGAAGAGGAAGCAACAAGTGAGAATGATAATAAACAGGAAAATTGACAGGTGCAAACAGCGCCTTCTGCCCTGCGGTGCCCTGTGCGATGGCACTGGTCACACTACCCTAGTTATGGCCTTGCTTACAGTACAAATTCACGTATAAACCCACACACACACATTGTGGTTAATTTCTTGTCAGAGTCCAATTATCCTATTAGCATGTCTTTAGAGTGTATTAGCATGTCTTTGTAGTGTGGGAGGAAACTTCAGAAGCCAGAGAAAATCTAAGCAAATACCCAGAGAACATACATAAGTCACAGATAGATCTTTGATTATAAAATAATCTCTTGGCCACAGTGCAGTGAGTCACCAATGATAACCACTGTATCACTGCTCTACCCATATTGTCGTGCTATACCCTAGTTAGCATAACATATTAAAAAATAAATGCATGCAGAGGTGAAATACCTCTGCATGTTTGTGTGCTCACATTATTTTATTGCATAACAAATATGTCTCGTACCTGGGGACTTTGTTGCTCAGCATGAAAAGATATGCCAGCTCTATTGTGCTTCTTAAGCAAACAGTACTTCAGTTTAGCATGTATTTAAAATCCCATATTATTTGTGGTGAATAGTACTGTAAAATGAAAATAGACTTTTCATGAATCTTAAGATCCAATATATATTAATTTGCAATATTGATTGCTACCTTTCCCTTGACTGTTTTAGAGTCTATTGGCGTTAGACCAGAAAATCCACAACAGTGGTGACAATTTAGAGTACTGTATATTCTGTTGGGCTGCTTAATCCTGTATGTAACACTTTGATATATTTGATACAAACCTTTTTCCTCATACAGCTGTCTTCTTAGAAAGATTATAATGATGGAATAAGAAATTGGCCAGAGGACAGAGCTCTCCAATCACAGGGCATTAATTTAAATGATTTCTCTACAGGTCAATTAAATTTTATCTCCATAGAATAAAATAGTTAAAATTATAGCCGCATGTATCCCTCCTCCAATTGCTTTAAACTGATCAATAATTACAATGATTAGTGGCAACAAGAGAAGATGTGAGGACCTTTGTATTCATCCCTGAGAACAGGCACTTACTGTAGATATAATCATGACACACCACACTATTATATTTAACATGAATTAAATTTATTAAATACAGTACTAAACACAAACATTAAAATGAAAAGCTATGCTATAAATTTTTACATTTCTTCTCTATTTAATGTGCAGGATATAGATAGATGGACAGACAGACAGACAGACAGATAAATAAATAGATAGATAGATAGATAGATAGATAGATAGATAGATAGATAGCAAAATGTCACAAATCTGCACACTCATACATAGATGTAAAAATACTGCTGCTGGACTAACTGTGTTTAACATAAATCAAAAGTCCAAAAAAAGACAGTCCGCACTCAAAGTTCAATGCAAAACTTGATAATATTTAATGGTCCATATCACCATGTAAAGTTGCCAACAGATCCACAATTTTAAAGTGCCTTAGTGCAAAAAATTGAAATAGAGACAGAGTACTTATCATCAATTCATCATGAGAGAGTCTGTGGCAGAGAACCGTCGGCTATACGCCCGACAGCCATTTCGGTGCTAACAAGCACCTTCTTCCAGGGGCAGCGCAATCATACTGAATCCCATCGGATTCAAATACCTATTCGGTCACCTGTCACCCCTCCCACAATCACCGATATCCAATCCCCAAAAGGCACTCACCAGCAAACAATCAAACCCTAAGACAGTGCCAAACAACACGCGCTGTCCGCCCGCTCCGGCTCACCTCTAAGTGAAGCCGGATGCGGCGTTCTAACGTCAGTGACGTATGCATCTCACACAGACCACGTGTGCACTCCAACCACGGAGCAAACTCCGACAATGGAACGCACACGTCATCCATGCGTTCCATAGCCCATTGGTTTAGCGATATGCACAAAACCCAAAAATCAGTTTAAATATAAACAAATATGAGTGCCAAGGAGTACAGTGAACATAAGACATAGACAGACAAATGAACAATTAAACACCAATCCTCTAGATTATATATGGATTAGCTAGATACATCAACTCAGGCATTATTGATTCAGTGTTCAATCAGCACATCAGAGAAAACATGTAAAACTCAGTTCCTCATTCAGACCAATAGGAGAAACGGTCTGAAGATCATAGATCCATTTACTTTTGCGTTGTAAAAGTCATTTGTTCCGATCACCTCCTCGTTTAAATGGTGGAATATAATCAATAGGCATCACCTTAAAATCAAGTGGATTATGTCCCTTCTCCACAAAGTGTTTAGCCACCGGTGGGGTATTTCCATCAATTTTTAGAAACGCTTTTTTTATTGAGGAACGATGGAGTGCCATTTGTTTCTTTAGCATGCGGATCGTCTTCCCAATATAAATACGATTACATGGGCACTTAATCATGTACACCACGTACTTACTCTCACAAGATAAACAATGTTTGATTTGATATGACTTATTGGTCCTCGGATCCACAAAATAGTCACCTGGCATTAAAAATCTGCAGTTGATGCAACCAGAGCAACGACAAACACCTTTCTTTAAAGACAAACAATTTGGTTGGCCCTTCAAACCCACATCCGTGGAAGTCACAGTGTCCTTTAGATTGCTGCTCCGTCTATAGCAAAACATCGGTGGTTCTTGACAAATTTTCCCCAACACTGGGTCTGTTTGTAAAACATGCCAATAATATTGACTTTTTAAGAATATGGGAATTCGTCGAGTAAGTAGTTGAAAAAATTATACGATCAGTCTTGTCTTTAATTTCAGATGATAGCAACTCTGATCTCTCAAGGCACATGCATTTGTTAACAGCCTCCTGGACTTCCCATTCCGGGTAACCTCTTTGTATAAACTTATTCCCCATCTTATTCAAGGCTGATGGCAATTGTTTCTTATCAGAGGTTATTCTCACAACATTGTGAGAATAGCCGAAACGGCTGTCGGGCGTATAGCCGTCGGTCCTCTGCCACAGACTCTCTCATGATGAATTGATGATAAGTACTCTGTCTCTATTTAAATTTTTTGCACTAAGGCACTTTAGATAGATAGAGAGAGAGATAGATAGATAGATACAGGGACGCATCTATAATGGGTGCAGGGTTAGCGGTGCACGCGCGGGGCCCACAACGCAAACCCTGCACCTATATTATCTAAAACTTACTTCTCCAAGGTCCCGCGTTGGGTCTCTCAGCGCTGCTCAAAAAGCTGGAAAATGGCCACCGTGGCCATTTTTCCCATGTGCTGTGAGGACTTCACAGAGAAAATGTCTGCTACGCCATTTCTCCAGCAATCTGCACATGTGCAGTAGACTCTGGGTACACTGTAGTGCCCATAGTCTACTGATTCTGCAGTGGCCGGCCAGCCACATCAGTCGGCTGCCAGCCGCTGGGGTGAGATGATTGGTCCCATGACGGGGGATGCACATGGGACCCATCCTCTCTAAAAACATCCCTGGATAGATAGATAGATAGATAGATAGATAGATAGATAGATAGATAGATAGATAGATAGATAGATATGAGATAGATAGATATGAGATAGATAGATAGATAGATAGATAGATGTAGTAGATAAAGCTTCACATTTTCTTTATAGAAGATGCTACTTAGCTCCAGGGAATAGTCTGTCTAAGGCAGGTAATTTGTTAAAGAATGATCAAGTACCTACTATATCTACTATATCTGGCATGTAGTTTGGATATGTTTTATATTTTACCATCAGAGGACATGTCCTGTTCCTCATAATCTCACATTAAGGGGTAAATTTACTAAGTGTTGTTTGGGTTCTTTGGGCTATTTACAATCCGTTTTGCAATCTTCCCATCTACTAAAGGCAAAATTGACGGAAAGCCAACTTTAGAACACTTTAGAACATCACACCAACTATTGATTATTTTACATAAACAAATATACAAACTGCAGATTTACTAAGCATGTTTGCAAACTGACTACACACCGAAGGCCAACCCATCCAAATAATAGACTACCAACTGACAGATGTATATGAGTTTCCTTTGCAAAATGTTATTGCAAAAATAAAATACAGTAATGTTACCTCATTTAGGATAGGTGCTTAATAGATATCTACAACGCCAATTGTATAAAAATAAAAAATACAATTGAAATGTTTGTCAAAATAGGTTTTACTCTGCCTGTTTGGTGTACCTTTATAAAATATATTGCGTGTAATGTTAATTTTTTTTTAACAGAACCAGTAACTAAACAACTAAACAAGGTAAGTATGTTGAAATGTAAACTTAATGTCAACAAATCATTGGACAATATTGTTCCATTTAGAAAGTGAGGCTGGGAATGGGTGTTGGGTGTTTTTGCATGTCAGTCCTCTTTGCTCCTTCTCCTCTCCCCCACCATCTTCTAAACCAATAACAAATAGCACAAAGAAGACAGATAAGATAAACATACACTGAAAGATAAAACCTACACTAACACAACACTCCTCACAAACACACCACAGGTACACACAAATAAACACTATAAAGACGGAAAATAAAAATTACACCAGACAAAAATATAAGACAAACTTTAAACTCAGACAATGACAAGACTACTCAGAAAATAACTACTTTCAAATTTTGCAGTAACACTCAGCAATCTTCTCTAACAAATCACCAATCACCTACTATTTCCAACCACTAAACTAAATCGTCATCATGTGGCAATGTTTGTTCTGGTGGGAATTTGTGATGTAGAAATTGCATGTGGTATGTTTTACCCTACAGATATGCAGGTCATGGCCCTCAGTTTGGGATGGTATATAAAGGAACTCAGGTCATGTGGAAGAGTAGTGTCAGGAAAAGATCAAAACCAGTCAATGTGGTACCAGGGATTGAGTAAATCAGGTCAAATGAATAGCCAAAGTCAGAAACAGGAATCACTAATAGCAAGTACATGGAGTATACTGAGAAAAAATGCTGGAGCTAGGTTTGGAGACTAATACTCTGTCACTGAATTACAAGGAGAGTGGTGCATGAACCCGAATGGGGGCAATAGCCACCTGCAAACAGCAGCAGAGAGAGCCACCAGAGGACCCCGCTGCAGATGGAGTGGAATCACTGGCCAGTATGAAGAATCACTGCAGCAGGTGTCGGTGGGCACCTGCCCACATTGGAACCACAGCAGCCTCAGGGTACCAGTGCTGCCAGACTTGGTAAGTGAACTCCTCTCTTGGGTGTGTACAGAACATGGACAACTGAGGATTTTACCCAACAATGTTCTTTAGGGCCAAACCCCTTCCAATCCACCAGAAGTTGAACAGAACCTTGAGATACTCTGGAGTCCAGTATTTGTCTGACCTCATATTCCGCCTGGTGATTGACTGGGATGTCAGAAGTAGGACTACAGAATGTTGAATACCTGTGAAGAACCAGATGTTTAAGGAGGGTAAAAGTCTTGTGAAAAGCTTCAGTCACAATGCCACCAGATTAACTGTCTCTAAAATATGAAAAGGGCCAATGTACTTAGAAGCAAGCTTCATGGTGGGAACCTTTAGTAGCAGATACTGAGTTGACAATTACACCCTTCACCAGGCTTCAACGAGTGAGTTTTTCTTAATTTCCTATCCAAAAAGATATGTAGAAGTTTTGCCTATATTCCTATTCACTCCAGATCATGATAGAGTGCTTAACTGTATCATGAACTACCATGAGGGATACTGACTGGCAGACTGGCAATTCCTGTAAGACAAGACGGAATCCATTCTAAATGTAAAATGGAGAGTGCTCTGATGCTTCATTGAAGAAGTTATTATGAGCAAATGGTAACCCATAGTAACAAAGAAACTCAGTCATCCTGGTTGGCTGAGACATAGGGTAAATATACTAAGAATCGAGTCTGGGAGAGTTTGCTTTTTTTCAACTCGATTAGCTTCACTGAAACTCGGGTGATTTGAGGCTCCTGAAACTCTCAAATTTACCAAGAAGTGAGTTTAGCTGAGAGTGAGATGTCCGATGGTGAAGCAGAATGAGATATCTCTCCCGAGTAACAGGTTTTGCAGAAGATTACTCAACCGAGATTGTAGTGTCTTCTCTCTGCAAAACTCTCTCAAGCAAGCAGCCTGCACATATCAGTGAGATATGTGTAATCTGCTTATGTTCTAGGCTGTAAAAAAATGGGTTATAAGTTTAAAACAAAATGACATAGGGCCCCCTCCTCAAAAGACTAACCAGCGTCGGACTTGCCAGCCAGTCCTGATTCTTAATATTACAGGGAACAAAATGTGTAGGGTTTCACAGTAATTTAAGAACCAGCACTAGGCAGCAGGGCCAGACCTGGTTTTAAATATAGGGAGAAAAAATGTGCATGAGAATCCCCTTATATTTGAAACCAGCTCTGGACTCTTTCTAGTGTGGGACTGATGCCACAGCCAGGGGTGCCCTTTCACCGGGCCCCCCAGCCGCAGCATAAGCCCTGACCGCTAGTCAGCCCAGGCCAGAGAACCCTGGGGAGTTGGGGACTCCCCCAATAAAGGGGCTCCCCTCTCCAGGGTACCCCTGTCCTAGGCTGATAGCCCGGGGCTATCCCCGCCAACCCTGGGCAGTGGGTGGCGGGTTGATAGTATAGGTGTAGTGTTTAAAATACAATTAACAACATTGTCTTTACAGTACAACTGCAGGTCCCAGCAAGCCCCCCCCGCATGCTGGTACTTGGAGAACCACAAGTACCGGCATGTGGGGCATTAAGGGCCTGCTGGTACGTGTACTTCACCTGTAAAAAATGTGTAAACAAATACACACATAATGAAAATAAAGATTTATTACATCCATACAGACTCACACATACTCACCTGCAGCCAGATGTTCACATCTCCTTCTCAACTGTTGTGGCTGTTCTGGCTGGACCTCTTCAGGGTATCACCATTTAATACACATAGACACTTTGTATATCACCTTTATGTTTGTTTTTTACCTTTATTATTTTAACACTTATTAGCTACTTTTACACACCTGATACTTTAACACTTCACTGTCACCCATTTTTTCATGTGATGCCCTGGGGAGGTCTTTGGCTGAGCTGTCTTTTGGGGTGTGTTAGGGACCTGCTCAATGAGGTGACCTTGATGCTGGTGGGCAGGCCCGTATCATTGGCTTTTGATATGCTAACTACCTCTGAAATTATATTTAATACATTTAAATGTGCAACTCTGTATTTTGTGCATGATGGCACCTTTCATTACTATTAGGGTGTGCAGTCTAGAGCCACTCCCTATACTCTATATTATGTGTATTTATACACACATCTGAAGCTTGAGATTGCTCCAGTCTAGATTTGCACCCCACCCCCTCATATATGTTTTGAAGCAGGGATCTAGCATTTGACTACCCCAGGCAGCAGGCATAATCTAAAATTATTCCTGCTTATATTGTTGGTGTCAGTTTATTTGGGGTGAGCATTTGGGTGTGGGGCCCCCTGAGCTGTTCTGGCTGGACCTCTTCAGGGCATCACCATTTAATACACATAGACACTTTGTATATCACCTCTATGTTTTTTTATTATTCACGTATTTTTTCACACATTTTATCTTTATTATTATTTTAACACTTATTAGCTACTTTTACACACCTGATACTGTAACACTTCACTGTCACCCTTTTTTTCGTGTGATGCCATGGGGAGGTCTTTGGCTGAGCTGTCTTTTGGGGTGCCTTGCATCCCAGATGTGAACCCCAGAGTGTTAGGGACCTGCTCAATGAGGTGACCTTGACGCTGGTGGGCAGGCCTGTATCACTGGCCATTGATATGCTAACTACCTCTGAAATTATATTTAATACATTTTAATGTGAATTGTAATGATTGCATAGTGCATCTGCAACTCTGTTTTTTGTGTAAGAAACATACATGGATTACAGTGATCTGTGTATTTTTCTGCCAAACTCACAAATCACAGGCTGGTGTATTTATTTCATGAGTTTTTACAGGAGAGTTTTCTCATCTCATGAGAGTTTAGAAACTCTCTGCTTGGTAAATTCCAGAATCCTATCTTCACCAGTGAAAAGGTTCTCGAGTTTTGCCGATGGTGAATTGAAGAGAGTTTGCTAACTCTCCAGTATTTTCCTGTAGCAAAGGAGATTTCTCTCCTGAGTTTGACATTAGTAAATTTGAGAGTGAGAAAACATGCTCAAACTCTCAAGAGTTTGCAAACTCTCCCAAACTCTCCCTTTAGTAAATTTACCCCATAGCGTCTAATACATTTTCCAAAATTGGTCTACCCATTCAGTTTGCCCATTGCTCTGAGGGTGGTAAGCCTGGGAGAAGCTCAAGTTGACATTGAAACACTAACAAAGTGCTTTCCAGAATTTGGAGGTAAACTGAACCCCTCAATCAGAAACAATGTCCTTGGGGAACAGGTGCAGTCTAAATATTTCTTTTATGAATGCTTCCACCAGCTTTGGGGCTGAAGGTAACTCCTTTAATGTAACAAAGTGGGTAGCCTTGGGGAACCTGTCCACCACACCCAGATTTTATTGAAACCCTGACAGGGAGGCATGTGTGTCATAAAGTCAATGAAGATATCAGTCCATGGATGGTCAGGAACTAGTAGCAAGTGTAAGGAAAACGCAGGAGCTTGAGGTGATTTCTTCTGCTGAGCATAAGTAGAACAGGCTGCCATTAAGTCCTTGACTTATTGATGAATGGACAACCACCAATAACCTTTGAGGATTAAATCCAGAGTCTTCTTCATCTCTGCATGGCTGGAAAAATGAGATGCATGTGCCAACAGAAGCAAATTTTGGCAATGCTCTGGTGTCGCAAACATTTATTCTGAAGGAATCTTGACTTTGTTGGCTAAACATGTGCCTTTATATTGCAAGCAGAGTGGTGCATGCACCTTTAGGGGAGTTGTGGTCACCTGCACACAGCAGCAGGGAGCTCTGTGCTCTGGTGTGCTGTTACAACTACATCCCTGACCCTTACATACCAAACACTAAGGAGTCAATTCAATTATTCAAGTTAAGCTGAGAATTTGATCAAAGTTACATTACTGCACATTGCTCCTACGACTCATAATATTCAATTAAAAAAATATTATTACAGAGGTTGTGCTGTAAGTCTGCTTGGTTTTACCAAAGTTGAGAGGAGTGGGGAAATTACCCTGAACCCCCAAAAAATGGCAAATAAGATGGCAGGGTAAAATAGAAGGCTGTTAGTGGCCATAAGCAAAATATTTGGGGCTCTTAAAATGTGTCAAATGGTTAATATTTGAAAAATATAACCAGCAAGCGGTTTTCAAAAAATGTAATTTCTAGATACATTTTTGGTAAATATGTCTTGAAGGTGCTTTTTATTTAATTTTAAGCCCCATTGAGAAAAAATTCATATAAAAATGTTTATCTCCCAGCAGCAAATTCAAAATCTCATCTCATCTATAACACCTCCACATACAGTACATGTACCACATCATTTAACCCACTACTAAGCTTTTTGGAGAAGCTCACCTCAAAAATGACAAATCTTTATTGGCCAGATTTGACTATTTAAAAACTTCTAACTGTATTTTTTTTTAAATCATTAGAGGTGTGTACCAGTGGTTCTGAACCAAGTTGTGACATTTTTATTTTAAAATTGGGATTTTGAATCAGCCAATCCTTTTTGTTTGAATTTATTATAAACATAAAGGTGCAATTATTAACTACATGCCTCTCTTTTGTGAGAAGGATGTAAGCACTAATAAATGAATTAATTAATTTCATAACTGCTTTAAAGAGTTGGCCACATTTCTGCTTTTTATTATTTTGGAGATCCAACTTGCCCAAATAATAATCTGCATTGCATCTAAATCCTACATTTTGGTACCATTTGAATCAGATATGTAACTAGGATTATTGGCGTCCAGGGCAAATAAAGAAATGGTGCACTAGAAAAATGTTCTTGATGTAATGCCCCACAGTAGTGAACTATTTAATTTTTTGTCTTTGATTTTTCACCTTATTTGGGATGGCGACACTTCAAGTGCTCGATGCCTATTGGCAGCTTTTGAATCTTACACATCTGCAGGGCTTAAGTGCTGTAAAAATTGCAGTTGACAGTGATTGTAAAGACAGGGGGGGTGTTAGGTGCTCCGGCGGCTCACAATGGATCCCGGCCATTGCTAGGGATGCCACGTCACACTGGCCACAAAGGATCATGGTCCCGACCAGCTCTTAGCAACAGGGGCCGTGGTCTGCTGATTGGTTGTATCCCAGCTGATTGATTGCAGCCAGGACGCCTTTGAATAGGGTGTGCAGCAGCACAGCTTCTGCTTATTATTAAGGGGGTTCAGCTTTGATTGGCTCCAGTGTCTGTTAAGGCAGGGGGGCTTAGGCTCCCTGTCGGTTATAGCTTCTTTCTTGGAAGCTACCTTGCTGATCCCAAGTGTGCAGTACCTGTGGATTTCTATATAGCAATGTGTCTGGCTGGTCTGATCTATGATCTATGGTCTCATTACTCCTGACAATGTCTAATGCTAAGTATTATCTTGATTAGTTTTGGAACCATGATGTTATTGTTGTTAGCTGCTGTAGTCTGTAGTTATTCTGATTCTTGCTATTATTGTACACACACAAGATGAACTAGTCAGTAGCAAGTGTTTGCTACTACACCAGACGTTATATCATGTGGTCACCTGTCATTTTTTATAAACCTCTACTACTCTGAGTTTAAGACCTGGCGGCACCTCAGTACTGGTGAGAGCATCCATCTCTAAGGGAATAAGCGAGTTTTTGTATAGGCAGACCTCAGTTTATAGTTCTAGAGGGTTTATGCAAAATAGGTACAGTAGGTGCATCATAACTGGAAGGAGGACAGGGAGGACCAGCCAGATCCAACCTAAGGGGGATACTTCCTAATTCAAGAGATTTTACTTTGATTTCTGGAACATTGACCTTTCTGGGACAGTCCTAATCTTGGAGCTCAATCCATGCCCCCCAACTCACTTCACAGAAGTTGTACTCAAGGAGAATAGAATTCTCTGACAGTGCCGGGCTCACTGATTTGCTCAACTGTGCCTGGGGGAGGTAAAATGGGAGCATGCATCATATCACTGTGGAGTTTTACTGAGAGGCAGAGAAAGAGACCTCCACATATATTAGCTTTGCCGAGTCCATTTTTTCAGGCCAGGCAACAGGCAACTAATTCTGGGAACTTGATTGAAAACTATATGACCTGGGTTTGGGAATCCCTACACATCTGGGCATCATAGCAATGGTACCCTCTGCACCCACTATAGCTACACCCATGGTTTGCTGCTGCATTTTTTTTTGTAAGGAGGGGGTCTGCCCACACCTCCCCAGTTGGCCAGGCACCCTCCCTGTACCCGGGCCTGGCAGAGCTGTCAGCAGCCCTGCTCAGAGCTCCTCGTATTGTAACAGGGAACATGAACTGTAATATTATAATATTTTTTCTTTAACATAACTTTGTTTGTGTTTTCATTAGTAGACCAGTATACCTTACATGTAAACCCATTACAATATAATTTTCAAATGGTGAAGCAGCTGAGAATATTTATTTTCATGGTCAATTATATTTTAATGTTTTCTATAAATGGGTATTCATTTGGATTTGGGATGATTACTGTATATACTCGAGTATAAGCTGAGTTTTTCAGCACATTTTTTGTGCTGAAAAAGCACCCCCTCGGCTTATACTTGAGTGATGCCGGTTCTCCCGCATGGTACGCAGCTGAGTAGCGTACCATGCGGGCCGCGGTGCAGACTGTGTCTCTGTGACACATCTGCACCGCGTGTGTAGCGCTGACCAGACGGAGTTAGGTCAGCACTACACAGTGCCAAATGCACAGCGGCCAGAGCCGGCAGCTGTGTGTTTGTTGTAATCAGCAGCCGATGAGAGTCTGTCAGACTCTCATCGGCTGCTGCTGCTCCCACTGCGGGAGCCATCTTCCGGCTCCCGCAGTGGGTAATGGGAGAGACGTCATGACAACGTCTCTCCCATAATGCAAAGTGGCCGGAGGAGCTGATAGCAGTGGCGGGACCAGGAGCGGGGTTTCAGGTAAGTGTTATTTTTTTTTTATTAGGACTACTGGGGGCACTACCAGGGGGGGGATTACTTCGGGGGGCACTACCAGGGGGGGATTACTACTGGGGGCACTACCAGGGGGGGATTACTACTGGGGGCACTACCAGGGGGGATTACTACTGGGGGCACTACCAGGTGGAATTACTTCTGGGGGCACTACCAGGGGGGATTACCACTGGGGGCACTACCAGCTGCTACATTTCCTACCCTAGACTTATACTCGAGTCAATAAGTTTTCCCATTTTTTTGTGGTAAAATTAGGTACCTCAGCTTATATTCGGGTCGACTTATACTCGAGTATATATGGTAAATGGCTCTCATTCTGGTTATTTTCCGATAGGCTTCTTTATTGTCCTCAGGAATAAAAAAATATTTCTTAATACATAATTATGCAGATGTATCTATATTTGTTCTCTGGTCAGACTTTAAAATTACTATTAAACCTTCAATAACATATTCAAATGGGAATAAACCTGATTCAATGCTAGAAAATATTGAAAGATACAAGAGCTACAGATATAGAAAACCATAGTTTAGATGAGACACCCTGATATTATGCCCCTACTAATATTCAATGAGAGCTTGTCAGACTTTACTCCATTTTAAATGATGAAAGCTCCAGATTTACATACATAGAGGTTAATGTACTATATCAAGCAGTGAAAAGAGTGGAGAAGTGGATCAGTGCAGAAGTTGGCCATAGCAACCAATCAGCTCTGAGGAAGCATTTCTCAATAAAAACATTCTATAAAATGATAGGAAGATGCTGAATGGTTGCTATGGGCAACTTCTTCACTCAACCACCTAGTTGTTAACATAAAAAGGCCAATGCAGAGCTAGGGGTATATTTACTAAAGTGCATGATTTTAGAAGTGGAGATGTTGCCCATAGCAACCAATCAGATTCTAGCTATTATCTTCTAGAATGTGCTACATAACTATTAAGTAGAATCTGATTGGTTGTTATGGGCAACATCTCCACTTCTAAAAACCTGCACTTTAGTAAATATACCCCTTAGAATCAAAATGGGCATACATAACTCAAAAGAAAAGTGCACTGGAAAATACCATATTTCTATACATACAGTATACAGAGCTGTATGACCTTGTAACAGTGTACAGGGCCTGATTTTGAGTTGCACACAATGTCTATTTCAGACATAGTTGAGCAGTTTTTTGTTACTATGCAGCCTTCCCTATTGTGTTCACACAGAGTGGTAGTAGTAGTTTCAGACACACACATGCAGAAGTGTATTAAAAATGTGGCGTTCCTGGGCAGTGACTGGGAGGTGGCTTTTCAGATGCAAGAAGATGGTCCGTCTTATAGGTTAATTCTGGGCATGTCGCTAGCATATCGCTGAAGTGTTTGCATACAATTACGCTTTATCGCTCGCATTGGAGGCTATGTTCAGATGGGGTATCTGCACCTAGCATGGTGAGACCAATGGTTGTGTCTAAAGATGCACCATGCACAATTGTTATTTCTGGAGATGCTAGAAGTGGGCATCCATGCACATTCAGTTGCACTTCTGTACACCAGGGAAGGACTTGTAGTGGTATTAGCATAAAGTCACAGACATGAGACCAGCAAAAGACGCACTCACAGATGGCGCTGCGTCAGACTCACAGTAGCGACAAAGTGATGTGAAGGAATGTTATAAAATGTCTTTCATTGTTGTGTCCTTTATTAGTTCATAAGTTTTGCTTTCGTTTAAAAATATACATTTTAAAATAAACATCTACAGTATCTAACAAAGGTATCTACCTAAAGTAACCCACAATATATTACAGTACTTAAAATCTACAGCATATGTATAAAAATTGTCTGTGTATCCATGTCTGTCACATAAACTAACCTAACAATGAACCGCTATACAATATGATTGTTCCCTAACTATCACTAAGCAGCCTACTAGGGACACTGGGGTCGATTCAGTCCCGGACGCTAAGCTGCGCTCTCGCCATGCCAAAAGGGTCCAGGTATGCAAATTCTGCGATCGCACTGTCTGGTGTAAGGACGTCCTCTATGTCTTAGAGAGCGACGGCAGAGTGAACCCACACCGGTATAAAGACGCCCACTTTTCTTTCTTAACACACGTCATCTCCAGGAAGTGTATGATTAATGAGAACCATCGAGAGCCATCGGAGCTGCACGCAGCACTTGAGGTAGTCACAACCCCACCGCAAGCACTGCGATCACGGCAGGCTGAAATACAACCAAGTGACATGTACAATGACGCGTCTTTGCTAATTATGCACACCCATAAAGCTCTGTTTTGATGCCCAGACACGCCTGCATTCGCAGCACCACTCCCCGTTCACAAGCACCTTCCCCTGTAACCACCCACAAATGGCACATTCTGTCACTCAAAGTAGCGCTCGGACTTTGTGTTAAGAGCGCACGATTCACGATCGCAATGACTGGTTCGTGCACGCGCACTGTGATGCATACGCATGCGGGCGACAATCGCCCATAGCATGCGTCCGCGGCTTAGCATCCGGGTCTGAATCGGGCCCACTGTCACTTACTCCATTTGGTAGAAACCATACTTTGTAACAGTTTGCACTTCTATATGGTTGTATTTTTACATTTATCATAGGAGTACAATATTGCATTTCAATTTATTTAGGTTCAATACACTGAATAAATTGCTTTCTATAAATAATCTCATTTTAGTACTTGAAAATGGTATTAAATAAATATTAAGTCATTTTAATTATTATTATTTTTGAAAATTACATTCCATATATTTTGTTATCTTATTTTCTTCTTGAGAACACGGTGTCTCTGATCAAAATATCACCTGAATATAGTCATCATGTTTAGCCTGATTGCATTTTTTTCCATATATTTGCAGCTGCATTTGCCTCTCTATAAATGTCATTTGATTATGAGAAAATAAACAGGAAAGGACTCGGAGGGAATCGGTACAGGCCCTGCTTGTTTACCTGCTGCAGCTTTCTTAGCTGAGGAACAAATGTCATGCAAATGGTGCACTAGCAATAAGCTGCCAATCACACAAGCTTGGCATTCATGATGATTTGCTAAATCATTTAAACATGCATGCTTTACTAAATGAAAAAAAATATCAGCAGCAAGGGCCTGTGTTTAAACATGGGGCTGAGTTATTATGCCAGTAGGCCAGAATGAAATGAAGACATCTTCCAATTAAAGATTGCAGATGAACCCAGACAAACCCCCCTTTTTTCATAAAGACAGGCAGATCATGATTGGGAGCGAACAGCGACAGAGGCTTTCATTACAACCTGATTATGGTGATATAATTCCCAGCGCTGTGTGTCTGCGGGCCCAGCTTCACATTTGAAGGTTTTTAATATAATTTCCTTGGGGTGAAATGCTGAAGATTTATTAAACTTTATGAAGGGCTTACAGATCCAATTTAAGAGGACATATCATAGGGTAGAACTGACAGACAAAAATAAAATACATTCAAAGGAAAAAAATAATAAAAAAAAAAAGATTGAAAACTTTAAGTGAAACTGTTTTAAAAAGACAAAAAATTACTATATGTTGTGCATGTAATATACAATTATAGTAATTCAGCTAAATTGTTATTCAGTAAAATACTGAAAGATAATTAACATAAAAAAATGGTATTGACAATCAATTGCTTACATTATTATGTAGCATGTTTTATATAATACAGCGCTGCTACGAATACGGATATATGTTAAAAACAAGAATAAATATCTTTAAAGCCAGGAGGATATGGGATTGGTTTGTACAAGTGAATAAATCTGACTCCTCTGTTTTAATAGTGCTGAATAAGGATGAATATATGGAGTAAATAGGTATCTGATCATTACTGACAACAATAGAATAACTTGTCTCAAGTTACTTACAAACAATTTTCTTATAGTCAGCTGAAGCCAGTAGTTAAACTGATTGAATGATCACATAATTAATTAGAGCTTTGATATTATAAAAAAAAATTAAATTTTGCAAACATACCATGTATAAGAAGCCCCAAGTAATAAACTATATTTGTGCTAACATTCTAAAGATGTTTTACCTTACTTATCTGTTAACAGTTATGTATGTAGCACAGACATATTACATCAGTCGATGGGGCACATGTATGTAGCACCATCCACTCAGCTCCTGTTATTTTTCAAACACAACCTATAACATGACAGTTAGGAGCTGAGTGGTTGGCTGTTTATCACTCTCCACTTTATTACTTTCCAGAGCTTAGTACATTTGCCTCAATACCCCAGTGGAACTTACAATTTATATTACCTTCCACATGTACTGTACACACGCATACACACTAGAGTTAATTTTTGTCAGAAGCAAAGTAACCAACTATTATGTTTTTTGATTGTGGGAGGAACCAGAAGTACCAAGAGATAACCCACACAAACATAGCAGAACATACAAATGCCACACAGGTAAGACCCTGGTTGGAATCAAGCTCATGATCACAGTACTGTGAGCAGCAAAAGTATTCTTTGCATAACAATGAAGGGTCATCAGTGAGTACACAACAATATATTTCAGTCCAAATCAGTAAAGAAGGGAAAGTTCGAACTAGCACCAGAAGAGGAAAGACAAATATAAACAAAATGAAGTTACAAGAAGAACATTTAATAAAACTAACAAAAATATGCCAGAAGCATGATTGAAGTGCTAATTAGGTACAATAAATGTACTTATTAAAAACAATGATATGGGTGCTCTTGTTATCAGACTACATTCTAGGCCTCATTTAAAATTAGGAGCAAAACAAAAGGAGCAAATCTGTTCCTTGAAAAACTATGTTGCACAGCAGGTTTAATATATGCAACATATTTAGAGTTGGAAGGTGCATGCATGAATTAACTGCATTTGTTAGGATATTAACATGGTTTGCACAGGAGACCCTGAAACAGAACATACAAGTAATAAATCATTTTCTAAGAATTAAATGAAGCACTGCTACAATGTATGCATATATATATATATATATTCAAAAAATGGGGTAGTACATGGTGCTCAGTCCTGAAACAGTTAATGTGATTCCAAATTAACATCAGTCCATCAAAAGTCGCACTCCCCAAACGTATAGGGTGGCTGCTCCTACTCCCATATACTGCTGCCCAAGCAGCGTCAAAATCTGTAAAACAAAAAAGGGTGGAGAAAAGAGCGCCTCCTAGTGCATTAAATATGTAAATGATGTAACCATCACCAAAGATAATCACCCTCTGTGTAGATGGGGGTGTACCTTATATGGTGGAATTCACCACTTATTCAACAGCAAGAACAATCACAATGATTCCTTATTTGTCCAACTTCTGGAAACCCTCAGGCTTTTCCCTCCATAGAGACCAAAGTGAATCTTTTGTGACTTTTATGTATATATATATATATATATATATAAATGCCAAAAATCTGCGGCACTTGGAGACTGAAAAAAGCTCATTTAATGTGTATGAAATACACATCACCGTCATATATATACATATTAATATAGCAATGTACTGTAGTTTTTGCTACCTCACAGAGGGCTTGAAAATAAATGAGAGGTCCAACTTGGTCAAGTTCTTAATTCAAATTAATTTGACTAGTTTAAATTATTTGGAGTCAGAAAATTCATTTGGAATGTGTTTCATATATAAAATCACAGAGAAAAGTCATATAGTTATGGATCCAATATAACAGTAAATAAGAGTTTTTATTATATGAGGCTCCTTTTATTACATGAGGCTCCTTCATCACTAACATTACAAAAAAAAACTTGTTTCTACTGTTATTATAAATCTAGCAGCTTCGATGCATTATTTCAAACCAATACACTAAAGGGGCCTATCCATTTGCCGACTTTCTGCACGATGCGACCAAAACCAGGAGGTTTCGGTCGGAAAGTGCAGAAAAGTCTGCAAGTGGATAGCCGGCAAGGACCAGCGATGCGCGTGCACGCTGGGTCCTTGCCGACCCCGACTATCTATTGAACATGCCCGTCAACCTGACGACGGTTGTCAGGTTCGGCATGTTAATAGATAGGGAGGTTGGGCTCCTGCACTGAAGACGTTCAGTGAACGTCTTTCAGTGCGGTGCCCGCACCTCAGTAACATGAAAGTCTGAACGCTAGACATTCAGACTTTCATGTGGTCAAATGCATAGGCCCCTTAAGACTAAGAGATCTGTTTCACTCATCTCTATGAATAACAATATCTCAGTTTTCTATGCTAGAGATAATGCTATCTACTTTTTTGTTAACTCTTCCCATGAAAGCCTACAAGACTTAAAGGAGCATTATCATAATATTAAGTTATTAAATTGTTATCTTTATGTATCAGATACTTATTTTATAAAAAAATGTAATCTATACAAAGTCAGACTGTGTTCTAAAACATTTCTTCTCAGTCACTATCTGCATTCTTTATGATTTAATGAAACTGCACTTCATACTTAATTTATAGAAAAGCAGGTGAAAAATAAAATTTTCACGTAATTTTGTATAATTTAAGTGTCAGCTATTCATCAATCATGTAATGCAAGAGATATCACAGATATATCTCCTGGTTACAATTGTGCCTCGATCATTTCGTAATTCATCAAGTTCCGAAAAAGCATATTTTTTTGGAACTAGTGAGTGATACTGTATGCCACTTTGATATGGCGTACAGCAACCGATAACATGAACAAGCTGCAGTTTACACAGCAGCTTGTGCAGCAGAGGGATCTATTCAGATCCCTCTAGCTGTCTCTACTTACCTCCGGCGTCTCTGGCTGTCACTGGCTCCCTCCTGTGCTCTTCTGCCAGCGGGGGCTTGTGCTGCAGGGGTGGTGGGGGGGAGGTTAGGAGCAGCAGTGGTCGCACAAGGGGGTTGGGGGTCCAGACTCCATCACTTTGGCGGCAGGTTACAGAGAAGGGGAGGGAAGGGGGTCGGCTACAGACAAAGTCGGCCGCAGGGAGCCGAGACTGACACCGGCAGCTGCAGGGGAACGGGGGCGGCTCTGACACTGGCGACAGCAGGGGAGGGGCAGCGGGAACCGCCGCATAATAATTCTAGACCGGGGGGCCAGGAGGGAGCATTACCCACAGCGGCGGTCGGCACAAAACTGTTACACCAGGTGGGGTTAAACACAGCGGCGGCCGCTGGGGTTAGAGGCAGAGGCAGGGCAGGTGCGGCGGATGGGATAGACCCTGGTTATAGCTCCAGATGGCCAGGGGACAATGGCCAGGGGACCTGGCCCAGGTAGTTACAGAGACAGGGAGTTAGTGAGGTGAGAGACATGCAGCAATGAGGAAATCCTTATGGATACCCCAGCTGCATGAGGGAAAGTATCACTTTCTGAAAAGCTGACTCTGCAAAAAGAGCAGCTTTTTGGAAGTGATACTTTTTGTTAGTGAGGCATGATGAATGCCTCCAAAACATTTTTGAAACTCGCAATTAGTTTGAAACATAATTATCACTAGTGATAATTATGTGATGATGAATAGGCCCCATACGGAGCTTAAATTTGGATTTACTAGAATTCAATTTCTGTGTATATCATTGCAGTTAAAAGGGGCATAAGGTTATTTTTTAAAAATGGGGTTTTACAATGTTCTGTAAATATTACACATACTTATACTGTTATTGCAAACATTAAGTATTTTTCTTTCAGTTCCAAGTTAGTATAATGTAACAGACAAAAACAAAAGTAAGATAAATATTATGTGATCAGTGAATGCTCAAAGCCTGTTAAAAGTCATGTACACATTCTCCCGAACACAATAATTTATTAGCATAGGGGGTGATTCAGCTTGGAGCTTGGGATGGAATAGCAAAGCTGCACACAAGCAACTTTGCAATTTCATCCTTGTATATATGCAAATGCAGCAGGAGGTGTATGACACCCCCTTCTGCATTTGTGATTCCAGCACTGCACCCGAGGTCGCAGGCTGGGATAACTGGTGGATGGTGCTGGGCCACCCGCCAGCTGAGTAAGCCTCAGCTTACCCTGGCCTTGCACCACCGGAAAACAGGATGAACCCCCGTTTCCGGGAATGCCAGTCGAACCCGCCCCCACACCGCCCCTTAAATGCCTCTGCCTGTCATAAAAGAGGCTGCGGATCCATTCTGCACATTCGCAGAACAGGTCCTGCGCACGCGCAGATTCACGATAATCGCACTCGCGGGCAATGCTGAATTCGCCCGATAGTCAGCAAAGTTTACAGCTGCAATATTCTGCAACTCCTACATAATCTTCTTTTTCAAGGCCTTCTCAGCAAAACAGTTCCTTACCAAGGATATGTGAAAATTACACCATTAACCCTATCCCTTCAGAATAGTCTCTTGACATCACTCTTGAAAAATCGTGCCCTTTTTTTCTGTACAATACAGATGTGTCTTCATACACCTATCCTTTTTGCATCATATGGCGCGAGACACCTGGCACTACTTATATGTTCCGCCATAGGTACTGTTTCCTGTGCTTGATTACTTTTTCCAAAATTTTGCATCTTAGTTTGCTATTAGTGTGCTAAATCACTAATAGTGTACTCGTACTATATCCGAGTGACTCAAGACATGCATCGTTATGCGTAACCTGCTACTTTATACAAATTCCCCTGCAATACATCTAAATAAATACAGTGCTTTACTATTACAGTAGCTACTTAGTACACTGGGCCTGATTCAGAGATGGATGCAAATGTCATCGTAGCTGTGATCTCTCATGGATTGCAATTGCGAAAATATGCTAATGATTCACTCGCCGCCCAGTGCTTGGAGATGTCCATAGTGAATAGTTGCAAGGCATGGCAAAGTCACAAAGTTCATGGTGCACCAAATGGTGTGATTTGAGGATAGGTGTATGTGGACACATCTGCATTGCACTTCTCCACCATGTGGTAAAGACTGATGAATCCATACAGCAATATTTGTGCAGTTGTTATTTCAAAGTACGTAAGGCTTTCTCCAGTAGAAGGCAAAGTAGGCCTCATTTGCAGCTGTTGATAAACTTGACAATTCATGTAACTTGATGTTGCTGGAATGTAACTTCAGCTCCTTCATGGTTTTACAGTTCTTGCAACCAACATCCCAGCACAATCAGTGCTGTCTCTGTGCATATTTGCACATCATGTAGGAGATTTACTAAGTCTTGAAAAGTGATAAAGTGGAGAGTGATAAAGTATCAATGAATGCAGATCAGGAAATCATCAGCCTGGGTTGCGAAGATGGATCTTTTGGAACTCTCCGCCCCTGTCCGTCTCCTTCCCCCAGATGCCGGAGTTTTGTGCACATGCGTGACCTGTAGGTCATATATGCGCACTAGTGTCACTGCTCCAAAAAGATCAGCTGTCTCCACATCGGAGCAATGATGGATTGCTCCGGCACTCGCATTTTAATTATCAGTAGGGTTAGGTTTTGGGAGTGTAGCAGGGTTAGGTTTTGTGGGGGAGGTTAGGGTTAGGCACCTCTAGGGGGAAGGTTATGGTTAGGTACCACTGAGGGGGTTAGGGTTAGGCACAAAGGGGGGAGGGTTAGGTTTAGGCACTAACGGGGAGGGTTAGGGTGCGGGGTGGGGAGGATTAGGGTTAGGCTATAAGATGGGAGGGTTAGGGGGGGAAGGGGGAAGGGTAAGTATACTTACCCAACCCCTATCTGGATACCAACCATCAGGATGCCACTGTCGGTATTCTGACAGGAGGCATCCCGACAGCCGGCATTACATACTGTACCCATTCCATTTAAACCATCTTTTTTAACCATTCCGTTTAAACCACCTCTTTCATAAACAATCAATTCTCCCATAAAATTAGCATCCATGCAAGGAGACCTTTTCTGGGATTCTGGGATAAATAACACAAGTTGTACAAAAAAGACCAACTTTATATTTTATATTTCAACTTTTAATGACAACTCACACTGCGGAGTCACACAGTGCTTATATTTATGTATGAACGCAGTGCGGCACCTACATCACACAACTGTGGTGCAAAAAAAACAACTTTATTCAGTTTATATTTTGTCACTAATGACAACTTACACTGCGGCGTCCCACAGTGTTTATAATTATGTATGAACGCCGTACGACACCTACAGCACACACCTGTTTGACAAAAAAAACAACTTTAGTAATTATATTTTTTGTCATTAATGACAACTCACACTGCGGAGTCACACAGCGTTTATATTTATTTATGAATGCAGTGCAGCACCTACAGCACACACCAGTTGTACAATAAAAATGTCACTATTAATGACAACGTTTTTTCACTAACGTAACAACTTTTGGGGGCACCAGTGTGCACTGTGCACCAAAAAAAGGTTAATGGTCCCTGCCTCCCTGGAGCTCTGGGCAGCAATCTATACTAGGCAGTTGGCACGCAGTGAAAAAAAAACACCAGTGTGCAGAGTTAATGCTGCCCTACATGTTGCTCTGGGCTGCAATGTAGGCAATAAGCATGGCAGTGTCAAAAAGGGTATGGATAAAGAGTTAATACTGCAGTGCTATGTTACTTACAGCACCAGTGTGACACAATAGCAGCTGTAATATATAGAATTATACAGTAGATGTTCCTGTTCTGCACTATAAAAATTAAAGAAAAATTTTGCTAACTACCTACATGTACATATAATTAAACTAGCTCAGCCAGTATTACTCTAGGCCCTCTAGGCTGCCACTGACCATGAAAAATGTCTGAAAGCCAATGGGACTAACAGTCAGCATCTCAGCAAGCATTCAACACGTCCAGCATCTACTGTGAAATGGTGCCACGAATCATCATGGGGGGACTTATATTGGATCCAAAACTTGATATCTGATGCCGGGAAGTTGATGTTTTGCCTCATTTTGGGATCCGAGTCATGCAGGAAAACCTGAGCCAACTCGGATCCCGTTGGAATAGCAAAGTTTGGGTGAATTTGGTTTTCTGAAAGTCGAATGCGCATCTCTAAAAAAAAAATACACATGTTAAAATTAGTAAAAAGATTACAAAGAGTACTGGTATAACATAAAAAAAATCAGTGATATTGATGTTGGAATGTGACGAGAGCTAACGTCATAAATTGGCCTTAGCACAAGTGTGAAAAAACACTCAGCAGTGAAGGGGTTAATGGACTTTAAGAGGAGGGACAGCATGGTTGTATGAGTCACAATAAATCTATTTGATTTTGCACTAATATACAACAGAGTCTGATATGTGAATTTCAAATGTTTTTAATGTATTGATTCATTATACTACATAGCAACCGGTTGCTGTATAAAAACACAATAAAACAATATATATGAATATAAACAACCAAAATTAATTATACAATATACATAACAGATAATAGTAAAATGCTACAAATATCTGTTGGTTGAACCAAGGGTTAAAACTATACCGCTCCATCAGATGTTTCTATGTATTGCTACCAATGTTCCTTAGGGCTCTATTTATTAACATTATTTTGACTAAAATAAAGTGAAAAATCATGTTTTCACACCCTTTTCACATTATTTTAGTATCACCTATAGTTACTACAGGGCAATTGGAGTAGAATTCGTAAAAATTCTACTCCAACCCCTAAGTATCACTTATTTTTAGTAAGCAGATCGCATTTCCCATAACTGTAATGGGAAATGTGATCCGACCAGAGTTAATAAAATAAAATGTGAAAAAAATACCTAGGGAGGCCCTGTGATAATAACGCCACCTGGAGGTGGCATTATCCAGGGTCTCTCCCAATTACCGGACTCCTGCTCTGCTCTAGCGGGGAGAGCAGAGGCGGGAGTCAGCCCCAGTAATCAGCTGTGTGGTCTAAACAGACCGCAAGCTGATCACTGCAAAAAAAAAATTAGTAAAAAAAAATTAACTTACCTGACTCCAGGGACTGGTGATCGGGGCTCCGGGTGATGTCCTCCCTCCGGTCAGCTGGTCTCCCATAGTGCACTGTGGCCCGGTCATCAGGTGATCTGGTCCCAGTGCAGTATGGGATATCACCTGACTGGATGACATGGAGGACATCACCGGAGGCCTGGATCATGCAGGTAAGTGTAATTAAGGGAGGGGGGGTCGCGGGGGGGTCCGCGATCATGGGGGTGGGGCTTAGCACCAGGGGGCATGGCAATGCGCCGGGGGGTAGCAGTGATGGTAGGTCGGCACATGTGCGGGCACTTTGTCATGGTATTTTTTCCGAAAATACCGTGACTAGTGTGCAGATGGGATTTGCAGGGACAGAGCTTTCTGGTAAGCTCTGTCCCTGCAAGGGATTTGTAGTAAATCCCTGTGATATTGCCTAAATTTGCAATGCGAATTCAGTGATTAATATCACACTACAATCTGCATTCAATATGCGGATTGTAGTAAATAGAGCCCTTAGTGTATTAACACCCTGGAGAACTGTAAAGTTACCTTTAATATTGCACATGCATGTGTCTTTCATATGGGTGTCTTACCACTCCTTTGTAAAATGTCCAACTTGAATGGTGTTAACTCCGTGTGTGACCATATATTTTTAAAGGTCCATGCTCCCGGATGACTGGGCACCCTTTTTTCTATGTGCCAGTGCCAAATGAGGTATGTTTCTTAGGCAGCTGCGGCCGCACACCGCTGATCACTCTCCCACTGCACACCGCTAACAAAGTGTGCACCATCTACTATAAGCCAGCAAATTTACCGCTCTCTCAGGTGATGGAGTATTCACAGCGTGGCTGGGGACCAATCTCCTACAAATGGTAAATATCACTCCAGGACAAATCAGAGATCATATGGTGTCCTCCACGGGCTGGATATGGGTAGCAGGCTTTTTGTCAGGACTTGCTTCTGGACCCCTGGACACACTACCTACACTACACTATGCTACTGCCGCTAACCCTGCACCCACTCCCCGCACACACTACACAAGACTACCTCTGCTAACCTTTCATCTGCTTGCTGCACACACTACACTATACTGCACTACTGCTGCTAACCCTGCACCCACTATCTGCACACACTACACTATACTGCACTACTGCTGCTAACCCTGCACCCACTATCTGCACACACTACATCACACCACACTGCACCCGCACCCAGCTTTGGAACCCTTCCGCAGACTGCAGACTGTGTAAAAAAACAAATTTCCCCTCCCGCAGGATTTTACCCACAAACAAACCCTTGACCAATTTTCTTTAATTGGATTCTGCAGGTTTCGGGAGCATGCATGCCCGCAGTAATCGAAAAATGGTTGCAAGGTCCACGTAATTTTATGTGGACATAACCTCGCTGCCAATAGGATATGCCCCTAAGTGGCTTTACAGATATATAATTTTTACCCGTACTCATATTCTGAGCAGTCAACCAGTAAAGCAATTAATCTGAAAAAATTTTTGACCTGCCATAAAACTTGTGATAACAATCCTGACACAATTGATGTTAAAAGAAGAATGCAAACATGATAAAAGAAATATCATAGTTTATAAAGCTGGGGAGGTGTACTCCAATCCAAGGATGCAAATAAGCACTACGGCAGCTGCATTCTCACCATGTCTAGCCTCTGAGGTTTGTATCTAAAAATTAGAAAGATAAAAAATTATAAAGGTGCACATAATAACACATAATAACATAATATTTTACCCAGTATCTTGTGGAAGATAAATAAAGAAGACAAACAGAAAATTACCTTTAAATGGTTTATCTGCACTGATCAATCTCCAGTATCTGTGTTCAATACTATATCATAGCTCCATCAGTCTAATCCTTTCAGCTCTTTTCCAGGTGTCAGAAATATAACAAGCCTTCTATCAGCTATATAGTATCAGCAAAAAGCAACATGGCTTAAAAAAGTATGATGCTTAATGAAACACAAACTGAAGAAAATCAGCTTACAAGATAATAAGATAGCGGGCTTATCTGATCCAATACTGCACTAATTCAGTTACTTCCAGACCACTTTTTTAAGAGCCAAAGCTTCACTGCCACTGATTCCTTATAATTAGGGATGTGCAGGCTCGGATAGGTTCGAGTTTGCACGTGGAGTTCGGATTTTTCCCTCCAAAAAAACGGAACTCAGAAAGAGGCAAAACGTCATCTTACATGGACGAACATCATCATTCCTTGACTTTTGTCCAGGAATGATGATATTCGTCCATGTAAGATGACGTTTTGCCTCTTTCTGAGTTCCGTTTTTTTGGAGGGAAAAATCCGAACTCCACGTGCAAACTCGAACCTATCCGAGCCTGCACATCCCTACTTATAATATTATAAAGTGCTGGTTATATATATATATATATATATATATATACACTGTATATATATATATATATATATATATATATATCTCAGCGGATGATGGTTGTTCATACATACTGAACAACCATCACTGCCTCTGGCCACATGTCCCATTGCGACCCCATCCTCACCAGCCTCTGCAGCAAGTGTAAAGGCAGTTTTTTATTCACAGTGCTGGATGATATTGTCTATTGATCATAGGTGATCACCAGACATTAGCTGTTTAGAGGTCACCTCTCTTCATATGTGGCTGATACCACATTTACAGGTGTAATTATGTGCATGATAGAGCACATAGCATCCTCCCACCTATGTACGGAATTCTATTTTCCATAGCGCAGGGTAATATTGTATGGTTTGTCATGATTGGTGCTTTAGAGTTACTTGAGTCTGGTGTTGAATTGGATTCAGCGGGGACCGGCTTGACTGGAACCATGGATTATGTAAATAGCTCTATTTGCATATGAATTGTATGGCAGTGAGAACTGCCTTTGATGATAAATGACAGGAACAGGAAACTTGTAACGTTGGAGTGGAACCAGTAGAAAACTTGGAAGAACCGGACTGGGACTGGCAGGAAGGCTTGCTGAACTAGACAGGGTACCAGTAGGTGGGCTTGCAGAATTGGACTGAGAACCAGTAGATAAACTTGCTGAATTGGACTGTGAACCAGTAGGATTTCCAGATGTGCCAGGTATAGCTATTAGCAGGATTGCTGCATGAACTGGTCTGGGAATCAGCAGGATTTCTGAATATGCCAGGTATAGCTGTTAGCAGGATTACTAGATGAACTGGTCTGGGAACCAGCAGGATTTCCGGATGTGCCAGGTATTGCTGCCAACAGGATTACTAGATTAACTGGTCTGGGAACCAGCAGTATTTCTGGATGTGCCAGGATTTGCTGCCAGCAGGATTACTGGATGAATTGGTCTGGGAACCAGCAGGATTTCTTAATGCACCAGGGGTTGCTGCCAGCAGGAGCCTGGGATACATTTGTACACAGGCAGATAGAAATAGTGTAATCTGTACACCACGGGAATTACCGAGATGTTCAGGCCCTGAATGCTATCAGAGGAGGATGTTTATACCTCGGGTCTCGCAGAAATTGGTGGATACAGTCAGGTGGTCTGGCAGTAGCACTCTGTGTATTGGATGGCACAACATGCAGAGGAGCAAACATATCTGCAGTACTGAGTGTCAGAACTACACCTACAATTCCAATCAAGGCTTGCAGTGTTCACAGACAGGAAAGGACCCAAGTGAATAATCAATGTGGAAAGGAGAGCACAGTCCAAATGCATACACAGAAGTGTTGCAGCCAGCATGATCAGGACAGATCTCCCAGATCCACGGGACAGTTGGCAGGGGTAAGTCTCAAGGCAAAAGGTGAAAAACTAGCCAGGGTAGTGACATGGTTATCACAGGTGATCAATACACAACAGCTACTAGTGGGCTGCATAATTTGAAAAAGTGGACTCCACTCTTTCACATATGGGTACCCACAAAGTTACTGGTATAATTATGGGGGTGAGAGGGCAATATGGAAAATATACTTCATACTTAGCACAGCATAACATTGTCTGGAGATCATAGGTGATTACGAGACAATAAATTCTAAGGGGCCACAATGTTTGAAATAGGGGATCCCCTATTTTAAAATAAGTGCCACTGATTTTATGGAACCCAGGATGGGTTGGAGATCTTGTTTGAAACTCCCCTCTTTCAAACAAGGGTGCCTCTATCTCCCTAGATGCCACTTTGGAGAGATAAAGTCCCATTCCTCCTCTCTAGTAATGTATTAAAATTAGAAAAGAGTGACGGGGTGCATGCATGCCAACCTCACTGCTTCGGGACAAGTCCTCCTGACCCTTGGAACCCCACACCGTTGATTAGTGGAGTTTGGAGGTTTGGATACATTGGTGCAACCTGAAGGTTAGATAAGTGTGTTTTCTCCTTCTCCTTTGGCAGAAAAGTGAAGGGCTCCCAAACCTAGGGCCTGATTCAGACCCACTCGCAAGCGGCTGTCCGCTCGCAAGTGGGTCGATGTTGTGCACTGTGCATGCGCACGACGCCGGGAGCTCCGTCATGCGCATGCGCCAGACGCGATGAGCGAAGGACTTTCCTTCGCTCGTTGTGTCTGATCAAAGGGGACGTGCTGTCGATGTTGATTGACAGCACGCCCCCTTTGGTGGGCGTGCCGGGGGCGTGCCTCCCCGACGGAGGCGTTCCCAAGGGAACGCCTACCGTCAGAAGCCAGCCCACTGACATCACTAGTGATGTCAGTGGGAGTGATTTTGGCTCTGATAGAGCCAAAATCACTCCGGGCCTTGCGGTTGAAAACCTCAACCGCAGGCTCCGGCTCGCAGTGGCGATGGTCGCGATGGTCAAGACCATCGCGGCCATCAAACTGCACGCTCGTATAGGCTGTGGGTGGTGACCCACAGCTATACGAGCGTCCAGGAGGACGCTCCATAATTATGGAGGGCGGCCCTCATTCAGAGCGTGCGCTCTGCTCAGAGCGTATGGCTCTGAATGAGGGCCCTAATCACGATAATCACACAAATTATAAATAAGTACACTTTAATTAATAGAGCAATACTTTTAAAACATAAAGGCTTGGATTACATACAGTTTAGCTTCTCTAGATCTACTATGAACTATCCTATGAACTTGTCCAGTTGTAAATTTCATAAAAATACTTGCGGTTCAGCATATTGTGCAAAAAAATTTTGTGTCTCCAATTTACCTCTACTGTACCCATTGCCTTTAAAAATACATCCATAGCTGAAAAGACTTGTGTACCTTAGCATTTACTCATTCTGACTTTTCAAACATTATATTATCTTTCTTTTTTACTAAAATGAATGCTTAAATATTATAATTAAGTTTAACATCAAAATGCTTTGTCTTTATTCTGTGAGGTCACCTTGAATATTCATGGCCTCCTTTGGTTCACCCATATGTTCAAGTTCAATATGCTGTGCCTTCCAGACGGTGCTTTACTCATAGTTAGTTTCCCTGCTATTTTGACATTAAACCAAAACTCTACGTTCCAATAGAATATTAGCTAACAAAAGAACAGTAAATGTAGTATTTAACTAAATTACTGTAATGCATTAAACTCAAAGCATCTTAGTGTTTTTTTTATTGAAGTCTTTCTTTTGAAAATGTATGCAAATCGTTCGTATATTTCAATTATATTATAATTTAAAGGCCCTTCAAAATACATTTATTTATTCATATTGTATGTCTGAAATAATTTCAATAGAGTTCCTTTAATGCAAATATGGAGCATTAGCAAGATGTAAATAAATATTTATTGTTAAAAGAGATTTACTTACTAATTCATATGGTGATATGCTGAAGAATGCTTTATTTTGCACCAGTAGTACTCACTGGTGACCACATAAAGGCCAGATAGATACAAACATCATGTCTCAAGTTGTTTGGCATCGAATTAGCGATTGGAAACAAACTATTATATTAACACCATCCTGCCAAATGCCAATGATAAAATTCATTTAGAAAGATGACTGTTTGAGAATATGACCTTCTTTGGACTCCAAGCTTCAATTAAATCCTGAGAGTTTCAATAAGAGAACAATTTCCTTTTGTTTGCAGACATCAAATATTTACACACAATATTCAACTTGATCACTTTTGATTATGTTCATACAGGTGTGGCTGGATCAACCTTTAATTGGGAGAAAAAAATAATTTTTAGAATCTATTTATTTTATCATCACACAGTGTGACTTTTGTATATTATTGTAATATCAAATCATGTATTGATTTCTAGGGTAGTATTCCAAAAGCATGTTTATGTAACATTTGAAGACTGTAGATCACATGTTAATTAGCATTGCCTCTGGGTAACAGCCTTCCTTTCCTGGCAAAGGGGACTTCTGTCAGGTTTCTTGCATCCTGTGACCTAGTGTGTCTAAAAATACACTTCTACACTAAACTTCAATATGAAAGGATAAAATGTGTCCAAATCAAAGTATATGACAAGTTTTTTTGTACAGTGAATATGGTTATGTGCTCCTCTACAACAAGGAATGCTTGTAAAAATGCACCCTTTCCATCCTTTGTGTAATTTAATGTCTCAACTCACAAAATGAATCTCATAATTAAACTGTAATAGTTTTGTACATGCCACAGCATACAATCTTAAACAGTAAAGAACAACCCGATACAATTGAAAAGCTATATAGTATGTTCAGTCATCCAACCTTCAAAAGGGCCACACATTATACTGTATCTCACTAATAAATTAGTCTGCATTTAACCAAAGCAATTACCTATTTAGAAAAACGTAATCTTGCACGGGCATTTAAAGTCTTTCTTGCTTAACATATTCTGGCACTTTTTTGGGCTTTTCGCATACCAACATCAATATCAGTAATTATTTCTGCTGTACCCAAACAAATTTAATCTATTTTTTTTTATGTTGAATTTCCAGAAAAGAGAATTAAATTGCTGTTAAATTTCTAATTTATCTTCACACAGCAAAAACAATCTACCCAAAGCGGCCAATGGTTTTTATTTTTC
Organism: Taudactylus pleione; assembly: GCA_031769625.1. Lineage (NCBI taxonomy): Eukaryota > Metazoa > Chordata > Amphibia > Anura > Myobatrachidae > Taudactylus > Taudactylus pleione. The sequence continues at coordinate 37,923,728 of JAUIMM010000094.1, forward strand.
GTAAAAAACTGCAAGAACTGTGTATATATTTTCATCTAAACATCACCAAGAAATACCTTGTGGTTTATGCTTCAGCATTAATCCACCTTTCTAAATCAGCAAACAAAAAACTAAAACAGATTCTACACATAAGATTTAATAAAAAAAAATAAAAAATGACATTTAATTTTATATTTCCATGTTTAAATGAAATGCATAAAATGTGTAGGAATAATTTGGTAGGAATAATAAAGTATACCATTTTGAAAACAGACAACATTCTGCATTAAATGTTCATACCCCTGTATTTTTTGATGCTAGGATGTGGGAGATTTTGGTATTAGTATTACCCCATCTATGACATCTTAATGCTGTCTGTAGTATTGGGTATTAACTTGTATTACATGACAATATAATTCACATGACCACATTTTTTGAAAGAGTAGATTAACTCAAAGCATAAGTGACAGAATTAGGGATATTATTCACAATAAATACCCACCTTCATGCATTGGCATTGCTAGTATTTCTGTAGTGCCGGTTATCACCACATAATAGCCACATCATTAGAAAGAGGAGAAGCTACTCTTTTAAAGAAGTATGCAACTGAATGTGTTGAAGCCTAGCTGTTAGATATTCCTGAACTTCCTAATAGTTTGTGCATCACACAGTGAAGGGAAATTTTCTAGTGATCACACATGATGTCCAGAGAATAATTTCTAAGGTTTCAAAAAAATGTATAGAAGGGCCTTTCCTCTTCAAGCAAGGTTACCTCTGAATATGTGGGTGTCTGGATATGAAAGCTACTGTAGAGCACTTCTAATGCTCTCTCTTCAATTCCCTGGCTTTTAAACATTTTGGCATTGTTTATCCTGGAAGGTGAGGGGCTTAATGATATCCTTGTGGGCCTGATGTTATAATGACATCAAGTTGCCCCATCTCACATGTTGGACAACAGCATATATAACGGGGTACTTTTAAATAAGGTTTCCCCATTTGCATTCTTGCAGTGTTTAAGACAAGTTCAACTCGTCATTAACAGCAAAGGGGTTAATTGTTAGGCACATGGCTGGAACAGGAAAAACACAATTCTGAACAGATATTTCCGTCCATCAGCCTATTGCACTTTTTTATGGTGTGTCATGAAAGTTAATGTCTGTTCACATGTGAACAGGGCAAGAAAAAGAGATAATTACTTTGCAGCATATTGGAGCATTCAAGAGCCTGCTTAAAAAAATCATGATCAAGTCCAGTCTTTTAATTCACTTTTTGACCTGTGGAGCTTTCTCATATCTTATAAATAAAAGCTGGGCTCACAGGTGAAGTTTGGCAGGGCATTAAGCAGTGAATAAAAGCTGGAGTCTGTAAAAGAGAGAAAAGGTATAAAGCAGGATGGATCTGTGGAATGCAGATGAATGCTCTATGGACAACATGTAGTCCACAGGCTGCCTGTTGTCCATCATTGATCTAAAAAAATAATGTAGTGCCTTCTTGGAGAAATGGTACAAACTCCTAAGGATCAGCATAAACAACACAGAATTAAAATTCTTAAAAGTGGTTAAGCCTGATTATACCAGGCCAATTGACATTATTAGCAAATATCAACATCAAAATTAAAATTCTAGTTACTAATTTACTTTGAATTCTACTTGTTACTGGGGAATTCTTAACATCCTTGAATTTTTCATTTAGCAGTTGCACAAGTATATTTTCAATGTTGGCTTAAACGTTGACTCTCTACATAGAGTACATCTATTCTTCATCACACTGACTACAAAATACTTTATTTCTTCAAGGAGAAATGAGGATTTGAGGTAGCAGAACAATATAGATTTAAAGTTGAGAAGCTTCATTTTCTCATAAACTATAATTATTGCTCTTTTAATAGTACAATTCCCACTGGATTTAAATGTTCTCCTTTCTCTATGTGCTCTTACCTCATTTGGTGAATGAAAGATGTATGCCATGTGAACCTATGGATTAGTTATATTGATTATGTCTTTAAGGTATGGATTGACTTTAAAATAAAACAAAATAATTTTGGAGCCAATACCAAAATACTTGAATTAATTTACACATTAAAATAAATCTAGTGTATATAAACATGAAATTTAAATTTTTAGATGTTAAAATTAAGATTAGTCATCACAATTTAATCACTTTATCCTATTAAAATCTAAGTGCTGGAAATAAATTACTTTTGCCACATACTCATCACATATAAACAGTCAATAAGGGTATGCATGTTGTTCAATTTCTTCATTGTCAGTTAGAAACTACACTTATTATAGTGAATTCAAGGGTAACCATCAATTATAAAACAACAATTTAGACAAACTGTAGAGGATACAATCATTATATTTGACATGGCTTTCTTAGAGGTCAGGGTAAAATTATGTCAAGGAAAAAACAGCCATTATATCCTCTTAGAAAATTAGACCAGTCTCAAATAGAACGCACTGAGAAGCTTTATGACATCTTATCACCAAAACTTTTGTGAATTAGGATGTGATATTTATGAGTCTTTTAACCCTGTAGGTAATAGACAGAGATTGTTTTTATAGTAGCTAATTCCATGGGTATGCACTTTTGGTCTATGCTGGACCAAATAATGAAATACATTTTTATAGGTCTCTTTAATTATTAATAGTTTGGGTAATCACTGAAATAAAGATACAGTCTATTTTGTCTCTGGTAACAGATATATGAAATTAAAGTTAAAATTATAATTTTACGTTATGTTTAAATTATATTTTATTTAACGTTTTTTTCCTTTGTTTTTGTTTTCTATAAGATGCCAGTAACACCATGGTGTATATTTACTAAAATTTCTAAAAATGAAAAGCGGAGATGTTGCCTAGTGCAGTAAAATAACAAATGATTCCCTGAACGCATTTTGGGGAAGTCTGGTAAAACTACAGGTCCATGTGAGAGCCATAGAGAGGTAGGTTTGCTGACTTCTTACTGCGTGTGACTTTGTCAAAGGAATCATGCAATCAATCTGAGACTCCTTTTTATCCTGCTGGCTTAATTGAATCACTTACACCTGTGAAAACAGGTATATTACTGAAATTGTATTAATCTGTTTAGAATAGCATATGTGTATCAATCAGTTCTGTTATAATACAAATAGTAATAATGCATCTCATACATTTCTAATAAACAAATAAGAACTATTTTCAAGGAAAAGAACAAGACAGAAGGCTTCAAATCATGAAATGGTCAGGATTGTCTCCAGACTTGTATCCTATATGGTTTGGGATGAACTGGTCATAAGTGTGAAAGCAAAGCATCCTACAGATTGGGCCTGATTCAGTAAGGATCGCAACTGTGATTGCAATAGCTATTACGCACGCATTCTCACTGCGATAGTATGCTAATCCACTGTAATCGCTATGCCGTCACAGCACTACATAAGGACGCCACTTCACCTTACACACATCCGTAATGCTTAGCAAGACTGCAAAACCATCGATACAATCAAGTACAATTGCAGCCTCACGAACACTTGAACGAGCTCTGACCTTACTTAGGAATTGCTAACATCATCACTATGAGTCCTCAGGCTGCGTACGGCATTGCAGTGGCTAATTTATGCACGCCCCTGCAACGGTGTATGAACGCACTGACACGCCGCCCATCCCCCCCAGCACCACCCACAAACGGCACTTCCTGTCAATCACTGTGTGATGGGTCTGCGTAGTCGTTGCGATCGCAGTGGCTGGTTTGCACACACTGCAATGCATACGCATGCACAGAATACAACAATCGGCCTTTTGTGGGTGTAATCACAGTTGCGATCGGTAGTGAATCAGGCCCATTGTTTGGAATTTCTGCAGCAATGTTGGGAAAAATTTCCCAAAGAAAGAATAATGTTCCCATACATGTGCACAAATAGTGAGAAAGTTAAACATTCTCAACATTTCTTTCTCACTATTTGTGCACATATATGGGAACATTATTGTTTATATGCTTCCTTATACTTTATTTTATTCTCCATATGTTTTATATGGTCTGATGCATTGTTTACAGGTTACCATGGTGCCGCGGCCCTATCAGATGATGTCACTTCTGGGTTGCTGTGATGCCGCAACCAGCAGTGCTGTTACATGACGGCTGGCCAGCAGGCCTGCTCTGACACAGGGGGATGGGGGGTAAGTTTTGATTGCACTTTGTATTTATATGATTGCTTGTTTTATGTATGGTTCACGATGTTGTCCTAAGGAAGGGGAATTGAGCCCGAAATGTTAATTCACAATAAACACCCTTTTTTGAGGGTACATGATTTGCAAGTCTTTGAGTGCCGCATCTATCTCCGGATGATATGTTTTGTGGGCGCTGACCCCTGTGGAGGGCACCAAAACCAGCTCTAATGCTATATGCACATTGGAAATAGGAGTTCTGGAGCACACAATTGTCATATATATTAGAGATGAGCGGGTTCGGATCTCAGACTGAGGCAAAACCATAGACACAAAATCTCGTGGCTCGCGAGCTTTCGTCTCTATGTATATAAGGGACCACACGGCAGCTGCCATTTCACTCTGGCTGTGGAGACTGAACAGGGAGGGTGAGTAGTGTAGGGCTGGGAGAGGTAGAACTATGTACCTGTGCTGGTGCTGTGCTATCTGCTGTGTCCTGGGCTGGTGCACTGCTGATCCATCTGGTGCTCTCTGCTGTGTCCATCTGGGCTGGTGCTGTTGCTGATCCATCTGGGCTGGTGCTGTGCTGTCTACTGCATCCATCTGGGCTGGTGCTGATCCATCTGGGCTGGTGCTGTGCTGTCTACTGCATCCATCTGGGCTGGTGCTGATCCATCTGGGCTGGTTCTGTGCTGTTTGCTGCGTCCATCTCGGCCCAAGTTCTGAACCCCTCCCAAAAAAAAAGTATTTTAATTTTTTTTCTGTGTGTTCATGTTAGGCTTAGCTGCACAAGATACAGCGATGCAACTTAGTGCTGTCTGACTCCAATCATCATCAATCTGTGCTCTAGGCGCCCAAGTTCTGGACCCGAAAAAAAAAATAGTGTCTTTTGTCTATTTATTTTCTGTGTGCGTGTTAGGCTTAGCTGCACAAGATACAGCAATGCAACCTAGTACTGCCCAACTCCAGGCATCATCAATCTGTGCTCTGAGCCCAAGTTCTGGACCCCCCCCCAAAAAGTAGTGTATTTGTATACATTTTTCTGTGTGTGCGCGAGTTAAGCTTAGCCGCACAAGATACAGCAGCAATGCAAGTTGCAACCTAGTGCTGCCGGACTCCAGTCATCATCAATTTGTGCTCTGGGCCCAAGTTCTGGACCCGAAAAAAAAAATAGTGTCTTTTGTCTATTTATTTTCTGTGCGCATGTTAGGCTTAGCTGCACAAGATACAGCAATGCAACCTAGTGCTGCCCGACTCCAGTCGTCATCAATCTGTGCTCTGGGCTCAAGTTCTGGACCCCCCCAAAAAAATAATAGTGCATTTTGTTTATTTTTTTCTGCGAGCGTGTTAGGCTTAGCCACACAAGATACAGCAGAAATGCAAGTTGCAACCTAGTGCTGCCCAACTCCAGTCGTCATCAATCTGTTCTCTGGTCCAAGTTGTGGACCCGAAAAAAAAAAATTGTGTCTTTTCTCTCTGTGTGTGCATGTTAGACTTAGCCGCACAAGATACAGCAACACAACTTAGTGCTGCCCAACTCCAGTCATCATCAATTTGTGCTCTGGGCCCAAGTTCTGGACCCAATAAAAGAAAACAAAAGAAAGTGTCTTTTGTATATTTTTTTTTCTGTGTGCGCACGACTGCACATGTGTGAATTTTGTAACCGCATCTTGGCTACACTATTGGTGCTTGTGACACTGCTTCAAGACCACAGGAAATATGGAGGGCTGTCACATGACAGGAGAGCAAGGCCAAGAACCACATGTTGTAGCTGCCTCCAGCAGTCATCATGATAATACAAGGCTGTCAACTTCCTTGTCCTCTATGAAGGCCCATGCCCTAGGGCTTAAGTCACACCATGGACATGGTAAAGCTACTTTTACTGTAGTAAAGAAAAAAAAATTGAAAGGCAAGTTGCCTTTAGATAAACAAAAAATTGGCAATATGCCATTCACTACATGAAGTGGTAAGGAAAGGATAAGGACTTGGCCTTTATTTATGTTGACTGCTGGTTCTGATAGCCCTTCTGCTTGTATTAGTAGTGGTGGTAATACCATTAAAAAATGTAAAGTTGTTATGAAGAGTAAGACAGCTCCAGAAAAACCAACTGTGTGCCCTGAGAAATCGAGATTACAGAATCTCGAGGAGAGTGCAAGTGTGTCCGCGGTTGCCATGTGTGAGCCAGATCTAAATACATGTGTACTGGAGGAACCTTCAAGTTCCAACATTTGTGTGCCCTCTGTAAATGTGAGGAAGGGCAGTCAACATCTTGCAGACACAGTCAGTGAGGATGCTTCTATGGAATTGCACATGGAGGAGGAGGATATTTTGGTAGTTGAAGCCGCTAAGGATGTTGATGATGTTGGTGATGAGGATGTTGATGCCGAGGATATCCTTTGTGTAAGTAAGGCAACAGCTGTTGCCCATGGATTGAAAAAGCCAAAGCCCATTGTTGTCCTGCCAGGGCAAAAGACAAAAAAAATCCACTTCTCACGTGTGGAATTATTTCCACCCCAATACGGACAACAGTTGTCAAGCCATATGTAACCATTGCCAAGCAAGAGTGAGTAGAGGAAGGGGCCTAAACCAACTAGGAACCTCCTCCTTGTTACGTGACTTGGAGCGCATTAATCAAATATCAAAGTGTCTGTCGCCAAGTACCAAAACTCAAAACGTAACAAGTCCAGTGTCACCTACCTGCTCCCTCTCTGTGGGATCCAAGCGCCTTTGATATCCACCACCAACACCTGCATCATCAACATCCTCATTCATCATTGGGAGTTGTCCTGCTGCATCCAATTTTGTTATTTGAAGCATGATTGACTCCTCTCCTATCTGTGATTCCTCAGAAGGATCCTTGATGACTACGTCTGTTGCTGCTGCTGTTGCTGTAAGTGGATCTTCATCCCAGAAGGGGACCAGTAGGAAGACTACTTGTAGGGTATCCTCCAAAAACCAATGAACTGTCAAACAATCATTTGCAAGGGCAAACAAGTATGACAGCAATCCCCAGTTGCACAGCAGATTACTGACGCCATAACAGCTATGCTGGCATTAGATGTGCATCCAGTATCCGCCATTACTGCAGTGGGTTTTCAACAGTTAATTGAGGTCCTGTGTCCTCGCTACCAGATCCCTTCTAGATTCCGCTTCGCTAGAACAGCAATTCCAAGTCTGTACAAGAACATTAAAAAAAACCTTATTAATGGCCTCAGAAATGCCATTGTACCCACTGTCCACTTGACCACTGATATGTGGACAAGTGGGACAGGGTAAACTAAGGATTACATGACTATAATAGCCCACTGGGTGGGTGTATTGCCTACAATAGCAACAGCAGCAGCAGCAACATCTACCAAAAGACAGCTGATACAGACGTAGGCTACACTTTCTATAACTGTTTTCACTAAGAGGCATACCGTTGAGAGCCTCTTAGAAAAACTCAGGGAAATCATTGCTAAATGGCTTACCCCTCTTGGACTCTCCTCGAGATTTGTGATTTCGGACAATGCCACCAATATTGTGAGAGCATTACATGTGGGTGAATTCCAACATGTCCCATGTTTTGCTCACATAAGTAATTTGGTGGTGCAACATTTTTAAAAAAATGACTGGGGCATGCAGGAGATGCTCTCAGTGGCCTGCAAAATATCAGGACATTTTAGACATTTGGCAACCGCTTATCAAAGATTGCATAACCGGCAGGTACTGTTAAATTTGCCCTGCCATCAGCTGAAGTAAGAGGTAGTAACTTGGTGGAATTCTACCTTCTATATGCTTCTGCGTATGGAGGAACAGCAAAAGGCCATTCAGAACTATACAATGGCCTATGACATAGGCCATGGAGGGGAAATGCACCTTACTTAAGTACAGTGGAGAATAATTTCCGGGTTTTGCAAGGTTCTCACTGCAGGCTTGAGCCAGGTCATTCCCCTCATCAGACTTTTGCAAAAACAGCTGGAGAAACTGAAGGAGGAACTGAAATGGAGCGATTGTGCAAGGTATGTTGGACTGGTGGATCAAGCCCTTGATTCACTTCACCAGGATCCAAGAGTCAGCTGCAGCCGCACGTGAAATGCCATCATCCCCTCCTTTAGTTTCTGCAGCTGCCAGGAAAAAACTAAATTTTCCTTACAGAATGCCTGCTGGTTATGCAGATCGTTCACCAAAAAATTACATCTGGTCAGGCCTGAGAGAACTGCCTACTAGTGACATGTCTTCTACCATGACTATGTGTGATACCGTCTCCATTCACAGAATGGTGGAGGACTATTTCAGAGATAACATCCTAATAGGCATGTCAGACAGTCACTTTCAGTACTGGCAGGAAAGATAGGCAATTTGGAGTCCCGTACACAAACTGGCTTTGCATTACTTAAGTTGCCCACCCTCCAGTGTGTACTCCGAAAGAGTTTTCAGTGCAGCTGGCAACCTTGTCAGTGATCGGCATAGGAGGTTACTTCTTCAAAATGTGGAAAAGATGATGTTCATTAAAATGAATTACAAATTCCATGAGGAAGACCTCTTCCAACAATTACATCAAAAAATTAAAGAGGCATTTATGGTGCATCCAGCGGGGATGAATTCATATTGTGTGAAGAAGAGGATGTACACACTGATGGGGATGATGAGGATGAGGACGACGACAACTTGTAATGTAAAGCCAGTTTGTGTATGGGATCATTTTCATTTCCATGTCCAATGCACATTGGCAGCTTGCTTTATGGGGGTCCAAACAAACCAATAATTTCAGCCACAATTGGCAGTCCTTGTAGATTAAAAGTTTGGTTTGTTAAACTGCGAATGTCCTGTTTCGTATACAACATAAGGGTGGGAGGGCCCAAGGACTATTCCATCTTGCACCTTTTTCCTTTTCATTATATGCTGGTTGGGGCATTGCTGCCTGACATTTTAAATTAATGTTATGGTTGGTTTAGGAACCAATGATTTGTTTTTTAATTAATTTATTATCCATTTTACAGCCAGGGGCTGTACCAATGAATTTATTTGTATTAATTATTCAGTCAGGGGCTGCACCAATGAATTGTTTTTTAATTAATTTATTATCAATTTTACAGCCAGGAGCTGCACCAATGAATTTATTTTTATTATTAATTATTCAGCTCGGGGCTGCACCAATTAATTGTTTTTTAATTAATTTATTATAAATTTTACAGCCAGGTGCTGCACCAACTATCAACTATCAATTCTTCAGTCCTCAAAGGTATCCCAACCATCATCTTTGCACAGTCCTCAACTCTATTAATAATTATATTAATCAGTTTTGAGCCAGCAAGCTGGATGCAACCTTTTGGCCCTTTAACTAGATGAAAAAAAATCAATATTGTGAGCTGTGAGGTGGTCAAAATTGACTGGAAACAAGTGGAAATAGATGCTATTGAGGTTATTAATACTGTAGGAACAAAAAAAAGGTCCATTTTATGTGATTTTAGCTGTTTTTTTATTTTTTAAGAAAAAATCCAGATGCAAAACCAAAACCCGGAAACAAAACATGGAGGTGAGGTTTCAACAAAACCAATCCAGATCCAAAACCAGGGGAGATCCAGATCCAAAACCAAAACCAAAACATGGGAGTCGTTGCACATCCCTAATATATATATATATATATATATATATATATATGTATATATATATATATATATATATATATATATAAAAATATCATACAAACTCGGCACTCACATGCTTTTCAAACTGCAACTCCTTTGAACATAGGGAATGTTGGTTCCAAAATATTGCAATAATTTGTTAAGCTGGCCACCGCTTCACGGTCATTCCCATCTAGCCAGTCCCTACACTGATTCTCAGATAAATGAACTTGATCTGCCATCTTGGCCTCAAGCTTGCATACATTATAAACAGAAAACTGGGTCCTGCCTTAAAGAGACAGGACCACACCCAGGGCTATCAGTTAATAAGCACCTGGAAAAAGAAAAAAGTTTCTCTTACATTTGAAAAACAGGGTGCCCTAGCAAGTGTGACCACAAAATTTAAATGAACGACAGGCTCAATCCACGGCACTCGATCATCTGGGGTGCCCTTGGTATGTGACCACACCATCTACATAAAAAATATCATACAAACTCGGCACTCACATGCTTTTCAAACTGCAACTCCTTTGAACATAGGGAATGTTGGTTCCAAAATATTGCAATAATTTGTTAAGCTGGCCACCGCTTCACGGTCATTCCCATCTAGCCAGTCCCTACACTGATTCTCAGATAAATGAACTTGATCTGCCATCTTGGCCTCAAGCTTGCATACATTATAAACAGCCCTGGGTGTGGTCCTGTCTCTTTAAGGCAGATGGTCGAGTGCCGTGGATTGAGCCTGTCGTTTATTTAAATTTTGTGGTCACACTTGCTAGGGCACCCTGTTTTTCAAATGTAAGAGAAACTTTTTTCTTTTTCCAGGTGCTTATTAACTGATAGCCCTGGGTGTGGTCCTGTCTCTTTAAGGCAGGACCCAGTTTTCTGTTTATAATGTATGCAAGCTTGAGGCCAAGATGGCAGATCAAGTTCATTTATCAGAGAATCAGTGTAGGGACTGGCTAGATGGGAATGACCGTGAAGCGGTGGCCAGCTTAACAAATTATTGCAATATTTTGGAACCAACATTCCCTATGTTCAAAGGAGTTGCAGTTTGAAAAGCATGTGAGTGCCGAGTTTGTATGATATTTTTTATGTAGATGGTGTGGTCACATACCAAGGGCACCCCAGATGGTCGAGTGCCGTGGATTGAGCCTGTCGGTTATATATATATATATATATATATATACATACTGTATATACAGTCAGGTGCATAGATATTGGGACTTTGACAGAATTTTCAAATTTTGGCCTCTATTCACCACCCCAATGGCTTTGAAATGAAACAAACAAGATGTGCTTTAACTGCAGACTTTCAGATTTAATTTGAGGGTACTTACATCCAAATCAGGTGAATGGTGTAGGAATTACAATGGTTTCTATATGTGCCTCCCACTTTTTAAGGGGCCAAAAGTAATGGGACTATCAACTCAAAAGCTATTTCATGGACAGGTGTGGGCTATTCCCTCGTTATTTCATTAACAATTAAGCAGGTAAAAGGTCTGGAGTTGATTCTAGGTGTGACATTTGCATTTGGATTCAGTTGCTGTCGACTCTCAATATGAGATCCAAAGAGCTGTCATTATCAGTGAAGCAAGCCATCATTAGGCTGAAAAATCAAAACAAACCCATCAAAGAGATAGCAAAAACATTAGGTTTGGCCAAATCAACTGTTTGGAACATTCTTTAAAAGAAAGAACACACCGGAGAGCTCAGCAACACCAAAAGACCCGGAAGACCACAGAAAACAACTGTGCTGGATGACAGAAGAATTATTTCCCTGGTGAAGAAAAACCCCTTCACAACAGTTGGCCAAATTAATAACACTCTCCAGGAGGTAGGTGTATATGTGTCAAAGTCAACAATCAAGAGAAGACTTCACAAGAGTGAATATAGAGGGTTCACCACAAGATGTAAACCATTGGTGAGCCTTAAAAAATGGAAGACCAGATTAGAGTTTGCCAAACAACATCTAAAAAAGCCATTACAGTTCTGGAACAACATCCTATGGACAGATGAGACAACGATCAACGTGTACCAGAGTGATGGGATGAGAAGAGTATGGAGAAGGAAAGGAACTGCTCATGATCCCAAACATACCACCTCATCAGTGAAGCATGATGGTGGTAGTGTCATGGCGTGGGCATCTATGGCTGCCAATGGAACTGGTTCCCTTGTATTTATTGATGATGTGACTGCTGACAAAAGCAGCAGAATGAATTCTGAAGTGTTTCGGGCAATATTATATGCTCATATTCAGTCAAATGCTTCAGAACTCATTGGACGGCGCTTCACAGTGCAGATGGACAATGACCCGAAGCATACTGCAAAAGCAACCAAAGAGTTTTTTAAGGCTAAAAAGTGGAATGTTATGCAATGGCCATGTCAATCCCCAGACCTGAATCCGATTGAGCATGCATTTCACTGAAGACAAAAACTGAAGGGAAAATGCCCCAAGAACAAGCAGGAACTGAAGACATTTGCAGTAGAGGCCTGGCAGAGCATCACCAGGGATGAAACCCAGCGTCTGGTGATGTCTATGCGTTCCAGACTTCAGGCTGTAATTGCCTGCAAAGGATTTGCAACAAAGTATTAAAAAGTGAAAGTTTAGATTTAGGATTGTTTAGTTTGTCCCATTACTTTTGGCCCCTTAAAAAGTGGGAGGCACATATTGAAACCATTGTAATTCCTACACCGTTCACTTGATTTGTATGTAATTACCCTCAAATTAAATCTGAAAGACTGCAGTTAAAGCACATCTTGTTTGTTTCATTTCAAAGCCATTGTGGTGGTGAATAGAGGCCAAAATAAGAAAATTCTGTCAATGTCCCAATATTTATGCACCTGACTGTATATTATTTATGTGTGTATATATATATATATATATATATATATATATATATATACAAACAAAAGCAGGTATGGCACTCCAGGTCTTTACCAAAATAGAAAAAGTTGTATTTCAATTGTTTTATAATATAGTCGATGTTTCGATGATAAAACCGCACCTTTGTCAATACAAATACTCCATAATAAACAAAAGTATCCTGTAGCTGATCGCCCGTACACATGCACTGGTCTTTGTACTAAACTTGAATATTCTTTTATGCCCATAGAGCTGAAGCAAGTCTTTAATTCTGTCCGATTGTTTTATGAAAACTTAATATACCAAATAGAGTTGAATAAATTAGTGGTAATTAAAACACACTATAAATGTTTCTGTGTGAAAAATGTAAATAACTATTTGTACATTCAAAATTGTATAAAACAGCATTTCCCAAACGCATTCCTCAGGGAGCACTAATACCGCTTTTTTTACCTAAATTCTGGGTCTGACCCAGAGGTTGGAACAGGGGGCTCGCTAGATGCGTTCGCATGCAGCCAGTACATGCATGCAGATAATCGCTCGCTAGATGCGTTCGTATGCAGCCAGCATATGCAAATCCCGCAATCGCACGGCAAGGCATTAGTACGCCCACTATGTCTTAGTTTGCGATCATGGTGTATAACTAGATGCCCACTAGCCTGTCTTAAGATGCTCACTAATGCACATCATCTCCAAGAAGTGTATGCAACCATTGGTAACATCGAGTACCATTGGATGCATATGCAGCACTTGTGGTTGACCATACCCTACCGCAAGCACTGCGAGTATTTCAGTGTAAAATTCAGCCAAGTGATGTGTACAATGATGCTGCCTCTTAATTATGCACACCTCTGAAACAGCATTAAGATGCTCAGGCATGCCTGCGTTCGCACCAACACTCCCCTCGTTTCCAGCGACCAGCCCCTGTCACCACCCACAAAAGGCTTCTCATGTCACTCATTCTAGCGAGGTGGCTATGCTCAGCGAGTGAGCGCTTCGCGATCGCATGGACTTGTTTGCACATGTGCACTGCCATGCATACGCATGCTCAGAATACAAACATCAGCAGGATGCGTGTGAACGCATCCTAGCGAGCGGGTCTGAATCGGGCCCAGGGTTCCAAATTGGATCAGACCTGGAAGTTAGCATGCACTGACCCAGTATATTCCCGAGTCGGCGCCGTTCAAACCATAGCCGGGTCTGCAGTGACCCGGCTCTTCTGGCGTGAAAGTGGATGCTTGGAGATGATGTCATCTCCAAGCGCTACTGAAGCATGCGGCGCACTCCATGTCATCGTGACCTGGATCGTACTGTTTACACTGCAGGGTTTCACGGGTCATTCCCATGTTAAACCCTGCAAGTTACCTGGGTTGGATTTTTTGGTCACTCAACCCAGGAATCCAACCCTGTCCCCTTTTACACCAAGTGGCTACCCGATATACCCTGCAATAACCCAGGTTTTAGGTCTGGTGTAAAAGGGGTATAACAGTGCATGTTTTCCAAGCCTCCTCACAGAATCATAAGTGAAGTAATTAGCTCCACCTGTGGGTCTTTTAAAATGTGTCAGCCAGTAATGAATACACTTGTGCACCAACTTGTAAATCTGAAAACCATGTACTGTTAGCACTCCTGAGTAATGAGTTTGGGAAACACTGGTATAAAACAAACACACTGATTGACATACTAATCAATTACATCGGAGTAAGGCAGTCTGTGGGATCCCAGAATTTAAGGTACTACAAGTTCCTGCATCAAATGTCTGCATCTGTAGGTCATCAACAGGTAGAGAACAACAGGTTGTCTATAGTCTATTAAATGACAGTAGTGCATGTTACATTTAATCACAATGCCAAGTCTGTAACCTCTCTGTGACCTGTTTATCAGATCCCATGTGTTTAAATGAGGCACTGCTGAGTTCTAATCCTTTCTGTTTAGGTGTTATTGACAAATTCTGTGGAGCCATCAGTACATATGCAATGTTAATAGATATGTGATGTGCAAGTGGCAAGCCTTTGTCAACACAGTGTCAGCAGGTAATCAGCAAATATAGTTAGTTTACTTTTGCTGAAGCATGGAGTTTATATCAATGACTGGATATACTGTAGGCTGAAAAAAACAGGTACCTTAGAATCCTGTATTAAGATGCTTCTCCTGGGTGGGCACTTACAGTCAAGCCAGAATAATCTCCATGGTTCACATTGAATTGGCTGAGACCAGCTGATATGTGTCTCTTATCCATGCTGGATGCCAAAGGAGATGGGCTACAGGGTGCATAAAAGCAGCAGAGAGGCATGTGATGTGAGTTATACAGCCAGTGGTATTTCCGGACATGTCCTGTCCGAGATGGTCAAGCTGCCTGATTCCAGACTCCTGATTTCTCAACTGTTCAAAATGTTAAGGAATGGGTATTATCTTTTGAGGGTATAGTCCCACAACAGTCTTGAGGGCTGGAACACTTGGCCAGCTGCGGCCATGGAGCAGCCTTGAGGGCTGGTAAGTCTTTGACTAGTCGTGGCCTGAAGGTAGTGAGATAAGATGCAGCCTTTGGGCCGTGCAGTAGCCTTGAGGGCTAGTAAGCCTTGGCTTGTTGTGGCCTGTGGGCCATATGACAAGATGCAGCCTTTGGACCGTGTAGCAGTTTTGAGTGCTGGTAACTCTTGGCTTATTGTGGCCTGTGCCCCAAAGAACAAGATGTGGCCTTTGGGCTTTGTAGCAGCCTTGGCAAGCTGTGGCCTGTGGGCCATAGAACAAGATGCGGCCTTTGGGCCATGTAGCAGCCTTGGCTGTGGTGGTCTGATGAAGGACCTGTGCCGCCAGGTTGACAGAGGCGGTGGTACGCTTGGGTATGTACTTTGGATGCTGGATTGCGGCCTGTGCCGCCGAGTGGACACAAGCAGCTGGACGCTGGTTTGCTGTCTGTGCCGTCTAGAAGACACAAATGGCAGGTAGTAGATATGCAGACCATGCTGCCTAGATGACACAAACGGCAGGTAACAAAAGCTGACAGGAGGACTGGGTACTTGACTGGATAACAGGAGACAACACCAAAACCAGAAACACGTGAAACACTATCAACGCCACTGGAGCAGCATTCGCACCAGCAGGAAATAGCCACAGGAGCCAATCCAGGACAGACCTAGGATGAAAGACAGCTGATGGGGAGGAGTTCAGCAAACAATCGGCCGGCGTTCGCCTCGCCCTGCATTCTCAGTGCAGCGGCTTGTGACACAAGGTGGGAACCCTAGTTTCAGACACTGCTTGGGTGCCACTCACCAGGGAAGTAGGCCTCTTTTGTGGCTTTAGGAGCTCAGCTGGCATCCCAAGCCAGTCTCTCTGGACACTGCCCCACTCTCCTGCAGGTCTCTCCCCAGGCACCACCTACTGAAATATGTAGTACATTACTGCACAGTCTCCATGATGCTCCTTTAGGGAAGCATCTGTACCTTACCAAGATGGCCACCACTTGGTCTTTTGCGAATGCACTGCACCATCTGGGCTGTTTGGTGTCTTTGAGGATCCGCTGGTGTATTCAATTACTCTTCTTATACCATCACCAAATAGTATACACATATTGAACACCGACATCTTGCCAGCACCTTCCCCGCAGTTCAGCATAATAGTCACCCTCTTGCTGTAGGTTCTACAAGCAACCTCCAAGGATGTGCCCACCAACCCGCTCTGCTCCAACGGGTATTCTATCTCCTAATAGAGGGCCCTATTTAAGCCCCTTCTCCCATAGCACAAGCATCAGATCCTTGTCTGCACTTGATTTGGATGGCCTGGCTGCTGCAGTTTTACTATATTTATTCCTCTCTTGTGGATACTCTGCTGGTATCACTCCAGCTCTCTAGTGTTATCTATGGAAACTCTGCTGGAATCTTACCTGCTATCCTTTGTCGGCTCTGAATATTCTGTATGTATCCTGCTTACTCAAGTGAGCCATTGCCACTTGCTACTGGACTGCAACCTGTGGGAGTACTGCAGCTAACTTCAAATTCTCTTGCACTAATTTCTGATGAATACCAGTACCCTGTTAGACTCCATGCCTCTGGATTTGTGGCCATCTAATACCAAATTTGTCATCCAAAAAACAAGTTGTATATATAGACACATTTGTACATGTCAGTGGGTCACTAATATACTTTGAGGAGCTGATGATGAGTTGGGAGCACTGCAAAAAAATCAAGTAATGTTGTACCCTTAAAAGAGTATTGCACTGCAGGTGGGGAAGATTTAAAAAGTGCAGGTATACTTAGATTGAAGTGATATTATCCCCCAGTATCATTGACCTTTGTTTATTATAATTTAGAGATGAGCAGTTCAGATTCCCTGGAATCTGAATGCACCTGAACATCAGGAATCTGAGTCAATCCGAGCAGCAGCTCGGGTCTTCCCATCTGAGTTGGATTCCATTTTGAGGCAAAACATCATCCTCACAGCATCGGATTCTCACAGGTTTTGGATTATATATAAGGCACTGTGGATGGGACTTGGCGTAATTTCCTTGTCAGGCCCACTGATGAATGTTGCGCTTAACTCTACTGTATAGGCTGTGCCCAGACTCACAAGTGGCTGTGCTGCTTAGTCAATGTGTATAGGAGGTGCACGCTTCTGTATGCTGTGCTGTACTCTGCTTTATAGGCTGTGTCCAGACTCACAAGTGGCTGTGCTGCTAAGTCAATGTATATAGGAGTGCACGCTGCTGTATTGGCTGTGCTGTGTCCATCAGTAAGACATTCACATGCATATATAAGCCCTGTGACTCCACTCCACTCTGTTTGAAAAGATCTGTTCCTGTGACATCAAAAAATGTAATTAAATAATTGTATTGTATGTATTTCTTTGGTGCACTTTGTTCATGTGCATATATAAGGCAAATATACTGCCACATGTTTGTGTCACCAACTGCTGTCACTTAGCTTAGTCAGTCAGCCAGCTAGCTCGGTGCAACCTTTTTGCCTAAACTGGATGGAAACAATATTACGAGCTGTGAGGTGTTCAGATGACTGGAAATTAATGTTATTGAGGTTAATAATACTCTAGGAACAAAAAAAGGCTAAAATTATGTGACTTTAGCTTTTTTTTGTTAATTTTTGGAAAAAAAACAAAACCAGATGAGGAATTAGAACCAAAACCAGCAAAAATGGTATGGTGCAAATCTCTACTATAAATATTAGAATAACACGCATTAAAAGAAAAGCATGTGCTCCTACTAATTAATAATAAATATTGCCATGGAACTATATCGCTCATTACAAGTCATCTTTGGAATCAGACTATTGAAAAATACATCTCCCCATTATGAATTGTGTTTTTGGTTTAATCTGTATATTAACAGATACCCACTAGTTGTGTGTGTACACTTGTTTATTGGTTACAGCACTGTGTGGGCAGAGCATGACCATGTATGATTTCAAAACAAAATAAAATGTTAGGATTTTATTAGGATTTCATGATCTTCAAAGGACTATTATTAACCCAATTGATTGATATTCTAAGAAAACATGAGTTGTGTAGCATATTTTCCTGGATGCAAGTCAATCACTTTATGTGTGCACCCAGGCATTGGGCATTATTGAGTGTGTGCCAAATCTTCAGCAGGTCTTTACTACAAGAGCATATAGATTATTTTGAAATAGACAATGAGAGCTCTAACACATTCAATAGAGACTGCTATTACCACTTGTACACATTGTATGTATGGTCCAATGGGGCAAACATACACTACATCAGTTTATGTTTACTCTTCAGATGAAAACATTGTCATTAAAAGGAGCTCATACCCATTCAAAACGACTGACATATCCATTTTGTACACTTTATTTTAAACTAAAGAAATCCATAAAATGCTTGTTAGCAGCTGTGTGTGGAATGCAATAAGCTCTAAGATCAAGTGGAGAAAATAACAAAAATCCCAAATAAATATATACTTATGTATTTATTGAAATGTAATTGCATGTTTTTGCCAGTACAGCGTAAATCAGAGAGGATGCAGAATGCTTGTGTTTATAGGGTACAAAGAAAATAGATATCTACAGGAGCTGAGATACTATCTCTCCAGGGAATTTCTGATTTCCATTCTGATAGTTCATCTTAAGTCTTAGCTTCATCCTACTGCATTTCAAGCTGTGACATAGTTCTTGGCTCAGCTGGCCCAGCTCCAAATCATGGATATTGCAGAAAAGGCACACTGTGAACTGTATTCTTTCTTTCTTTCTTAAAGCAGGAAAGAAACCTTGAAGCTACAAGGGTTGGTAGGAATCTGATTGATTAAGAACTTTCAATGCACTCCAGTTTGTTGGAACAATGATTTCTGAACTGAGTATATCCACAGGGAGACTAAGCAATTGCCACCGTGGGTATTGGAATTATAGGGAGCAATACAGACCTCTCTCTTAGAGAAAACCAGACCCAAGGGTTCACTGCTGCTTTGCCAGACTGTGCTCAGTGACTACAAGTTGCTTCACAGTTAAAATGAACTTATCTATACAACTTAAAAGTTATTAACCACTTACAGAACACACTGATTTTACTGATTACATTTACCCATGTGACACAATCATAAAAACATAGCAGAGTTGTTAAGTTTACCATGGAGCAAACTGGAGCATTCTTCTCTTTTTGGGAGCTTTGTGACATTATGCTAAGTGTTGCCAATAATCGGGTGTTAAGCCTCATTCATAGTATAGTGTGTATGAACAATTGTTTCAGTGTTTCACCGATAATATGTCTAGAATACATCCACAAACACATTCCTTCCATTATCCGATCTGTCGGGTCAAGACCGAAATTCTCCCCCTCAATATCCCGATATCGTGCAGTGTGCGTGGATTTTCAATAATCTGCCCATATTTCCTATGCTTTTTCCTGATTACCTCATTATCCTTGTGAGCGTAAATATGCAAATTCACTGTGAAATTCACCAGTTAACTTGTATAGTGTGTAGCACAGATATAGGGAGCGTTATTATCGGGATGATCAAAAAAAATCGTATAGTGTGTACCTAGCTTTACAGATAAACTTATTTTTTTTTATCAATACCAGGTTTGTGTAGTTAATAAGTGAACAAATATTTATAAAAATTTACCAGAACAAAAGTGCTGCTTCCACTGTCTTTCTGCACCATAATGGCACAGTGGTCTCATAACACTTGGTTCATGAGTTTGATTCCTGACCAGGATCTTATCTGCGTGGGGTTTGCATGTTGTCCTCATGTTTACACCATTTGTCAGAACTCTCCAGAATGCTTCTCGAATCAATACTGAACAACTTGTGACCAATGACATGGTGCATTATCCAGCTGGAATATTCCATCATTGTGGGAGTACATGAAGTACATGAAGGTCTACAAATGTTCATTAAGTAATGCAACATAGCAGTTTCAGGTCAATGATGTGTTCAGGTGGACCATTGGACCCAACCCATACCAGGTGAACACACCCCACACCATTATTGAACCACCAGCAATCTGCACGGTGCCTTGTTGACCACTCGGGCCATGGCCTCATGGGATCTGTGCCACACCCGAACCCTACCATCAGCCTGAAACAACTGGAACTGTGACTCATCAGACCATGCCACATGTTGCCAGTCCTCCAGGGTTCAATCAGCAACATCACTAGTCCAGGTGAAGCGCTGTGTCTGATGTTGCAGTGTTAATTGGAGGAAATTTGGTGGGTGTTCTGCTCCAATGGAAGCTAAAGAATGCTGCACTGACCTGCTGGATATGTATCTGATACCTCCTGCATTGAATGTGGATGTGATTTGAGCCAGTTTTGCTTGTCTGTTACCACGGACAATGCTGGTCAGGCACCCCTGGTCATGATCATTAATCACCCATGCTCAGCCACTGTGATGTCCTTCCATTAAATATTACCAGTACACCGTAGATCGAGGAATGATGAATGTCCACACAACTTCAGAAATGGATAGTCCCATTCATTAGACACTCACCATCATGCCCTGTTCGAACTTTGATAATTCGCGTCGCCTTGCCATGAGCAGCCTAGCTCATGTTCAAACTGACTCAAGAGATGTCAGATTGCACTGATGCAGTTCTGGGCATTTCCATGATGTCACATTACAGTGACGCCACCTTCCATTACCTTTACATACTGCTATCGCATGACTTCTGGAACTTCAGTGTATATTGAATTGTGAGTACTTTTTTTTTAACCTCATTTTTAATTCATAAGGAATTCAATTCTGATTACATTAGGAAATTGTTAAAAAGAGGCTGTAGTGACAGCCCTACAGCAACATTGCAAGGGGTTATTGCCACTGAATTAAGTAGACTTTCAATTTTAAAATGGATAATGACTTTGAAAAAGCAATCCCTTTACACCTACTAGGGTTCATGCAACCATCATACCGATTATAGGTTTGGGATTTAGGGATAGTTTTGTGTTTTGTGTTTTTATAAAACTTTGGTTGCTAAAATCTTGCTAATAAATATGAGGAATTTCTTGTAGAGGATAATTAGGGTAAGAGCAGGGAGACTTTACCTTTAATACAATTATTTTTAAACAGTGATTAAAGGCAGCTCCAACTTGAGTTTCTCCAAAGTCATATAATTGACTGTTGAGGTAAGAAAAGCCAGGTTCAGTATTACACAAAAAGGAAACATAGGAGATTGACTTTAAAATTGCTACATTTAAATGAAAAACAGCTGTGAACTGTTAGCTTGTCAATATAAAAATATGAATAAATTAATTTTAATTGAAAAACTTTATAGGGGATGCTTTAGAGGTAGTTGCATTTGTCCTCTGAATATACATAGGAATTGAAGCATCTAAAACAGCATATATATGTGCATATGTTGAGTTGAATTCAGTGTCTATACATTCAGCCCACAAGTTATTCTACAGTTGATAAATAAACATGGGGCTTGACAGTGCAAATAGCAAATGTAAAGGACCTACACACTATAACAATGTAATAAAGTGGCATATACATAATGGAAAATAATGTCTCAACAGATAAATGTCATGAAAATAATGTAAATAGCTGCTAATGAGTTAACTACTGTCAATTATAGGGGGTCAATATGCAAGCAGCTAATTAGGGGCAGTTAGATAATGTCATTGTCACCATCACCATAGAGTATTATTGTGCCAGCCATCCAGCACTGTACACCTCCTAAATGGTGTGTATGAGGATGTATCTAATTGTGTTACAAATATTTAAATAGGCCCTTATTTTACTTGGCCTATGCTGGCCTGCCAAATTCCACAAAAAAACTGTATACGGCCATGTGTATGCATTTTACAGTGCCTATGCCCAGTACAGAGGCATATCTTAGCATAAAAATACTGATGTACATACAACTCTCAAACAGCTCCTACAGTATATAGTTCTTGAATTTTAAAATAAATCTGTGAAGACAATAACGGAAAAATGACACTTTGTACATATTACATATCCAATCATTTTGTTTGACCTTATTTTATAGATTCTCATTACACAAAATTCATTACACAGATGCTACCTTGCCCAGACCCGTCTATATCATTTTCTATTCACTGCTCCCATCCATATGCTCCTCCTCCTCTAATTAAATTAGTCCTTGTTTCCTGCTCTTGACATAGGTGCCCTGGGCTGGATTAAGTGCCACGTGGGCCTGGGACTGAAAATGTTCAAGGGCCTGTACTGAGATGGGGAGGAGCTCTGACCAGTACTGTGTGTGCAGCCAGTGGGTGTGGCCAGTGCCATGTAGACTTGTACACCCCCTACACTATCAGCCTCAATGTCTCTGAAATAAATGTAGAAAAATTGCATCTTTTTGTGTGAAAATAAGAAATATTATTTTAATACTTATAATTTATGAATGACCATGAGGTCAGTTAGGCAGCTGGTCATCCTCATGCTGCCATGATGATGGGCCTATTTTTATGTGGAGGCGTGGAGCTGTAGCTCCATTTGCCACATTGTTATTCTGACCCTGTTGGTGCCTATATAAACCCTGTTGGTGGCAACATGTACTGTCTACTTGTGTGCCATAGGTTATAAAATATTAAACTAAGCATTTTTCAATTATTACAAAAGTACAAAGGCAACACTGCAACTTTTTGTTAATTCTTGAAAATCAAGCTAAAATTTCACTCAGATCGGGTTTTTAACTCTTTATGCTCTTAACGCCTAATTTATTTTGACACTTTTTAGGTAATTATACTTAGAAAAGTTCTTTATGTTGCTCTGAGACAGTTTTTGCAGCATCAGGATAAGACATTAACAAGCTTAAAACATATAACCTGCATTGCTGTACCGTGAGGTTTATGCTGACAGCACAGAATTTGCTGAGTGCCGGCACTTTCATGAGAGAATTAGCAAAAACTGCCACAGTGTAATGTATTTTATTGGAAGTAACGCTACAACTCAAAACAGCAGGTGTTATTATGATGACTAGTTATTTTATACTGCTTTAATGTCTTTTTAAAGCATACCATATAACACAATTTTGCAAATAAACTTATAATCTTAAAAATTTAAACTGAAAACTTGAAAGTAAAGATTCCATTGTCTAATATTAATTTTGGTTATTTATAGACATAACATAATTAGTTCATACTAAAAGCACTGTTTTTTTTATTAATTCCCTTTCAAGATACTGTAGTTTTTTTTTTTCATTTTTACTTTTCTCAATTGTGTATTCATGGATTGCATTGACATTTATTTTTATTTTATTCAGATTTAACATTGGCAAAATGTCTTGACATGATTTCAACAGCAGATAATAGTCCAGAGCAAAATTTAGTTTGCTTCCTTACATGAAGACAAATCACAAATGGTATTTAATTGGAAATGAGAGAGAGAGGAAAGAAAGACTGAAGTAGGAAAATCTATTGTGTGCTAGAGCATACAGACACTTGACTTGATGCAAGTACATCTTAAGCCTCACTCTTTATATATCTCATGGTTGTATTCAACCAGCATCTTCTCATATCTGTTCGTTAGAAATGCACTTTTTCTACGGTCTAAAAGCACTTTCTGATGCTATTCCCCTGGTCTTTTAATTGCTGTGCACCTATCTCATTCCAGATATGACTCATTCTGTATTGATGAAGCTTATTTCATGTATCTAAAATTCTATAGTATACATTAAGATTCAGATACCATATTGCAGCTAAATGGGGATTTCTTATTGTATTATATAGTGATTGATGAATTTATTATAATGTTATACAATGTTAGGTTGTCACCCATTTGAAAATAAATATACAGTATATAGTTAGGTCCCTGAATAATACCCATAATTTTAACCCTCCATTGCACGAATGCTAATACTTATTATTAGATACATTGATATATTGGAAATGAAAAAAAACAACAACAATGAATAAGATTGCTTTTACTGTATGTGGTACAGTCCTATTCAGCCGATTGTTAGATGTTCTTTCCTTTATTCTATTTAACAGCAATAATCTGGTAAAGTTCATATTGAGAATTTTATCAGACACTTTCTATCTGTAGTGTGTGCTCCAGGTACAGTACTTTATGCTGTATTGAAGTTATATGTAGACAATGTAATATTCAATCTCCATTCTTCTTCTTCTTAGTTTAACTAGTCATGCATAGGACAGAGGCATGGCCTGGATCTCTATGTTCCTCCTTCCACATATGAAAAGCTTTCAGATCAAATTTAAACACAGATACATTACAAGAGAAAAAGATCAACAACCACACGATGCAGGTAGCATAATATTTATTTTAGAGATGAGCGGTTCGGTTTTCCTGAAGTGCGAACACACCCGAATTTAGGGGTTGCGGGTCAAATTGAGTTCTTGTTCGATTCTGCAGTCAGTTCAGAACTCAGATTTAAAAACTGAACTTGGGTTTTGGATTGCATGTAAACAGGTCAAAAACAGATTTTTTTTTATCGATTTTTAAAGAATCCAAAACCGAATCCGAACCAAAACACTTGAGTGGTTTTACCAAAACCTGATGATAAAGAAAAACCAAAACGCAGGGGTCCGTGTATATCTCTAATTTATTTTAAATAATTTTTTTTATAATTAGTGATTTTTTTTAATGATAAATAGTACCTGTATACAGAAAAAAGGAGGCTAAGAAACACTAGTATCAGAGTTGGGACATCCATCTAAAATGTATGGTTTACAAAACATTCAAAGATAACTATATATTAATAAATATTTTAAAATATATTTACATAAAATGTAATAAGATGTAGAACATCAAGTACTCTGTGGTTTATAGTTTGCTTAAAATATATAACACAAATATAAGCTGCTCACTACTGTACTGTCCCCAGGGAACTGTGTTGGGATGCTGGGACATTACTTGCTTCACTCTTGAGAGAGGCAAAATGACCTGGTCCATAGCCAGGGTCTGGGAATGCATATACTGAACACATAATGGAGCTGACTCCGAGTCAGATGCTGCAGCATCCATGACTGTGTCTTTTACTGTCCTTGCATTTGTGACTTTACGCTAATGCCACATCAAAGCCCTTCCCTGTGTACAGTGCATGCATCCAAATGTGCAATGACTCAGACACCCACTGTCAGCATTCATAGATGTTGAATACTGCTTGGTGAGTCTTTAGATGCTCCATCAGTCGCACCATCACAACTTTCAACTTCCCTATGGCAGGTGCATTTTCTCTGTTTGAATATGGCCTTCTATGTGAGTGGTTGAGAGTCTCTGTACATGATATGTCTGAAACACTACCATTAAATGCAACATCTCAGTGTATCTTTTATTCCAACCAACTGTTACCTCCCAGTCAGCAGCCAACCTATATGACTAAAATACTAAAAAAGAAGACTTGTCAGAGCATGACACATTATTGGAGATCCAGTAGTCTCAGTAGTAGTCATTAGGTTTTTCTATTGACTAACTGATAATGTCATAATAGATGGGCTCAGAATCATAGGGACATGAATGAACATTAACAGAAAGCCCAGCAAACAAAAAATCAAGACAATACCAGTAACTGCTTTAGAGCAACGGCACAATAAAACCTGACATACAATTCTTGTAAATAATCTTTAACAAAACACATTAAATAATAAAGATATTACAAATGTGTAAATATGAGCCCCTGCAGTGCATATGCTAGTTGTTCAAGTTCTGTTGTTGTTCATGTGCACCGATTCACATGGGAACAGCTTGGATCTATATGTCAAGACAGTGTCAGTTTTGGAAGTAATAAAATGTATATTGTCTGATAGAAGTGGGGTGCATTAACTAATGGAGCATACACACGGTCAGATTTGTCAGATCTGTCAGATGAACGATTTTTACCAAAGATTTGAACGATTGAACGATTTTTGACTGCATTAAAATGAATGGAATCGTCCAAGTCTGAATACAAACACATCAGATGTCAGATATCATTATCTGACCATCGGGAATGCGCATCGTTCAAATCGTTCATCTGACAGATCTGACAGATCTGTCAGATCTGTCAGATATGTCAGATTTTCCTTCAGATATGAACGACTGAACGATTTTTAAATCATTATCGTTCAGATCTGAAGGAAAAATCTGACCGTGTGTATGCACCATAAATGTGTGGTGACGCTTATCATATTTCACCAGCAGACTTAAATAAGATTGTGTATTGTGGACGATGTGATCCTAAAGCAGTAGCCAGGAAGGTTTTTGATAATGTCACTGTATTTATCACTGTACAAGCACAGAGAGACACATATGGCCCGATGCTAAGTTGGAACTACATCAGTAAAGTTGGGGGTGATCACACCTTTTTTTTAAATTGTTATTTTTATATGACTTAGCATTAAAACACCTGTCATAATCATCAAGTTGTTGATGATGACAGGTCTCAAAAGTATCATGGCATGTTTAAAGAGTATCACATGCTTTAATCAGTTAGGTTACAAGTACAGTAATTGTGTCTTTCATTAATGCATTTGATGTGTGTTATTGAGAATAGGCTAATGGATAGAATCACACTGAAGGTGTTATATTTGTGCACATACAAGCTCCAGTGATGTAAATCTTTCTGTGCTTGTCATGCAATGAATTGACATGAGAAAATCCATGCAAATTTGTAGAGTGATGGAGGACGGTAATAGAGAGTGTTACAGCTGCATGCAACCTTGACAATCTGATTATTTTATAATTGAATCTTAACCACATTATACAATCAATTATTTATTGAGTTATTTAGGCAATAATTTTAACAAAATACAAACATTTAGATTATCAATGTCCTTTACAGTACAGCAGAATATATATACAGATGTGTCCTCACTCGACTTTACCATCGCAGTGACTTGCCGTTGCGGTAAATTTGCACACGCGTTGTTGCTATGGGATTTGCCATGCAAGCACATGCCACAATATGCCAGGCCACTGCAACATTTGCACTATGGATCGCGAGAGCAAAAAATATACACACGCCCATTCGTGGGCGCGTGACTTGCGGCATGTTTGCCGCGGCAAGTCACAGTGGCGGCAAAGATGAGTGAGGACACATTTGTATATGAGATTTTGCGTTTGCACTTCAAAGTATTGTTGCAATATCTGGTTTTATCTGGTTCAAACTTTCATTTTGATTAAAGTAGAATAGAAGAGTTTCTTTTTCAGAGAAATATTAGTGAAGAAGCTCATCTTTACACTATTTATATACTCTTGTCAGATACAACACAAACATAACTACTTGAATCTCAGTTTTCCTATGGAAAGGTAAAAAGCCTAGAATTGTTTAACATAAAAAAATGTTGGTGCTTGGGAATTTCTGATATACCAATTTATAATCAGCCATGATTATCACAGTATTTATGAAGGGAACTCACATTACACAAAACATACTTTGGAGAAAAGGTGGTTAGGGAAATCATATTTAATGTTACATTGTTATAAAGCTGACTTACAAAGTAATTGAAAGCAAAATGTTTTATTTCAAGATTTAATAATGTTTAGCTAGCATCTACATGAACAACAATCATTTTCATTTACAGAGTTACTTTGTATCTAATTATTCTTGTTGGCTGAAGTTCCAAAAACCTAGGGAACTGATAGATTGGTAGTAGCGAAACTTATCTGATTTGTGGGTTTTACCTAGAAAAGCATACTTCCAAGGATACTATTCCCAAGGTGATTGAAATAGATCTATTGTACAATATCTTGAAATTCACAGTCGTCATTGGCCTGGTGTACCGAGAGGTGTTGATTGGTGCGACTGAGCCACAGTGTATGAGGATACATCTGTAGATATAGGACTGACAGGGGGTTGCTAGAACAATCAGGGCATTAACCCATCCTGAATTAAGCTAAACAGCTTACCTGAAACCCATATTAAAATAGGTGAAAACAGTGAAAAAAATTTTTTAGATGACTTTGACAAAGTTATTTTTCTTTTAATATACTAACACCATTGTATTTATGAAGTTTTTGTTAATACATTGATTGGTGTTTCTCAATAAAATGGTCTCATGGCAAGTTTAGATAATTTTTTAGATTAAAAGACAAGGAAGTGCGGAAGTATTGATGTACAGATGTGTCCTGCTACATCTGGTGTGGGCCTCCGAGCGGATACGCACACTGAGTTCACAACCGCACCTCCAGAGGATTGCATGGTGCATTTGCAGTGCGCTCCATAGCGTACCGCAGCATATGCTACTGCGGGTAATCGCATGGCATTATGCATAAGCAAAGATGTAGCAGGACACATCTGTACATTTACCTTCAAAGTTAAAATTCCTTTACACACATAGTAGACAGCTAAAGCAGTTTGGTGCAACATTTGCAAGAGCTATGTTGGCACTTGGCTTTATCACTGATTATTAAGGGCACCAGTAGCATAGTAAAATACACTTTATGAATACAACCTGCCTGACATTGTCTGTCCTGACCTGTGTGGTTAGCAGTGGCATAACTAGGGTCTTTGTAGCCCAGGGTAAGTTGAAGAACCCACACACACACACAAACACACACAACACTTAGCAAAATATATTTGCATAGCAAAAAAATTGGTGTGGGTACATACCAAATGGGCATGGCCACTGAAAATGGGGCATGTCAACATGACACTCCACCCATTTCTCATCACTCCGGGAACATTCCTTTCCATTCCTTATGCACATTAACTATATGGTGGTTTCTCACGATGGGTAACCACTGAAAAAATGTATCCTCACTGGGAAGATGGGGTCTTCAATCAGTATTCACTATTCATGTAGGTTACATTGTCCGGAATATGCCTGTTTGTGTAGGAATATTAAGAAGATCATCATTATACAACAGCGGTTCAACCACTCATTCCCCCTGTGTAGCTTCCTTCCCCCTGCGGTTCTCAGCCACACAATCTCCCCCTGCATTGTTTCTCAGCACACCATCACCTCTCCACTGCATCATCTTTCAGCACACTCTTGCCTCCCTCTCCTGCGTCATCTCTCAGCCACACCATTGCTTCCCCCCCAACGTCGTCTCTCAGCCCCACCATCGCCTCCCCAGTGTCATCTCTCAGCACACCATCACAGATACACTGACACAGACACACACACACTGACATAGACTCACACTGACACAGACACCTCTTTCACACAAATGTAGCCAGCCAAATAAATATATCGCTGGCATCTATTGTTTTTAATGTCACCCTCGATCCCGCAGCAGTCTGCCCCCCCCAGGCAGAAAAACAAATACACACCTGGCTACAGGGCAGAGAGAGTGCCGGGGAAGGAAGAGTCACTCTGTCACCTGGTAGCTCTCAGGATGGGAATGACTGCCTGGGAGGGGCTGCGCACTTCTGCTGCAGCTCCCCCTACAGTCAGCACCAGCAGGCACAGTTGCCTGCTCATTACAATATTAGATTGACAAGTCTTCAGTCCGGACACATTGGTGGCAGGGGGCGGTGCAGGTATGATGCCCTGGCCAGCGGCACCCCCCTCTACTGGGCCTGCCACGGTGCCCTGGGCATGTGCCCCACTTACCCCCCCCCTAGTTACGCCACTGGTGGTCAGTATATGTCAATTGCAACAAATATGAGGCATTGTGCCCCAAATATGTAGGCTCTATATTATAACGGATGAAGAAGTTTAATAGTGCAATTTTAAAATGACTGACCTTCAATTGTGAGCTTACAAGTTATGAATAACAGGAATAAAATGATCTGTACATGGTAGAGTGATCACATATGTCCAGAATTATACTGTAGATCCATATATTTGCTACATGCATAGTTGCTTGCACTCCTGAAATGTCTAGAAGACTCCCGGATAATTGATCTGCCGGACTCCTGGGCAGGCAATTCTCCTTGAAAGCCACTCACAAGCATGATGGACTTGTCATAATTATTCAAATTGCATCATCAGGCCCAGTCACCTGGGTGATCAGAAGCTTGAGGATGTGATGTGTGAACCGCCCTTGGCCATTTTTTATAGCTTCTTCTGGATGTAAGATATGAGAAATGTTACATTTCTATACATTTATTTTCCACATTACAGTGCATGTTTACATTTTTGGTGTCACTGACACACAGTGAAGGCTGAACATCCTTAAGTGTGCAGCTTATTAACTCAATAGGATTGAAATCCTCATGAATGTTTGACCTAATGATTGTCAAAGTAGTTTCTTCTAGTGAAATAATAGGCTGCATTCTTACAAAGTGGTGGCCTCCACTTTACTCATGGCTTTACATACAGGATAACCTACAGGTATACTGTATCTCTTTATGAAATGAAAAATGTAAATTTTCATAACAAAATGTATTGACATTTTAGGGCTGTGTTCAGCGGTGGCGGCTTCTACCCCCTTCACATAAGGGAGCAGCCCGTGCTGCCGTCCAGATGGAGCCTGAGGAGACAATCATGGTGCCTGCGTAATGGATCTGGCAGCCACTGGGACCAGTGCATGCAGACAAACACCGTTGGGACCAGTGCATGCACACAAAGACCTCTGGGACCAGCAGTGCAAGTGCACAAACTCCAGCTTCTAGGGACGACATCAGACGCAGCATCTAGAAGCCAGGTAGGGCTGACAGTAAGGCAGTGGAGAGGCTTCCTATTGGAAGTGCTCTCTCTGTTAATTGCAATATAGTCTGGTAGTACCAGGGGGAGAAAACACCTCCCCCAGGTCTGCCTGTCCAGTGTGTAAGTAACAGCTAGCGCTTTATGTGTTTGATTTGTGTTGTTTGCTTTCAGTTGACTGAGGTGACTTATGAAATCTTTAGTACAAGTCTGGGAAACAGACAGACAGAATCACCTTTAAACTTAATTCAAATTATGGTGGGATATTTTCTAGCAGAAATAAGGAAAATTGTTGCAAAATGTCTGGTATATAATCTGTTTCATGTTGGAACAGGCCACCTCGCAGAGTTCACTTCACAGAAGTGTTAAATACCAGTGAAGCAATTGTTGAGATTTACATTTGCTTTGCCTCTCTATGTAATGCACAGTGTTCGTAAATTCCTGTTTCACAGAATTAAAACTGTATGAATAGAGCTTCAACAACAATGGTCTGTTCATTCTGCCATGCATTGTGGCGTATGACTAGGAACGCTTAAGGACAAATGTAGTGCATTATTTGTAACACAAGATGAATACTTCACTGTGCAGTTTTTTCTGTCTCTAGTCAGTATTAAATAATCATCAAAGCCAATACACCACAAATGACAGCACAGACTTACAACTCTGCTCATCATTTTATTTATAAGCTCCTTTGTATTATGTTTTTTTCCTAAGCTAGAATTA